>BSBM01000179.1:18377500-19037500 GCA_027924585.1 Larix kaempferi | reverse complement strand
GTATTTTCCCATGACTGCAATACAGAATGTTTTTAAAACGTTGGTAGGGAGTTTCGATGTCTTGACCTGTGTTTGCTTCATTTTCCTTTTAAAAGAATAACGAATGGACTGAATTGGATTTCGTTGGCTTCATGAAGACTTCCGTGGTTCTATGTTGGTGAATCTAAATTATATTAGCATACTTTGATAGCTTAGGTGTTGAGAAGAAACGAATGGTTGACATGCCCTAAATAGGAAATCATGTTTTAAAAGCTTGTTGGTCTTGGAAGTTATTATACACTGTGGGTGTTTTTCCTTATGTTGTAGGTTTAAAATAACAACGATCTCTCATATGCTAAGTCAATGGATAGTCTTGACGTTCTTGAATTGCGTTAATTCGTTTTGTCTTGATTGAAATAATAATGTAATTGACTAAGTTTTGAATTTTAATATCTAACAGGTGAAACCCTAGCTATTTTGAAATGTAATAATATGAATGTACAGCATAATGGTTTTGAAAATAATAATACGATTTCGTTTGTGGAGATTTAAAGGTTCAGATATCGATACTAATCATTAAAAGTTTCAAAATTAGGAATGCTACCTATATGGGTATCTAGCACAGGCTAGCTAGGCTAGCCCTGCTAGATCCTTGAAACATTTAGGGCATCATCTTGAATCAAACGAAAATATTAAATGATATTTAATCCTAGAATGTAAACCCTGAGAGCCCATGCCGATTGGCCCTTGTTCCATAAAAGAAATAAAATTATAAAGTACATAAACATAATTCCTGCATAATAAATCCTACTTTAAGTTCCTAAATCTAATTGAACTGTATGGAAAATTTGTAGTTCATACCTGGTTCTTGAAGCTTGATCTTCCTTTGCAGAACCTATACACTCAAGCACTAGTTAATGGAAAAAATGTATGGACCTAGCTAACCTGTAGTATGATCTTTAATTGGATAACTTTGGGGCTACCATGTTCCTCCAAACCATGACCCTTAGATCATTCCTAGTTCTAACTGGATCTCGTTGAGCTGGTTCCAACATGTAATAAGAGAAGTAGAGGGCCTAGGGTAAGTTGTTGATTAGATCTGGAAGATATAGTAGCTTGCTTCAGTTCTGCAGAATAATTCTCTTATGTTACCATAAGGGAATGATAGGTAGAAAAGATGATCCTCTCTTGGGGTTTTCTCTTCTTTATATAGGTGAGTTTGTTTGGAATATAGTTGTTTGAGTTAAATAATAATATTCAGTTTTTTTTAAATTTAATTTGAATTATAATATCTATAAAAGATATTTTATTAATTATTTACTCCTAGTTATCTAGGACCTTTATTTTGTTTGTAATTAGATGTAACTTAAGTTAGCTCATAAATAATAATAATAGTAATAGTAATTACAAATTTGAGAATTATTTTATGCATAACCTTTATGCATTTTATTTATATAAGTAATTTTTTCGTTTTAAAAATAACAATAATATTAGCAACATGAGAACTCTCTTATGCATAGCCTTTATGCATGTTTATTTACATAAGAATAAATAAATCTAATTATTCAATAGTTGAATTATGTACATACCATAATACTTCTTTTAAATATTAAGTACAAGGTCCAACTCTTTAGATAGGGTCTTTTGGTGAGTTTGGATAGTTGGCTAGGTTAGGCACCTGTAGGTCTCTCTCTTGCATGTCGGATTCCCTCATTTAACATGGTAGTTCCCGCAGTCCTTGATGATAGATAGAAAATGATTCGTTTAACAAATTTAAATAAATGTGATGAATAGAACTGTTATTCAGAGTCTTCTTGACTCAACACTTTTATGATCAAGTAACCTTGAGTGCTCTTTAGAGCTTTAACTCAACACTCTCACATGGGCGTTACACTAGTGCAATTCCAGAGCATCTCGCTCAACACTAGTACTATAATGTGGTTGTGAAGCACACCTAGAATGTACAAATGGCCTCAGATCTGGTATTCATTATCAATCTTGGAGTGCTACAGGGCTTATGCCCAACACTCTATGTACAATGGGGCTTACACCCAGTATGAAATAAAATCCTCTAGGTACATCAGGGCTTATCCCCAGTATGTAGGTCATCTGTCTATTCCCAAGTCCATGCTCAACACACTATATAAATCAATCATGTGAATCATAACTCTGCACAGTATGTAACAAAAAAGGCCATCTCAGTATAATAGGGTTTGTACCCAATTTACATAATAAAACATAAATCAATCCATCAGGGATTTCTTGCCCAGTATATAACAATACTGCATCAGTCAGGGTCCATGCCCAATATGTAAATCTATAAAAGAAATGAGTCATGTGCACTAGGGATTATGCCCAATAATAAAAATAAATCATATGTGTTGGGGCTTTAATCCTAGTATATAACATCAGAAATAGTTAGTCACAATTCAGGATACTACATCCCTCCTCGCTTAGAACAACAGCGTCTCGGTGTTCTAGGGACTAGAAATGAAGTCATGAAATAAGGCGGGGTATGCCTCTTTGATGGTTGTCTCATTTTCCCAAGTAGCCTCTTATGATTTGAAGTGCCTCCATTGCAGTTTCAACTAGGTGATGGTACTTCTTCTAAGTTGGACCTCTCTCTTGTCCAGAATGTGGAGCGGCTCTGTCATGAATTCCCCTTCGTGTTCCATTTATAATAAGGACCAATCAATCACATGTTTAGAATCGTATACATATTTCTTTAATAAGGATGCATGAAAAACATTATGAACTTTTACATGAGCTAGTAAAGCTAACTCATATGCTACTGGGCCCTTCTTGGCCAGTATGTCAAAGGGTCCACAAAACCTGGGGGCCAAATTCCCACAGCCCCCTAAGCTCAAGGAGCTTCGTTTTTCTTTCACCTTTAAGAAGACATGTTCGCCAACTTGGTAGTCTTTGTCTTTTATTTTCCTATCTGCGTAACTCTTCTGAAGGTCTTGTGCCTCCTTCAATTTTTGTTGTACCTTAGAGACTAGTTGCTCCAAGTCTTTTAGTAAGTCGGGGCCTAGCATAAGTATATCTACCAGACTATCCCAAGTTACAGGTGTCTGACATTTCCTACCGCAGAGTATCTCGAAGGGGCTCATCTTGGAAGAGTTCTGGTATCCGTTGTTGTAAGCAAACTCTGTGAGGTGCAAATAATCCTCCCACTTTGTGGGGTCATTCATAACATACATCCTCAACATATCCTCAAGGATCTGCTTTACTCGTTCCGTTTGTCTATTGGTTTGAGGGTGGTACGCTGTACTGAACTATAGATGTGTCTCCAAACTGGAGAACAATGCTCTCTAGAAGTTGCTAGTGAACTTTGTGTCTCGATCGGAAATGATTGCCTTGGGTATCCCATGCAATCGGAAAATCTCCTTTAGGAAGATGTCCACGATGTGAATGACTTTGTAGGTAGATTTTACTGGTATAAAATGTGTTGCCTTGGATAGCTTGTCTACCACTACAAAGATGGAGTCATTTTGCCTCTTACTCTTTGGTAAACCCGTAATGAAATCCATAGTGATGACTTCCAACTTCCACTCTCGAATGGGTAATGGTTGTAATAGTCCCGAAGGGTGTTGGTGTTCTGCCTTAACTAGCTGACACTCCTGGCAGTTAGCAATGAATAAATCTATGTGGGCTTTCAGTTTAGGCCAAAAGAAGTGTTTCTTCACTGCCGATATCATCTTTTGATATCCCGGGTGTCCCGAATAGGGATTCTAATGGAATTCTGTGAGTATGTTAGGTCTAATGTCTCCACTTTCTAGAACATAAAGTCTCTCTTTTGACCATAGCTGTCCTAATTTGTCTATCTTATATTCTTTTTGTTGATGGAATAACCTATCCTCCTAGATCTTTTTAAGGGTCTCGACATAGAATCAGTCACTTCGACATGCCGTTCTAATCCTATGGTGTAAATGCGAGTTAGTATGACTCACGGTCACCTCATATAACATATGGGCCCGTCAACTTAAGTCATCGACGATCTTTTTCTCCTTCCCCTTTATGTGCTTTAGCTCGAAGTGGTACTCACTAAGGATGGCTAGCCACCTGGCTTGTTTGGGGTTTAGGTCAGATTGGTCAAATAAGTACTTCAAACTCATGTTGTCCGTCTTTAATCAGAACTTCTATCCCATAAGATAGTTCCTCCACATCTTCAAGGCGTCGATAATGGCGGCTAGTTCAAGATCATGTGTGGGGTAGTTCTGTTTTTGTTCCTTCAACTTCCTTGACTCATAACAAATAGCGAAGTCATTTTGCACAAGAACTCCATCGAGCCCTTCCTTGCTTGCATCTGTACAAACCACGAAGTCCCCATTGGGGTCGGCAATCCATAGGATGGATGCAGTAGTCAAACATTGCTTTAACTTTTGGAAACTTTCCTCGCATTTGTCGTCCAAAGAAATTTGGTGGTATTCTTCTGTAAGGCTATCATAAGACAGGAAATTCGAGAGAAGTTCTCAATGAACTTCCGGTAGTACCCAACTAACCCTATAAATGATCTTATGCCGGTTACGCATGTGGGGGTAGGCCATTCCTCTATGGATTTAATATTCTCGGAGTCGATTTCTATCCCTTTCTCTGAAACGATGTGCCCTAGGTACTGTATCTTGGATTTGTAGAAATCACATGCTAAACTTAGCGTACAGTTGATTCTCTCGTAGTACTCGTAAGACTATCCGAAGGTGTTCTTCTTCATTCTTGGAGTAGATCAGAATATCGTCGATGAAGACTAGAACAAACATGTCTAGGTATTTACTAAATATGTTGTTCATCATGCACATAAAGTTGGCAGGTTCGTTAGTTAAACCGAAAGTCATTACCACAAACTCGTAATGGCCATATCGGGTTCGAAACGCGGTCTTACTGATGTCTTCGTCACAGCTTCTCACCTTATGATATCCGGATCCTAAGTCAATCTTTGAGACGATCTTTGCTCCTCTGACTTGATCAAACAAGTTATCAATTCTACAGAGTGGGTAACGGTTCTTGATGGTCAACTTTATGAGTTGGCGGTAATCGATGCACATCTGCATTGTCCCGTCCTTCTTCTTGAAAAAGAGTATTGGTCCTCCCCAGGGAGACACACTAGGTCAGATATAACCTTTCTCGATCAACTCTTGTAACTGAAGTTTGAGTTCCACCAATTTGGATGGACTCATGCGGTAAGGGGCTTTGGAAACTTGTACGGAACTGGGTGTCAACTCTATGGAGAAGTATAGGTCTCGTTTGGGTGGTAGCCCAGGTATTTCCTTGGGAAATACATCCTTGAATTCTACAAGGACAGGGAAGTCTTCGATGTTTTGTTCCCTATCCGCTTCTACGGTTCGAATGTTGAGTGCAAAGAGTTTACAACCCTTTCTTACGCATTTATTTGCTTGTAAGGAAGACATCTATCTTACGGATGCTTTCTTAGGGATACCTTGAATGGTCTTTTGATTCCCTTGGTTATCCGTGCATAGTATTGACTTGTTCAAGCAGTCAAGTAGGGTATGATGTTCTTCCAACCAATCCATGCCTATAAGTACATCATAAGATCCGAGTTGTAGGATATTTAAATCAACCTTAGTTGGGAACCCATTCAAATCTATCTCACAAGTTTTAACTAGTTCAGAGACTTTTCATTTGGTACCAGTGGCCAGTTCTACTAGCCATGGTATCTCGTGGCTCACTCGGTTTAACTTACAAGTATCAACCATCTTAGGGGAGACGTAACTTCGGCATGCACCAGGATCTATTAAAACTGAAATGTCCATGTTTGAGATCTTACCCTCAGTTTCAACCATAGTGGCCTGGTGATCTGCTTGTCGACCATCCAGTGCAGCATAAATTCTAGGTGTTCTGGCCATGTCCCCTAGTGTAGGGTTTGCTTGGACATTGTGTAAAAATCCGTCTGTCTTGTTGGGGCAACCTCTGAAGTAGTGGGGCCTTGGGATTTCCAACAAGTAATGGTTGGTGGGGAAGCTTTTTCCCCCTTGTCAAAAGCTGGTCTGTTGGTATGCGGTGGGGGTGGATTTGGCCGGACATGAGGTTGGTTGAAGCCTCTGTTGGGAGGGAAACTATTGTTTTGTTTCTAGTAAGGTGGTGGTCTAAAACCTGGTCTTCGGTTGTTTCAAAAGGTTCTAAACCTATCTCTGTTTCTGTTTATGTTATCGTTCCTTGGTTGTCCATGTTCATAACAGAGTCTTGATTTGTGTAAAGTCACGTCTAAAGTTTTGGGTACGTCAAATTCAATATTTTCTCTAAAATTTGGTGGCAGACATCCTAAGAATTGTTGTATCTTGACTTTTTTATCCTTTATGTAAGGAACATAATGCAGCAGATCTAAAAATATATTGATGAAAGCTTCCATAGTTAGGGATCCCATTTTTAATTCATGGAATTCTTTGATCTTCTTGTCAAAGAATATTTCAGACATGTATTTGTCCTGAAATATTCTGCTGAAAGCATCCCATTTTATGTCCCTCATTTCCTGCCCTTTGGTGTGTTTCAAGTCTCTCCACCATCTGGCCACTTTACCATTTAAGTTGTAAATGGCCAGTTGAGCTTGCATTTCACTGGAATAGTTGTGGGATTTGAAATACTTGTTCATCCCTAACAACCACTCCTTAGCCTTCTCCCCGTTATTTATCTCTCCGTCATAAGTTGGGGCTTTAATATTTCTGAATTCTCCTTGTAAACTGTCATCATTTTTCCTCATTTTCTTGCAAGTAGGTGGTGATCTGTCATCATTACAAGAGCTCTTACAGTCCTCTTCCATTGAATTAGGTATGTGTTCCTCCTGCTCCTCTTCTTTAGGACTGGCAGGTTTCTTTGTGTGACAGTTTCTCCCTTTGAATGTATTTGCTGAGAATGTGGGCTGCTTGTGGGGTTTTTCCCCTGTTAAGCTCTGAAGCAGAACCTCATTTGTAGCTTATTGTTCTCGTCTTTCCTACATATTGTCATCTCTGAAAATTTGGAATTCTGCATTGATTTCATTAAATATGAGTTTAATTCCACCACGATCTCTTGCTCTCGTGGCGGAGAGTTCAAATTCCCATGCATGCTGCTGTCTTTTTCTGTGTCCATACTCAGACTGTGATTGTACCTGCAATGTTGTATGAATGTTAAGAACATAAATTTGTTAGTTCATCTACACAAGTAAAATAAAATCATAAATGTATGTTTTTTGGTTTATCTGTAGCAGATGTTCTTCCTGTAATGAGCCCAATAGGTCACTTAGTATTGTAGATGGGCTTTGATACCACTTGTAATGACCCGAAAAATAGTACAATTTAAAAAAAAATCACTTACTACTACCTTTTCCTAAACAAATAATGTATTTGCAAATTAACTTCAGTACTAAGAATTTATGTCGGTACTTGTTTGAAGCAATGAGAACTAAGTTCTAAGAGAGTTGATTTTACAAATTATGTTTTCTATGGATGCGATGAAGTAAGGTGATATGAGATGCATAACACCATCATAGCATGTTTTTAATGCTAGACTAATGCTAAAGGTTTCTCTTTTAAATGTTTCACTTCTAAAGATTTAGAGGTATGTTGGTTTTATTTAAAAGTTTAAACTATTTTATCAGGCATGATGGACTTTATGAAAGAGAGAGTATGACTACTTCTGGAATTTTGTGTGGGTATTCATACCCTGGCAGTGCTGCTGAGAGGTAAGGGATGAGTAGTTGGGTGATCCGGGCTCACTTAGAAATTCTTTCCTAAAGCATTTTCTTGGTTTATGTTTTTCAGGTATAAAAGATTCTACCCTAGACTACCTACAACAACTACCTAGCAAGAACTAGTTTCTATGTCAACCAAAGGGGGTCCAAGGTTTAACTTCATTTAAACATGAATTAAAAATGACTAAGGGGTGACAATTACCACGACCCTAACTATAATTTTTGGATAAAAATGGAACCGCTTCCCAACCTTTATCGTTTTGGATGAATATTTGAAGTATTAAAGGATTGGTGATTGTAGTTTTAAATGCTGCATGTGATAATCACATGGTTTGGTTGCTAGCTGGAATGAGGGTTTTACCCTAGTTTTCACAACTACTCTTGTCATTTTGTGGTTTTGGTTCAAGTGGTAGATTTTTTCTATTTATGGTTTTGACAGTGCTTTGACCTGAGCTATGCTCATGGTCAGTCCACTCGTTGCCGCTAAAATGGGAAATGGAGGGTATCATGATTATGTGACAGGTAACTTCTGCCATAGCTTTAACAAATTTCTTCACCATTTATCCGGTAAGGTGTTTATTTCATCTCTAACTTAATTCATGGCTTTTGAGTCTTCACTAGCAAGTTATAGGTATGGTATCTCCTACGTTGGATGCTAACTCATGACAGGAACTTGGGTTTTGGCATAAAAATATGGTAAGCCAAAGTCCTTCCATTATTCGTTCCTTTCTATCGCAGCTGTGGATGCAAGCTCTATGGATTTACTTTTTAAATTGTAACTTCGATGTGCCCCTTTGAGCTCACTGTAAATTATTTCGAAGTCTTTCTTGGGTCATTTCTAGCCTGGACGCCTGTTAAGAGGGAAAATGGTCATGGTGATGTCGAATTTGACTCTCCCGGAAATGTGAAATACTGGTTTAAAGTTTATGATGTTTTTATCTTAATAATGATGGCATAAACCCTTGAGGGTTTCATGTTTGCTACTGTAGGTGAAAGTAGGGCTTTGTAAAAATATTTAAAGCTTAAATGGGGACTTCCCACAGCGTTTAAGTTTTGGGTTTTTGAATCAGATGAATGTATCTACGTTTCTGACTGAGCACTCTACTTCAATGTTCTCTTCTAGCAAATGCTTTTGTTTGTTTCTGGGCATCTCCTGTATGTTTTGTTTTAAGGATTTAGCGTAGTGTTTTTATTCTATGTGAATGAGCCATTGTGCCACTAGCCAAATGACTGACTTGGAATTTTTGTGGAAATATTGGGTTTTTGCGTTTTTTTATGATGATGTTTCTACTTATAACTGCCAAGAGCTTAGCTCTTGTGTTTGGGAATATGCTGGCCCGTGGAATGCCTCTGTCCAAAAGATGTATTTCCTGCTCTGTAGTTTGGTTTTATTTTAATGAATGATTGTTTAAAAGAAAACATTGTGATAGAAATGCGTTTGATCTCTTGCTAGAAAGTTGGGTTTCGCCCAAGTTAAGTTTCAAATCTGCTAAAGAGGAAAATGAAATTACTGAAACCCTAGGTAAAAGATTGTGCTGGTTAGTTTTTTTTTCCTGGAAGTTTAATTATGTGGTCTTATTGTGTATTTTCCCATGCCTGTGATACATAATGTTTCTAAAACGTTGGTAGGGAGTTTCGATGTCTTGACCTGTGTTTGTTTCGTTTGTCCTTTTAAAAGAATAAGGAATGGACTAAATTGGATTCCGTTGGCTTCATGAATACTTTCATGGTTCTATGTTGGTGAATCTAAATTTTAGTTGCATACTTTGATAGCTTAGCTGTTGAGAAGAAACAAATGGTTGACATGCCCTAAATAGGAAATCATTTTTTAAAAGCTTGTTGGTCTTGGAAGTTATTATACACTATGGGTGTTTTTCCTTATGTTGTAGGTTTAAAATAGCAACGATCTCTCATATGCTAAGTCGATGGATAGTCTTGAAGTTCTTGAATTGCGTTAATTCATTTTGTCTTAGTTGAAAAAATAATGTAATTGACTGAGTTTTGAATTTTAATATCTAATAGGTGAAACCCTAGCTATTTTGAAATTTAATATTATGAATATACAGCATGATGGTTTCGAAACTAATAATATGATTTAGTTTGTGGAGATTTAAAGGTTCAGATATCGATACTAATCATTAAAAGTTTCGACATGAGGAATGCTACCTATATGGGTATCTAGCACAGGCTAGCTAGGCTAGCCCTACTAGATCCTTGAAACATTTAGGGCAGCAACTTGAATCAAAAGGAAATATTAAATGATATTTAATCCTAGAATGTAAACCATGAGAGCCCATGCCGATTGGCCCTTTCTCCATAAAAGAAATAAAATTATAAAGTATAGAAACATAATTGCTGCATAATAAATCCTACTTTAAGTTCCTAAATCTAATTGAACTGTATGGAAAATTTGTAGTTCGTACCTGGTTCTTGGAGCTTGATCATCCTTTGCAGAACCTGCACACTCAAGCACTAGTTATTGGAAAAAACGTATGGACCTAGCTGAACTGTAGGATGATATTTGACCGGATAACTTTGGGAATACTATGTTCCTCCCAACCATGACCCTTAGACCATTGCTGGTTCTAACTGGATCCCCTCGAGCTGGTTCCAACATGCAATAAGAGAAGTAGAGGCCCTAGGGTAAGTTGTTGATCATATCTGGAAAATATAGTAGGTTGCTTCAGTTTTGCAGAATAATTCTCTTCTATTACCATAAGACAATGATAGGTAGAAAAAATGATCCTCTCTTGGGGTCTTCCCTTCTTTATATAGGTGAGTTTGTTTGGAATATAGCTGTTTGAGTTAAATAATAATATTCAGTTTTTTTTTTTAATTTAATTTGAATTATAATATCTATGAAAGATATTTTATTAATTATTTACTCCTAGTTATCTAGGACCTTTATTTTGTTTATAATTAGATGTAACTTAAGTTAGCTCATAAATAATAATAATACTATTAATATTATTAATAGTAATACCAAAGATGAGAATTATTTTATGCATAACCTTTTTGCATTTTATTTATATAAGTAATCTTTTCTTTTTAAAAATAACAATAATATTAGGAACATGAGAACTCTCTTATGCATAGCCTTTATGCATGTTTATTTACATAAGAATAAATAAATCTAATTATTCAATAGTTTAATTATGTATATACCATAATACTTCTTTTAAATATTAAGTACAAGGTCCAACTCTCTGGACAGGGTCTTTTGGTGAGTTTGGATAGTTGGCTAGGTTAGGCACCTCTAGGTCTCTCTCTTGCATGTCGGATTCCCTCATTTAACATGGTAGTTCCCGTAGTCCTTGATGATAGATAGAAAATGATTCATTTAAAAAATTTAAATAAATGTGATGAATAGAAGTGCTATTCAGAGTCTTCTTGACTCAACACTTTTACGATCAAGTAACCCCAAGTGCTCTTTGAAGCTTTAACTCAACACTCTCACATGGGCGTTATGCTAGTGCAATTCAAGAGCATCCATCTCAACACTAGTACTAGAATGTGGTTGTGAAGCACACCTAGAATGTACAAATGGCCTTGGATCCGATATTCATTATCAAGCTTGGAGTGCTCCAGGGCTTATGCCCAACACTCTACGTACATCGAGGCTTATGCCTAGTATGAAATAAAATCCTCTAGGTACATTGGGGCTTATGCCCAGTACATAGGTCATCTGTGTGTTCCTAATTCCACACTGAACACACTATATAAATCAATCATGTTAATCATAACTTTGCATAGTATGTAACAAAAAAGGTCATCTCAATATAATAGGGTTTGTACCCAATTCACATAATAAAACATAAATCAATCCATTAGGGATTTCTTGCCCAGTATATAACAATACTGCATTAGTCAGGGTCCATGCCCAATATGTAAATCTATAAAAGAAATGAATCGTGTGTAGTAGGGATTATGCCCAATAATCAAAATAAATCATATGTGTTGGGGCTTTAATCCCCGTATATAACATTAGAAATAGTTAGTCAAAATTCAGGATATTACACTTGATGCCCAAGACATCATAATGGTAGCCATATTTGATTCATAAGCAAAAGAATCCTTGTAGAGGGCTAGTGTCATGGATTCTATGTCTTATTGATGATGGTTGAGGTCGAGAAGTTTCAATTAAGGCTCAAGTGGAATTCAATTGAGCTCAGTATGCCTCAATAAGATCTCAAGGAACCTGTTTTCATTCTTTTACTATGTTCAAGGCCTTGCAACATATCCATGGTATTGCATGGTAGTCTGAGGATGCATTCATTGATATTGAAAAAATATGTTTCAGGTCTAAGATTTTTATTTCTCTCCATAAACTATGGCCAAGGGCTTGAGGCTATTGTTTTTCTACCAAGTCTATGGTTAAGGGCCCAAGAACATGCATAGTGCATAAAGAATGTTAGGGATAATCTACATTGGACAATTAATAGTGTCCATATTCCCAAGAAGAAAAGATTATTGATAAAGGCTCTCGTTTAATTGTCGGACATGATTCCCAAGACATTGTAATGACACTCGCATTCATCTTTGATTCCAAAGACACCTTATAGAGGGATCCTGTTGTCGCTTTTAATTTTTGTTCATGGAACTTGAGCTTGAGAGGGTCATTTAGGGATTAAATTCCTTGTTTCAGTTTACAAAACCTACTTATGGCTCATGTATCCCACTATTGTGACCACAACACCTCTCCAAGGATAATCCAAGGGCCCCTTACAATTTTTTTTAAAGTTGGACTTACGAGAGGGTTTTTTTTTGTATTATTTTCTTACTTGGGCATGTTTGAGGCCATATGGGTCGTATTTGGTGTGAAAAACACCCATATCCAAATGGTTTAGGGATTGGGGCCCAAATCATTTCATCCCCATATTGTAGCTCCTAAGTTGTGAAATGCTCATTTAGGTCTCAATCCTCTTCTTTCACCCTCTATGCATGTTTACATTTCAAATCTCGTGTGGCATTGCACTGGGAGAGACCCGTGCAAGTATGACATGGGATGCTACTACTCCCCCCCTAACCCCATGATCTCTTTCTCTCTATCTCTCCCATATCCCATCTCTCTATCTCTCTCTACCTCTCACTCTCCCTAAAGCACTACATCCCTTAACCCCTTTAAACCATTGAACCATTCAACCTGTGTTGGCTATAAAATGTTGAACAAAGGTTTTATGAAGACCCAGGTCTCACCCGAGGTGTTTCTAATGTGGCACTACAGACTCAGATGTCCACAGTGAGTGATGAGTTGATGACTATGACGAAGTTCGCGGCAGTGCACCGGCTGTATGCTCCGAAGGTCAGACTACACGGTGATGATCAACACCGCGGTCCGCATCACTACCTTCTTCCTTAATACGGAGCTTAATACTACCCTACGAACACTGCCGCTTGACTTCCTACACTTGGAGCATTTGCAAAATGCTTAAGGCAATGAGTTGAGTATTGATGGGTCCATTTTTCAGGTATTTTGATAACCCTTTTTCCACAGTCCAGCTCAAGCAATGGTAACGAAACGCACTCAATTGTGGGAAAAGTGTTTTACTTTAATGATTTAATGAAATTGTTTTTATGATTAATCTTGTATTTTAGAATCTGTATCAATTAAACTGATTATATGGAAACCAAGCATGATTGAGCAGGTTCAGGTTTATTAAAGGAAGGACGTGTAGAAGACTAAAGGATCACCACAAGCTCGGCGCCCTGTTTCTTGATTTATAGGGGACACACTCCCACTTTCAAGATGAATCGGCACTTAGACAATCAGTTAGTATTAGAGTTAAATCATATAAATATGGACCTCTTGGGTAGCGAGAGGTCCCTGCTATTATTTTTTGTGAAAGACATTATTGTTAATGTTTTCTGCACTATTGAGATACTGAAGTACAGACTTCTATTTTGACATGGATTTTACATCTTAATGAAAGATTGATGATTAATTCCAGCAAGCATTTCTGCGTTTTTATTCTCTCCTGAGTACAGGTTGGGGAGGGCCCCTCCAACACGTAGGTCAAGAGATTCCTATCTGCAGGTATTTTTCCAAGTATGCGTTTTACATTGATGAACAGTTCTATGATATATGGTAGCGTTGAATGAGTCATTGTTTTCTGTAGTAGTTTAGAATGCATTCCGTAGTACAGTAAAACGATGTCAGTAGGCCTGTAGGTTCTTTCTTGCAAACGCATATTTTTATCCACGATTACATGTGTAATAGATTAGCTTTCAATGTCATGGTTAGATCTGGAGTTCACTGCAGTTTCTCATCGTGATTAGTTTCATTTAACTTCTTAGTAGAAGATGGGTAATAATTAGAATGAGCGTATTTCAATTCTATATTAGTAGAATAAGATAGATCAAGACTCAATTTGTGTACGCAGACAGTAGTTACAGACTTCGTTTCCCCAATAGTAAAATAGCTCTGTTATGGTATTTTCATTCTCAACATTTAGTTATTTTAGAAGTTTAATTATTTCAAATAGATTTACTGTCTTTATATCTTTATTTCTTAGAACAGATCAGCATCTAATTACTTCAGCATTTTAATTACTTAGAATAGATTCCCTGCTTTACTTCTCATAACATATTTACTGCTTTCAGCACTTTAATTCTTTTAATCAGATTCATTTCTTTCCAGTATTCAATTTCGTAGCGTAATCAGTTTTCACATTTAGTAGACAACCCTCACATTTAGTAAAAAATCTTTAGAACATCGATACCGGCCTTTAAACTGTGACAAGAGATTATCCTATAAAGAGCACAGACAGTGTATGCATCTCTCAAGTTTGTACGTTCCCTGGGTTGACATTTAAAGTAGGTTCTTGGTATAAGCTGCCCTCATTAGGCATCCATATTAGGAGCTCACCACTTTTTGGTGCCGTTGCTGGGGAGGTGCTAAATCTTTTAGGAGACATCACCTAAAAACCACAAAAAGGAAACAAAAATTACATAAAACAAAAACATAAATATCTTCTACCAATGAATGCCTCGTTGGCAAAGGGATAGGTTTGGCCGCTTTCTACCCAATCATTCCATGAACAACAATGATAATAACAGTTCTGACCATTCTCAGTTTGAATTTCTACACACTGAAAACGAGACTGACTCCACATACGATCCAAACAAAAGCAACTTCACTACCAGTTCCAGCTCAAACACCTCAATGGCAAATGAAGAGGAAGAACCTAGGGAGCTTTTCACTTTTCCCATTAGCATACCTCTCGTAGATGCCATAATGAAGAACATCCAATTTTCCAAACTTTCATGGGTTGACTTCAGAGGATCCTGACACATTCTTGTTTGAATTTGAGGTAGTTTGCAGATCATTTGATTACACTACTGATGCACAAAAGCTTAGGCTTTTTCCTTCCACACTAAAAGACCTATCACTTTGGTGGTTCATGAGCCTGGAAGGAAATAGTATCTTTAGCTGGGATCAAATGAAACAGTCAGTCTTAGAAAAATATAGGGACTACTGCACGGCCAAAGATACTAGGGATGAAATCTTTAGGATGCAACAAGGAGATAGAGAGTCATTAGAAGATTATGCCCAAAGATTTCAACTCAGCTACAAACGAGCTAGCCATTGCACATTGGATCCTGAATCACTAAAGCTTGTCCTTCTCAAGGGTGTAAAAGAGGAGAATTTTGAGGTCTTAAATCTCCTTGGAGATGGAGACATATTCCAAAAATATTTTGACCAAATCCTACAAATCTTCAAAAACTACTCAAGATCTAGGAAAACTAAGAATGGGACGAGGGATACACATACAACCACCAGTGGATCATCATCTTCACTTGCAAAATATGATTTAGGAAACCTGTTGGATGACATGAAAACTGACATAATGCAATCCCTAGCCATGCAACTTGATGCTCTTCAAATAAAAAAGAAACAGGATGAAATTAACCAAGCCTTGGTAGTATTTTGTCCTCATTGTAGGAAGAAGCATGAGAAGGGGCAGTGCACCTTAAACACAATAGAAGTATGTGGTCACTGCACCAATGACCATTCCACTGATAAATGTCCCCTCTTACCCTCATGTAAGGCAGCCATTCAAGACGCAGCAGCTGAAGGAACTGTAGAACAACTCTGTTTTATAAATCAGAGGAGGAATAATTTTGCTAGGCCATATCAGCAGAGCAATCAAACTTACTATAATCAAGGACAACCAAATTGTAACTCTGCACCGACTCCATGGAAAGCACAGCCAAATCAAAACCAATGGCAACAAAACCAGCAAGCATATCAACCATCCTATCAACAGCCATATTATCCACCGTCTTATCCTCAATACCCCCCACCGTTTCCATCCACCACAAACTATGCAAACCAGTACCCACATCCATCAAATTGGAGGGTGCCATTACAACAGCCACTCATTATGCCACCCCCACAACCTCAACCACCCCCCATACCTCCACCTATTCCAGCCCAACCAATTCCAAATCCTAATAATAACAAGCCCCCACAACAGCAACAGGCTTACAACACTGATATCACACAATTCCCAACTTATGTTGTGGACACCATAGAAATAAATGAAATAAACCTACGATCTGGAAAAACGTTGTAGAATACACCCCCACACAACATCTAACAACCTGTACCTGAAGCTCAAGACCACACATCAGAACCCTATGTTAAGCATCCTGATGAACCAGAACCTCCTGAGGAAGAAATTATACCACTAAAACGAAATAGAAACCCTCCATTTCCAGAAAAACTTGTCCGGAATACAAAAGAAGAGGAAGAGAATATAATCTTAAACGAATTCAAACACTTAAACATCCAAATCCCAATCGTACAAGCCATAAGGGATGTGCCCATCTGCAACAAATTCATTAGAGAGAATTGCCTAAAAAATCCAGGAAGAAGGAAGCGTTACCCACCAACTATTAATGTAGTGGGACAATTGGCTGATTTGATGCTAGGTGTCATAATAAATCCTAAATATCTTGATCCTGGTAGTCCTATAGTAAGTGTCACCATAAATAATAGGCAAATAAATAAAAGCTTAATCGATCTAGGAGCCGCGATCAATGTCATGACTAAAGAAACCATGTTATACCTAGGAATCCAATCAATGGTAAGACCAACTACAACAGTACTCCAACTAGCAGACATGTCCACTGTGAAGCCCGAAGGAATGCTAGAATACATCATGATAAATATCGAGTCTTGGGAATACCCAGCTGATTTTATAATAATTGAAATAAAAAGCAAACTTAGTGGCTATCCAATTATCCTGGGTAGGCCTTGGTTAGCAACTGCAGACGCTTACATAGGTTTCCGATCAGGAAATATGACAATCACCAGTGGACATACCAGGAAGAAGATAACAATCTACCCACCAACAATGAAATCCTCAGAGTTAGAATATCAAAATTGGACTGATGATTACCAGAACACACCAAATCAAAACCTCCGACCTATCCTAACAATTGATGCTGCAATATCTTTATAGGCAATAGATGAAGATGGCCATATAGATAGGTTTATACAAAATATATCTCCTAACAATCATGTTATTCAAGAATTTTTTTCTATAGAAACAGGTGAAAGTTCAAAACAGAACATGGATGACTTATGGACAGAAGTGCTACCAGACCAGATTGAGAAGGTAAAAGTCATGGAAATTAACCCTGGCAAGACAGTCAACATAAATTCCAATTTAAAACCAAAGCAAGAAGAGAAATTGATGAAGATACTAACACAACAAAGTAAAGCATTTTCCTAGACATATACAGATATGAAAGGAATACATCCTGATATCTACAAACACTACATTTACATCAAAGAAGGTTCTACTCCCATCAGGAAACCACAAAGAAGGATGAACCCTGCACTAAAAGACATAGTCAAAATGGAATTACAAAAGTTATTAGACGCAGGGTTCATCTATCCAATATCTGATAGTGAGTGGGTCACCACTAGTCATAGTGCCCCAAAAAGGAGGCAAATGGATAATTTGTGTGGACTACAGGGAGCTGAATAAAGCAACAAAGAAGGATAATTTTCCACTTCCATTTATAGACCAGGTGCTGGATACATTATCTGAAAACAAGTACTTTTCATTCCTAGACGGTTTCAGTGGTTACAACCAAATTTTAATACACCCAGCTGATCAAGATAAGACGACCTTCACATGCCCATGGGGAACTTATGCCTATAGGGTCTTAACCTTTGGACTATGTAACGCCCCAGCAACATTTCAAAGGGCCATACTGAGTATTTTCTCCGATTTTCTGAATAACAAAATGGAAGTATTCATGGATGATTTCACACCTTATGGACAGAGCTTTGACCAGGCATTGGAAAAAATTGAATTAATATTGAAAAAATGTATTGAAATGAGCTTGTGCCTAAGCAATAATGAAGGATGTTAATGGAAGAAGGAATTGTTATAGGACATCATATATCACAGAGAGGTATAGAAGTGGATCAAGCCAAAGTATCAGTAATCAAGACACTTCCCCCACCTGTCAAACAAAGAGATGTGAGAAGCTTCCTTGGAAAGACAGGGTACTACAGGAGGTTTATTGAGAATTATAGAAGAATTGCTGCCCCCATGTTTGCACTTCTCACAAAAGACAATGAGTTCATATGGACAAGCAACTGCATGTCAGCCTTTGAAAGTCTTAAACAAAAAATCATCACAGCACCAATACTTCGAGGACCAAACTGGGAAATTCCATTTCACATTCACACCGATGCATCAGATAAAGCAATCAGATCTGTGCTTGGGCAAGAACAAGACAAGAAACCCTATGCCATATACTATATAAGCAAAAAATTGGCTGGGGAAGAACTCAACTACACAGTCACAGAGAAGGAATTTCTGGCAGTTATACATGCAATCAGCAAATTCAGGCATTACATTACAGGATATGAAATTTTTATCCATACTGACCACTCAGCGATCAGATATCTTATGAACAAGCCTAATACAAGTGCAAGAATTATTCGATGGATGCTACTTCTACAGGAATTCAACATCACTATAATAGATAAACTAGGAAAGCATAATGTCGTAGCAGACTTTTTGTCAAGAGTAACAGATGGGACAGATAATGAATTGGTCCAAGATAACTTCCCTAATGGGCACCTTTTTGCCATATCAATAAAAAGTCCATGGTTTGCTGACATAGCAAACTATTTGGTTTTCGGGAAGTTTCCAGAACATTACAGTTATAAAGAAAGGACAAAAGTAATAAGACAAAGTGCCACATATACATGGATAGAGGGCATGCTTTTTAAACAGGGGCCAGATCAAGTACTTAGAAGGTGCATTAGGGAAGATGAGGTACATGACATAATGCATGCCACCCACAATGAACCTTGTGGAGGACACTACGCTGCAAAAAGGACATCCTACAAGATCTTGCAAACAGGGTATTATTGGCCAACACTCCACAGAGATGCTTATGAGTATGTGTCCCATTGTGACGATTGCCAGAGAATGGGAAATCCAACACAAAAACAAGAAATGCCACTACACCCACAAATATCTTTAGAAGCATTTGACAAGTGGGGATTCAATTTTGTTGGCCCATTCAATCCACAGTCCAATCAGAAGAGCTACATCCTTGTGTGCACTGATTACCTTACAAAATGGACCGAGGTAGCAGCACTTGCTGCTGCAAATGAAACCAGTGTGGCCAAATTCTTTACTGAGCAGATCTTTCACAGATTTGGGGTGCCAAGAGAAGTAGTTTCGGATCAAGGACCACAATTCACATCTAATTTAATTGAAGACTTGATGAAAAGAAACAATGTAAAGCACAGACATTCATTGTCCTACCACCCTCAAGGAAATGGTCAAGCTGAGGTAACCAACAGGGAATTAGAGAGAATCTTGACAAAAACTGTCCAAACTCACAAAAGAGATTGGGCTGACAGACTTAGTGAAGCAGTCTGGGCTTATAATACTACATGGAAAACAACAACATGATTCACACCTTATGAGCTGGTCTATGGGAAAAAGGTCATGATACCAATCGAATTTGAAGTAAAAACATTAAGAATTGCAACTGATCTAAATATGAACCTATCAGACATTAAAAAAGAACGCATGATACAGCTAAATCAACTGGATGAACACCGCCAACAAGCACTTACACATACTGAAATCATCGAACAACAAAGAAAGAAATGGCATGACCAACATTTGAAGGATAAGAAATTCAAAGAGGGTGATTGGGCACTACTCTATGACTCCAGATTTCACACATTCAAAGGGAAGATAACCACTAGATGGCTTGGACCTTACAGTATACAGAAAATTTATCACAACGGGGTTGTGAGAATTATTACAATTGATGATGATGAGTTCCCCATGATTGTGAATGGGCACTGCCTAAAACTCTACAAACAACCAAAGTCCAAAGAGGAATTTACACAAGTACTCTACCAGCAACAATTGATGTTGATAGAGCATGCTCCAACACAGTAAGCTTCAACACATTTCATGAAAAAAAAGAGAAAAAAAAAAGATAAAACAAAACAAAACAAAAAAGAGAACAAAGGAATAACAGAAAGTACAGGGCATCAACCTATTCAAGCAAGCCTGCACAATAATTCAAGCAAGGCTACCAGCAATTCAGGGGAGCCTGCAAAATATATCAAGCGAGGCTACCAATCATTCGGGCAAGGCTGCCATCAATTCATCTAAGAAACAATTTATATCAAGCGAGGTTGCCATCACTTCAAGCGAGCCTTAAAAATAAATCAAACGAGGCTGCCATATATTCAAGTGAGGCTGAAAGCAATTCACGCGAGCTAGCCACGTCTACATGCAAAATAAGTCTTCATCTACTACGAAATTAATCAAAGACACACCACGCCAACCTTTTTCAAACATATTCAAGAGAGCCTGCAAAGTTATTGAAGGGAGCCAATCAGATCCAACCATGCAATCATCCAAATATAAAGCATAATCGGGCACAATTTTCAAAAGCACATACTCAACAAATTCAAAACACGCATATCGGAAAAAGCACCCTACGCACGTAACTACTAACATGCAGAACTCAACTACAGACATCGCCATGATTACTACAGGATCCACCGCGCATGAAAAACGGACTAGCTCATCAATGCAGGTACGCATACATACCAAGGTAATCTCTAAACAATTTTATTTGATTTTTACGGTAAACCACTTTCCCACAATAGAGTCGTTTCTAGTCAGCTGAGGACAACTTCAATTTCAAATCGGGGGCATGGTGGAATGACCTTCATAACTCATGATTGCTACCAAAGTCCCGTCACCCTCAGCAAATCATAACCTTCACCACATGAAGTACATAGGTCGATCATAAGAAGGCAAAGATCAATCACGAAAGATAGGGGATTAGAAGTGGCAAGTACAGGTATGATGAAAAGAATAGGTGCAAAAAGGCAGTGAATTCGGGTGCAGCATATTCCATGATTTTTCATATAAGTAACCACCCGAAATTCTCGAGAAGCAACCACCATTGCATTCCTTGAGCCCGTAG
This sequence comes from Larix kaempferi, assembly GCA_027924585.1. Taxonomy (NCBI): domain Eukaryota; kingdom Viridiplantae; phylum Streptophyta; class Pinopsida; order Pinales; family Pinaceae; genus Larix; species Larix kaempferi. The sequence continues at coordinate 19,016,337 of BSBM01000179.1, read as the reverse complement.
GCAGAGCCCGACCAAGTTAAAAGTATAAAACTGCATCCCAAAGCCCTTGTCTATCTGGTTATAGAGAAGATTCAGAAAAATGACGAAGGGTTTTAAAAAGAGTGAACCGGAAGATCATAGTGCCATTTATCAAAGCTCAAGAGTCCTGCAAATCATTCGCAACTCAGGCTGGATGCCATTTATCCTTGGACTGAGAGGATACCACACAGGGGTATCCCAGGAGTTCGCAAGAAACTTCAAGCATATAAAAGATGAATAGTAAGTCACCCGGGTGAAGGGGTTACGCATAAAAGTGGATGAGGACATGATAGCCAAACACACTGGTCTTCCAATGGGCCTGCATTAGAGCAGCAACAATCGGGAGGAAAACCACACAACAAAAGCAGCATTCTTTGAGCATGGAGAAGTTTATGATGAGGACAAAAATGGAGTCAAGCGACCCTCCATGACAGCACCATGGGATGAAATGGCCGCAATTGTCCTAAGGTATATTACATGCACTGGAAGATTAAGCTATTTTCCCATTTTCCATTTTCGTATTTTAGAGCTTCTCAGGCACAGAAGTCACATTTCATCAAACAACAATATTAGCATTCCATTTTTCCTTCTCCAATCACTAGCAGAGATGAGTAGGAATGTGGCTAAGGGAAAAGATGATGCTTTGGCCGATCATGGGCTAATAAAACTAATAGTTGTTGAGGAGCTAAAAGCTCAAATTCCAGAGCTCTCCTGGGAGGATTTCATTGTGGTATCTGCAGAGGACGTTCAGAGAATGAGGACTATGCCCTTGCCACCTGAATCAAAAAGTAATACCACCTCTATATTAGGGGCAAAAAGAAAAATCAACTTGGACAGTGTGGCCGACACCTTGGTCAAAATAAAACACTCCAAAAAGGACTCCCCCAAATTAGACCCAGATATTCCTACCACTAGTCAGGGGTCAAAGAGGCGTAGCAAGAGATTCACATAGGTATCTAAAATCCAAGTCTCCAAGGAGAAAGAAAGGGAACCTAGCCCCTTGATTACCAATGTGTCTGATGATGACATTGATCCTTTTATAAATCAAAACGATCCCACTACGGATGAAGAAGAGGACGAAGAAGAAAAAGAAGAAGAGGATGAAGAAGAGAAAGGGAATGAAGAGGAAAAATAGGATACGAAAGAAGAGATGGATAAAGGAGAAAGGCAGAGCTTACAGGAGCAAGGTAACTTTCAGGAAAACCCTCCAGAATGTAATGAAGACCCCGAGGTCGTTTCCCTGCTCGCTGAAGCACGAGCAAAATTGGAAAGGCTCAGAAATGAGTTGGCAACATTAAGAATTCGGCTAAGAAGCCAGGCCACACCTCCCCCATTCTCAGCCGAGAAGACACAAATCCTAAAAATACACCATGCAGAAGAGCTTCGGTTGGCCGAACAGAAGAATTTAGAGTTGCAAGAAAATATGGCCGAAGCACAAAGCAAATTGGCAAGGAAGGACCAGGAGATTATCAAAATTAAGGATTTTCTTGCCACTACTATCAGCATATATGAGAGAATGCGTGACCTCAGACCACCATCGGTGGTCTATGTAGTTTATTTACAAGAAAAATGGGGCGAATTCCAGCTTCAGAGATTGAAGAAAGATCTCCCTATAGAGGTAAGCACTCCTAAGGAATTTATTGATGCATCATTGAACTCCATGGAGATGGAGAAAGACCGATTGAGTGACTTCTTCTTGCACAATTTCGTAGTTTCTGGCTCGCCCAATTGGTCACCAAACCCATATGTGGGTGATTTCCAGTTAAGGGCATTGTGTTTGTGGATGAACCATGAAATTGAGCGAGCCCAAGACTATCATCTCTATGTGGCATCCAAATGGAAAACTCCATTAATGATCAGACCTGAGCCCACTCACCCTGAGGGAATAATTTATAATCATAGGATCCTCACTCAGGACGAGGAGCTAATACCCATTCTCCTCGCAAAACAACAGGAGGCGGTGAGTCACTTTGACATTACACTCCGCAACATGCAAAAGGAAGTTGATGAGTCCATCAAGGAAAGGTGGAGCAGGGTGGCAAATGATCTAAAATGAAGAGAACTCCACTCTCCCCTCAGGCTTAAGGATGCTCTCTTCAAAACCATACTCTATAAAGAATCCCTGGCAAGAAACCAACTAAGGTGGATTGGGATGAGATGGAATCCGCCATTCTTTCTTTCCCCAGTCCTCAAAGAACAGATTAATGAAGAGGAGGAGAGGAAGGCATGGGCCAGGGAGGATCAAAATTTTGGGTATCTCAGACAGGTAGGGGCACCTAAGGTGGCAGCATGGGATATCAGGGAGTTCATCGACGAAAGGAATAGGTCACCCAAGGATGGGTGAATCCTTCAAGTAGGGGAGAGAATGATGGGTCCATTTTTCAGGTATTTTGATAACCCTTTTTCCACAGTCCAGCTCAAGCAATGGTAACGAAACGCACTCAATTGTGGGAAAAGTGTTTTACTTTAATGATTTAATGAAATTGTTTTTATGATTAATCTTGTATGTTAGAATGCGTATCAATTAAACTGATTATATGGAAACCAAGCATGATTGAGCATGTTCAAGTTTATTAAAGGAAGGACGTGTAGAAGACTAAAGAATCACCACAAGCTCGGCGCCCTGTTTCCTGATTTATAGGGGACACACTCCCACTTTCAAGATGAACTGGCACTTAGACAATCAGTTAGGATTATAGTTAAATCATATAAATATGGACCTCTCGGGTAGCGAGAGGTACCTGCTATTATTTTTTGTGAAAGACATTATTGTTAACGTTTTCTGCACTATTGAGATACTGAAGTGCAGACTTCTATTTTGACATGGATTTTACATATTAATGAAAGATTGATGATTAATTCCAGCAAGCGTTTCTGAGTTTTTATTCTCTCCTGAGTACGGGTTGGGGAGGGCCCCTCCAACCCGTAGGTCAAGAGATTCCTATCTGCAGGTATTTTTCCAAGTATGCGTTTTACATTGATGAACAGTTCTATGATATATGGTAGCGTTGAATGAGTCATTGTTTTCTGTAGTAGTTTAGAATGCATTCCGTAGTACAGTAAAACGATGTCAGTAGGCCTGTAGGTTCTTTCTTGCAAACGCATATTTTTATCCACGATTACATGTGTAATAGATTAGCTTTCAATGTCATGGTTAGATCTAGAGTTCACTGCAGTTTCTCATCATGATTAGTTTCATTTAACTTCTTAGTAGAAGATGGGTAAGCATTAGAATGATCGTATTTCAATTCTAGATTAGTAGAATAAGATATATCAAGACTCAATTTGTGTACGCAGACAGTAGTTACAGAATTCGTTTTCCCAATAGTAAAATAGCTCTGTTATGGTATTTTCATTCTCAACATTTAGTTATTTCAGAAGTTTAATTATTTCAAATAGATTTACTGTCTTTATATCTTTATTTCTTAGAACAGATCAGCATCTAATTACTTCAGCATTTTAATTACTTAGAATAGATTCCCTGCTTTACTTCTCAGAACATATTTACTGCTTTCAGCACTTTAATTCTTTTAATCAGATTCATTGCTTTCCAGTATTCAATTTCGTAGCGTAATCAGTTTTCACATTAAGTAGACAACCCTCACATTTAGTAAACAATCTTTAGAACATCGATACCGGCCTTTAAACTATGACAAGAGATTGTCCTATAAAGAGCATAGGCAGTGCATGCATCTCTCAAGTTTGTACGTTCCCCGGGTTGACATTTAAAGTAATCTCTTGGTATAAGCTGCCCTCATTAGGCATCCATATTTGGAGCTCACCATGTATCACTTATCCACTCAGTCATACACTTAGCTAACTTATTACTCAATGCTCATAACACACTTAGAATGTTACTATTTTAAGCATAACCCTCAGCAGCGAAATATTGTTATACATTCATCAAATGCATCCATTCAAATACGTAAACAACTTTCTCTATGCTCAAGCAGACAATAGATTCACTGTCCTTAGAAGCAAAGCTAATATTAACCATACATCCATTCATGCAGACCTAGCGAATCATTCCATACTCTCTTGATGGCGAATGCATATAAAAGCCCTCTCATAACAGACTGCAAGCCAATATTCAGACATCCAACTATAGAAACAGATAAATATAAACACACATATAAACATTCAGTCACTCAACACACTATTTAACATGGTTCACTCCCCCGGATGGGAAGCTATGTCCACAAGAACTATGTTTGATATTTCTTTTAAGGAAGGGTTCACATTTCTTAGCCTTGCACTCAGCTGCGGCTCTGTTCTTGCTCAGATAGGTCTTTGCGCACTCAGTTGCAGAGCCTTTACAATGTTTTCTTGACTCAAAAGATATTACAATATAGTATGGTCACAATGACCAGTCTCTCTCATCTTGAGCAACTAACCAACAATCCTTATACAAAATTGTCTTCTTAATATAGATCATGCCCGAAGGTCGTGTCTTTACAACATTGAACACCTAAACCCTTAGGGTTTCCAAACCACTACGGTCCCTCTGAACCATCATCCAAGCTTCTGGTAGTGATTTTGCTGTCATGACAGTCCTCCATTCCTTAGATCCATCGCTTTCAGCCTTCCTGTTGTGCGCACAGCAACAGGTCATCCACCTCGAGCTGCCCTTCCACTAACGGACTCGTGCGACTGCCTCAGCTCCCAGTCGCTTTCCCTGTAGGCCGTTCGTCCTCTAACGACCGCGTACAACTGGCTCAGCTCCAGTCATTGTTCGTCCGTCGTTTTCCTCTTAACAGCCACGTACCCTGCTGCACGCCAAACTGCCACTTTCCTGACCTATCCTCTGCTTAACGGAATCATACAGTTGGCTTCCTTCCTGATCTGCTTATTCCCTCAACTCGGTATCTTCCTAGCCGTCTTACCAAAAGTAGACCACCGCTGGTCTATCCACTATATCTGGCCGTCCTCCGTCTAGTACACAACTTTACTGGCTCCACATGGCCTACTACCTTCGCAGCACTGAACCTATGTGGCGCTGATCTTCGTGGCATCCTTCAAAACTCGGTACTGCGCACATCTTCGCAGCACTCCCAATACTTAGCCAAAATTTACTTCTTTTCTGAGCTGCGCTCAGCTCAGCTCCATCTAGCCTCAAAACAATTATAAAAAATGGCCCTATTGGGCCAGGCCCAACATGCCCCTAACACCTACATGTGGCTCATCCCCGAGCCACTTTCAATTTCCACCATAGGGTCATTCTCTCAAACCTGAGTAGTTAGTTTTGCTGCGAACTCGTTGTAGGCGTTCATTAGCTCCTCCATTGTTTCTTTGATCTCCTGCTCCACTTGCCTGACCGTCTCAAGCACTTCAGGCATTATCTCTTCACCAATTTGGGCTTCTACCATGTCTTGGTTAGCACGCAACTCTTTCAATTTGTCTTCTATGCACTGCAACACCAAAGAGGCATCTTTGAGGAGTGGCCGCGACTGATTGTCTAGCGCAGTCTCCTTTTCTCTTAAGATTTGTACTTCCTTCTTCAGGGTAGATATTTCTCTAAATTTATGTAGCCTGTTTCCTGCTGGCAGAGTCTTCACCTCTACTTCCATGGCTTCCAATGCAGTCTGTTTCTCTTTCATCGCGGTCTTTCTCTACTGCAGCCCTAGATTTTCCTCAAGGGCCATGAATGCCTTCAAGGACTGATCAAGTAATTCGTGGCACTTCGCAACCTCTGCTGCGATGCTCTCTGTTGCAGTCCTTACTTCAGCTTCTCTCTTCTGCTACTCAGTTAATTGATCCTACGGTTTCAATTTTTCCTTGAGCAAATTGATATATTCCTCATATAGGACTTCCTTGTCCTCCATTTCTGACTTTAGGGTCCGCACCCTGTCTGCTATTCTGTGGACTGTGTCCTCAGGATTATCTTGGATCTGCACTCCTTCGATCTCTTCCGCAACAGAATTGATTGTAGCCTTTAGTTTCGGTCGGCACTGCTGTTCATCTCCCATCATCAGCATGGTGTGCGTGCTCGACTCCTCAAGATGCCTGTTCGCGGCTTGTAACTGAGCTTCTACTTGCATTGACTGCGCAGCTCTATCACGCATCTCATCACCCACCTGTGTGTGCAAATAATGCAGACCAGGTAGTGGGATCTTAGCCAAGTCAAGCTTAACTGCATCGACATTTGTTGTGTCCAGAACCATGTCCTTCGACATAGGCAATGTTACGACCATGGGGTCGATACAGACAAGTCTCATTCTTACTTGCAATGCAACAGCGAGTGGGGATGGTGCCTGCTGCGAAGGTCCTGCAGCCCCCGTGATGCAGGCAAAGGTAGGCTGTTGTGGACATCCTCCATTTTCTTCATGAGCCCTTGCATTGCGATCCAGTTCCTCTGAAGGTCATCTTGGATGGCCTTATTGTGTTTCTCTTTTTCTGACATGAATTCTCCTAGGGTCTCAGTCACTTTGTCTACAATCATGTCAAAATCATCTTCTTTCAAAACCGTATCTGCGGGATCTTTCGTCGCTTTTTGCTTCTTTCTTGCCTTTGGCTGGGTTAGGTTTTCCGGCTCTTTTCTCTTTCCTTTCTCCTTGTCTTTCTCTTCAATAATCGGACAGGGTGGAGGAATTCTTCCATCCTCTCCGAAATCGCTCGTGACCTCCAGAACTTCAACGCAGTAGTCGGTGGGCCATTCCTTCATGATCAAGTTGATATCTTCCTCCGTCATATTATAGTTTCCCGGGTACCACTGCGGCTTCTTAATGTTGGCCTTCGGAGAGATACACACATAGCTCATATCAGCAGTAAAATGGACAATACGTATATATTTGTTAGTCACCTGGTTGGTTATTCTAGGTGTGCGCATGATGACATCGAGCAATTGCATGTAATACTGATAGAAGACTTCTTGGGTAGCGTGCTGGTGCTTCGGGTTGATATTTTCCCAGAGGTTCATGTACCTGACTCCTCTAGGATCCGATCTGTCAAAAATGACGCCGATAAAGTCCTTTGGCTCCTTCCACCCGACGAATGCGATGAGTACAATCAACCATGTAAAATGGAAGCTGCCCCCATTCGATTGGATGTCATTGAGTTCCTCCATGAACTCATTCAACAAGTACTAGCACCAGTTAAACTCTGTGCCTTCAGCTACCGCGGTGCCAAGCAGCACTGCGCCCGCGGTCACTTCCGTCGGTCTTGTCATCCTTAAAACCTTTGCTGTGAGCAACTGTGTGATGAACTTTGTTGCTCTATCTTCAATGTCGTCTGTCGGGAAACCTCTCTTTCCCTTCACCAGCGAGTGGTTCTTTATCATCTTGGCCACTGCTTCCTTCTCCTTGCTCTTCCTCTGGAAAAAAAACTTTGGATCCTGGCCGCGCTTACTTAATCTGGTAATGACGTGGATTAAGTCGATATTGATATCAATCTGCATGTCCATCCATAAATAACCTTGGTGGATTCGCACCATCAGGGTGCGAACCACGATGTTCAGCTCGATCGACCTCTCAAAATGGGGTAGTCACAGCAGGTTTAACAGTCCTAACTGCATCACCGGTGTTAACTAGCTTTCGGCCACTAGATTCAGCTCTCCTTTTGCATCCTTTTTCCAGCACATATATTTATTTGGTTGAAAATCTGGGTACTTGGGTTCATGCGGCTCTTCTTTCTTCACTCCCAAAAGGTCATAATCCTCCCATTTGCAGTCTGGGATCTTCCCCAACAGGCTGGTTGTAATTTTCAGATGCTTAGACACTGGCAATAGAGGGATATCATATTTGGCATTCTTTACTAACTTATACATAGGGGCATCCAGCGCCTGAGGTGAGATATAGTCAGGGGTCATCTTCAATGCGATATCCTTCGTGAATATGGGCTACCTTGTGCCCGTTGAACCCGGCTTGGGATGCTTTGTTCGAGACCCACTCACTGTTTCCTTTCCCTTATCCTGCATTGTCAAATTAATCCTTGGTGATTTGCAGGATCCTTGACCTTGTTCTACAACAACCTTCTTAACTGGAGTTTTCATTAACTGTTGAATCCCTCCGTGCTGAAAGATCCTCAGTGCTTCTTCAATAGTAAGTTCTTGCTCTGTGTAAAGTGGTTCGGGCACTCACTTAATGAGATAGCGACTATGGCAGATAGAATACAGATGACTACTAGCTTGGGGGGTTAATCGCAAGAAAACTCTAAGTGTTTGGTAATGCCCGCGAGTCTCCAAGTGTTGTTATTTATAGGCACATCAGACCCCCTCCTGCGCCCTTCAATGGCTAGATAGGCATTAAATGCAACCTCTAGCGGCCAAATCCATCGGATCTTTCGGTCTTCTCATCCATCAGTCTGTCCAGAATGGCTATCTTCCCTTTAAATGCTGAAGCGGTTGTTGCAATGGTCATCTTAACGACTATTTTCTCAAAAGCCATGCAACGAATATTTTTCTCTGAATGCTGGGCCGAACTGCACGGCAAACCATTTTGACTCCTGCACAGTTGCTTCACAGTACTAATCTTTGAACTACGCGGCTGTTTTTCCACTGTTCTCTTCCTCGTTCCTGCGTAGCTTCAGCAGTGCTGTGCTGCTCATACATTCTTCCTTTATGATACATGTACAAAATCTATACATTTCTAGTGCCCAATTTCAACTGTACTTGACACTTAGAAATTTCTCCCCGCGTTTATCTTTCCGTATGTTGCGAAGCAGGAATATGGTGGTACAATTTAAGTCTGCTTCCATTTATCATAGTGGGTAGAGTATCACCAGCTAAAGTGGCTAACTGGACTACACCACTGTTAGTGACATACATAAAAATATATGGACCAAGCCAATGCATTTTAAACTTGCCAGGAAATTTCATGAACTTGCTATCATAGAGGAGGACTAAGTCACCTACCTAAAAGCATTTGTTCCTGATATGGCATCATACCATGCCTTTTCACGATCCTTTTGGACTTGCTATTGAAAGCTTGCGATGAAACGATCCTCCTCCAAGCTGACTAAATGTAGCAGTCTTTCATCTAATGCTTCGCGATCTGCCATTTTGGTGAATGCAGCAATCCTCAAACTGGGGACAATGCACTCCATTGGCATTATGGCCTCCTTCCCATAAGCCAACCGAAAGGGTGTCTGTCTTGTCAAATTCTTACAAGTTGTTCTGTATGCCCATAGTACAGACGAGATGCGCAGGTCCCAATCATCCTTGTTTACGTTGCACACCTTTGTCAGCACATTTTCCAGTATCTTATTGAAGGATTCAACAGTTCCATTCACTTGTGGATGATATGGCATACTGTGGTGATGGCGAATGTGGAACTCCTCTGTGAGGGATTCAATGGTCTTATTTAGAAAGTGAGTGCTCTGATCACTCATCAAAATTTTCAGACAGCCGAATTTTGACAAACTTTCCTCAAAGATGAACTATGCTGCAGTCCTTCACTGGTTTAGATTTTTCCCATCTAGTGAGGTAATCCATGGCAGTGATGATATACCTCACACCAGTTATCTTCCCTAGTGGGTTTATAGGTCCAAAATAATCAATTGCCCACTTCTCAAAAGCCTGTAAAGTCAACTGTGGGTTCAATGGCATTTCATCTCTCCGTGACGGCTTCCTTGTCCTCTGACAGACATAACAGTTCCTGCAGTATTCCTTAGAATCTTTGTGGATGGTAGGCCACCACAGTGCTGTGCACAATATCTTCTGCCCAGCAGCCCTTCTTGCGTAATGACCTCTCGCGATCCCTGAATGCGCATTTGCCAGTATATATGGTTTCTCGTGGTCAAGTACACATCTGCACAAGACTTCATCTGGTCCAAGTTTGTATAACTAACCTACAATAATAGTGAAATCCGCGGCGCACACTACTAGCTACTTCTTCTGCTGAATAGAAAATTCTTGTGATGTCAGCCCTGTTGTTAGAAAATCAATGATATCCTTATAGTAATCATCTGCAACCTATATAGAAAACATCTGCACGTCAGGCAGACTGTCTTCGATGTTTGTCGGCTCCTCTCCCGACTCAATTTGAGATAGGTGGTCAGGTCCCAAATTTAGCCTTCCGGGTTTAACAACGATCTTGAAGTCATACTCCTAGAATAGCAACAACCATCTACATATACGCCCCCCTAGCACTGGCTTATTGACCAAATATTTCAATGCAGAATGATCAGTGAACATAAGGAAGTGCGCACCAAGTAGATAATGTCTGAACTTCTGAAGGGCATATACCATCGCAAGTCCTTCCCACTCAGTAGTGGTATAGTTCTTCTCTGTTGTCGATAGATTCCTACTAGAAAATGCAATGGGGTGGTCAACACCCCCTTCTCCTTGCTAAGCTAACACAATGTCGAGGGCAATGCATGATGCATCCACATGAACATGAAATGGCTTTGTCCAGTCTAGAAAGACTAAAATTGGCGCGGTAACCATCTTTTCTTTAAGGGTGTCAAAACCCTGTTTGCATTCCTCGTTCCAAACGAACGGCACATCCTTCTTCAACAGCTTCTCCATTCCTGCAGTGATCTGCGTGTAACCTTTAATGAACTTCCTGTAATAGCTTATATGGCCCAAGGTAGAGCGCAACATTTTAACTAAAGTTGGTGTAGGAAAATTTACAATGATGCCAATCCTTGCAGGGTCCACCGTCAATCCCTGCTTGCAAACAATATGTCCAAGTAAAATTCCATAGGGCACACAGAAGATGCACTTCTTCAAATTCAATGATATTTGATGCTGGTGGCACTTGTCAAGCATCATCCTCAGGTTTGCGCAATGGTTCTTCAGCAAACCAAAGACAGTCTAGTCATCAAAATATGCTTCCAGAAACTTATGCATGAAATCTTTGAATGCCGCGATGACAAATCTGGAGAAGATGGCAAGCGCGTTCTTCAGACCAAACGGTATGACTGTATACTGGAATGACCCCCATTCTGTAGCAAATGTTGTCTTATGCCTGTCTGAGGGATCAATCCTGATCTAATGATAACCGAAGAAACCATCAGTAAAGGAATAGGCCTCATTCCCTCCAACATTGTCAAGTACCTCATCTATAAATGGAGTAGGGAATGGGTCATCCATAGAGGCCTCATTAAGTTTTCTGAGATCGACACAAATCCTGATCTCTCCCTTCGTCTTCTTGTCCTGGACAACCATATGACTGATCCATTTAGATTCCTCGATAGGTTCAATGATTTCTGCCTCTAACATTTTGTCCAACTCTGCGCGGACTCTCTCTTTATACCGTGGATTCAGTCTATACGGTCGCTGCTTCATAGGCTTACCTCCTGGCTTCAAAGGGATTTTCATGAATCCTAAGTCACCCAATATTCCTTTCATCTCTGTAAAATTGGTCGAAATAGCTCCTGATATTCATGCAAAGTGTCTGCAATCTCCACGACAGTCTAATCATCCCAGTAGTCTCCGATAGATGCAAAATTTGGCTCTTCACTCATGCTGATGTTCACCTTCTGTGTCTTGACCGGTCCATTCATGTCTGGGATTTCCAATGGCAGTCCTTCTATATCACGCGCACCTTTTGACTCTAGTATATTGATATTGCGCGAATCATCTTCATCTTGTTCTCTTCCATGCTCATCATCTTTAGCTAAATTATAACACTCTATCGGATGTTCTTCATGTTCTTTCCATTCTGAGTGTATGTTCGCAGGACTGTCATCTATGCCGAAGAATTCTTCCCATGACATATCTTCGCGAGGATAATCTCCTCTAAATACACATTCCTTGATTATCTGCAGTGCCTCATGTATCAAAGGGTTCTCATCCTCGAAGCTGAAATCTCTCTGGAAGTTCGTAGTTAATGTTTTCCAATCTGAGGTCTCCCTGCGTAACTTCAGGTCTAGATACCATTTCTTTGGAATATCCTCTTCCAAAGTATGCACGAAAAAGTGCACCCACTCTTCAGGTGGCCTTTCTTCCCATGCTTGCGAATAGACTTCCACATGTTGGCTAGGATTTGTCTTCCCATTGAACTTCTCAAAGGGTAAGGTAACCCTTTCTGAGAACTGAATCTGCATATTTGTTCTACATTGATCCCAAGTGATCAATATCTGTTTGTGCGAAGCCCACCATCTGGCGGGTATGCCACATAGCACCATATCCAATGCTGGAAACATGTGCTCTTCTGGAACTGCTGCAGTATAGTCTTGAATAAAAGTATAAACATTAGCAGAACCATCAAATGTAGGGATTGGGATTACCTCCTTTCCAATCTAGTGCAGTGATTTTGTGACCTGCATTCACCTTCTAGCTGACACTTCGTGCATGCGATTCTGCTAGTTTTCTAGTCCAGCATCTGAGTCAGAAACGTAGGAGCTATCGCATCTCCAATTGAGTGTACCATTCGCAGTAGGATTAATGTAATCCTCCTGGTTCGTAGTCATCTAGTACAGGCAGTCCAAGTCTTGGGCCTTAGATTCCTCCTGAATCGGCTTGCTATATCTGTCCCCATCTGCAGGATCCAATGGTGCGATAACCCGCAGATGCTTGCCTTCGAATATCATCTTCTTTGTTTTCAATTTATAATGGCCAAATTGTCAATAGCCCAGTCAATTCCTAACAGCACAGGAAAGGGTTGGCTATTGTCAATAATATCGATGACTTCAAAGTCTGCATGGCTTTGTACTCCGTCAATATCAACCACAACATTGGCTAAGCAGCCAAATGGTATAACTTTCTCTTGGTTGGCCATTCTCAGCTAGATAGGTGACCAAAATAGATTTGGTTGACCCATCTGCTGCCATGTCTGCTTGGTCAAGACATTTACTTCTGACCCCAGATCAAGGATAACTTTGTCCATCTCAAAGTATCCTATCTACGCAATGAGCCTCATCTCTTGGCCTGACCTCTTATGTTTCTTTATATGATGTAGTGCGCCATCAAAAGTTTCTACTTCTGTCTGTGGTTCGTATAGATTTATGAGCTTCTCTAGCTCTGCTATTGCATTTTCATTTTTCAGCAGCTTCATGCAGCTCCTTAGGAACTGTGCAATAGAGGTGCTAACATCCGTTGTGTGTCTTGTCTTGTCATATGCAGCAGGTGTGTCTTCAACACATGGTATTTCACTGCGCAGCGGGATCCTTGGCGATTTAGGTGTTGGTTCTCTAAAGGTATCCCGCACGTCAACAAAAGCTTCTTTGTTCTTCTTCAGATCCAGAGCAGGCATCTTTCCTGGAGCTTTTATTACCCATATTGTTTCAAGAGGGCCCTACTTCGCATGAGCCTCTCCTGAAGTGGAATCCTCTGCTCCCCTATCACGGCCTGTCTCCACACCACTGCATGTGACTACTTTAATGCTAGGATCTGCAGGTCTGTTCTCTGCTGTGATCTACTGGATGTTCGGGGCTGGCGTGTCTGTCCTTCTTCTTTTGTGCATCTCTACCTCTAGTACCGGGCAATCTTCTATAACATATTCAAATGACTTACAATAATTACAGGTGGTGCATGTTGAATATTGTAACTTCTAAGAATATTATATTTGTACATTATTATTCCAGAGATGTTTCATCCCTCCGAGGCAACCCTATTATGTATCCGGAGATGATTATTCCTCCGATGGGTTGTGGTAACTAGGGTTATTAGACCCACCATGTGGGGGTCGGCCCTGATGTTATATTTTAGGGGTTATTAGACTTCTCCAGGACAGGTCGGCCCCATCAGGGATTTTGGTCAGTCGGGAACTAGTATAAATAGAGGAGGTGAGCTCCTCATTAGACACACTTACACAACTCAGAAAAGTAGCGCACTTATGTCTGGGAGGTCTGCACAGGAAGTGGAGAAGGAGGTCAAGTCTTGGAGCACATCTTGTATTTTGGTTGATCATCTTATTGAGGAAAGCTTTGTTGGGTTTTCTACCCCATGAGGGTTCCTCAGGGTAAATTTTGTGTCTATCTTGTGATTATGTTTCTTTCAATGATCTTTCTAGTCTATTTGGTTTAAACTTAACATGGTATCAGAGCTAGCCTGAATAGAACATCTTTCACAAGGTGAAATTATATTTCTCTCTCTCTCCCAAATTAGGGTTTCTGAAAAAGGTCAGTATTTTTGGATTCTGGTTGCATGGCTGATTAGCCCTTCTAAAGATCTATCTTTTGAGCCTTAGATCGAAGTTTTTGGTTGGGTAGAACTCCGGGAAAGTCAAACCCTAGTTTTACCAAAAGTGCGATAAACCAGAAATTCTGTTGCAGTTCCAGAAAAATAAAAAGGTTAAAATTTCCGGGTAAGTATACTCTATCTCTTATCTCTCGGACTGCCCCAAGAGAAGATGGCTCCAAGCACTAAGCTTGAAGACAAGCTAGAAGGTATAGAAAATTTTCGGGCATGGAAATACAGAATTGGTCTCATTCTTGAAGAGAATGATCTTGCTCATTATGTCAAGGATGAAGTCGCAGAACCTGAAGGAGATGAAGCCAAAGAGAAGCATAGGAAGGATTTGATTAGGGAAAAGAGAATCATAGCTGATTCTATTAAAGACCACTTGATTCCCCAAGTGGCATCCAAGAAGACTCCAAAGAAAATGTATGATGCCCTAGGAAGAATGTATGAAGGAAAGAACATCAATAGGAAGATGAACCTAAGGACTCAGTTGAAGAGTACCAAGATGCACAAAGGAGAATCCATTCAAGACTAATTCTCAAGGGTCTCCCAAATCAAGGAGCAACTAGATGCCATTGGTGATACTCTTGATGAAGATGAACTTGTGATGACTGCTCTAAATGGTCTCACTAGACCTTGGGAATCATTCATACAAACTATGTGTGCCAGAAAAGAAAGCGTGAAGTTTGATGTAGTATGGGAGGATTGTGTTCAAGAAGAGGCTAGGGTATCCAACAGTGAAGCTCTTCTCAAATAGGATGACCAAGCCTTGGCCACCCACACCAAAAGAGGAAAGAGGGGTCACTTCAAGAAAGTGAACCACAAGAAGTCTCAACCCTCTCATAGATTCAAAAGGAAAGGAGGAACAAACTCAGAAGGAGACCTCTCCACAGTCCAATGTTATAATTGTCTTAAACTAGGACACTATGCTAGAGACTGTACCTCACCAGAAAAGAAGAAGAAGAAGTTTGTTCACAAAATACATCATGCACATATGGCAGAAGATGATAGTGAAGAAGAAGTAGGAGAAGAAGAAGAAGAAGAAGAAGAGGAAAGGCCTCAAAAGAAAAGATCTAAAGTAAAGAAAGAAGATCCAGAAGAATATGTCCTATTTTCTGCACTGTCTGGATCTGTGTCTCCTGGAGAAGATACATGGCTCATTGATAGTGTTGCTTCAAAGCACATGAAAAGTCAAAAGAAAACTCTCTCAAGACTTGAAGAAAAGTCTTCACCTCAAAAGGTATCTCTAGGAGATGATTATGAATATCCCATCAAGGGAATTGGTGAAGCAAGCTACAAGCTTGATTCTGGAACACCCTTGAAAATGAAAGAAGTTTTATATGTACCAGGTTTAAAGAAGAACCTACTCTCTATCTCATCACTAGATAAGAAAGGTTTTAGAGTGGCTTTCATAGATGGACAAGTACTCATGTGGTCCAAAGGAAAATCAATTAAAGATGCAGTTATCATTGGTGAAGAAGAAGGAGGTCTCTATAAGCTCAAGGGACATCCAGAAGTTGCCCTTGCTCATGAAACCTCTAGCCCCAGTGAGCTATGGAATAGAAGACTAGCTCAAATTAACTACAAAGCCTTACCCTATGTAAGCAAGGTGGTCATAGGATTACCAGATCTGAAGGTTGATCATAATGGCTCATGTAAGGGTTGTAAGAAAGGGAAAAATGTCAAGAACCCTTTTCCAAAGAGTGAAACAAAGACTAAGAACATTTTGGAGCTAATACACTCAGATATATGTGGACCAATGCCCACTACTTCCCTAAGTGGATTTGAGCATTATCTATCATTCATTGATGACTATTCAAGGAAGACTTGGATATACTTTCTAAAAGGTAAGAATGAAGTCTTTGGAAAATTCAAAGAATTCAAGGCCCTAATAGAAAATCTCTCAGAAAAGAAAATCAAGATTTTCAGAATAGATAATGGCGGAGAGTATACTTCAAAGGACTTTGAAGACTTTGTAAAGAAGCTGGAATTAAGAGGGAACTAACCACTCCCTACAATCCCCAACAAAATGGGGTTGCTGAGAGGAAAAATAGAACCATCATGGAAGCTGTAAAGACTATGATACATGATCAAGATCTACCCATGTATCTATGGGCTGAAGCAGCTAGGACAACAGTCTATGTGCAAAATAGCCTATCCCATAGTGCTCTTGAATTCAAAACTCCAGAAGAAGTGTTTACAGGAAAGAAGCCTGAGGTAAGTCATCTCAAAATATTTGGGTGTCCTGTGTACATCCACATTCCAAAAGAAAAGAGAACCAAGTTGGATCCTTCTGGTAAGAAGGGAATATTTGTTGGATATTGTGAATCATCCAAAGCCTTTAGAATTTACATACCAGGTTTTCATCATATAGAAATAAGTAGAGATGTAACATTTGATGAAGAAGCAGCTCTCAAGAAATCCAGGAAGTGCCAACTTGAAGAAATCTATGAAGAAGATACACCTCCTAGAATCACAGAGGATGTGCACATCCCTGAAGATGATTCACCAGAAGATCATGACATATTGGAACCACAAGAACCTTCTATTACAGATTTATCTAAGAAAAGAAGGCCAGCATGGGCTAGAGATATTATTCAAGGAGCTGAAAGATATGGAGCTCCTGAAGGCTCCACTAGAGAAAGAAAGAAACCAACGCTAGTGTCCAACTATATGGCCTTGATGTGTGATCTTGTGGAGCAACAACCTACTAGCTATGAAGAAGCAACCCGGAAGAAAGAATGGGTAGAAGCAATGATAGAAGAATATCAGTCAATAATGAAAAATGATGTTTGGGATGTAGTTCCCAAACCAAAAGATAAAAGTGTGGTTTCTTCCAAATGGATTTTCAAGATAAAACATGCTGCAGATGGTAGCATTGAAAAATACAAGGTGAGATTTGTAGCCAGAGGATTCTCTCAGAAGGAGGGAATTGACTATGAAGAAACATTTGCACCAGTTGCTAGGTATACTTCAATTAGAACTATCATGGCACTTGCATCTATGATGAAGTGGAAATTACACCAAAGGGATGTTAAGCAGCTTTTCTGAATGGTGTAATTGAAGAAGAAGTATACATAGAACAACCACAAGAGTTCGAGGTTAAAGACGGGAGGACTCATGTATGCAAACTGAAAAAGGCATTATATGGTCTGAAGCAAGCTCCTAGGGCTTGGTACGAAAGGATTGGCAATTTCTTAACAAGCATGGGCTTTACCAAGAGTAAAGCTGACCCCAATCTTTATCTCAAAGTGATGGATGATGAACCAGTTATACTGTTTTTATATGTAGATGATCTATTTCTAACCGGAAATGAGAAACAAATTATTGAAATCAAGAAGAAGCTTTCTTTAGAATTCGAGATGAAAGGTCTCAGATTAATGTACTACTTCTTAGGTCTAGAAGTGTGGCAAGAACCAAAAGGAATCTTTCTAAATCAAGGTAAGTATGCTGTGGAGATTCTAAAAAGATTTTATATGTTGGAGTGTAAAGCCATGGCCACTCCCATGGACTCCAACTTGAAGTTATTAGTTAATGACTCATCGGAATTAGTGGACCTAACTCTATATAGACAAATCATTGGGTCGTTGATGTATTTAACAAATACTAGGCCAGATATATGCTTTGCTATAAATACCCTGAGTTAGTATCTAGTAGAACCTAGAAAGGTTCACTTAATAGCTGCAAAGCATGTAATGAGGTACCTAAAAGGTACATTAGATTTTGGTCTATATTATCTTGGAGGTCATGAACTCCGATTACATGGTTACTCAGATTCTGATTGGGCAGGAAGTGTCTCAAACAGAAAGAGTACTTCAGGTGGATGTTATGGTCTTGGATTTGCCATGATCTCATGGTTCAGCAAGAAACAATCTAGTGTGGCTCTCAATACTGCTGAAGCAGAATATATGGCTACCTGCTCTGCCAGCTGTGAAGCAGTGTGGCTTTGAAAGCTATTATCTGGAGTGTTTGACTTAGAAATGGATCCCACTGTGATTATGTGTGACAATCAAAGCTGCATTAAGATGACAGAAAATCCTATATTCCATGACAAGTCAAAACACATTGAGATCCGATACTTTTATATACGAGATATGGTGCAGAGAGGAGCTATCAAGCTCGAGTATGTGAGCACTGAGGATCAAATTGCTGATATCTTGACCAAACCTCTGTCTCGAGTAAAATTTGAATACTTCCGAGACAAGCTCGGTGTAGTTCAAAAGGACCCTCCTCGAAAGGGGGAGTAGTATAATCATTGATGATGAGTTTGTCTCATCGACAGCAAGGTCGATGATGAGGATACCTGTCTACTACACCTGGATACTTAGAAATATTTAGATTTAGGACTCTTATACTTAGAATACATGCTAGATACATGCTTTTGATGATAGATGTATTGGTGAGAATACATGCTTTTGACGATAGATGTATTGGTGAGAATACATGCTTTTGACGATAGATGTATTGGTGAGAATACATGCTTTTGACGATAGATGTATTGGTGAGAATACATGCTTTTGACGATAGATGTATTGGTGAGAATACATGCTTTTGATGACAGATGTATTGGTGAGAATACATGCTTTTGATGACAGATGTATTGGTGAGAATACATGCTTTTGATGATAGATGTATTGATGTATTAGTGAGAATACATACTAGAATACATGTTTTGATGATAGATGTATTGGTGAGAATACATACTACATGTATTGATTAATGTACTTGTATAGTTGACGATACTTGTACCTGTATCAGTGAGGATACATGTGAGGATTGCATCATCCTTGAACACACATTCTAAAGTGAGCCGTAGACAGATGTCTCCGAGAAAGAAGAAGGATTGAATCATCCTTGAACATATGTTCTAAAGAGAGCTGTAGGCATATGTCTTCGAGAATGAAGTCCTTGGTGGACATGTGAGGATTGGATCATCCCTGGACTTCAGTCCTAAAGAGAGCCGTAGACATGATGTCTCTGAGAATGAAGTCCTGAATGAACAGGTAGGGGATTGCATCTTCCACGGACCTCGGTCCCAGAATTGAGCCGTAGACTGATGTCTCTGAAAATTAAAGATAGGACTGCATCGTCCCAGAACTAGGTTCAAAATGTATGTGATGGGATTGCATCATCCCTAGACATGAGACTTGTCTTAAAGGTACATGTGAGGACTGCATCATCCATGAACTAGGTTCAAAATGTACGTGATGGGATTGCATCATCCTTAGACATGAGACTTGTCTTAAAGGTACGTGTGAGGACTACATCGTCCATGAACTGGGTTCAAAATGTACGTGATGGCATTGCATCATCCCTAGACATGAGACTTGTCTTAAAGGTATGTGTGAGGACTGCATCGTCCATGAACTGGGTTCAAAATGTACGTGATGGTATTGCATCATCCCTAGAGATGAGACTTGTATTAAAGGTACGTGTGAGGACTGCATCGTCCATGAATTTGGTTCAAAATGTACGTGATGGGATTGCATCATCCCTAAACATGAGACTTGTCTTAAAGGTACGTGTGAGGACTGCATCGTCCATGAACTGGGTTCAAAATGTACGTGATGGGATTGCATCATCCCTAGACATGAGACTTGTCTTAAAGGTACGTGTGAGGACTGCATCGTCCATGAACTGGGTTCAAAATGTACGTGATGGGATTGCGTCGTCCCTAGACATGAGACTTGTCTTAAAGTGATAAGGACTAATCATCCTGGAAATTGATCTGGATTGTATCATCCATGGACCTATGTCCTAAAGAGAGCAGGATTGATCATCCTGTAATATGATCATGTGTATTGCAGACGATGCTGATGATCGTGTGATGACGATGCTGATGATCGTGTGATGACGATGCTGATGATCGTGTGATGATGATGCTGATGATCCTGTGATGACGATGCTGATGATCGTGTGATGATGATGATGATGATCGTGTGATGACGATGCTGATGATTGTGTGATGACGATGCTGACGATTGTGTGATGACGATGTTGATGATCGTGTGATGACGATGCTGATGACGTTGATGTTCCAGTAACTGGTTGAGTTACTGATGATGATGAATTGAAGAAAGCTTCCGAGGATTTATAGATGTATCATGTATGATGTAGTCGATGACTCCTTGCTCCTGCAGATGTTGTTATAATATCCTTCTCGTTAAGGGGGAGTGATGAATATTGTAACTTCTAAGAATATTATATTTGTACATTATTATTCCGGAGATGTTTCATCCCTCCGAGGCAACCCTATTATGTATTCGGAGATGATTATTCCTCCGATGGCTTGTGGTAACTAGGTTTATTAGACCCACCATGTGGGGGTCGGCCTTGATCTTATATTTTAGGGGTTATTAGACTTCTCTAGGAGAGGTCGGCCCCATTAGGGATTTTGGTCAGTTGGGAACTAGTATAAATAGAGGAGGTGAGCTCCTCATTAGACACACTTACACAACTCAGAAAAGTAGCGCACTTGTGTCTGGGAGGTCTGCACAGGAAGTGGAGAAGGAGGTCAAGTATTGGAGCACATCTTGTATTTTGGTTGATCATCTTATTGAGGAAAGCTTTGCTGGGTTTTCTACCCCATGAGGGTTTCCCAGGGTAAATTATGTGTCTATCTTGTGATTATGTTTCTTTCAGTGATCTTGCTAGTCTATTTGGTTTAAACTTAACAGTGCAGGGGTTTACATAGTCTCTGGATATGTGACCTGGTTGGCCACAGTTATAGCAGATGACCTCGCTGCGGCCTCTTCCTTGTGTTGGGCCGGTATTTCTTCCTCTACCGCGGTATCCACCACCACAGCCTTTATAGCCAGATTGATCATAATGCGTGTTTTCTTGCTTTGGATGGTTATCTTCTTGCACTCTGTACAAGCCAGCGCCTCTCATTGAATCCATGTCACACTTTCTTTCATTCATTAGTTCATAGGCGCGGCAGTTGGATTCATCATGTCCAACTGATTTACAGAAATTACAATATAGATTCTTAGGCATTTTCACATATTTCTGTATTAGGCAACAATCTTTAGATCTATGACCAGTAGTTCTATAGATATCACACCTGGGTGCCTGGTTCTGATTGATGGGGTTAGGCGCACCACTGCTAAGATAGTCGCGGTATAGGGGACAATGTTCGTGGTCATGACCTTCTCCTTTGCAACTCGTGCACCATATCTCGTGGCGAGGTTCGTATTGTTGCTCTTTTCCATTCTTCATGCTCTGGAGCTCCAGTGTTAGGGTGGTAAGCTGGTTCTGAATCTGCATCATCCCAGAACTAGACTCACCGATCGGCGAAGCCTCCAACTTCATCACGATCTCTAAGGCCTCTACCTGCGACGTAACCTTCTGCTGCATCAATGGTAATCTAATGTGGGGTAACAATGCAGCAATGAACCATTCCTTATGCTGATCCAGAGCTATAACAAAGCTTACTTGGTCTAATAGGGTCTTGAACTTCTAATCAAACTCCCAGACTGATTCAGTCGGTCTCTGCTTGATTTCCTTCAGCTCAGTTATACACTAAGATTCATACTTTGGTTTCTTGAACTCTGCTATCAGTGCATCTTTAATCTCTGCCAGGGTTCTGGGCTGCATGGTAGAATACTTCATGAACCAGTGCAGCGCTCTATCTCTGAATGTGGTAATAAGCTGGGCTTTCTTCTCATCATTATCCCGGATCTGTCTGACACTCCAGACAGCTTCACAAAGGAACTAGTGCTGATCTGGATCTTCTAGACCCGTCCCTTTGAATATAGGCAGCTTCATATCCGTATGGGCCATTTCTCTAGGGGGAGGTGTGGCACTCGAAGGGGCACCTTAAGGTGTGCCCTGAGGGGTTCTAGGGTGTCGTAAAGGACTCTGCGCAGTGAAAACAAATGGGCGTATGGGGGTAGACGTACTAGGTTGTGTCTTCGGTGGGGTTGGCTCTGCAAGTGGAGGATTCTGAGGGGTAAATGGGGGTGCGGCTTCATTTTCAATATTAGAAGGAATCTTAGTATCTATGTGGAGTCCAGAGCCTCCTGAATTCTTATTGAACTTGTATCTTTTCCCACTTCTTAAGTTGTGAGTATCTTCGTCGGAATCGCTATAAATTCTATTTACCATGACAACTTGAAAAGATTACTGCATTCTTAAAATGCCTTTCTCAGCTAACAACATCTTAATGTATAGACTGAGATTGTTCAGGAATTTACCTTGGAAACCTGTGAAAAAGTGTGCCTCTTCTTGGATGTAGGATTTGAGTGTATCCACAACAAACTCTGTCACAAAGCCTTCTAACATATGATTGACCCAAAAGTCCACTGCACACGTCAATGCACTGTCTATTGCTTTGAGCTGTGATATGAGCTCAGGGTTCCACTCCGTAGGAACACCTCCTTGAAAACAGGTTTTCTTTTCTGCGAGCCGCGAGATCCACGCGTTCAGCTCGTTTGGAAATGAAGCCCAGAAAATCTCATGAATGTCGTACAACATATATCTATCCGACCACTGTGTGTCACTTAGACGCGGATGTCTTCTCTCTTGTCTTTTAAAGTCTCTTATGGTCTTATCCCACCAAGCCTGGATTTTTGTCTGCTCAGGATGCCAGTTTAATGAACTTTTCGGGAACTCAGACTCTTCCTCACTCATCGCGATTGAAAATAATCACGGATTTTAGCATGGCAATGGAATAATTTGTTGGCTATAAAATGTTGACCAAAGGTTTTATGAAGACCCAGGTTCTGTGTGGTTACCTTAAACCAACAAAACCCCTTTCCACCGTCCCTTTCAGCAACAACCTGCGAGCAGGCTGAGGTCTCACCTGAGGTGTTTCTAATGGGGCACTGCAGACTCAGATGTCCACAATGAGTGATGAGTTGATGACTGTGATGAAGTTCGTGACAATGCACCGGCTATGTGCTTCGAAAGTCAGACTTTGCGGTGATGGTCAACACTGCGGTCCGCACCACTACCTTCTTCCTTACTGCAGAGCTTAATACTACCCTGTGAACACTGCCGCTTAACTTCCTACACTTGGACCATTTGCAAAATGCTTAAGGCAATGAGCTGAGTATCACTTATCCACTCAGTCATACATTTAGCTAACTTACTATTTAATGCTCATAACACACACTTAGAATGTTACTATTTTAAGCATAATGCTCAAGTGCGAAATACTGTTATACATTCATCAACTGCATCCATTCAAATACGTAAACAACTTTATCTATGCTCAAGCAGATAATAGATTCACTGTCCTTAGAAGCAAAGCTAATATTAACCATACATCCATTCATGCAAACCTAACATATCATTCCATACTTTCTTGATGGAGAATGCATATAAAAGCCCTCTCATAACAGACTACAAGCCAATATTAAGACATCCAACTACAGAAACAGATAAATATAAACACACATATAAACATTCAGTCACTCAACACACTATTTAACGTGGTTCACTCCCCCGGATGGGAAGCTACGTCCACAAGAACTGTGTTTGATATTTCTTTTAAGGAAGGGTTCACAGTTCTTAGTCGTGCACTTAGCTGTGGCTCTCTTCTTGCTAAGATAGGTCTTTGCGCACTCAGCTGCAGAGCCTTTACAATGTTTTCTTGACTCAAACGATATTACAATACAATATGGTCACAATGACCAGTCTCTCTCGTCTTGAGCAACTAACCAACCCTCCTTATACAAAATTGCCTTCTTAATATAGATCACACCCGAAGGTCGTGTCTTTACAACATTGAAGACTAAAACCCTTAGGGTTTCCAAACCACTACGGTCCCTCTGAACCATCATGCAGGCTTCTAGTAGTGATTCTGCTGTCGTGGCAGTCCTCCATGCCTTAGATCCATCACTTTCATCCTTCCTATTGTGCACACACCAATAGGTCATCCACCTCGAGCTGCACTTCCACTAACGGACTCGTGCGACTAGCTCAGCTCCCAGTTGCTTTCTCTGCAGGTCGTCTGTCCTCTAATGCTCGCGTACAACTAGCTCAGCTCTAGTCATTGTCCGTCCGCTGTTTTCCTCTTAACGGTCATGTACCCTG
The DNA here is from genome assembly GCA_027924585.1 of Larix kaempferi. Classification (NCBI taxonomy): domain Eukaryota; kingdom Viridiplantae; phylum Streptophyta; class Pinopsida; order Pinales; family Pinaceae; genus Larix; species Larix kaempferi. The sequence goes on along the minus strand of BSBM01000179.1, from coordinate 18,992,219 downwards.
CTACACGCCAAACTGTCACTTTCCCGACCCGTCCTCTGCTTAATGGACTCATACAGTTGACCGCTTTCCTGATCTGCTTATGCCCTCAACTCGGCATCTTCCTAGCTGTCTTACCAAAAGTAGACCACCGCAAGTCTATCCATTATATCTGGCCGTCCTCCGTCTAGTACACAACTTTACTGGCTCCACGTGGCCTACTACCTTCGCAGCACTGAACCTGTGCGGCGCTGATCTTTGGGGCATCCTTCAAAACTCGGTACTGCACACATCTTTGCAGCACTCCCAATACTTATCCAAAATTTACTTCTTTTCTAAGCTGCGCTCATCTCAACTCCATCTAGCCTCAAAAACGTTATAAAAAATGGCCCTGTTGGGCCAGGCCCAACAACCTATAATCCCACAACCCTAACTCCTAAAAAACCAAACCCACAATCCTTAAAGTCCAAATACCTAAGATCTTACGCCTTAAGTCCTAAACCCTTAAATACCTAGAAGCCTGTTGGCAGCAAGCAACAACCTCTTCACTTCTTGACAAAGTGAAGAGAGATCAGTCCTTTATGTGATAAATGAATTAAAAATTATATAGAGCTCCTTCAAAATCTTTGATTCTGAAGGTGCTCTTAATCAAAGAAAAAGTAATTAATGACTCTAGAAGCTGATAGGGTCTTGATCATCAAACTTGGCTTTTGAATGAAGGATTGATAAGTTTCGTAAATTCTCATTAAAAATTGTTTAAAATATTGAAACGAGTTTATGTGACTTAAGGGTTTTGTGTCAAAGAAATATCATAAAACACATTGTTTAGGGTATTATTAGTCTCAAGACTAAGTGAATTTGGGAATCTAATATCATAAGTAATATCCTATCATAAACTTTGTCAATATCATACTTAATCGATAAATGATGGTTTATATAGGAAGCGTTTCACATATGATAAATACCCTATGTAATGATACATACTATAGTGTGTTAATACCATGTATAAAGGTTTCGACTTAGTGTTGTATATATATAGTTTGTACATATAAATAAAATAAACACCAAGCTGGCCATTTGATTAATACCTACTCAACCTTAAAACGCAATCTATGCTTCTTCACATCACGACGTAATACCATAGAACAATGATGATCGTTTGATGAACTGGCCATGCGCTAAATCAACGGTTAAATCGATAAACCTTTGGATCGGTGAGCTGGCATGGGAACGTGGCCTTCACCACTTGACAGACTCGACAATTGTATGCATTTGGTAAAACCATGTTGACAGTGTTAATTGCTAACACTCATTACGAACTACGCCATCGTACCTATTAATTATGAGCCACTGTCAATAATCAATGATCGTAATAATGGATATATCAGTTGTCATATCGCTGGTTCGCCAAGTTAAGCAGTCTTCGTATCGCTGGTTCGTTAAGTTAAGTGGTGATCACTACTGGGCAGGGTCAAAACGCAGATAAGTTGGCATAAGTCATGGTGTAGCATGAAAGTTGTAATATTTATCACCATCCCGCTAAAATGGTAGGTTCAGAGATTTGATTTTGATCAGATTTCAAGCATGTGAAGATTTTTCTAGCATGTCGTGTGTGTGGATACCTATTCCCTCTGTTTTCACTTTCCCTTTCATTCCACGACTAAGCCCAAACAGTGCTGAAGAAACCATGTCTCCTCTGAATCATTTTGAAATCTCAGGGTATGAAATTATTGAAGCTAATCAGGAGGTTGCCCAGAAATTCGAGAAAATGGGATGGACGCATTTCTTTCAAAGCTTTGATGGTCATCATGTGGAGATTACCAGAATGTTTGCAATGGGTTTTAAAAATGACAGGGTGCGAATTGGGGGTTTTGAGTTTGTTATCAATGAAGACAAAATTGCTGAAGCCACGAAACTTCCCCAGGTGGGAGAACGCTGGTTTAAAGGCCTTATGGTGGATAAGAAGAAGTGTTTGGCTTTGTTTACGCCTTTACCAGATAAAACGAAATTGAGAGTAGGCGTGCCTGTAAAATTTCTCAAGCCCGAGTGGAGAGCTTACTATGAAATCTTGGTAAGGTACGTAACCTGTTGTGGACATTTTTCCCATTTGCATTTGTATCATTTACGGTTGTTGTTAGCGGTAAAGGGTTATAAACTTAATTTGCCCTTCTATCTGTGGCAAAGCCTGAAGAAAATGTCACAGTCTGTAAGGAATTTCAATAACCCTGATAATAGTCTGTGTCACCATGGATTGATTAAAATTTTACTGCAATTTCAATTATCCGCAAAAGGTCAGTCTTGGGATGAATTCCTAGTCGATTGTAAATTGGGGCCAACACAGCATTGGCCTAATTTGTCTCCTCGAGCTCGTAGGAAACGAAAAATCATAGATCCTGAGGATGATAGCTCAGAGGATAATGAACCAGAGGCCATAAGCACGTCTGTAGACGATGGGGTAGATAAAGATGCTGATAGGGTTTCAGTTCCTTGCAGTTCTAGGGAAATTTTAAATGAATCACGACCCGATAATAAGGATGGCAACCCTGTAAAATTAAAAGAGGGATCAGCCGAAGACGAAATTGATAAAACTACGGAATGTGATAAAATTTCTATGCATAAGCTGAACCATTTGGCCCAGGTTTGATGTGATAAGGAAGGGTCGAAGGTTGGAAACTTATCGTTTTCACGTAGAATCACCAGAAGCATGCATAGTCTTCGTTCTACTCCAAGGTATAGGTCTGATCCACAGACTTCCAAATCTACTGCTACCGAACCTGCAGTTGTAGATATTGAGGATGATATTCCCATACCTGTCCCTAGCACAATGGGTGTAGGGAATTCCACCATTGTCCAGGGGAATGATGTGCAATCAGGTGAGGTCGAGGGAAACCAACCAGAAATAGATGTTGACACTGTACAATTTGAACCATTACACAATCAGCGTTGTGATAGTCCTCGTTCTCCTCATGTAGTTAGTGAAGACGAAACCCTACAGCAGGTATTAGGAAATATCTATCAGGATAAAAAAGCAGAGTCTAGAGGAAAGCGCAAACAGTATACGGTCTTGTTGGAAGAAGAAAATAAAACGTTCAAGAAAGAATTGCTAGAATGGATTGACAGGTGGAAAAAGGCCAACGTGAAAAAGAATCAATTCAAGAAATCCAAGAAATCGATATTAAAAACAAATCAGATGCTTTTGGAACGAATTGAAAAACAAAATGTTAAAATTATCAGGTTGAAGGCTAAATTGGCCGAAGCTAGAAGAGTAGTCGCTCTTCATAATGAAGCCTAATAGTTCTTTTTCTTGTTGACAGGTAACGATTATTTTGATTTAGCATGTCTGTAAAATCGGAGATTTTACAGGCATGCATTTATAATTTTGTTTTAATATTTCGGTTAACTGTGTTAAATCGATTTTGATATAATGTATTTATTGAATTTAATGCAGGGGGGTTTTATCACCGCTTTCTTCCAGGAATGCAGGACATGGTGGATGCGTTGGCATGAAAGTATAGCTGATCTGTTACAAGTTGGAGTATTCTGAATGGCCAAGAATGTTCTGAGATGTCTCGACTCAGGCTAGTCGATTCTATTTTTAGTATTTGGTGTAATTAGATGCTTTTATGGTTAAGTAATTTCCTATAATGTTGCATGCAACATTTATAGCAAAAACCGACTCTCACTACTATATGAATGAAGATTTTTTATGAACTCGAGAGGGATGAAGTGTAGAAGAAAACTTCTTGAAATATATTCTATTGCTAGTATTACTTCAAACTTGAAGCTGAAGCTTTGTTGTGGATGATACTGGATATCTACGAATGATGCTGTGAATGGTATTCATTTTTGGGTTTTATATATATACATATATTTCGGTTTGTCATCTTCTGTTTATATGCAAACTCTGTATGTTGTGTCATACAGATGTTTAAACAATTTCTCACTTTGTCGTCTCAAGATTAGTTATTGAATGCATATGTCATTGTGGTTTGTTCATTAGTGTGTTCACTATAAACATTAGCTTGAATGATATAACTTCTTGTTTATTTAAAGTTTCATTTGTATGTTAACAGGTGAATTTTAAATAAACATTATCTCAAATTTGAATGACTGTCTTGAACAATAATTATTAATCAGTTCTGGAAGTGAAATTTGACTGTGTGTTTTAGGTTGAATCTCATCTCCATTTCTATATAGCAGAGTAATTGTTGTTATAATTTAAACATGTTTGGTTTATATCATACTTCAATTTTCTGTTATAAGATTAATGATTAATCTTAGCTTCAAATCTGCTCTCAGCTGAGATACGGTTAAATAGGATAGATAGATTAGTTTTAAAGTTTATTTTATTTTTAGCATTGTTAAATCATTCTGCATACTGTAATTAAGCTTTCATACTTAGAAAATTTCACAAAAAATTGAAGTCTTTCTTTCCGAAAGCAGCTTTAGGACATTTGTAAATATATAGATAGGATAAACATTAGAATAGGTTAGATTTTGCTAGTTTTGAGGTTTCCTTAAGAGACAAACTAGCTGGTAGCAGGACCATAACCTGCGAGGTCTTGTTAATTTAAACACACCGGATACTGCTTTAAGTTGATTGTGTGGATAAAACCTCTTTATTGGCTCTGATTCATAAAATCAGGCCAACAAATGGCGCTAGAAGGAGGGCCTGAATTAAGTAATGGCAGGTGAAACTAATGAAACATTTCCAACCAGCCAACAATCTTCGGAAATTAGTAGATCACCTCTTAGTGAAACTGTAAGGAATATCCTTGAACGTGATCCTATTACTTCTCCGTTTACTCCTGCACTAAGTGCTCAAACTCTAGAAGAATCCAGACATATCCTTACTAGAGCTTACGCTAATCAGTTAGGTATTACTCCAATAGATTATGGTCTTCCTAGACAACAACGACATAACCCACAATTGACCATAGTTGCAGAAGATTTGGAAATAACTGATAATACTCCTCAATACCAAGCTGAAAGTTATCAAAGACAGATTACACAAACCAATACCACAAGGAGGTTAATTTCGGGAAGTGGTTCTGATCAGCCACCTTCTCCTCCTGAGTCACCACCCAACAGTCCAAGATCTTCTCATTCTGAGAGTTCTTCTAGTTCTCAAGGAAGTCCAATGGCAGGAAATGCAGGAGGAGGAGGTAATCCTCCACCCCCTCCACCCAATCCACAGCTCCCTTGGTTAAGGGCAGCTGCTGTAGCAATTCCTGGGGTACAACACCCATTACCAAAACATTCAGATAAAATTCTTCCTAAGTTTAACCCAGATGACAAAGAACCTGCAGAGGTACATATTGATAAATTCATGTTAGCTGTTCAAACCTTAAATGTTCAGCATGAGGATGTTGTTTGTCGATTATTTCCTCTCACCTTTGAGGGAAGAGCCTCTACCTGGTACTTTTCATTAGTACAAGGATCTATTACAAACTGGGAGGAATTTAATAAAGTTTTTTTAGATAAATTTGGGGAAGATAAAACACCTGCTCTTTTAGCCCTAGAATTATCTAGAATTAAAATGGAACCCAAAGAAAGGATTAAAGACTTTAATCAAAGGTTTCTAACATTAAAAAATAAAATTCCAATTGCTTCTCAACCACCGGAAGATATAATCATCGAAAATTATACATCAGCCTTACCTAGGAATTCCGGAATGTTTGTTAAGAGGGCTGGAAAAACAACACTGATAGAAACATTTGATGAGGCAATTAAAGTAGAAAAAGATTTCATGTCTTATGAACCAGAAAGGAGTGGTAAAACAGATTCTTTTCCTCGAAAGAAAGTAGAGAGATCTAGTTCAGATAAAGATAAAGCTTTCGATGTAGAACAGCTACATAATGCTATTCGAACGTTAACTAATGAAGTTATTGGGTTAAAAAAAACTAGTTCTGAAGCTTCCCCTTCTAGGGATTACTTCAGAAATCAATTTAGACAAAACCCAAACGCAAACAATAAGAATGCACCCCCAGATATAGCTGCTAATGAAGAGATCTTTAATACAATTCGAGCTGTTCTCTCTTTATCGGAAACAACTAGTCAAGAGATAAATCAGAATAGAGAAGAGGAAGAATCTGAAAATGAAGATGAATCAGAAGAACCTCAACAAATCAATGGGCACTTCTGGGATAATTTTGTAAAAAAGCATGAGAACAGAAGTCCACCCCCAGGACAACACGCATATAATACACGTAGTAAAGCAATTGCAAATACTCCTGGTGCTTCAAGCTCTACTTCAAACACTGATAATAATAACTCACAACCAAACAAACAAATTCAGTCCGGTAAGCAAACTCAGTCAAATAAGGCTACCCAAACCAGTCAAAACGCTCCGAAGTTGGATTTACAATATGATATAATTGAAGATTTGAAGAAGACACGTGCAAACATTAGTATGTACGATCTTCTTCAAATCTATCCAATGCCTGATACTCCTATCATTAATCCTGCAGTAAGCACGATTGTTCCTATTACAAAGCAAAATGTTGCTGCAAACAGTTTAGGCAATGATCCAACAGCAACTGATAAAGGGAAAACATCAGCTGATAAAGCTTCTTTGATAGGTAAGAACTCTAAGTCAACTACACCTCCATTCTTACTTACCTTCGAAATTTTTAATAGAAATGTCCACAATTGCATGGTAGATTCAGGAGCATCTTCTAATGTTATGCCTTTATCTGTGTGCAAGAAATTAAATGGCAAATTTGTCCCATCCAATGCATAAATAACTCAATTAGATAGAACAAATGTGAAGGTTGTCGGAGAGATGAAAGATGTCTTAGTTAGGATTGCTTGTAATCCTTCAGTTTATCAAATCATAGACATCGTAATCGCTGATATACTTGATGCATATGGACTGTTCTTAAGTAGGGATTGGTCTCAACAGCTAAATGGTTTCTTTGCCACTGATTGGTCAACCTTGTGGTTACAAAAAAATAGAAAAGCAAATCAGATAAAGATACAAAGAGAAAGGTACATGAAACATACTGTTACAGAGCTACATGATCCCAGTGAACCTGTGTTATTTTCTGATTCCATTATGGGAAACTACATGTATGAGTTAGGTTTTGGAGATTTCAAAGCTGAAAACTCTCTCCTTTCAGTAAGCAGCCAGCAATCTGAGATTTGTAATGTAACAGTTTTTTCTCCTAACTGTTCCCTTAAGGAGACCATTGGTGATGAAAATAATGTAAATATTGTAAATATCATAGAAAGCAAAGTAATTGCACATAATTCTATTTGGACTCTTTATTTTGATGGTGCAAAATCTAAGGAAGGAGCGGGCGCCGGTTGTCTGCTAATAGATCCTCAAGGTAATAAGACTTGTATAGCCTGTAGACTAGAATTTAGTTGTACAAATAATATGGTTGAATATGAAGCTTTGATTCAAGGATTGAAAAAAGCAATCGATTTGGGCATCAAAGAGATTGTGGTCTTTGGCGATTCAGAAATCATCGTTAGACAGGTGCGTAATTCCATTCATTGTTTATCTGAACATTTGCAAAGTTATCAGAAGGAGGTATGGAATCTTATTACATATTTTGATGCATTTAACATAAATTCGTTTCCTAGAAGTCAAAACCAAGAAGCAGACTTATTGGCAAATGTAGCTTCCAAATTGATTCCTTCAGAAAAATTTTCGCCAGAATTCTTTTCTGTTGAATTAATTTTTAGACCTTCCATACCTGATAACATTTTTAATTGGCGTGTGTTTGATAATGATACACAGGTACTGCATTTTCTGACAAATGATGGAATCTTTAAAGATTCAGCGATAGATGAAATCACTCACGACGACAATTTACGAGATTTTTCTGTAATTAATGATTTTTGTTCAATTGAGAAAGCTTTTGAACAGGTAAAACCCGTCCCCAACTCAGTATTGAGATTAGAAAAGTTTTTTGATCTGCAGGATAAGTTTAAATCAGTTCCAAATTGTAAAACCAATAGCTCTTGCATGAAATATGAAACTATCAATTTGGGAACGGAATCTAATCCCCAAACTATAAACCTAGGAATAGATTGTGATCTTGTAGAAAGAACAGCTTTCATAAAATTATTCAAAGAGTTTAAAGATATATTTGCGTGGACGTATGATGACTTAAAAACATTTAATACTCAAGTCATGCAACATATAATTCCAATTAAACAAGAATCAAAACCTTTTCAGCAGAAATTAAGAAAATATCACCCATCATTAGAATCAACAATTAAAAAAGAATTGAATAAATTGCTAACTGCCAAGATCATTTTCCCTGTCAGACACACGCAGTGGGTAGCAAACTTAGTTCCAGTTAGAAAGAAAAATGGGGATATTCGATTATGTGTCGATTTTAGAAATTTAAATAAAGCTTCTGAAAAAGATAACTACCCAGTTCCACCCATGGAACAAATTCTTCAGAAAGTATCTGGGGCTGAGATACTGTCTCTCCTTGATGGTTTCTCAGGGTACAACCAAATATTAGTCTCCCCAGATGATCAATTAAAAACAGCTTTTAGAACCCCATGGGGAACGTATGCATACCGTAAGATGCCCTTTGGATTAATCAATGCGGGAGCAACATTTCAACGAGCAATGGATATTGCCTTTAGAGGCTTGATTAATCATTCAGTCGTTGTCTATTTGGACGACGTTACTATCTACTCTAAACATCGCCCTGATCATCTTAACCATTTGAGAAAAGTATTTGAACGATGTAGAAAATTTGGAATATCTTTAAATCCTAAGAAAACAATATTTGTTGTTTCAGAAGGTATCTTGTTAGGATGTGTAGTATCAAAACATGGAATCATGATTGATCCGGAAAGAACACAAGCTATTTCAAAGATTACTTTCCCTTCCAGCAAGAAAGGAATGCAGTCATTCTTAGGGAAAATTAATTTTGTCAGGAGATTCATCCCTAGTTTTTCAGAGACTGTTCGTCCTTTGCAGAAAATGATTAAAAAAGATGCTGTGTTTAATTGGGGACAAACTGAAAAAGAATCTTTTCAAAAAAATTTAGAAGCTATTTCAGAAGCTCCTAGTCTTTTAAGTCCAGATTTTAACAAGGATTTTATATTATATACCTTCGCTTCTGATATTGCGTATGCAGCAGTGTTAAGTCAATTAAACCAACAAAATAATGAGGTTCCAATTTCGTTCATGAGTTCAAATTTCAAAGGTGCTGAACTAAACTATCATGAAGTGGATAAAAAAGCTTATGTTGTTTTTAAAGCAGTAAAAAATTTTCGTCCTTACTTGTTAAAATCCAAAACGAAAGTAATTGTACCTTATTCTTCAGTAAGAAATCTGTTGGTACAGAAGGATTTAGGAGAAAAAAGGGCACCTTGGATGACAGCTCTCCAAGAGTATGACCTAGAAATCAAACCATCTACAATAGTTAAAGGGCAAGGATTGTGTAAACTAGCTGCTGAAGCTGCTCATTTGTCTGATGATAAAACCGAAATTGTCATTGATGAAGATTTACTTACTAGAGAAATTTATTTTTATCCACCACCTCAAGATTCCTGGTACATAGACATACGAGTATTTCTGGAAACAGGGATTGCCCCTGATTACTTAGATCCAAGGAAGAAAAGAGCACTAAGATTGAAATCTGCCCCGTACTTATTGATAGATAATGTCCTCTTTCGAAGAAATTCAGATGGGGTATACCTTCGGTGTTTAGATAAAGATGAAACAGAAACAATTCTGAAAGAATTGCATTCTGGACCAGCGGGAGGTCATTTCGGTGGAGAAACCACAGCCCATAAAATTCTTAGGGCTGGTTATTATTGGCCTACCTTGTTTCGAGATTCTTATGCTTTCGTCAGAAGGTGTCAAGACTGTCAACTTGCCGCAGGAAAGGTTAAAAAATCTGCTTTCCCTTTACAACCAGTTTCAGCTGAAAGACCTTTTCAGCAGTGGGGTATCTATATAATAGGTCCAATAAACCCTCCCTCATCAATGCGACACAAGTACATAATAACTGCAACTGATTATTTCACTCGTTGGGCTGAGGCTGCACCATTGAAGGTTGTGAATACTAATCAAGTTATATTATTTTTGGATTTCTTTATCATAACAAGATTTGGTGTTCCTGATTCTTTGGTTTTTGATAATGCGTCATATTTTTCATCAATTGAATTGAGTCAGTTCGCTTTAGAAAAAGGAATAAGAATCAGGTATTCAGCTAATTACCATCCTCATGGGAATGGTCTAGCTGAGTCAACAAATAAAAATTTATTGAAAATTCTTAAAAGAACTGTTTCAGTTCACCATCGGAATTGGCATACAGAATTGGTTAATGCTCTCTGGGCAGACAGAGTAACTCCAAAAGTTGCAATTGGTAATTCACCATTTTTCTTAGTGTATGGGACTGAAGCTATTCTTCCGCCAAATTTATTTTTACCTTCATTATAGTTAGCTCAGTCTGTCCAAGAAGAAGAATGCCCAGCAATGGAGAAAAGAATTAATGCATTGTTAAAATTAGAGGAAGATAGAGAACAGTCGAAACAACACTTTAAAAAACATCAACAGATTGTTAAGTCATGGTTTGACCAATCATTTAGTTCTGATCGCGAATTCCAGGTGGGAGACTTGGTCTTAAAATGGGATAAAGCTCATGAAGTTAAGGGTAATCATACTAAGTTTCAAAAACTTTGGTTAGGCCCCTTTGTTATTTCTGAAAAAATAGGTCCAAGTACCTTTCGATTGCAAACACTTGAAGGACAGTCCGAGACATTCCCTGTGAATGGACTGATTCTTAAGAAATATTTCTGTTAATAATTGCTGTCTAAAATGTATATACTTATTCACTGTTTATAAATAGTTTTTATATTTTTTTTGTATATACACTAGCAAACTGTATATGAGTTAAATATCTGTCAATATTAAATATTTCAGGTTATTAAAATTTCATGTATATAACTAGTTCTCAAAACAAAAATATGTAATTAACAACTGTAATTAGTATAAATAAATAAGATCAGTTTTCTCGTCAGTCTTGAAAATTTTGATTTAAACTGAAATCTTTTAAAGTTGTTCGGATTGATCAAAATTTCTTGAGTTTGTAAAAAACTTTCGTTAGTTCTATTTATAGGTGTTTCCCGGATTTTTCTTTCATCTGGTTATTTTCTTAAATAAGGATAGTTTATTATATATCTTTCTCAAAGCTCGTGCTTTTGAAAAATCTTTATAGATTTTTATCATCGGTTTAGAAAACTTTTGTCATTTGAGGACTGTCTAGTATCTGTTCCAGCTAATAAAAAGCTAAAGTGAGAGACGGAAGGTCTCAGTAATGAGCCGGTCTGATCAGAATCATAAATATCTCTGGTATGACATTATTAGGAAACTGGTAATGGCTTTTGGTCTTAAAACCAAGAGATAAGGGGTCTCATCACGAGCCAGCTGATTCATTTTCTGGTGGTATTTATGACTGACATTACTATTTGGTTACCATGCTAGGTAATGATCTCTCACTTTAGTTAAAACAAAATCAATGAAAATCCCAATAAAACATAACTTTTTCCTGAAGAATAGGAGGTCTCAGTAATGAGCCGACCTAATCATGATCATCAGTGTTGCCTGGAATAACTTCATTTCTGATCACCAGGGTGATGGCTTTTGATTTTAAATTAAAAGACAGGAGATCTCATCACGAGTCGGCCTGCTTATTTCAGACAACTCTCGTGAATGATACTATCATGTTGGGACACCAAACCCAGATAGTAGTCTTCAGACAGAATTATTATTTAAAAAAAAAAAAAAAAAAAAAGAGAACAGCAAAGCAAGAAACAAGAAAATTACTAAACCAAGGAACAGGTTCTAGATAGTTTTCAGAGGAAAGATATTCGAGGTTGATGGTAAGATCATCCTTACTAAGAAGCACTGGTTTTGATAAGGATATTTGTAAGCTTATCTCTAATCATATGTTTGTTTCAAAAGATGAAAAATTTCTGGGTTATACTTATGAATCTGAATAAATAAAGGTTTGATATGAATAAAGGATTTTGATTATCTTTAACAGGTTTCTAAGATTTCGTTTTAATCATCTTGTTTTAAGCAGAGATAACTGGTTCTCCCAGTTCATCGCCATTTGTTGGCAGCAAGCAACAACCTCTTCACTTCTTGACAAAGTGAAGAGAGATCAGTCCTTTATGTGATAAATGAATTAAAAATTATATAGAGCTCCTTCAAAATCTTTGATTCTGAAGGTGCTCTTAATCAAAGAAAAAGTAATTAATGACTCTAGAAGCTGATAGGTTCTTGATCATCAAACTTGGCTTTTGAATGAAGGATTGATAAGTTTCGTAAATTCTCATTAAAAATTGTTTAAAATATTGAAACGAGTTTATGTGACTTAAGGGTTTTGTGTCAAAGAAATATCATAAAACACATTGTTTAGGGTATTATTAGTCTCAAGACTAAGTGAATTTGGGAATCTAATATCATAAGTAATATCCTATCATAAACTTTGTCAATATCATACTTAATCGATAAATGATGGTTTATATAGGAAGCGTTTCACATATGATAAATACCCTATGTAATGATACATACTATAGTGTGTTAATACCATGTATAAAGGTTTCGACTTAGTGTTGTATATATATAGTTTGTACATATAAATAAAATAAACACCAAGCTGGCCATTTGATTAATACCTACTCAACCTTAAAATGCAATCTATGCTTCTTCACATCACGACGTAATACCATAGAACAATGATGATCGTTTGATGAACTGGCCATGCGCTAAATCAACGGTTAAATCGATAAACCTTTGGATCGGTGAGCTGGCATGGGAACGTGGCCTTCACCACTTGACAGACTCGACAATTGTATGCATTTGGTAAAACCATGTTGACAGTGTTAATTGCTAACACTCATTACGAACTACGCCATCGTACCTATTAATTATGAGCCACTGTCAATAATCAATGATCGTAATAATGGATATATCAGTTGTCATATCGCTGGTTCGCCAAGTTAAGCAGTCTTCGTATCCCTGGTTCGTTAAGTTAAGTGGTGATCACTACTGGGCAGGGTCAAAACGCAGATAAGTTGGCATAAGTCATGGTGTAGCATGAAAGTTGTAATATTTATCACCATCCCGCTAAAATGGTAGGTTCAGAGATTTGATTTTGATCAGATTTCAAGCATGTGAATATTTTTCTAGCATGTCGTGTGTGTGGATACCTATTCCCTCTGTTTTCACTTTCCCTTTCATTCCACGACTAAGCCCAAACAGTGCTGAAGAAACCATGTCTCCTCTGAATCGTTTTGAAATCTCAGGGTATGAAATTATTGAAGCTAATCAGGAGGTTGCCCAGAAATTCGAGAAAATGGGATGGACGCATTTCTTTCAAAGCTTTGATGGTCATCATGTGGAGATTACCAGAATGTTTGCAATGGGTTTTAAAAATGACAGGGTGCGAATTGGGGGTTTTGAGTTTGTTATCAATGAAGACAAAATTGCTGAAGCCACGAAACTTCCCCAGGTGGGAGAACGCTGGTTTAAAGGCCTTATGGTGGATAAGAAGAAGTGTTTGGCTTTGTTTACGCCTTTACCAGATAAAACGAAATTGAGAGTAGGCGTGCCTGTAAAATTTCTCAAGCCCGAGTGGAGAGCTTACTATGAAATCTTGGTAAGGTACGTAACATGTTGTGGACGTTTTTCCCATTTGCATTTGTATCATTTACGGTTGTTGTTAGCGGTAAAGGGTTATAAACTTAATTTGCCCTTCTATCTGTGGCAAAGCCTGAAGAAAATGTCACAGTCTGTAAGGAATTTCAATAACCCTGATAATAGTCTGTGTCACCATGGATTGATTAAAATTTTACTGCAATTTCAATTATCTGCAAAAGGTCGGTCTTGGGATGAATTCCTAGTCGATTGTAAATTGGGGCCAACACAGCATTGGCCTAATTCGTCTCCTCGAGCTCGTAGGAAACGAAAAATCATAGATCCTGAGGATGATAGCTCAGAGGATAATGAACCAGAGGCCGTAAGCACGTCTGTAGACGATGGGGTAGATAAAGATGCTGATAGGGTTTCAGTTCCTTGCAGTTCTAGGGAAATTTTAAATGAATCACGACCCGATAATAATGATGGCAACCCTGTAAAATTAAAAGAGGGATCAGCCGAAGACGAAATTGATAAACCTACGGAATGTGATAAAATTTCTATGCATAAGCTGAACCATTTGGCTCAGGTTTGTTGTGATAAGGAAGGGTCGAAGGTTGGAAACTTATCGTTTTCACGTAGAATCACCAGAAGCATGCATAGTCTTCGTTCTACTCCAAGGTATAGGTCTGATCCACAGACTTCCAAATCTACTGCTACCGAACCTGCAGTTGTAGATATTGAGGATGATATTCCCATACCTGTCCCTAGCACAATGGGTGTAGGGAATTCCACCACTGTCCAGGGGAATGATGTGCAATCAGGTGAGGTCGAGGGAAACCAACAAGAAATAGATGTTGACACTGTACAATTTGAACCATTACACAATCAGCGTTGTGATAGTCCTCGTTCTCCTCATGTAGTTAGTGAAGACGAAACCCTACAGCAGGTATTAGGAAATATCTATCAGGATAAAAAAGCAGAGTCTAGAGGAAAGCGCAAACAGTATACGGTCTTGTTGGAAGAAGAAAATAAAACGTTCAAGAAAGAATTGCTAGAATGGATTGACAGGTGGAAAAAGGCCAACGTGAAAAAGAATCAATTCAAGAAATCCAAGAAATCGATATTAAAAACAAATCAGATGCTTTTGGAACGAATTGAAAAACAAAATGTTAAAATTATCAGGTTGAAGGCTAAATTGGCCGAAGCTAGAAGAGTAGTCGCTCTTCATAATGAAGCCTAATAGTTCTTTTTCTTGTTGAAAGGTAACGATTATTTTGATTTAGCATGTCTGTAAAATCGGAGATTTTACAGGCATGCATTTATAATTTTGTTTTAATATTTCGGTTAACTGTGTTAAATCGATTTTGATATAATGTATTTATTGAATTTAATGCAGGGGGGTTTTATCACCGCTTTCTTCCAGGAATGCAGGACATGGTGGATGCGTTGGCATGAAAGTATAGCTGATCTGTTACAAGTTGGAGTATTCTGAATGGCCAAGAATGTTCTGAGATGTCTCGACTCAGGCTAGTCGATTCTATTTTTAGTATTTGGTGTAATTAGATGCTTTTATGGTTAAGTAATTTCCTATAATGTTGCATGAAACATTTATAGCAAAAACCGACTCTCACTACTATATGAATGAAGATTTTTGATGAACTCGAGAGGGATGAAGTGTAGAAGAAAACTTCTTGAAATATATTCTATTGCTAGTATTACTTCAAACTTGAAGCTGAAGCTTTGTTGTGGATGATACTGGATATCTACGAATGATGCTGTGAATGGTATTCATTTTTGGGTTTTATATATATACATATATTTCGGTTTGTCATCTTCTGTTTATATGCAAACTCTGTATGCTGTGTCATACTGATGTTTAAACAATTTCTCACTTTGTCGTCTCAAGATTAGTTATTGAATGCATATGTCATTGTGGTTTGTTCATTAGTGTGTTCACTATAAACATTAGCTTGAATGATATAACTTCTTGTTTATTTAAAGTTTCATTTGTATGTTAACAGGTGAATTTTAAATAAACATTATCTCAAATTTGAATGACTGTCTTGAACAATAATTATTAATCAGTTCTGGAAGTGAAATTTGACTGTGTGTTTTAGGTTGAATCTCATCTCCATTTCTATATAGCAGAGTAATTGTTGTTATAATTTAAACATGTTTGGTTTATATCATACTTCAATTTTCTGTTATAAGATTAATGATTAATCTTAGCTTCAAATCTGCTCTCAGCTGAGATATGGTTAAATAGGATAGATAGATTAGTTTTAAAGTTTATTTTATTTTTAGCATTGTTAAATCATTCTGCATACTGTAATTAAGCTTTCATACTTAGAAAATTTCACAAAAAATTGAAGTCTTTCTTTCCGAAAGCAGCTTTAGGACATTTGTAAATATATAGATAGGATAAACATTAGAATAGGTTAGATTTTGCTAGTTTTGAGGTTTCCTTAAGAGACAAACTAGCTGGTAGCAGGACCATAACCTGCGAGGTCTTGTTAATTTAAACACACCGGATACTGCTTTAAGTTGATTGTGTGGATAAAACCTCTTTATTGGCTCTGATTCATAAAATCAGGCCAACAAATGGCGCTAGAAGGAGGGCCTGAATTAAGTAATGGCAGGTGAAACTAATGAAACATTTCCAACCAGCCAACAATCTTCGGAAATTAGTAGATCACCTCTTAGTGAAACTGTAAGGAATATCCTTGAACGTGATCCTATTACTTCTCCGTTTACTCCTGCACAAAGTGCTCAAACTCTAGAAGAATCCAGACATATCCTTACTAGAGCTTACGCTAATCAGTTAGGTATTACTCCAATAGATTATGGTCTTCCTAGACAACAGCGACATAACCCACAATTGACCATAGTTGCAGAAGATTTGGAAATAACTGATAATACTCCTCAATACCAAGCTGAAAGTTATCAAAGACAGATTACACAAACCAATACCACAAGGAGGTTAATTTCGGGAAGTGGTTCTGATCAGCCACCTTCTCCTCCTGAGTCACCACCCAACAGTCCAAGATCTTCTCATTCTGAGAGTTCTTCTAGTTCTCAAGGAAGTCCAATGGCAGGAAATGCAGGAGGAGGAGGTAATCCTCCACCCCCTCCACCCAATCCACAGCTCCCTTGGTTAAGGGCAGCTGCTGTAGCAATTCCTGGGGTACAACACCCATTACCAAAACATTCAGATAAAATTCTTCCTAAGTTTAACCCAGATGACAAAGAACCTGCAGAGGTACATATTGATAAATTCATGTTAGCTGTTCAAACCTTAAATGTTCAGCATGAGGATGTTGTTTGTCGATTATTTCCTCTCACCTTTGAGGGAAGAGCCTCTACCTGGTACTTTTCATTAGTACAAGGATCTATTACAAATTGGGAGGAATTTAATAAAGTTTTTTTAGATAAATTTGGGGAAGATAAAACACCTGCTCTTTTAGCCCTAGAATTATCTAGAATTAAAATGGAACGCAAAGAAAGGATTAAAGACTTTAATCAAAGGTTTCTAACATTAAAAAATAAAATTCCAATTGCTTCTCAACCACCGGAAGATATAATCATCGAAAATTATACATCAGCCTTACCTAGGAATTCCGGAATGTTTGTTAAGAGGGCTGGAAAAACAACACTGATAGAAACATTTGATGAGGCAATTAAAGTAGAAAAAGATTTCATGTCTTATGAACCAGAAAGGAGTGGTAAAACAGATTCTTTTCCTCGAAAGAAAGTAGAGAGATCTAGTTCAGATAAAGATAAATCTTTCGATGTAGAACAGCTACAGAATGCTATTCGAACGTTAACTAATGAAGTTATTGGGTTAAAAAAAACTAGTTCTGAAGCTTCCCCTTCTAGGGATTACTTCAGAAATCAGTTTAGACAAAACCCAAACGCAAACAATAAGAATGCACCCCCAGATATAGCTGCTAATGAAGAGATCTTTAATACAATTCGAGCTGTTCTCTCTTTATCTGAAACAACTAGTCAAGAGATAAATCAGAATAGAGAAGAGGAAGAATCTGAAAATGAAGATGAATCAGAAGAACCTCAACAAATCAATGGGCACTTCTGGGATAATTTTTTAAAAAAACATGAGAACAGAAGTCCACCCCCAGGACAACACGCATATAATACACGTAGTAAAGCAATTGCAAATACTCCTGGTGTTTCAAGCTCTACTTCAAACACTAATAATAATAACTCACAACCAAACAAACAAATTCAGTCCGGTAAGCGAACTCAGTCAAATAAGGCTACCCAAACCAGTCAAAGCGCTCCGAAGTTGGATTTACAATATGATATAATTGAATATTTGAAGAAGACACGTGCAAACATTAGTATGTACGATCTTCTTCAAATCTATCCAATGCCTGATACTCCTATCATTAATCCTGCAGTAAGCACGATCGTTCCTAATACAAAGCAAAATGTTGCTGCAAACAGTTTAAGCAATGATCCAACAGCAACTGATAAAGGGAAAACATCTGCTGATAAAGCTTCTTTGATAGGTAAGAACTCTAAGTCAACTACACCTCCATTCTTACTTACCTTCGAAATTTTTAATAGAAATGTCCACAATTGCATGGTAGATTCAGGAGCATCTTCTAATGTTATGCCTTTATCTGTGTGCAAGAAATTAAATGGCAAATTTGTCCCATCCAATGCACAAATAACTCAATTAGATAGAACAAATGTGAAGGTTGTTGGAGAGATGAAAGATGTCTTAGTTAGGATTGCTTGTAATCCTTCAGTTTATCAAATCATAGACATCGTAATCGCTGATATACCTGATGCATATGGACTGTTCTTAAGTAGGGATTGGTCTCAACAGCTAAATGGTTTCTTTGCCACTGATTGGTCAACCTTGTGGTTACCAAAAAATGGAAAAGCAAATCAGATAAAGATACAAAGAGAAAGGTACATGAAACATACTGTTACAGAGCTACATGATCCCAGTGAACCTGTGTTATTTTCTGATTCCATTATGGGAAACTACATGTATGAGTTAGGTTTTGGAGATTTCAAAGCTGAAAACTCTCTCCTTTCAGTAAGCAGCCAGCAATCTGAGATTTGTAATGTAACAGTTTTTTCTCCTAACTGTTCCCTTAAGGAGACCATTGGTGATGAAAATAATGTAAATATTGTAAATATCATAGAAAGCAAAGTAATTGCACATAATTCTATTTGGACTCTTTATTTTGATGGTGCAAAATCTAAGGAAGGAGCGGGCGCCGGTTGTCTGCTAATAGATCCTCAAGGTAATAAGACTTGTATAGCCTGTAGACTAGAATTTAGTTGTACAATTAATATGGTTGAATATGAAGCTTTGATTCAAGGATTGAAAAAAGCAAACGATTTGGGCATCAAAGAGATTGTGGTCTTTGGCGATTCAGAAATCATCGTTAGACAGGTGCGTAATTCCATTCATTGTTTATCTGAACATTTGCAAAGTTATCAGAAGGAGGTATGGAATCTTATTACATATTTTGATGCATTTAACATAAATTCTGTTCCTAGAAGTCAAAACCAAGAAGCAGACTTATTGGCAAATGTAGCTTCCAAATTGATTCCTTCAGAAAATTTTTCGCCAGAATTCTTTTCTGTTGAATTAATTTTTAGACCTTCCATACCTGATAACATTTTTAATTGGCGTGTGTTTGATAATGATACACAGGTACTGCATTTTCTGACAAACGATGGAATCTTTAAAGATTCAGCGATAGATGAAATCACTCACGACGACAATTTACGAGATTTTTCGGTAATTAATGATTTTTGTTCAATTGAGAAAGCTTTTGAACAGGTAAAACCCGTCCCCAACTCAGTATTGAGATTAGAAAAGTTTTTTGATCTGCAGGATAAGTTTAAATCAGTTCCAAATTGTAAAACCAATAGCTCTTGCATGAAATATGAAACTATCAATTTGGGAACGGAATCTAATCCCCAAACTATAAACCTAGGAATAGATTGTGATCCTGTAGAAAGAACAGCTTTCATAAAATTATTCAAAGAGTTTAAAGATATATTTGCGTGGACGTATGATGACTTAAAAACATTTAATACTCAAGTCATGCAACATATAATTCCAATTAAACAAGAATCAAAACCTTTTCAGCAGAAATTAAGAAAATATCACCCATCATTAGAATCAACAATTAAAAAAGAATTGAATAAATTGCTAACTGCCAAGATCATTTTCCCTGTCAGACACACGCAGTGGGTAGCAAACTTAGTTCCAATTAGAAAGAAAAATGGGGATATTCGATTATGTGTCGATTTTAGAAATTTAAATAAAGCTTCTGAAAAAGATAACTACCCAGTTCCACCCATGGAACAAATTCTTCAGAAAATATCTGGGGCTGAGATACTGTCTCTCCTTGATGGTTTCTCAGGGTACAACCAAATATTAGTCTCCCCGGATGATCAATTAAAAACAGCTTTTAGAACCCCATGGGGAACGTATGCATACCGTAAGATGCCCTTTGGATTAATCAATGCGGGAGCAACATTTCAACGAGCAATGGATATTGCCTTTAGAGGCTTGATTAATCATTCAGTCGTTGTCTATTTGGACGACGTTACTGTCTACTCTAAACATCGCCCTGATCATCTTAACCATTTGAGAAAAGTATTTGAACGATGTAGAAAATTTGGAATATCTTTAAATCCTAAGAAAACAATATTTGTTGTTTCAGAAGGTATCTTGTTAGGATGTGTAGTATCAAAACATGGAATCATGATTGATCCGGAAAGAACACAAGCTATTTCAAAGATTACTTTCCCTTCCAGCAAGAAAGGAATGCAGTCATTCTTAGGGAAAATTAATTTTGTCAGGAGATTCATCCCTAGTTTTTCAGAGACTGTTCGTCCTTTGCAGAAAATGATTAAAAAAGATGCTGTGTTTAATTGGGGACAAACTGAAAAAGAATCTTTTCAGAAAATTTTAGAAGCTATTTCAGAAGCTCCTAGTCTTTTAAGTCCAGATTTTAACAAGGATTTTATATTATATACCTTCGCTTCTGATATTGCGTATGCAGCAGTGTTAACTCAATTAAACCAACAAAATAATGAGGTTCCAATTTCGTTCATGAGTTCAAATTTCAAAGGTGCTGAACTAAACTATCATGAAGTGGATAAACAAGCTTATGCTGTTTTTAAAGCGGTAAAACATTTTCGTCCTTACTTGTTAAAATCCAAAACGAAAGTAATTGTACCTTATTCTTCAGTAAGAAATCTATTGGTACAGAAGGATTTAGGAGAAAAAAGGGCACCTTGGATGACAGCTCTCCAAGAGTATGACCTAGAAATCAAACCATCTACAATAGTTAAAGGGCAAGGATTGTGTAAACTAGCTGCTGAAGCTGCTCATTTGTCTGATGATAAAACCGAAATTGTCATTGATGAAGATTTACTTACTAGAGAAATTTATTTTTATCCACCACCTCAAGATTCCTGGTACACAGACATACGAGTATTTCTGGAAACAGGGACTGCCCCTGATTACTTAGATCCAAGGAAGAAAAGAGCACTAAGATTGAAATCTGCCCCGTACTTATTGATAGATAATGTCCTCTTTCGAAGAAATTCAGATGGGGTATACCTTCGGTGTTTAGATAAAGATGAAACAGAAACAATTCTGAAAGAATTGCATTCTGGACCAGCGGGAGGTCATTTCGGTGGAGAAACCACAGCCCATAAAATTCTTAGGGCTGGTTATTATTGGCGTACCTTGTTTCGAGATTCTTATGCTTTCGTCAGAAGGTGTCAAGACTGTCAACTTGCCGCAGGAAAGGTTAAAAAATCTGCTTTCCCTTTACAACCAGTTTCAGCTGAAAGACCTTTTCAGCAGTGGGGTATCTATATAATAGGTCCAATAAACCCTCCCTCATCAATGCGACACAAGTACATAATAACTGCAACTGATTATTTCACTCGTTGGGCTGAGGCTGCACCATTGAAGGTTGTGAATACTAATCAAGTTATATTATTTTTGGATTTCTTTATCATAACAAGATTTGGTGTTCCTGATTCTTTGGTTTTTGATAATGCGTCATATTTTTCATCAATTGAATTGAGTCAGTTCGCTTTAGAAAAAGGAATAAGAATCAGGTATTCAGCTAATTACCATCCTCATGGGAATGGTCTAGCTGAGTCAACAAATAAAAATTTATTGAAAATTCTTAGGAATTGGCATACAGAATTGGTTAATGCTCTCTGGGCAGACAGAGTAACTCCAAAAGTTGCAATTGGTAATTCACCATTTTTCTTAGTGTATGGGACTGAAGCTATTCTTCCGCCAAATTTATTTTTACCTTCATTATAGTTAGCTCAGTCTGTCCAAGAAGAAGAATGCCCAGCAATGGAGAAAAGAATTAATGCATTGTTAAAATTAGAGGAAGATAGAGAACAGTCGAAACAACACTTTAACAAACATCAACAGATTGTTAAGTCATGGTTTGACCAATCATTTAGTTCTGATCGCGAATTCCAGGTGGGAGACTTGGTCTTAAAATGGGATAAAGCTCATGAAGTTAAGGGTAATCATACTAAGTTTCAAAAACTTTGGTTAGGCCCCTTTGTTATTTCTGAAAAAATAGGTCCAAGTACCTTTCGATTGCAAACACTTGAAGGACAGTCCGAGACATTCCCTGTGAATGGACTGATTCTTAAGAAATATTTCTGTTAATAATTGCTGTCTAAAATGTATATACTTATTCACTGTTTATAAATAGTTTTTATATTTTTTTTGTATATACACTAGCAAACTGTATATGATTTAAATATCTGTCAATATTAAATATTTCAGGTTATTAAAATTTCATGTATATAACTAGTTCTCAAAACAAAAATATGTAATTAACAACTGTAATTAGTATAAATAAATAAGATCAGTTTTCTCGTCAGTCTTGAAAATTTTGATTTAAACTGAAATCTTTTAAAGTTGTTCGGATTGATCAAAATTTCTTGAGTTTGTAAAAAACTTTCGTTAGTTCTATTTATAGGTGTTTCCCGGATTTTTCTTTCATCTGGTTATTTTCTTAAATAAGGATAGTTTATTATATATCTTTCTCAAAGCTCGTGCTTTTGAAAAATCTTTATAGATTTTTATCATCGGTTTAGAAAACTTTTGTCATTTGAGGACTGTCTAGTATCTGTTCCAGCTAATAAAAAGCTAAAGTGAGAGACGGAAGGTCTCAGTAATGAGCCGGTCTGATCAGAATCATAAATATCTCTGGTATGACATTATTAGGAAACTAGTAATGGCTTTTGGTCTTAAAACCAAGAGATAAGGGGTCTCATCACGAGCCAGCTGATTCATTTTCTGGTGGTATTTATGACTGACATTACTATTTGGTTACCATGCTGGGTAATGATCTCTCACTTTAGTTAAAACAAAATCAATGAAAATCCCAATAAAACATAACTTTTTCCTGAAGAATAGGAGGTCTCAATAATGAGCCGACCTAATCATGATCATCAGTGTTGCCTGGAATAACTTCATTTCTGATCACCAGGGTGATGGCTTTTGATTTTAAATTAAAAGACAGGAGATCTCATCACGAGTCGGCCTGCTTATTTCAGACAACTCTCGTGAATGATACTATCATGTTGGGACACCAAACCCAGATAGTAGTCTTCAGACAGAATTATTATTTAAAAAAAAAAAAAAAAAAAAAGAGAACAGCAAAGCAAGAAACAAGAAAATTACTAAACCAAGGAACAGGTTCTAGATAGTTTTCAGAGGAAAGGTATTCGATGCTGATGGTAAGATCATCCTTACTAAGAAGCACTGGTTTTGATAAGGATATTTGTAAGCTTATCTCTAATCATATGTTTGTTTCAAAAGATGAAAAATTTCTGGGTTATACTTATGAATCTGAATAAATAAAGGTTTGATATGAATAAAGGATTTTGATTATCTTTAACAGGTTTCTAAGATTTCGTTTTAATCATCTTGTTTCAAGCAGAGATAACTGGTTCTCCCAGTTCGTCGCCATTTGTTGGCAGCAAGCAACAACCTCTTCACTTCTTGACAAAGTGAAGAGAGATCAGTCCTTTATGTGATAAATGAATTAAAAATTATATAGAGCTCCTTCAAAATCTTTGATTCTGAAGGTGCTCTTAATCAAAGAAAAAGTAATTAATGACTCTAGAAGCTGATAGGGTCTTGATCATCAAACTTGGCTTTTGAATGAAGGATTGATAAGTTTCGTAAATTCTCATTAAAAATTGTTTAAAATATTGAAACGAGTTTATGTGACTTAAGGGTTTTGTGTCAAAGAAATATCATAAAACACATTGTTTAGGGTATTATTAGTCTCAAGACTAAGTGAATTTGGGAATCTAATATCATAAGTAATATCCTATCATAAACTTTGTCAATATCATACTTAATCGATAAATGATGGTTTATATAGGAAGCGTTTCACATATGATAAATACCCTATGTAATGATACATACTATAGTGTGTTAATACCATGTATAAAGGTTTCGACTTAGTGTTGTATATATATAGTTTGTACATATAAATAAAATAAACACCAAGCTGGCCATTTGATTAATACCTACTCAACCTTAAAACGCAATCTATGCTTCTTCACATCACGACGTAATACCATAGAACAATGATGATCGTTTGATGAACTGGCCATGCGCTAAATCAACGGTTAAATCGATAAACCTTTGGATCGGTGAGCTGGCATGGGAACGTGGCCTTCACCACTTGACAGACTCGACAATTGTATGCATTTGGTAAAACCATGTTGACAGTGTTAATTGCTAACACTCATTACGAACTACGCCATCGTACCTATTAATTATGAGCCACTGTCAATAATCAATGATCGTAATAATGGATATATCAGTTGTCATATCGCTGGTTCGCCAAGTTAAGCAGTCTTCGTATCGCTGGTTCGTTAAGTTAAGTGGTGATCACTACTGGGCAGGGTCAAAACGCAGATAAGTTGGCATAAGTCATGGTGTAGCATGAAAGTTGTAATATTTATCACCATCCCGCTAAAATGGTAGGTTCAGAGATTTGATTTTGATCAGATTTCAAGCATGTGAAGATTTTTCTAGCATGTCGTGTGTGTGGATACCTATTCCCTCTGTTTTCACTTTCCCTTTCATTCCACGACTAAGCCCAAACAGTGCTGAAGAAACCATGTCTCCTCTGAATCGTTTTGAAATCTCAGGGTATGAAATTATTGAAGCTAATCAGGAGGTTGCCCAGAAATTCAAGAAAATGGGATGGACGCATTTCTTTCAAAGCTTTGATGGTCATCATGTGGAGATTACCAGAATGTTTGCAATGGGTTTTAAAAATGACAGGGTGCGAATTGGGGGTTTTGAGTTTGTTATCAATGAAGACAAAATTGCTGAAGCCACGAAACTTCCCCAGGTGGGAGAACGCTGGTTTAAAGGCCTTATGGTGGATAAGAAGAAGTGTTTGGCTTTGTTTACGCCTTTACCAGATAAAACGAAATTGAGAGTAGGCGTGCCTGTAAAATTTCTCAAGCCCGAGTGGAGAGCTTACTATGAAATCTTGGTAAGGTACGTAACCTGTTGTGGACGTTTTTCCCATTTGCATTTGTATCATTTACGGTTGTTGTTAGCGGTAAAGGGTTATAAACTTAATTTGCCCTTCTATCTGTGGCAAAGCCTGAAGAAAATGTCACAGTCTGTAAGGAATTTCAATAACCCTGATAATAGTCTGTGTCACCATGGATTGATTAAAATTTTACTGCAATTTCAATTATCCGCAAAAGGTCGGTCTTGGGATGAATTCCTAGTCGATTGTAAATTGGGGCCAACACAGCATTGGCCTAATTCGTCTCCTCGAGCTCGTAGGAAACGAAAAATCATAGATCCTGAGGATGATAGCTCAGAGGATAATGAACCAGAGGCCATAAGCACGTCTGTAGACCATAAGCACGTCTGTAGACGATGGGGTAGATAAAGATGCTGATAGGGTTTCAGTTCCTTGCAGTTCTAGGGAAATTTTAAATGAATCACGACACGATAATAATGATGGAAACGCTGTAAAATTAAAAGAGGGATCAGCCGAAGACGAAATTGATAAACCTACGGAATGTGATAAAATTTCTATGCATAAGCTGAACCATTTGGCTCAGGTTTGTTGTGATAAGGAAGGGTCGAAGGTTGGAAACTTATCGTTTTCACGTAGAATCACCAGAAGCATGCATAGTCTTCGTTCTACTCCAAGGTATAGGTCTGATCCACAGACTTCCAAATCTACTGCTGCCGAACCTGCAGTTGTAGATATTGAGGATGATATTCCCATACCTGTCCCTAGCACAATGGGTGTAGGGAATTCCACCACTGTCCAGGGGAATGATGTGCAATCAGGTGAGGTCGAGGGAAACCAACCAGAAATAGATGTTGACACTGTACAATTTGAACCATTACACAATCAGCGTTGTGATAGTCCTCGTTCTCCTCATGTAGTTAGTGAAGACGAAACCCTACAGCAGGTATTAGGAAATATCTATCAGGATAAAAAAGCAGAGTCTAGAGGAAAGCGCAAACAGTATACGGTCTTGTTGGAAGAAGAAAATAAAATGTTCAAGAAAGAATTGCTAGAATGGATTGACAGGTGGAAAAAGGCCAACGTGAAAAAGAATCAATTCAAGAAATCCAAGAAATCGATATTAAAAACAAATCAGATGCTTTTGGAACGAATTGAAAAACAAAATGTTAAAATTATCAGGTTGAAGGCTAAATTGGCCGAAGCTAGAAGAGTAGTCGCTCTTCATAATGAAGCCTAATAGTTCTTTTTCTTGTTGACAGGTAACGATTATTTTGATTTAGCATGTCTGTAAAATCGGAGATTTTACAGGCATGCATTTATAATTTTGTTTTAATATTTCGGTTAACTGTGTTAAATCGATTTTGATATAATGTATTTATTGAATTTAATGCAGGGGGGTTTTATCACCGCTTTCTTCCAGGAATGCAGGACATGGTGGATGCGTTGGCATGAAAGTATAGCTGATCTGTTACAATTTGGAGTATTCTGAATGGCCAAGAATGTTCTGAGATGTCTCGACTCAGGCTAGTCGATTCTATTTTTAGTATTTGGTGTAATTAGATGCTTTTATGGTTAAGTAATTTCCTATAATGTTGCATGCAACATTTATAGCAAAAACCGACTCTCACTACTATATGAATGAAGATTTTTGATGAACTCGAGAGGGATGAAGTGTAGAAGAAAACTTCTTGAAATATATTCTATTGCTAGTATTACTTCAAACTTGAAGCTGAAGCTTTGTTGTGGATGATACTGGATATCTACGAATGATGCTGTGAATGGTATTCATTTTTGGGTTTTATATATATACATATATTTCGGTTTGTCATCTTCTGTTTATATGCAAACTCTGTATGCTGTGTCATACTGATGTTTAAACAATTTCTCACTTTGTCGTCTCAAGATTAGTTATTGAATGCATATGTCATTGTGGTTTGTTCATTAGTGTGTTCACTATAAACATTAGCTTGAATGATATAACTTCTTGTTTATTTAAAGTTTCATTTGTATGTTAACAGGTGAATTTTAAATAAACATTATCTCAAATTTGAATGACTGTCTTGAACAATAATTATTAATCAGTTCTGGAAGTGAAATTTGACTGTGTGTTTTAGGTTGAATCTCATCTCCATTTCTATATAGCAGAGTAATTGTTGTTATAATTTAAACATGTTTGGTTTATATCATACTTCAATTTTCTGTTATAAGATTAATGATTAATCTTAGCTTCAAATCTGCTCTCAGCTGAGATATGGTTAAATAGGATAGATAGATTAGTTTTAAAGTTTATTTTATTTTTAGCATTGTTAAATCATTCTGCATACTGTAATTAAGCTTTCATACTTAGAAAATTTCACAAAAAACTGAAGTCTTTCTTTCCGAAAGCAGCTTTAGGACATTTGTAAATATATAGATAGGATAAACATTAGAATAGGTTAGATTTTGCTAGTTTTGAGGTTTCCTTAAGAGACAAACTAGCTGGTAGCAGGACCATAACCTGCGAGGTCTTGTTAATTTAAACACACCGGATACTGCTTTAAGTTGATTGTGTGGATAAAACCTCTTTATTGGCTCTGATTCATAAAATCAGGCCAACAAATGGCGCTAGAAGGAGGGCCTGAATTAAGTAATGGCAGGTGAAACTAATGAAACATTTCCAACCAGCCAACAATCTTCGGAAATTAGTAGATCACCTCTTAGTGAAACTGTAAGGAATATCCTTGAACGTGATCCTATTACTTCTCCGTTTACTCCTGCACTAAGTGCTCAAACTCTAGAAGAATCCAGACATATCCTTACTAGAGCTTACGCTAATCAGTTAGGTATTACTCCAATAGATTATGGTCTTCCTAGACAACAACGACATAACCCACAATTGACCATAGTTGCAGAAGATTTGGAAATAACTGATAATACTCCTCAATACCAAGTTGAAAGCTTTTTAAAGACAGATTACACAAACCAATACCACAAGGAGGTTAATTTCGGGAAGTGGTTCTGATCAGCCACCTTCTCCTCCTGAGTCACCACCCAACAGTCCAAGATCTTCTCATTCTGAGAGTTCTTCTAGTTCTCAAGGAAGTCCAATGGCAGGAAATGCAGGAGGAGGAGGTAATCCTCCACCCCCTCCACCCAATCCACAGCTCCCTTGGTTAAGGGAAGCTACTGTAGCAATTCCTGGGGTACAACACCCATTACCAAAACATTCAGATAAAATTCTTCCTAAGTTTAACCCAGATGACAAAGAACCTGCAGAGGTACATATTGATAAATTCATGTTAGCTGTTCAAACCTTAAATGTTCAGCATGAGGATGTTGTTTGTCGATTATTTCCTCTCACCTTTGAGGGAAGAGCCTCTACCTGGTACTTTTCATTAGTACAAGGATCTATTACAAACTGGGAGGAATTTAATAAAGTTTTTTTAGATAAATTTGGGGAAGATAAAACACCTGCTCTTTTAGCCCTAGAATTATCTAGAATTAAAATGGAACCCAAAGAAAGGATTAAAGACTTTAATCAAAGGTTTCTAACATTAAAAAATAAAATTCCAATTGCTTCTCAACCACCGGAAGATATAATCATCGAAAATTATACATCAGCCTTACCTAGGAATTCCGGAATGTTTGTTAAGAGGGCTGGAAAAACAACACTGATAGAAACATTTGATGAGGCAATTAAAGTAGAAAAAGATTTCATGTCTTATGAACCAGAAAGGAGTGGTAAAACAGATTCTTTTCCTCGAAAGAAAGTAGAGAGATCTAGTTCAGATAAAGATAAAGCTTTCGATGTAGAACAGCTACAGAATGCTATTCGAACGTTAACTAATGAAGTTATTGGGTTAAAAAAAACTAGTTCTGAAGCTTCCCCTTCTAGGGATTACTTCAGAAATCAATTTAGACAAAACCCAAACGCAAACAATAAGAATGCACCCCCAGATATAGCTGCTAATGAAGAGATCTTTAATACAATTCGAGCTGTTCTCTCTTTATCTGAAACAACTAGTCAAGAGATAAATCAGAATAGAGAAGAGGAAGAATCTGAAAATGAAGATGAATCAGAAGAACCTCAACAAATCAATGGGCACTTCTGGGATAATTTTGTAAAAAAGCATGAGAACAGAAGTCCACCCCCAGGACAACACGCATATAATACACGTAGTAAAGCAATTGCAAATACTCCTGGTGCTTCAAGCTCTACTTCAAACACTGATAATAATAACTCACAACCAAACAAACAAATTCAGTCCGGTAAGCAAACTCAGTCAAATAAGGCTACCCAAACCAGTCAAAACGCTCCGAAGTTGGATTTACAATATGATA
This sequence comes from Larix kaempferi, assembly GCA_027924585.1. NCBI lineage: Eukaryota > Viridiplantae > Streptophyta > Pinopsida > Pinales > Pinaceae > Larix > Larix kaempferi. Next base: position 18,962,723 of record BSBM01000179.1, on the reverse strand, counting down.
TAATTGAAGATTTGAAGAAGACACGTGCAAACATTAGTATGTACGATCTTCTTCAAATCTATCCAATGCCTGATACTCCTATCATTAATCCTGCAGTAAGCACGATTGTTCCTATTACAAAGCAAAATGTTGCTGCAAACAGTTTAGGCAATGATCCAACAGCAACTGATAAAGGGAAAACATCAGCTGATAAAGCTTCTTTGATAGGTAAGAACTCTAAGTCAACTACACCTCCATTCTTACTTACCTTCGAAATTTTTAATAGAAATGTCCACAATTGCATGGTAGATTCAGGAGCATCTTCTAATGTTATGCCTTTATCTGTGTGCAAGAAATTAAATGGCAAATTTGTCCCATCCAATGCACAAATAACTCAATTAGATAGAACAAATGTGAAGGTTGTCGGAGAGATGAAAGATGTCTTAGTTAGGATTGCTTGTAATCCTTCAGTTTATCAAATCATAGACATCGTAATCGTTGATATACCTGATGCATATGGACTGTTCTTAAGTAGGGATTGGTCTCAACAGCTAAATGGTTTCTTTGCCACTGATTGGTCAACCTTGTGGTTACCAAAAAATGGAAAAGCAAATCAGATAAAGATACAAAGAGAAAGGTACATGAAACATACTGTTACAGAGCTACATGATCCCAGTGAACCTGTGTTATTTTCTGATTCCATTATGGGAAACTACATGTATGAGTTAGGTTTTGGAGATTTCAAAGCTGAAAACTCTCTCCTTTCAGTAAGTAGCCAACAATCTGAGATTTGTAATGTAACAGTTTTTTCTCCTAACTGTTCCCTTAAGGAGACCATTGGTGATGAAAATAATGTAAATATTGTAAATATCATAGAAAGCAAAGTAATTGCACATAATTCTATTTGGACTCTTTATTTTGATGGTGCAAAATCTAAGGAAGGAGCGGGCGCCGGTTGTCTGCTAATAGATCCTCAAGGTAATAAGACTTGTATAGCCTGTAGACTAGAATTTAGTTGTACAATTAATATGGTTGAATATGAAGCTTTGATTCAAGGATTGAAAAAAGCAATCGATTTGGGCATCAAAGAGATTGTGGTCTTTGGCGATTCAGAAATCATCGTTAGACAGGTGCGTAATTCCATTCATTGTTTATCTGAACATTTGCAAAGTTATCAGAAGGAGGTATGGAATCTTATTACATATTTTGATGCATTTAACATAAATTCTGTTCCTAGAAGTCAAAACCAAGAAGCAGACTTATTGGCAAATGTAGCTTCCAAATTGATTCCTTCAGAAAATTTTTCGCCAGAATTCTTTTCTGTTGAATTAATTTTTAGACCTTCCATACCTGATAACATTTTTAATTGGCGTGTGTTTGATAATGATACACAGGTACTGCATTTTCTGACAAACGATGGAATCTTTAAAGATTCAGCGATAGATGAAATCACTCACGACGACAATTTACGAGATTTTTCGGTAATTAATGATTTTTGTTCAATTGAGAAAGCTTTTGAACAGGTAAAACCCGTCCCCAACTCAGTATTGAGATTAGAAAAGTTTTTTGATCTGCAGGATAAGTTTAAATCAGTTCCAAATTGTAAAACCAATAGCTCTTGCATGAAATATGAAACTATCAATTTGGGAACGGAATCTAATCCCCAAACTATAAACCTAGGAATAGATTGTGATCCTGTAGAAAGAACAGCTTTCATAAAATTATTCAAAGAGTTTAAAGATATATTTGCGTGGACGTATGATGACTTAAAAACATTTAATACTCAATTCATGCAACATATAATTCCAATTAAACAAGAATCAAAACCTTTTCAGCAGAAATTAAGAAAATATCACCCATCATTAGAATCAACAATTAAAAAAGAATTGAATAAATTGCTAACTGCCAAGATCATTTTCCCTGTCAGACACACGCAGTGGGTAGCAAACTTAGTTCCAGTTAGAAATAAAAATGGGGATATTCGATTATGTGTCGATTTTAGAAATTTAAATAAAGCTTCTGAAAAAGATAACTACCCAGTTCCACACATGGAACAAATTCTTCAGAAAGTATCTGGGGCTGAGATACTGTCTCTCCTTGATGGTTTCTCAGGGTACAACCAAATATTAGTCTCCCCGGATGATCAATTAAAAATAGCTTTTAGAACCCCATGGGGAACGTATGCATACCGTAAGATGCCCTTTGGATTAATCAATGCGGGAGCAACATTTCAACGAGCAATGGATATTGCCTTTAGAGGCTTGATTAATCATTCAGTCGTTGTCTATTTGGACGACGTTACTGTCTACTCTAAACATCGCCCTGATCATCTTAACCATTTGAGAAAAGTATTTGAACGATGTAGAAAATTTGGAATATCTTTAAATCCTAAGAAAACAATATTTGTTGTTTCAGAAGGTATCTTGTTAGGATGTGTAGTATCAAAACATGGAATAATGATTGATCCGGAAAGAACACAAGCTATTTCAAAGATTACTTTCCCTTCCAGCAAGAAAGGAATGCAGTCATTCTTAGGGAAAATTAATTTTGTCAGGAGATTCATCCCTAGTTTTTCAAAGACTGTTCGTCCTTTGCAGAAAATGATTAAAAAAGATGCTGTGTTTAATTGGGGACAAACTGAAAAAGAATCTTTTCAGAAAATTTTAGAAGCTATTTCAGAAGCTCCTAGTCTTTTAAGTCCAGATTTTAACAAGGATTTTATATTATATACCTTCGCTTCTGATATTGCGTATGCAGCAGTGTTAACTCAATTAAACCAACAAAATAATGAGGTTCCAATTTCGTTCATGAGTTCAAATTTCAAAGGTGCTGAACTAAACTATCATGAAGTGGATAAACAAGCTTATGCTGTTTTTAAAGCGGTAAAACATTTTCGTCCTTACTTGTTAAAATCCAAAACGAAAGTAATTGTACCTTATTCTTCAGTAAGAAATCTGTTGGTACAGAAGGATTTAGGAGAAAAAATGGCACCTTGGATGACAGCTCTCCAAGAGTATGACCTAGAAATCAAACCATCTACAATAGTTAAAGGGCAAGGATTGTGTAAACTAGCTGCTGAAGCTGCTCATTTGTCTGATGATAAAACCGAAATTGTCATTGATGAAGATTTACTTACTAGAGAAATTTATTTTTATCCACCACCTCAAGATTCCTGGTACATAGACATACGAGTATTTCTGGAAACAGGGACTGCCCCTGATTACTTAGATCCAAGGAAGAAAAGAGCACTAAGATTGAAATCTGCCCCGTACTTATTGATAGATAATGTCCTCTTTCGAAGAAATTCAGATGGGGTATACCTTCGGTGTTTAGATAAAGATGAAACAGAAACAATTCTGAAAGAATTGCATTCTGGACCAGCGGGAGGTCATTTCGGTAAGGAAACCACAGCCCATAAAATTCTTAGGGCTGGTTATTATTGGCCTACCTTGTTTCGAGATTCTTATGCTTTCGTCAGAAGGTGTCAAGACTGTCAACTTGCCGCAGGAAAGGTTAAAAAATCTGCTTTCCCTTTACAACCAGTTTCAGCTGAAAGACCTTTTCAGCAGTGGGGTATCTATATAATAGGTCCAATAAACCCTCCCTCATCAATGCGACACAAGTACATAATAACTGCAACTGATTATTTCACTCGTTGGGCTGAGGCTGCACCATTGAAGGTTGTGAATACTAATCAAGTTATATTATTTTTGGATTTCTTTATCATAACAAGATTTGGTGTTCCTGATTCTTTGGTTTTTGATAATGCGTCATATTTTTCATCAATTGAATTGAGTCAGTTCGCTTTAGAAAAAGGAATAAGAATCAGGTATTCAGCTAATTACCATCCTCATGGGAATGGTCTAGCTGAGTCAACAAATAAAAATTTATTGAAAATTCTTAAAAGAACTGTTTCAGTTCACCATCGGAATTGGCATACAGAATTGGTTAATGCTCTCTGGGCAGACAGAGTAACTCCAAAAGTTGCAATTGGTAATTCACCATTTTTCTTAGTGTATGGGACTGAAGCTATTCTTCCGCCAAATTTATTTTTACCTTCATTATAGTTAGCTCAGTCTGTCCAAGAAGAAGAATGCCCAGCAATGGAGAAAAGAATTAATGCATTGTTAAAATTAGAGGAAGATAGAGAACAGTCGAAACAACACTTTAACAAACATCAACAGATTGTTAAGTCATGGTTTGACCAATCATTTAGTTCTGATCGCGAATTCCAGGTGGGAGACTTGGTCTTAAAATGGGATAAAGCTCATGAAGTTAAGGGTAATCATACTAAGTTTCAAAAACTTTGGTTAGGCCCCTTTGTTATTTCTGAAAAAATAGGTCCAAGTACCTTTCGATTGCAAACACTTGAAGGACAGTCCGAGACATTCCCTGTGAATGGACTGATTCTTAAGAAATATTTCTGTTAATAATTGCTGTCTAAAATGTATATACTTATTCACTGTTTATAAATAGTTTTTATATTTTTTTTGTATATACACTAGCAAACTGTATATGAGTTAAATATCTGTCAATATTAAATATTTCAGGTTATTAAAATTTCATGTATATAACTAGTTCTCAAAACAAAAATATGTAATTAACAACTGTAATTAGTATAAATAAATAAGATCAGTTTTCTCGTCAGTCTTGAAAATTTTGATTTAAACTGAAATCTTTTAAAGTTGTTCGGATTGATCAAAATTTCTTGAGTTTGTAAAAAACTTTCGTTAGTTCTATTTATAGGTGTTTCCCGGATTTTTCTTTCATCTGGTTATTTTCTTAAATAAGGATAGTTTATTATATATCTTTCTCAAAGCTCGTGCTTTTGAAAAATCTTTACAGATTTTTATCATCGGTTTAGAAAACTTTTGTCATTTGAGGACTGTCTAGTATCTGTTCCAGCTAATAAAAAGCTAAAGTGAGAGACGGAAGGTCTCAGTAATGAGCCGGTCTGATCAGAATCATAAATATCTCTGGTATGACATTATTAGGAAACTAGTAATGGCTTTTGGTCTTAAAACCAAGAGATAAGGGGTCTCATCACGAGCCAGCTGATTCATTTTCTGGTGGTATTTATGACTGACATTACTATTTGGTTACCATGCTGGGTAATGATCTCTCACTTTAGTTAAAACAAAATCAATGAAAATCCCAATAAAACATAACTTTTTCCTGAAGAATAGGAGGTCTCAATAATGAGCCGACCTAATCATGATCATCAGTGTTGCCTGGAATAACTTCATTTCTGATCACCAGGGTGATGGCTTTTGATTTTAAATTAAAAGACAGGAGATCTCATCACGAGTCGGCCTGCTTATTTCAGACAACTCTCGTGAATGATACTATCATGTTGGGACACCAAACCCAGATAGTAGTCTTCAGACAGAATTATTATTTAAAAAAAAAAAAAAAAGAGAACAGCAAAGCAAGAAACAAGAAAATTACTAAACCAAGGAACAGGTTCTAGATAGTTTTCAGAGGAAAGGTATTCGAGGCTGATGGTAAGATCATCCTTACTAAGAAGCACTGGTTTTGATAAGGATATTTGTAAGCTTATCTCTAATCATATGTTTGTTTCAAAAGATGAAAAATTTATGGGTTATACTTATGAATCTGAATAAATAAAGGTTTGATATGAATAAAGGATTTTGATTATCTTTAACAGGTTTCTAAGATTTCGTTTTAATCATCTTGTTTCAAGCAGAGATAACTGGTTCTCCCAGTTCGTCGCCATTTGTTGGCAGCAAGCAACAACCTCTTCACTTCTTGACAAAGTGAAGAGAGATCAGTCCTTTATGTGATAAATGAATTAAAAATTATATAGAGCTCCTTCAAAATCTTTGATTCTGAAGGTGCTCTTAATCAAAGAAAAAGTAATTAATGACTCTAGAAGCTGATAGGGTCTTGATCATCAAACTTGGCTTTTGAATGAAGGATTGATAAGTTTCGTAAATTCTCATTAAAAATTGTTTAAAATATTGAAACGAGTTTATGTGACTTAAGGGTTTTGTGTCAAAGAAATATCATAAAACACATTGTTTAGGGTATTATTAGTCTCAAGACTAAGTGAATTTGGGAATCTAATATCATAAGTAATATCCTATCATAAACTTTGTCAATATCATACTTAATCGATAAATGATGGTTTATATAGGAAGTGTTTCACATATGATAAATACCCTATGTAATGATACATACTATAGTGTGTTAATACCATGTATAAAGGTTTCGACTTAGTGTTGTATATATATAGTTTGTACATATAAATAAAATAAACACCAAGCTGGCCATTTGATTAATACCTACTCAACCTTAAAACGCAATCTATGCTTCTTCACATCACGACGTAATACCATAGAACAATGATGATCGTTTGATGAACTGGCCATGCGCTAAATCAACGGTTAAATCGATAAACCTTTGGATCGGTGAGCTGGCATGGGAACGTGGCCTTCACCACTTGACAGACTCGACAATTGTATGCATTTGGTAAAACCATGTTGACAGTGTTAATTGCTAACACTCATTACGAACTACGCCATCGTACCTATTAATTATGAGCCACTGTCAATAATCAATGATCGTAATAATGGATATATCAGTTGTCATATCGCTGGTTCGCCAAGTTAAGCAGTCTTCGTATCGCTGGTTCGTTAAGTTAAGTGGTGATCACTACTGGGCAGGGTCAAAACGCAGATAAGTTGGCATAAGTCATGGTGTAGCATGAAAGTTGTAATATTTATCACCATCCCGCTAAAATGGTAGGTTCAGAGATTTGATTTTGATCAGATTTCAAGCATGTGAAGATTTTTCTAGCATGTCGTGTGTGTGGATACCTATTCCCTCTGTTTTCACTTTCCCTTTCATTCCACGACTAAGCCCAAACAGTGCTGAAGAAACCATGTCTCCTCTGAATCGTTTTGAAATCTCAGGGTATGAAATTATTGAAGCTAATCAGGAGGTTGCCCAGAAATTCGAGAAAATGGGATGGACGCATTTCTTTCAAAGCTTTGATGGTCATCATGTGGAGATTACCAGAATGTTTGCAATGGGTTTTAAAAATGACAGGGTGCGAATTGGGGGTTTTGAGTTTGTTATCAATGAAGACAAAATTGCTGAAGCCACGAAACTTCCCCAGGTGGGAGAACGCTGGTTTAAAGGCCTTATGGTGGATAAGAAGAAGTGTTTGGCTTTGTTTACGCCTTTACTAGATAAAACAAAATTGAGAGTAGGCGTGCCTGTAAAATTTCTCAAGCCCGAGTGGAGAGCTTACTATGAAATCTTGGTAAGGTACGTAACCTGTTGTGGACGTTTTTCCCATTTGCATTTGTATCATTTACGGTTGTTGTTAGCGATAAAGGGTTATAAACTTAATTTTCCCTTCTATCTGTGGCAAAGCCTGAAGAAAATGTCACAGCTTTAAGGAATTTCAATAACCCTGATAATAGTCTGTGTCACCATGGATTGATTAAAATTTTACTGCAATTTCAATTATCCGCAAAAGGTCGGTCTTGGGATGAATTCCTAGTCGATTGTAAATTGGGGCCAACACAGCATTGGCCTAATTCGTCTCCTCGAGCTCGTAGGAAACGAAAAATCATAGATCCTGAGGAAGATAGCTCAGAGGATAATCAACCAGAGGCCATAAGCACGTCTGTAGACGATGGGTAGATAAAGATGCTGATAGGGTTTCAGTTCCTTGCAGTTCTAGGGAAATTTTAAATGAATCACGACCCGATAATAATGATGGCAACCCTGTAAAATTAAAAGAGGGATCAGCCGAAGACGAAATTGATAAACCTACGGAATGTGATAAAATTTCTATGCATAAGCTGAACCATTTGGCTCAGGTTTGTTGTGATAAGGAAGGGTCGAAGGTTGGAAACTTATCGTTTTCACGTAGAATCACCAGAAGCATGCATAGTCTTCGTTCTACTCCAAGGTATAGGTCTGATCCACAGACTTCCAAATCTACTGCTGCCGAACCTGCAGTTGTAGATATTGAGGATGATATTCCCATACCTGTCCCTAGCACAATGGGTGTAGGGAATTCCACCACTGTCCAGGGGAATGATGTGCAATCAGGTGAGGTCGAGGGAAACCAACCAGAAATAGATGTTGACACTGTACAATTTGAACCATTACACAATCATCGTTGTGATAGTCCTCGTTCTCCTCATGTAGTTAGTGAAGACGAAACCCTACAGCAGGTATTAGGAAATATCTATCAGGATAAAAAAGCAGAGTCTAGAGGAAAGCGCAAACAGTATACGGTCTTGTTGGAAGAAGAAAATAAAACGTTCAAGAAAGAATTGCTAGAATGGATTGACAGGTGGAAAAAGGCCAACGTGAAAAAGAATCAATTCAAGAAATCCAAGAAATCGATATTAAAAACAAATCAGATGCTTTTGGAACGAATTGAAAAACAAAATGTTAAAATTATCAGGTTGAAGGCTAAATTGGCCGAAGCTAGAAGAGTAGTCGCTCTTCATAATGAAGCCTAATAGTTCTTTTTCTTGTTGACAGGTAACGATTATTTTGATTTAGCATGTCTGTAAAATCGGAGATTTTACAGGCATGCATTTATAATTTTGTTTTAATATTTCGGTTAACTGTGTTAAATCGATTTTGATATAATGTATTTATTGAATTTAATGCAGGGGGGTTTTATCACCGCTTTCTTCCAGGAATGCAGGACATGGTGGATGCGTTGGCATGAAAGTATAGCTGATCTGTTACAAGTTGGAGTATTCTGAATGGCCAAGAATGTTCTGAGATGTCTCGACTCAGGCTAGTCGATTCTATTATTAGTATTTGGTGTAATTAGATGCTTTTATGGTTAAGTAATTTCCTATAATGTTGCATGCAACATTTATAGCAAAAACCGACTCTCACTACTATATGAATGAAGATTTTTGATGAACTCGAGAGGGATGAAGTGTAGAAGAAAACTTCTTGAAATATATTCTATTGCTAGTATTACTTCAAACTTGAAGCTGAAGCTTTGTTGTGGATGATACTGGATATCTACGAATGATGCTGTGAATGGTATTCATTTTTGGGTTTTATATATATACATATATTTCGGTTTGTCATCTTCTGTTTATATGCAAACTCTGTATGCTGTGTCATACTGATGTTTAAACAATTTCTCACTTTGTCGTCTCAAGATTAGTTATTGAATGCATATGTCATTGTGGTTTGTTCATTAGTGTGTTCACTATAAACATTAGCTTGAATGATATAACTTCTTGTTTATTTAAAGTTTCATTTGTATGTTAACAGGTGAATTTTAAATAAACATTATCTCAAATTTGAATGACTGTCTTGAACAATAATTATTAATCAGTTCTGGAAGTGAAATTTGACTGTGTGTTTTAGGTTGAATCTCATCTCCATTTCTATATAGCAGAGTAATTGTTGTTATAATTTAAACATGTTTGGTTTATATCATACTTCAATTTTCTGTTATAAGATTAATGATTAATCTTAGCTTCAAATCTGCTCTCAGCTGAGATAGGGTTAAATAGGATAGATAGATTAGTTTTAAAGTTTATTTTATTTTTAGCATTGTTAAATCATTCTGCATATTGTAATTAAGCTTTCATACTTAGAAAATTTCACAAAAAATTGAAGTCTTTCTTTCCGAAAGCAGCTTTAGGACATTTGTAAATATATAGATAGGATAAACATTAGAATAGGTTAGATTTTGCTAGTTTTGAGGTTTCCTTAAGAGACAAACTAGCTGGTAGCAGGACCATAACCTGCGAGGTCTTGTTAATTTAAACACACCGGATACTGCTTTAAGTTGATTGTGTGGATAAAACCTCTTTATTGGCTCTGATTCATAAAATCAGGCCAACAAAGCCTTAAGCCACCTCTCTTTATGTTGGTTGTGGAGCCAGATCTTCTAGTCTCATAGATGATATTGTATCAGCCGTGTTTGTACCCCAGTTCTATATGATATGTAGGTGGACTGTACACTCACCCCAGCGGGGGGGGTGTGGGGGGGCATCGCCCCCCCACGGGGTTCCAGGGGGGACCATCCCCCCTGGCTGGGGGGTCCGGGGGCCAGCGGTCCCCCGGCGGGGGTTCGGGGGCAGCGCCCCCGAGAAATGGGGGTTCGGGGGCAATGCCCCCGAAGGAAATTTTTGGGGCTGTTTTCAATAGCTGTTTTGCGGGCCCATGGTTTTGGGTATCCCGTGGTATTTTCCCATTGTATTTCCCTTATAAAAGAAGGACATTGTAATACGGCTAGGGTTGATGTATTAGGTTTTATGCATTGTAAAGATCTTTGAGATCTAGAGAGAGACTGTGAATCAGAGAAGAGGAAGTGCAGCGGTTGTGCTGCAAGTTGTATCCCTTCATCTTGCTGGACGGTAATAATAATAAGGACTGGCAAATTCAGTGTGGACGTAGCCCAAGTTGGGTGAACCACGATATATCTGTGTCTCTCTTGTAATGTGTATGTGTGATTATATTTGCATTTATGTTTATTGTTATTGCTCTGCGATCCTGTTTTTCTAACACTTTACCCATTCATTTATCCACTTTTGAAGTATAGTCCAATGTATGCAAATATTTTCGAAGTGGGGGAAGGTTTGGCATTAAATGGTGTAAACGTTGGTTAATAAATGGTGTAAACATTATGCAGGGGCGCATGCATGTGTTTTAGAGTGTATGCGCTACAAACACGCGTGCATGTGTCTCCTGCTAGTTAAAAAAAATAGAGTTTTATGTTCCCGGGAATGCTACCAAAAAAAATGGGTTTTCTATCTTTTGCGGGTTTCAAGCTCTTCCAAGTTGCTTATTGGATCACATTCATTCATCTTTTGGACACTCATTGATCTATTCTACACAAAATCATTCTTGGAATCTAACTAACATCCTCAATGTTCTTGGAATCTAGTGGATACATTCAAGCTACTAGTTTCCATTGCAAGTGGAGATCAATTCTATAGGTATGGTGAATTGTAAATAATTCTTTTCATTCACAAGATTTGAGATTCTCCCATGCCTTTTGTTTTTATCATATGCCTACAGCAATATCCATGCATAGACAATAATGAATTTGACAAGAAGAATTCTCAAGTTCACACCTAAAAAAACTCATATTCACTAGACAAGATGAAGTATGTAATGTAAACCAATAATTATTACCATGAATATATTTTGATTTCACACAAGGATGGTATGGATGAGGTTCTCTCTTGAGCCTCTTCAATTTGAATAAAATCCTAAGAAGCAATCATGGGAGAGGGTCCATATTGATTAGTTCATGAAATTTTGTCCATGCTCTCATCTTCATGCTATGTTTATTTGATGTAGAAAAACGATCAAACTATTCCCAAGGCATCTCTGGCATAAACTCTTTTTCATTTGAAAAAAATACAAATAAATGGTTTAATAAACCTCCATGTTTTACACATTGTACACCATAGCAAAACGTATAGCATAAACTATCAAACTATTCCTCCCCCACACATTCCCATCTATGATGAGGTTCTCTATTGAGCCTCTTCAATTTGAATAAAATCCTAAGAAGCAATCATGGGAGAGGGTCCATATTGATTAGTTCATGAAATTTTGTCAATGCTCTCATATTCATGCTATGTTTATCATAATGTTTCTTTAATATTGTGCATTTGATCTTGACTACTTGCCTCTACCTCGTTGAATTCTCCTTCCTTGGGGGAATTTGAAACCTCCTCATTATGTAATTAGTAAACTTATTCTATTTACCTTATTTGATGTAGAAAAACTATCAAACTATTCCCAAGGCATCTCTAGCATCTCTAGCTAGGCAAGACACTAGTTTCTCCATTCTACACTTGACCAACTATCATCTAAATTGATTGGAATTGTAAGGGATAATGATGTTTATTCAGACACAAATAAACCAACATTGTCTGTACTTGTATGTGTTAATTCGTAAAGTAGTAAGTTATGTTGGAATGTGTCAAGTTTATTGTATAATGGAATTGATATCTTATTTGTTGTTTCTTTTGTAGGGGTAGGCCTCATAGTTTTGTTAAAGAGACTTTTGGAGATGGGAAACTCATGTAACAGAAAAAATATATATAGAAGGAATATGCCCATCGAAAAGGTTAATGACTTAAGAGAAAAGGCCAGGTTGGCAATGGAAAGAGTGAGACATGGTCCTGTCATTGCTCTAGATCCTGCCACTGATCCTAACATAGTTGTTGGCATGACAACCTCTTGTTCAGAACCACAGGTAAAGTGGTCACGTCCAATAGACCCAACTCAAATTCCAACATCAACACAATCTCAAACCAACAATCCATCAATGAGTCATGCCAAAGTTCCTCGTGACACATGAATATTGGGAGATGTTGCATGTGTAGAGATGGAAATACAAGTAGTGCTTAATTTGCAATCTCCCCAAGAATACCACAACCATGTCGATCACACTCCCATTGTGGTCCAATGTGTGAAGGAAGCACCACAACAAACAAGCTCTGGTATTCATGTCTCATGTCCACCTTCCCTACCTCGACTGTCCAGTGCAAGAAGAAAAACTCCTAGACGTATTCATGTGGATGAAAGTGCTCTATCGGGCCTTGAAGGTAAGTTGCCAAAACGCACTACGAAATGGCAATGTAACAAAATTGTCAAGGAATATTTTGAATCCAAAGGTCGTGCAGGCAAATGTCAATTATTGCTATGTTTGTTAAAGTCACATTGTTTAGATGTTGTTAGGAGAATTTTGGGCATAAATATGGTTAAAATTTCAGAGGCTAGTAGTCATATTGTTAGAAATATCCAATCTGCATATAATGCAATTAGGAAGATGTCTTGTACAAAAGATCTATGTGCAGCTCATCGTGTGTTAGCAGAATCAACTGTAAGAAATTCCACAAGGCAACGTCACCTACTATCACACACTTCTCGCTTAAATTAAATAGAAAAACTATTAAGAAGTACTCTTTTATAAGAGCAAATTTTGACACTCCGGGTGGAAACGATTGTTGGGATTTTGTTGGTAGGTTGCCTCGTAGAGACAGGAAGATAATTGATGTTGTTAAGGAGTTAGTACAAAATTTTTGGCATGATCATACCAGACCTTCATCAAACCAAAGAGACGTTGTAAAGCTGAGAAAAGGTTCTACTGAACGTGAACCCCATGTTAAATACTTCCTTGACACCACATAGACTGAACTTTATGATAGATTCAGGAATAAGCACACACAGATGAAAATGGGCCAAAGGTCCTTTGAGAAATGAAAACCAAGGTACGTTCGTATATGCATTGATCGGAACACCTATTGTTGTAGATACCACGTAGAATATGAATATTATTATGACACATATAAACATATATTTTGTGATTTGCATACTAACATTGTGTAGGGTTGCAATGAATCCATACTACCACTTAATGCATCAAGAGACTTTATACACAACATCATGTGTCCAAGGCGTGAAGGACAAACATATTATGAAAAAGCGTGTCTATATAGGACATGTTCTAGGTGTAGTGGGTTTTCTCTTTTCAACCATTGCATTCATGAAAGAGAGGAGCACGAATTTGGAAGGATGGGCATGGAGATGCAAAGCTTCAAGTACGTAACCTATCAATTGGACAGATCCAGGGAAACTAAAAAGATTGCATTAGTGAAATCATAGGTACAAATGAATATTGCATATTTTACATATTACATGTTCAATTGATGAGATATACATTTTTCCAAATTCCACATTGTAATATTTCCCTTGTTTTCATGGTAACAAGTACGGGTATGCGACTTCTTGACGGAGTTCTACAAGAAAACATAGCAGTATGTTCAGCATGTGCATGTAGGGCGATGGAAAGATGAGAAGTACAAAAAATGCAGGGACACATTTCCTACTGGAACCATAGTGTCAATTGTGGATTTTGCAGAAAATTACACCCTTCAACAACAAAATGAAATCCAGAGTCAATACTACCATTCCAACCAATTCAACATCATGGTACATATTATGTATAGGCATGGGCCAGAGAGCATCAATAACATGAGGATAATACTGAAGGAGACAAAATTTTACATAAGTGATGATAGAACCCATGATCTGCATTATGTGCAACATTGTTTTCGAATTTTCTATGATCAGTTGAAGGAGAGAGATATACAGATGGATCAACATTGGATTGTTAATTTTTGAGTATTAATTCAACATACTCTAAGATATTTATTGAGAGAATAACATGTATAGCATATCAAGTATAACAATGCAAATCAATCACACCAAGCAATCACATGAGACAATAGAGACACAGAGTTTCACTGGGGAAAACCATAAAGGTGAAAAACCCCACAAATTCCTCAGAGATAGAAAGAGTAATGATACAACCAAAGTACACAGAGATAGTCCTCCTAGCAGCTGAACCTCCTCCTTTACTGGTGCGCCACTTTCCGAGTAGTGTAGAAGTGAATAATGAGATGATCAAATAGTGTGCCTCCCGCACTCTTTTTATACATGACCTAACCTTCCTAATAAACTAGCAGGGCTGACTTGTCTAACTCAGTCTAATAACCCATGGTTAAACTAATCAGGGCTGACCCCACACTTGGTGGTCTAATAACCCATCATAAGCAAGTTACGACACTTTCAACACTTGTCAATACAAATGATGACACTTCGAGGAATAATAACATCTCTATAGGAGTACAATATACATAGGTGAAATACATTCCAAACTTACATATACATCAACACTCCCTCTTAACCAGGAAGGTATTTCTCGACACAAATCTACTAGCACAAGTCTTCTTCTCTGGATCATCGTCATCGTCACTGTTGTTTCTATCTCAATCAATCTCTGATCTACTCGTCATAGGAAGTTCTAAAGAGCCAGTCCTTTTTCATACTGGATGTAGGCCCACCACCTGCAGGTCTTCATCATCAGTGGCCATACTGTGGAATCCTCAGGACTTATTACGTGCATCAAAAAACTTGGCTAGAGCATCCCAGGCTGTTACAAGCACACAACTCTACCTGTCGGACCTTCGAGGGACATATTACATGTGACCCCACCACAAAACCTCGCAAGAGCATCCCAGGCTATTACGAGCACACATCTCTACCTGTCGGACCTCCCAAGGACATATTACATGTGGTCACACCACAAAACCTTGCAAGAGCATCCCAAGCTGGTACAAGCACACAGCTCTACCTATTGGACCTTTTAAGGACACAGTACATGTGGCCATGGCAAAACCTTGCAAGAGCATCCCAAGCTGTTACGAGCACATAGCTCTACCTGTCGGACCTCCCAAGGACACATTACATGCCATAGGACAAAACCTCGAAACAACATCCCAGGCTGTTACAAGCACACAACTCTACCTGTCGGATCTCTCAGGGCGCTATTATATTTCCTTCCAAAGCAATGCCTCGAAAGAGAATCCCAGGCTGTTACAAGCACACAGCTCTACCTGTCAAATCTCCTAGGTCAACTTACATCATCTGCACAACCTGTCCACGACCACAGAGTATTAACCTGATACTCACCGTACATCATCCTGATGTACATGATCACATGATCATCCTGATCATCATCATAGCATCATCCTGATGTATATCATCTGGAGCAACATCCTGAAGCTCATCATCCATGATCATCTTGATCATACAATGCATCCACCTGATGCATACACAGTATCTACCTGATACATACAATGTATCTACCTGATACATATCATGCATCTACCTGATGCATATCACATACATGATCCACCTGATCATACAATGTATCCACCTGATACATATCATGCATCTACCTGATGCATATCACATACATGATCCACCTAATCATACAATGTATCCACCTGATACATATCATGCATCTACCTGATGCATATCACATACATGATCCATCTGATCATACAATGTATCCACCTGATACATATACAAATACATGATCCACCTGATCATATCAAGCATCCAACATGATGCATATACAAATACATGATCCAACTGATCATATCAAGCACCCAACATGATGCATATACAGATACATGATCAAACTGATCAAAGCATCCAACATGATGCATATACAAAGCAGTAACTGGAGCATCGTCCTGATGCTCATCATCCAACGCTTACATCCATATCCATGGGAAGGATCCTCCTCTCACCATGCTTGGAATGGCTCCTTCAAATGTGTCCACCACTTCTTCCTCAAAGTGTCGTCAATATGCAGAACACCAAGCCTCTCTCTGAAGTACTCAAACTTCTCTCTGGCTAGTGGTTTTGTCAACACATCTACAACCTGCTCATCCATCGCAACATACAGGAGCTTCACTGCTCCTCTCTACACCATATCCCTGATATAGTGATATTTGATTTGTATGTGCTTTGACCTATCATGGAACACCAGGTTCTCAGACAGCTTCACACAACTATGGTTGTCACAAAATATACCAGTAGCATCCAATGGTAGATCAAATAACTCAGACAATAGCTTCCTAAGCCATACTGCCTCACAACTAGCCGAACAAGCTGCAACATACTCTACCTCGGTTGTACTCAATGCTACACAAGACTGCTTCCTGCTAAACCAAGAGATCACACCTGATCCCATACTGAAGCGGCACCCTGAAGTGCTCCTCCTATCTGCAGCACTACCTGCCTAGTCTGAATCAACGTAACCCTACAGGTTAAAATTTTGATTCACATCATACTGGAGCCCATAATCAATTGTACCCTTCAGGTACCTCAGAATATGCTTTACAGCAACCAGGTGAACAACTCTGGGATCCATCAGGAACTGGCTCAATGTGTTCATCGCAAAGCAAATATCTGGTCTTGTGTTCGTCAGGTACATCAAGGATCCAATCATCTGACGATACATAGTGACATCAACCGGCTCAGATGAAGCATCACACAGAAGCTTTAGGTTCGATGCGATCAACTAGATAGAAAGTTGTTCATCCTACCATACCAAGTCCTAGGAGCTTGCTTCAAGCCATACAAGGCTTTCTTCAACCGACACACGTATCACTCCCTATCATGTGTCTCAAAACCAGGTGGTTGCTCCACATACACTTCCTGCTCGACTACACCATTCAAGAAAACTCTCTTGACATCCATTTGGTGTATCTTCTATTTCATCACTCTAGTAAGAGCAAGTATTGTTCTAATGGAAGTGTATCTGGCCACAGGAGCAAAAGTCTCTTCATAATCAATCCCTTCTTTCTGGGAGAAGCCACGAGCTACAAATCTAGCTTTGTATTTCTCTATGCTGCCATCTACAACATGCTTGATCTTATAGATCCACTTGGAAGTCACAATAGACTTCCCTTCAAGTCTTGGGACTGCATCCCAAATATCATTCTTCATGATTGACTGGTATTCCTCGATCATGGCATTCTTCTCGAATCCTGGGAACTTCAATATCTTCAATATCTTCAATAGATAACTTTGTTGCTGGAACAAATGTTGTAGTCCTTCTTTTGTAGGTGATGGTATACGATCTTTCCTACAAAACAAGTTAAATTGCATGATTAGAAACATCTCATAGTTTTCAGAACAAACTCTTACACATAAAGAAATATGTCATACAGTCATGCAATTATTTTAGCCAATGCTTCCATACAACATTTATCCATATCCCGTAACTTTCTAGATGCCTTCCAATCCCTATCAGAACATTGTTAAGAGTGTGCACTACTCCCAACATGTCAGCAAAGAGGTTTCATTCTAGATAAGTAGCAATGGAATGTTGTATAGTGCCATAGGCCACTTACCCATCACATGCATATTAGTAGTATACTGTTTATTAATGCAATTATTCTAATATGCCTAATACACACCCTAAGTCTAGGAACATAAGCATATACATCTTTGAGCAATATTATTTAAACAAACAAGTATGCAAGAAATAACAATTCAAATACTTATCTTTGTTTGGTTGTAGGATGGACTCCCTCTCAATCTTTGCTTCCTTGCAGGAACTACTGGAGTGTGCTCCCTCTTGATCTTTGCTTCCTGGATTACCTATCCTTGAACTTATATCCATCCTCAATCACTATGCATGCTTACTAGTGTCATCATTGTGTTATCCTCGAGATCTCATACATAATCATGCATTCATTAGTATAATCTTAATATTATCAAAACACAATAATCTCAAACATGTATAGTCATGATCATTTCAAGCATAGATAATAAGCATTAGTATTCAATGTTTCAGGAAAGACTTTTCTTACTCATGCATATTCATATTTGACCATAGAAATATTATGGTTAGTCATATCATCAATGTAATATCCTAGGAATATTTAACCTAGATATTAACTTAAGTTCAAAATTTTTAATAAAATTTACTTAACCATTTTTTTTAACAATTTACCGAATAGAGCAGGAAGTCAGTGACAGGTAGGGAGACTTGAAAATGAGTTTGGTGGGATGAACATTCAATTCTAGAATTTATAAGAGATGTGTGCAACAGTAGAAAATCAGGTCAGAGGGAGAGTCCTAAGCACAAAGCACTGGGGCCATTTATGTTTCCGACATCAGCTACCACTGAAGCCTACCGCAAAGCTTCCTGTGGACACCAGCATATGCTTACTAGACTGGGTGGGTCACTGAGGGTCCAAGGATGAGTTATGATAGTCAAATAAGTTCAATGGATTCAGTGGATATGTCGCTCTTCTAATGACTGAAAAAATAGCTGAACCAACTCTCCACCAAGTCTTGGGTGCATTCACTAGCTCAAACTCCTCCAACAGGAGAATCTTCACTAAAACTAGTTGTAGTTTCACTGTCTGTCGGATCTGCTCTTCTTTTGACTTCAAATCTTCAATGATGGATGCAAATGGCTGATAATGGTCTCCACTACATGATCTATACCTGCATAACACTCTCTTTAAACTAAAAGACCTTGGGGCACATCACCCAAGAGAAACAGTTGAGGCACATCACTCAACTAGAGAGGCTCAGAGCTCTCAAACCAAAATTCTGAATGACAAAAGTTCTTGAATGAATGTAGAAGCATGCTTAAATAGATGAGATAGCTTGCTTGGCAAGCCATTCGACATGTGTGGGTGAGGTAGGGCGCACCCTCTCTGAGATTGGCAACTTCTGAGCTTTCTCCACTTTCTTTCCTCAACCTCCTCCAGTCAAAATTCGCAAGTGTTCCTTAGCTACTTTTCTGGATGTTGCTAAATCCTTTCTGAGTGCTTTTCCTGATGCTTTCCATTTCTTTTACTTTCTAATTTTCTGCTTTTGCCAACTTTTCCAGCTTTTGTCAGTTTCTAATTCCATTTTGACTTTCTTTCCTTTCTGAGATGCTCTCCCCTTGGGCAAGGTTATCCTCTTGCCACCAATTCGCCCTCCTAGCCTTCATTATCCAACTTGCAACATTTATTAGCATTTAAATATAAAAATTACCAAAATACCTCTCATATTAATTCTAGCTTTCCTAATTAATTAAATACCTTAATAATTAATTATTCTCCTAAGGTGTATTTGCCTCAAAAATATCCCCATGAATAAAAATCATAATTAATTAATCATCTAGAACGTGTAGGGGTGGAAAAAGCCAAGATGTGACCATGGTCACTAGGGAGGGTACATGACAGTCCTCCCTTCCCAAGATTGCTTGTCCTCAAGCAGTTTCAAACTAGGATGTTGAAAACCTTCTCATCCTCCCAAGTGGCATCCTCATTGGGCAAACCTTTCCACTGTACCAGATATTCCTTGATGACTTTACTCCTCAACCTCCTCTCTCTTTCCTGCAAAATTTCTTCCGGTTATAAGACCAGGTGCCCTTCATCATCAAGTGGAGGCAAAATTTCTGAAACCTGAACTTGTTGGGCAACTGCTTTCTTTAAGCAGGACACATGGAAGACATTGTGGATTTTACTCCCAGCTGGAAGATCCAATTCATATGCTACTTCACCCACTTTTATGATTATCTGATACGGTCCATAGAACCTTGGCAATAACTTTTCACCTCCCTTGGTCTTAAGAGTAGTTTTCCGATATGGCTGCAACCTTAGATAAAACAAATCCCCTTCTTGGAAGGTCCGGTCAATTCTGTTCTTATCTGCGTTGATTTTCTGTTGATTTTGTGCAACCTGCAAATTTTCTTTTAGTGCTTTAAGGATATCTTGGCTTTCTTGCAGCCAATCCTTAGCCTTCTGATCCCTACAATTTCCAAATACCAAATCTGCAAAAGTAGAAGACTCATACCCATACAAAGGTTTGAATGGGGTCATCCCAATGGACATGTGGAATGTGGTGTTGTAGCAGAACTCACCTAAGTGCAGCCAGTTGACCCATGCTTTCTGCTACCCTGTGACATAATTTCTGAGATAACCTTCTAGCCTTTGAATTAACTCTCTCTATTTTCCCATCTGTCTGGGGGTGATAGCTAGTGCTGAGATTTAAACTGGTTTTGACCAATTCGAACAAAGATTGCCAAAAGGCACTGGTAAACTTGCTATCCCTGTCACTAATTATAACTTTGGGCAGCCCATGCAATCTAAATATATCCTTAAAGAAAAGTGCAGCAACCTGACTAGCATGAGTGGTAGAAGTGACAGCAAAGAAGTGAGCATATTTAGTTAACCTGTCAACTACTACAAAAATACAGTCCTTACCCTGGGATTTCGGTAAACCAGTGATGAAGTCCATGGATATGCTTTCCCATTTCTGTTCAGGAATGGGCAATGGTTGAAGGAGTCTAGTCGGATGAGTGTGTTCTACCTTGTTTTGCTGACATGCAGTACACTCCTTCACATGCTTCAAAACATCTTCCTTGAGGCCCTTCCAAGTGAACCTCTCTCTTACCTTTCAGTAAGTTTTTAAAAATCCTGGATGGCCTGCTATAGGTGCATTGTGGGAAGCCATCAAAATCTGTTCTTTCAGTTTGGATTCAGGAATCAGAAAAATTCTGTTCTTATAATAAATTACACCATTGACAGCTTGGTATGAGTCATCATGAATCAACCTATCCAAAATTGCACATGCAAACTGGTTTTTTGAATATTCACTAATTAATTGATCCTTCCAATCAGCAGGAGTTTGCATTGCTGACAAAGCAGGTTTTCTGGATAAAGCATCAGCTACTACATTTAGCTTACCCTTCTTGTATTCAATATCAAAATCATATGACTGGATTTTGCTCACCCATTTCTGCTGCCTATCATTTATCTCCTTTTGAGTCAAGAAATGTTTCAAGCTATTGTGGTCAGTCTTCACTATAAATTTTCCTCCCACCAAATATTGCCTGAATTTCACCAGTGCATGGATGATAGCTAACATCTCTTTATCATAGATGGAATACATCTTTTCATGTGGCTTCAATTTCCTGCTCTCATAAGCAATGGTGTGTCTATCCTGCATTAAAACTGCTCCTATGCCTTCACCCGAGGCATCACATTCCAGAATAAATGGCTGGCTAAAATTTGGAAGTGCTAGTACCGGACAGCTGCTCATCACTTCTTTCATTCTATTGAAATCTTTTTTAGTCTCCTCATTCCAGTGAAAGGCTCCCTTCTTTGTAAGGTCAGTTAAGGGAGAAGTGAGTTTGGAGAATCCCTTCACAAATTTCCTGTAGTATGTACATAGGCCAATGAATCCTCGTAGAGCTATTATATTTTTCGGGCTGGGCCAATCAAGAATGGCCTAAATCTTCTCCATGTGTACCTTAACTCCCTCTTGCCCAATGATGTGGCCAAGATAGAGCAGATACTTCATACCAAACTCACACTTGGACAATTGAGCAAAGAAGGATTGTTCTGCAAGAAGGGTTAGAACACTATCCAGATGCTGCAAATGTTCCTCCCAAGTTTTACTATAAATAAGAATGTCATCAAAAAACACAAGTACAAACTTACAGAGTTGTTTTCTGAATATTCTATTCATACATGACTAAAATGTTGCAGGTGCATTGGTCAAAACAAAAGGCATGACCAGAAATTCAAAGTGCCCAAAATGGCACCGAAAGGCAGTTTTCTGAATATCCTCACTTCTCATTCTGATTTGATGGTAACTAGAACGGAGGTCTATTTTCGAGAAATACTTGGCTCCATGTAGTTCATCCATAAATTCATCTATCCTTGGTATAGGATATCTGTTCTTAATGGTTTTCTTATTTAAAGCTCTGTAGTTAATGCACATGCGCATTGTAACATCTTTCTTTTTGACCAAAACTACTGATGAAGCAAAGGGGCTAGAACTAGGCGTAATGAATCCCATCTCAAGCAGTTCCTTTATAGTTTTCTCTATTTCATCTTTGAATATCTTAGGATGTTTATAGGGGTGTATTTTTATAGGGAATGTACCCAGTTCTAGCTCTATCCAATGTTCAGTACCCCTATCAGGAGGCCTTCCGTGTGGCAGATCTTCAAACACCCTTTTGTGTTTTTGGAGTAATCTTTGGATATCCTCTGGATGTTGTGACACATCAATGGTGTACCTTTGGTACTGATAAATCTTTCTGCATCCCACTCTATGTCACCATGCCTCAGAACAGACCTCATACTATGTGCAGAAATGATTTGTTTTGGGTAGGTGTTAACACCCCTCAAAACCACTTGTTTCCCTTCAGTGTTTTTGAAGCGCATTTGAGGAATCTGGTAATTTACTACATGTTCACCAATGGAAAACAGCCATTGTACTCCCAAAACAACATTAGTATCAGCTACATCACAATATAAAAACTGTCAGTCACAGTATGGTCTCCAATAGTCAGTTGCAGCTTGGGAATCCACCAGTTACACTGCATGGTGTTGTTCTTTCCTGGTATAATGACTGTGAAACCCCCAAATTTTTCTGATTTGAGTTTCCTTCTCTCCACCATGGCTGCATCTATAAAGTTATGTGTGGCACCCTCATCCACCAATATTGAAACTTTCTGCCCTTCTACCACTCCTTTAAATCTCATAGTGTGGTAGCGAGGGACCCCACTTAGAACAACAATTTTTCCTTCTGGCTGTGAGGGTTCTTCTTCATCTGCTGTGTCATACACTTCTTCTACTAGTTCTTCTTCTCTAACTTCAACACCCATTTCTTCCTCCTCAGTTTCAGAAAAAAAACTTCTATGTAATGAGCCTTACCCTTGGCACATTTGTGCCCAGGAACCCAAGGTTCTTGGCAGGAAAAACAAAGCTTTTTCTTCCTTAACTCATCCCGATCTTGGAATGAATAATCCTTTCTGTTGGATGTACCCACACTTCTGAATGGTGGCCTTTGGTCCTGATTTTTAATAGGTGCACTAAATATTGGTGGATATTTAGTCCTGGGAATTGCATCTTGCAAATCTCTAGTTCTGCTTAGTGCTTCTTGGAGAGTTGCTGGTCGGTAGGCTTTAACCAACCCTTTTAAGGGTTCTGCTAATCCTTCTATGAACAACAGAATCAGTCGGGCCTCAGATATATCACTAACCATTACTACCAACTTATGAAACTCAGAAATATAAGCTTCTAGGGTCTCGGTCTGCTTAACATGTGCTAATTCCCGAAATGCAATTTCAGGATCCCTTCTGTCAAATCTCTCCATCAACCTTCTAGTAAATTCTGCATATGAGGTCACTTGGTCATGGCCTAAAGTCTTCATGCCATGGAACCACCAGTCATTAGATTAATCTTACAGATGCTAAGTTGTCATTCTGATGGCATCCCTTTCAGCCATTGGATTCAGTTGAAAATATGTGTCCATCTTCTGCACCCATGAGTTAGCGGTGCATTTTGATGACCCGTCAACGAAGGGTAGCTGAACCTTACCAATAGCATTTCTTAATTCATAATTATATGTTGAATGCCTATTCCCACTCCGTGGCTGATTTCTATATTGTGCTTCACATAAATCTTTGAAAGGCAAAGCCCTTCTGCACTCTTCACTCGGAGTTTGATATTCTACATACCGATCTTCCCATGCAGTGACAGATTCAGTATGTGTATCAGGTTGTTCTTCCCTATGTTCATCTAGGAATTTTGGCATGGTCTATCGAGGTTGATCTTTAGACTCATCTTTAAATTCATTGGGTCTATTGTGGGGACCAATCCTAGAGAAGATCATTCCACCAGTGATCTTTCTCTCCCCATTCTGAGAACCACTACAACTCCCTTCTATTTCTTTTTGTCTCTGTTTGGCCAAAAAGTCTCTAGTCTCTTGCCCAGACTAGATGATGTTATGGGATATGTCATGCAGCCCTTTTAACATACTATACACAAAAAATATGAATTCTTCCTTGTCCTTGTCATCATTGTCAGCCATGTTATTCCCCCCTTGTAATTTTCCTCCAGTGGATTCCACCTCCTCTTCTACAAATGGATCTTCGGGGCTCTTTCCTTTGGGGATTGGTATTCTTTTAGGACTCATAGTACAAAATGAGAGAAGGTTCAGAGGACCATGCTCTAATACCACTGTAATATCCTAGGAATATTTAACCCAGATATTAACTTAAGTTTAGAATTTTTAATAAAATTTACTTAACCAATTTTTTTTAACAATTCACTGAATAGAGCAGGAAGTCAGTTGCAGGAAGGGAGACTTGAAACTAAGTTTGGTGGGATGAACATTCAATTCTGGAATTTATAAGAGATGTGTGCAGCAGCAACAACAAATCAGGTCAGAGGGAGAGTCCTAAGCACAAAGCACTAGGGCCATTTATGTTTCGAACATCAGCTACCGTTGAAGCCTACCGCAAAGCTTCCTGGGTGCACCAGCATATGCTTACTAGACTGGGTGGGTCACTGAGGGTCGAAGGCTGAGTTATGACATTCAAATAAGTTCAATGGATTCACTAGGAAGCATACAAAAATATTTGGAAAATCCAGGAGTGATTTGGGAGACTTAAGCCACTCCGGGATTACTGAGCTAGGAATTTTCCAGACTTTACAAACAAAGGTTAAATGCTTCCAGATTCTAAAATTAATGACTTTTATGGATATTATACTGTATCATTGACCACCTGCAACTTGCAGAAAGAAAAACTAACTCTTAGAATAGATTTGGCAGTTATTTCAGTAAAACTAGTCATAAAACAATGCTCAATGAGCTAGTCTTCCATTCCGGATTATTAAATGATCTTCATTAAATGTAATAATCAGTTTTGAGGTGTTAAATGGTTCTGATATAATATATATGACAGTAGCAGGTCGAAATATAACTCACTGGACCAAGCTTGTGTCCATTTAATGATCCTTCAGCATAATAGTATCTCAATGACTAGGAAAACCTCACATAGAGCCCAGGATGGACTGTGTGAGATATGAAATAATTAAATATATGATCTGAAAGTACATGGTGATAATATACAGATATGGAACAGAGTATGAGCTGAGAAATGACTCTCTGAGAAAGAATATAGAGTCCTTCACTTGTCTTCTTCTTCTGGCAGAGGAATCACCTCCAAATCTAGCCGGAGTTGAGAGAATGAGAGAGAAGAGAAGGATAGTTCAGTTCTGCTGCTGATTTCTTATATGTGGGTCTTCTAATGACTGCAAAAATAGTTGAACCAACTCTCCACCAAGTCTTGGGCGCATTCACTGGCTCAAACTCCTCCAACAGGAGAATCTTCACTAAAACTAGTTGTAGTTTCACTGTCTGCTAGATCTGCTCTTCTTCTGACTTCAAATCTTCAGTGATGGATGCAAATGGATGATAATGGTATCCAGTACATGATATAGACCTGCATAACACTCTCTTGAAACTAAAATACCTTGGGGCACATCACCCAAGAAAAACAGTTGAGGCACATCACTCAACTAGAGAGGCTCAGAGCTCTCAAACCAAAATTCTAAATGACAAAAGTTCTTGAATGAATGTAGAGGCATACTTAAATAGATGAGATAGCTTGCTTGACAAGCCAATCCACACGTGTGGGTGAGGTATGGGGCACCCTCTCTGAGATTGGTGACTTCTGAGCTTTCTCCACTTTCTTTCCTCAACCTCCTCCAGTCAGAATTGGCAAGTGCGCATTAGCTACTTTTCTGGATGTTGCTAAATCCTTTCTGAGTGCTTTTCCTGATGCTTTCCATTTCTTTTACTTTCTACTTTTCTACTTTTGCCAACTTTTCCAGCTTTTGTCAGTTTCTAATTCCATTATGACTTTCTTTCCTTTCTGAGATGCTCTCCCCTTGGGCAAGGTTATCCTCTTGCCACCAATTCGCCCTCCTAGCCTTCATTATCCAACTTGGCAACATTTATTAGCATTTAAATATAAAAATTACCAAAATACCTCTCATATTAATTCCAGCTTTCATAATTAATTAAATAACTTAATAATTAATTATTCTCCTAAGGTGTATTTGCCTCAAAAATATCCCCATGAATTAAAATCATAATTAATTAATCACCTAGACCCCGTAGGGATGGAAGGAGCCAGGATGTGACCATGGTCACTAGGGAGGGGACATGACAATCAATCAAGGTAAGAGACATAATATGCATAAACCCTAGATTACTCAAACTTGTAACTTCATGAGTAATCATTATCAATCATACAAAAGTATAAGATCCTTACATAGGGTGGGATTTTAACTTGATATAGGAAAAACATACCTAGTCATCATATTTGCTAGTTATGTCTAGCAATGTTTTTCTTGTTCTCTTCAATGACCTGCATAACTCATAAGTTAACCACTGTAGAACCAATTTATGCATACCTCTATGTGATCCATGACTATGGATGAGTCTTTGTCTTCATGTCACTATGGTCTTGATCTAGGACTTGATTTGTACCTTCATGTTAGCGGATAACATTCTCCTCATACAACACGACAGTGCATTAGTACAATCATACTACATTCATAAGTGTTATAACCCTAGTCAATGAATGTCTTCTATCATGCATTCATACTTTTACTAGGGTGATAAGAAAAGTCTAAAATTAAACAAGATTGTTACTAAACTCAATAACATGAAGACAATCATATTATAAACTTAATCATGAACAAATTTCAAAACATACCTGTCAGATTGCTTGTAGTAGTAGTTGTTGTTGTTCCTTTTGTTCTTAGGACAATCTGAGGAAAAAGCATCTCAGATCTTCTTATCTCTATGATGATGGTGGTGTGAAGATCTCTTGTTATGAGATGGCTCCTTCTTACTCTTCTTGGTATGTACTGTGAGAGCCTGATCTTCATTTTTCTTCTTGGGCCACAAGCCTAGCTTCGTCTTGTGAACATTCCTCCCACAAACTACTGAAAGAGATCAACTTCTTTCTTGCATAGATTCCTTGGATGAAGGAGTCCCATGACCTAGGTAGGCCATTTAAAGTGGTCATGACAATTTCTCCATTCGCCACCACTTCATCCACAGATTCAAGTTGTTCCTTGATTTGAGAGACCTTTGAATGGTCTCTCCATTCTGAAGCTTTACCCCTTTTAATTGGTTCCGCAGAGTCATATTCTGATTTATGTTCTTTCCTTCAAACAACTTAGTCAAGGAGTCAAACATCTCCTTAGGTGTCTTTAGGGAAGACACATGGGGTATGAGATGGTCCTTTATAGAATAAAAAATGATTCTCTTGGCCTTGACCAAGTTATTCTTCTGTAAGACCTTAGCCTCTTCTCCCTCTGGGACTCGAACCTCTTCACTTGTGTAAGTGTCCAACTCATTTTCTTCTAGGATTAACCCAATCCTATACTTCCATGCTCAGAAGTTATCAACCCCTTCAAGCTTATCCTCAAGCTTGGTGTGGTGAGACATCTTAAGAAGTACTTCAAATGGAAATAGAAAATTTATTAGGTCTTACCACTTGATTTGCTAAAAAATGGATTTGGAGCTGGATTAGGGTTTGTCAGAGAAACCCTAAAAATTCAAACTTTGAATTTAAAACTTCTGAAAGGATAGAAAGATGCACCTTGATGAGATGATCAAGCTAGTATACTCAGAATTTGAAAACTGCAAAGTTTCACCCCTCAAATTTGCTTTTCAAACTTCTAGATTCACTAGGGAGGACCCTGAATTAGGGTTTGATTTTCCCGGAGCTTCACCTATCCAAAAAGGTTGATCTTGGTCTCTAAACTTCGATTTTTCAGAGGAGCTTCCAGCCATGGTATCAGATTTCAGAAATTCCAATTTTTGCAGAAGCCCTAATTTCCGGCTTCATTAGACAGGACCCCAAACTAGGGTTTGATTTTCCCGGAGCTTCACCCAACCAAAAAGTTCGATCCAAAGATCTAAAATTTGATTTTTCCAAGGAGCTTCCATCCATGGTCTCATATTTCAGAAATTTTTATTTTTGTGGAAACCCTAATTTTTAGGGCCATGAATGAAAGTGCCCAGAATTGAATTCTGATTCGACAGAAAGATGTGCCTTATTGAGGAGAGTCAACCTACCCTATTGCCTTTCCAAAATATGTGGAGAGAAACCCCCCCAAAAAAATCCCTAGCTTCCGCAACTACTCAGTGTCTTCTTCTCAGGTTAGCTCTGATACCATGTCAATTTTTGAGTATTAATTCAACATACTCTAGGATATTTACTGAGAGAATAACATCTACAACATATCAAGTATAACAATGCAAATCAATCACACCAAGCAATCACATGAGACAATAGAGACACAGAGTTTCACTAGGGAAAACCATAAAGGTGAAAAACCCCACAACTTCCTCAGAGATAGAAAGAGCCACATGATACAACCGAACTACACAGAGATAGTCCTTCTAGCAGTTGAACCTCCTCCTCCACTTGTGCGCCACTTTTCGAGTAGTGTAGAAGTGAATAATGAGATGATCAAATAGTGTGCCTCCCGCACTCTATTTATACATGACCTAATGTGCCTAGTAAAATAGCAGGGCCGACTTGTCTAACTCGGTCTAATAACCCATGGTTAAACTAATTAGGGCCGACCCCACACTTGGTGGTCTAATAACCCATCATAAGCAAGTTACGACACTTGCAACACTTGTCAATACAAATGACAACACTTCTGTATAGAGGAATAATAACATCTCTATAGGAGTACTATATACATAGGTGAAATACATTCCGAAGTTACATATACATCAACATGGATATGGTCAGATGGTTGTGCGGGCCAGTTAAAAAATGCTCGAGTATTCCAATGGATGAGTATTTTGCATAAGAGTTATAATTTTCTGCATATCTGGAACTGTTTTGAGACTGGGCATGGAAAAGGAGAGCATGATGTGGTCAGTGCATGCATGAAGACCGCACTACGAAGGGAAGAGATGAGGTTTAACACGGACCTTCATATCCGAGATGCAGAATCCATAGCTCAATGGTGCTCTGCAACAATGTCAGAACGAGCAAGAGATCAACAAACATCATCAGTGATAGGATGTGTGGTAAGAAATATTTGGCAAGTGGTTGACATAGATTGATCGTGTTCCTATAGTTGTGGAACAGTACAAGGAACACATGGATTTCATTCAGTTCGAAGATCAAACAACCCCTTATTTGAAATATGGACACGAAAACTTGGTTGCTTTTGCAGCCCTTGTAGCAGTGCCGAATGGGATAAATGTGAATGCACGGAATGGGTTGATGAATGGGATCATGTGTCACTTGTAGTAGACCAATGTGCAGTTGTTGAAACAACCCAGCTAGAGGAGGGCCAGTTAGGGATTTCAACAAACTACGACCATATCTCATATATTGTACAACTAGGACACATATACGTAGTTGTTTCCCCGAAAGACAATGAATGGGGCACAGATTATTGGTTGGCATAGTGCATCCAAGGTAAGCAAACCCTCTACGAATCATTAATCGACCATGACGCTAATGAATTTCCTATTGGCTCGATGGTGGTTAAGGGAGAATATCTTACACTAGATGGGAGGTCCAGAAAGACTAGTAGGCATGTATTCATGGATTACATACCAGGTTCAGTGGTGTATCACTTCAAAAACTTTATCATTGGCACAAACATCCATCTACAGACAATTTCAAGCAAGATCTTAACCAAGGTATGCTACTACCTGCTTCATTCAGAGCACGAGAGATTGATGGAGACAATTAGCAACAGAGAGGATCCAGATGGATTTATTGAATGAGGATAGTCAACTTTACATAAGAGAAAGAATTGCATCAAATAATGCTATGTTCTACATTGAGGTATATGTATTTTTATGTTATTTTGTTGGTACATGCATTTTTTGTTGATAGATACATACATACATATCTTTTCCATACATACATACATACATACATACATAGAGATACATACATACATACACACATAGAGATACATAGAGATACATTTTTTGTTGATACATGCATACATACATACATACTTACATACATGTCACTAACACTTGTCATGCTTTCCAAATTCACTTTGCTTATTTTCCTAGTCAACAACATTTGTCATGCTTCATCCATGTCAACAAGTCATCCTCATCATGCATGTCAACAACATATGTCATGCTTGTTTGACATGATCTCATGATTGCTTGATCTTTGCATCATCATATTGTTGTCCTTGTCATACTTGGCGATCTTTGCATCATCATATAGTTGTCCTTCTCATACTTGGCCACTTGTCATACTCCTTTGTCGAGCATGCTCCTTTGTCGAGCCATCAACACTTTGTCATTAATGTCTTTTCCATTGCTTTTCCTTCATATCATGTTGTCCTTCTGCCATGTAATCTTTTCACCCTTTGTCATTAATGTTTAGAAACCTAATATATCCCTAGAAACTTAGTCTAGCCCTAGAAACACTAATATAACCCTATAAACCTAATCTAGCCCTAGAAATCCTAGAAAGCTAAACTAACCCTAGAAACACTAATTTAACACTAGAAAACTAAGCTAGAATACTATAAACCTAATCTAGTCCTAGAAACCTAAACTACCTAGAAACACTAATCTAACACTAGGAAACTGATCTAGAATCCTAGAAACCTAATCTAGCCCTAGAATCCGTGAACCACCACACATACCCTTAATAGGGGGTATTTGGACTCCAAGTGGGATAGGATCACTATTAGAAGGGTTTGTATATGAGGGGTGGGTCTCAAATCCTTTATTGGAATATTCACACCATCATTTTTATAGTTTGCATGCCACTACATGCATCCAATCATCATCACGGTGATCTCCCCAACACCTAGAGCTTGCTTCTATCTCTCCAGATCCTATCTTTAGCCCCCATTTGACCTCCTACCTACCTAATGCACCCTCCTTGACCTTTCTGCATTCCAAGTGCGCCTTTGCTCACCTACCTTCAATTATCACTTAGTTAGGGCACCTTATCTCACCTACCGGGAGTTATTATTGAGTTAGTGCATTGATTGAGTAGTTGTTCCACTGATTGCTCATGCTGACTACTTGTATCTTCTAGTTAGCTAGTTCTGGAGTTCCACTTGACTATTTGACAGCCTCATGTGCCCCCCTTGGAGTCTCCATTCCCTGATTTATGCCTAGATGGTTCGGTTAGACTTAGTTAGACACACTTGACAGGCTATTATAATTTATGACTGACACTACTGACTAGATGATGTCTCCATTTTTATCCAAGCTAGACTTTGAGCTCTGATTCGAATGCCCTACTTGGTTAATTCAAATCCTATATGATGCTACATTATATTTTATTGTAACACATTCATTATTCATTGTATGATACTGATATTGTCTAGTATTCTATGTTTATGAGTGATTATTGAGTGCATGCTTCTCTTCTTCTTTGCAACATTCTTCAGAGTTTGATTGTGAGTTTGTTACAGTTGCTAGATCCCCTGCAGATTATCACATTGTATCAGAGCAGTCAGCAGCTATTCCAATTGCATCAGTTGCAGCATTTCTTTGAGAAGCTATCTTTCACTTGAGCACCAGAAGCCTCTGAGTTTCCACAAAAAATCCTGGTGCTATTACTTGAATTCATTGGAGAAATCCAATGTGGTCTAGCCAGGTGTGAAGGACTTAGTCTATGTTCTCAGTGTTCATAAAGGTAGTGTTCAATCGAAGTGTAGCATTCTCCATCAGTAAAAACTCTTCTTTTTTTGCGGGTTTATCCTCCCATTGAAATTATTCTTCAACTATTCGACCTTCTTTGTTCAGATGGATCTAAAGCTCACATATTCCAACTATGTTGAGTGGAAATCCAAGATGGATCTCTTCATGAGAACCAAGATATTCACCAGAATACTCAATGGAACCATGGTAGAACCTCCCAATGCAGTTGAAAAATCCAAGTACTTGGAGATGCTTAATGAAGCAGTTGGCTGCCTCCTTCTCTCAATTTTTGAAGATATTCACTTCCATGTCATCGATATTACATCTCCTAAAGAGGTTTGGGACAAGCTCAAATCTCTTTTTGGATAGAAAGATGATATGAAAGGACACAAATTGGAGAATGAACTCATCTCTTTGAGTCCTCACAACTTTGAATCAATCAATGCCTTCCTCACCAAGTTCAAAATCTTGATATCATAGTTTAAAATATATGAGATAGTGAAAGAAGACAAGCAGCTTATTCTTGCCATTCTCTCAAAGTTGGGGCCAAACTTCTCAGTTTTTGTGTCTACTTTCCAATCAGCTAAGATGTCCATTCCAAAATCGAAGTTTCCCTCACTTGATGACTTCATCCAATCTCTTACTCAAGAGGAAGAGAAATTAATCTCCATCGGAATGATCAAACCCAAGTTAGATTTGGCCCCCACAGTTGCTGAGGCCAAAAGGGCAAATGGTAAAGGCAAGCAAAATATTTTTGATAAGAGATTGAATGATACAAATCCTACAGATATTCCATATTAGTCAGATAGGGTTTCGAACCCAAGGAATACCAAGTATTCTCAAAAGGGAAGATCTAAGTGCACATATTGTCATAGAGGTTTCCATCTTGAGAGTACTCGCATGAAGAAGACTATAGATTTGATGGATCAGTTATTAGAGATGAACAATCTTCTTGTACCTATGTGCAAGGAAGAAAGATAATGATACTAAACCTTCTAGATCCGAAGACAAAGAAAGATGCCATGCCCTCATGGAAAGTGCATCAACAAATTCTTCTTTCATCATAGATTCAGGAGCTACAAGACACATGTCGTCCTCCAAAGATCTCTTCTCCGGTTTCAAAAGTTCAGTTGGCCCTTCCATCAGATTGGGAAATGATACAAAAGTCTCCTCTGAGGGGATTGGAAGAATCGATCTTGACTATGGTTACTTTTCTGGTGTGCTTTATGTTCCTTCTCTTGCAGCAAATTTACTTTCAGTGTATCAAATGACTCGTATTGGAGAGCCCAAAAGAGTGATCTTTTCTCCAAATGAAGTCAGGATACAACACATGGTTTCAAGGGAAATCATTGCAAAAGGATTTGCAAATCATGCTTCAAAACTCTATGAGTTTTCACACTTCTTACTGCTCTCCAAGCCATCTGCTCTCCATACTCATGCCAATGAAGAAAGCAGATTGTGGCGTGAGATATTTGGACATCTCAACTACAAGAATTTACAGGACATGCAAGCTCAATATGTGGTTCAAGGCCTTCCAGATGATAAGTTGGCTCATGGTACCCGCAAAGGTTGCTTAAAGGGAAAAGATCCATAAAAGAAGATGAAGAAAAAGAAGACTCTTGAAGAAGTGTGAATGCTAGATCTAGATCCACAAGAACCTGAAGATCTAGCACCTAAAGTTTCATCTCCTATTGCTACATGGGCCACCACAACTCACATATCCACCATTGATCTTGTCAAAGATAGATCTAATCTTCATGATACAAGAACTGCACTCTCTCCCTCAGATCCATTTCTAGCTGAGAGATTTTTTCTTATGATTGGATATGATCCAAAGACATACTTTGAAGCCTCCCAAGATCCAAGATGGGTAGCTACTATGGAAGAAGAGTACCAATTTCTTCAAAGAAATGAGACTTGGGAGCTTGTTTATCTCCCACATGGAAGGAAACTTGATCAATGCAAGTGAATCTACAGAACTAAGATGGATTCAGATGGAGCCTCCCACAAGTACAAGGCTATATTGGTTGCAAGAGGTTTCTCCCAAGTTCATGGGATTGACTATTTTGAGACATTCGCTCCTGTTGCTAAGATGGATTCCATCCGTCTTGTTCTTTCTCTTGCTTCATCCAAACACTGGGAAGTGCATCATATGGATGTCAAGAGTGATTTCCTTCATGGAGATATAGAAGAGGAGATGTACATGAAGAAACCTGAGGGCTATATTGATGATTCTTCACTTGTTCGCAGATTGAAGAAATCCTTGTATGGGCTTAAGCAAGCTCCCCGATCTTGGTATGCCAAGATGGATTCCTTCTTGCCTTCAGAATAATTTCAGAGGTGCAAATCAGATTCGAATGTCTACATGAGACATGATGGTAACTCCTTACTTCTCATTATACTTTATGTTGATGATTTGTTGATTACAGGGAGCAGTTTTTCATGTATTAGATCTATAAAATCTGCCTTGCACAACTCCTTCTCCATGTTAGATCTCGGATTGTTGAAACAATTTCTTGGTCTTGAAGTCACTCAGAGTGATTCAGGAGTCAAATTTGCTCAATCCAAATATTCTTCAGATCTGCTTGATAGGTTCCACATGAGTGAATGCAAACCAGTTGCATTCCCTTTTCTTTCAAGGATCATCCTTGAGGATGGATCTTCTACACCTTTGGTAGATTGTACTTTGTATCGATAGTTGAATGGTAGCCTTTTGTTTCTTACACACACTCAGCCTGATCTATCTTATGCAGTTAGTGTTGTCTCCAGATACATGCAAGATCCTCATGAGCTTCACTGGAAGGAAGAAAAGAGGATTTTGCACTATGTCCAAGGTACCAAGACTTATGGCCTTCACTATTCAGTTGGGTGTCCTTTGAACCTAGTTGGATATATTGATTTTGATTGGGCCAGAGATAGCTCAGATTGGAAATCTACATCTGGTTTTGTCTTCATGATTGGATCTTGAACTATATGTTGGTCGAGAAAAAAGCAGACTGCTTTAGCTCCTTCTTCAGCAGAGGATGAGTAGAGAGGTGCATTAAATGCAGCTACGTAGTGCATTTGGATGAAAGGAATTTTATCGGAGTTTGGGATTCAATTCAGTACTCCACCTGTCATGTATTGTGACAATCAGAGTGCCATTAGGATCTCCACAGATCCGGTTCTGAGACAGAGAACCAAACACATTGAGATACACATGCATTACATCATAGGATTAGTGCATGATCAAATCATTTCACTATTGTACCTTCGGACAGAAGAGAAGATTGCAGATATCTTCACCAAGACCTTCACGGCGAAGAGGTTCACTTACCTTAGATCTCTTCTTGGGGTGAGAGATGATATGCTACATTAGCATCCTTTAGTCTATTTTGAGGGAGGGATTTCTTCCCACTAGGTTTTCCCTCTTTCCTCACTTAGTTTATTTAGATTGATTGTACGGGGTGACATTTGGTCTTAGTCACCAGGGCCCTATTTTCTAGATTTCAGTTATTATCTCATAGTATAGCTTGCGGGGGGGTGTTGGAATATTCACACCATCATTTTTATATTTTACATGCTTGCATGCAAATCTACATGTTGCATGCATTTGCATGCCACTACATGCATCCATTCATCATCATGGTGGTCTCCCCAACACCTAGAGCTTGCTTCTATCTCTCCAGAGCCTGTCCTTAGCCCCCATTTGACCTCCTACCTACTGAATGCGCCCTCCTTGACCTTTCTGCATGCCAAGTGTGCCTTTGCTCACCTACCACACTCAGTTAGTGTGCCTTTGATCACCTACCTTTAGTTATCACTCAGTTAGGGTGCCTTATCTCACCTATCAGGAGTTATCATTCAGTTAGTGCATTGATTGAGCATTTGTTCCACTGATTGCTCATGCTGACTACTTTTAGATTCTAGTTAACTAGTTCTGGAGTTCCATTGGACTATTTGACAACCTCATGCACCCCCCTTGGAGTCTCCATTCCCTGATTTATGCCTAGATGGTTCAGTTAGACTCAGTTAGACACGCTTGATTGACTATTACCATTTATGACTTACACTACTGACTAGATGATGTTTCCATTTTCATCCAAGCTAGACTTTGAGCTTTGATTCGAATGCCCTACTTGGCTAATTTTTATCCTATATGATGCTACATCATAGTTTATTGTAACACATTCTTTACATTCATTATTCATTGTATGATACTAATATTGTCTATTATTCTGTGTTTATGAGTGATTATTGAGTGCATGCTTCTCTTCTTCTTTGCAACATTCTTCATAGTTTGATTGTGAGTTTGTTACAGTTGCTAGATCCCCTGCAGATTATCACATCCTTGGCCATGGCTATGGTGTTAGTTTTTTGTTGCTTTGAGACGTTTTCCTAAGACAAGTGAGGATGAGTGTTGAATGAGATTCCTTTTAGATTGGGAAAGCCACGTGGAATAGAATACCTTATACTAGTATGATAGATTCCTTACAATTATGACAATTAATAGCTTCTCTTTTTCTGTGTAAGGTTATGTTATATTTTTTCACAGTTATGGCATATTACTCTTAGACATTATGACACATTTATGATGAGAATTAAACTCTTAGACATTATGACACATTTATGATGAGAATTACACATGCTATTAAATAAAGGACATAATCTATTCTCATGCAAACTCTATCCATGTCTCTTCCCCTTATCTTCACCAGTGGTTATATCTTCATGATCCCTAACATATAACTCCTAGGGTTTCCTCATCAACCCTATAATCTCTAGGACATCTAGGAATCCCTCATTGGCTTCAACAACAAGATTATGTTAATCAATGTCTCCCCACTAGCATGATTATATTTATTAGGGTTTAAAAACCATACCCATGTCATGTCACACAAGTACACCACTAGAGAACTCAACTTATAGAATCCAAGTCTACATGTCCATCTTGGTATTTCAATCCTCAAACCCTAGGTCTTATACTCTAGCGTCAAACCCTAATATGCATTTGGTTGGTGATATGAATGAGATGCTTTATGTTGGGATTGATTTATTTCAATATTTAGGCCTCTGACACCTCTACAAATTCTTCCACTACCATGATCTCATATTTCAATGATGTCAATGGCTTGGGATTATGAGATACAAAGGTTGCAGTCATCTCTAAGACCTTAAATTTTCCTTGCAAATAAATATAAATATTTCTTTTTCTTGGAACGTTGGGGTACATGCAAGAGCACATGGACATGTTAATACGAGATATCTCATGCAAACCCTAGCCATGTCACATCGCAGAAGTACACTACAATATAACACTATTTCTAGCATCCAAGGATACATGTCCATCCTGGTATTTCAATCCTCAAGCCCTAGGTCTTATACTCTAGCATCAACAAGAGAAATCTCTACAAGAACATCCAACATGTCTATCTTTCCCTTAATATCTTCTCCACTCGTTATATCTTCGTGATCCATAAAATCTAACTCCTAGGGTTTTCTCATTAATCCTATAATATCCATGATAGATAAGATGTCCTCATTGGATTCAATAACAAGCTTATGTCAATCAAGCTCTCGCCACTAGCATGGTTCTCTTTCTTAGGGTTTACAAACAGTAGCCATGTCACATTACACAAGTACATGGAAAGAAAATGCTATTGATAGCACCAAAAATCATGTTAGGAATTAGCTCCACTATGCATGTCTTCTATTAGGGAAATGACCTTAGTGTTAGAACAAGATGCTCAACTTTTGACCTAATTTTTCACTTTCTCAAAATTACTTGGAATTTCCCTTTGTGAGGCCTTTTACTTGGGGTTCCCAATTATCTCACATACTCTTAGACTCTCAACCATGGGCACAAAAAAAATATCAACTCTACTCTCTGTCGATGGATATCACACACACATAATGTAAATCAATCCTTGACTTTGCAAGAAATGTGGTCCATCTGGCTTACCCACAATGAATGTATATGTTAGAATATTTTAGCATTCCCTTAGAAAATCTATAATATACATAAATATGGCAGGATGAAACACATAAATCCAAAGCCTCTGAAACCTCAAAGAGTAGAGTTTCACCTAGTCACAATCACTTTTGTGCTTTAGGGAATTTGCATGAAGCCTTTCAAAAATATCCTAGTTCTGATATTAGATTTAGTTGCATTGAAAACTTATCATGCATAAACCAAATCTGAAAACTCACTTTTACAACAATTATAGAAATAGTAAAACAACCCTTAACTTATTCAATGATGATGTCAAATCACTCAACAAAATTATCTTTTACTTATGATAAATTAGCAATACATATATAACTATAAATTACAATTAAAGAACATGCATGAGATCCTTATCACAAGGCTAGTACAATTCACTAGCTCTCCAAGACACTAGCCAGGGAAAATAGTGAAGGCGCTAGTTGAACCAAGGAGATATAACATGCATGAATCACTAAAACAAGTCGGCCAATGCAATACATCTGCTTCTCTTCTTCTTATTTAGAAAATGCACCTAGGGTTTCATAAAAAAACCTAATCATAACCTCCAAGGGATGTAACCTCAGAAGGATCAAGCTCAAGCCAAGTTGTCCACCCTAGACTTCAGATATCCTCCTAGGGGCATTTTCATGAACCATAGTGAATTCCTCCATGAAGCTAATTACACGTAAAACAGAGTGATATTGATGGTATGAGAAGGAATAAATCCTTATTCTATATATCATTACAATTGGAGGTCTCCTCTAGTGTTGACATCCAAAATCATTTTAGGTGTTAGGTCCACTCTCCATGTGTTCTACTAGGGAAATTGCCTTAGTGCTATAATAAGATATTAGTAACCTTAGTGATCACAGGTCTTCACAAATGTGAAAGAGAGGTGATCCAATTCTGCTCAATGGGGCCATTTCTCATCTGGAGGCTCCCGGGCGTGCGTTGCCACCATGGATGCATCCACAACGGCAATATGCACCTATTGGATCCGATGGAATCCAAGTCCACTCTTCGGTTTGGGTTCCGTGGCCCTGGAGCAAATCCTCAAAGTGTCCCTGAAAGGCCTCGGGTGTTAAATTTTGAGCATTAATTCACAATACTCTTGGATCTTTACTGAGAGAATAACATATACAGTATATCAATGCATAACAATCACAATAAGCATGACAAGCATCACAAGAATCAAAAGCATGAGAGACAAGAGACACAGAGTTTCTGTGGGGAAAACCCTAAGGTGAAAAACCCCACAACTTCCTCATAGATAGAGAGAGCAATGGATCAACCAAAGTACAACCAAAATACACTTGAGATAGTCTACTAGTAGCAGATGATCTCCTCCTCACTAGTGCGCCACTTTCTGAGTGAGAGAAGTGTGACTTTCTGAATGATCCAAATAGAGATCTCCCGATCTCTATTTATACTAACCTCTTTTCCCAGTTACACTATGGGGCCTACTTGTCTATCTAGATAAATCCACAATATAATATATATTTTAGGGCCGACCCCACACATGGTGGTCTAATAACCCATCGGCAAGTACACACACTTGCGACACTTGTTAATCCACATGATGACACTTCCTTATAGAGGAATAACACATCTCTAATAAGGGTACAATAAATATATATGAAATACATAGATGAAATACATTCCAAAGTTACATATACATCAACACTCCCTCTTAACTAGGAAGGTATTTCTCGACACAAATCTTCTAGACAAGTCTTCTTCTCAGGATCATCGTCATCATCACTGCTGCTGCTATCTCAACCAATATCTGACTCTACTCGTCATAGGAAGTTCTATAGAGCCAGTCCTTTTTCATACTGGATGCAGGCCCACCACCTGCAGGTCTTCGTCATCACTGGCCATACTGTGGAATCCTTAGGACTTATTACGTGTGTCACAAAACCTCGAAAGAGCATCCCAGGCTGTTACGATCACATGGCTCTACCTATAGGATCTCCCAGGTCCATATTATATGTGACCTCACCACAAAAACTTGCAAGAGCATCCCAGGCTGTTACGAGCACACAGCTCTACCTATAGGATCTCCCAAGGACAGATTATATGTGGTCACCACAAAACCTCGCAAGAGCATCCCAGGCTGTTACGAGCACATAGCTCTACCTATAGGATCTCCCAGGGACAGATTATATGTGGTCATGGCAAAACCTCGCAAGAGCATCCCAAGACTTATTATGGGCACACAGCCCAACCTATCGGATCTCCCACGGACATATTATATGCCATAGGACAAAATCTCGAAAGAGCATCTTCCAGATATCCTAGGGCTAGATTATATGCCATAGGAAAAACCTCGAAAGACTATTCGCAGATCTCCTAGGGCCAAATTATATGTCCTCCCAGAGGAAAACCTCGAAAGAGCATTTGCCATATATCCCAGGGCCAAATTATATGCCATAGGCAAAACCTCGAAAGACTATCTGCAAATCTCCCAGGGCCAAATCATATGCTCATCTGCACAACCTGATCCACGGCCATAGAGTATCAACCTGATACTCACCATACATCATCCTGATGTACACATGATCATTCTGATCATCATCACTGCAACATCCTGCTACATTTCATTTGGAGCAACATCCTAAAGCTCATCATCCATGATCATCCTGATCATACAATGCATCTACCTGATGCATACCAAGTAGCTACCTGATACATATCATCATACATGATCCACTTGATCATACAATGTATCCACCTGATAGAAATACAAATACATGAGACATATCACCATACAGGATCCACCTGATCATACAATGTATCCACCTGATACATATACAGATACATGGTCCAAGCATCCAACATGATGCATATACAAAATACATACAAATGATCCTACTGATCATATCCAGCATCCAACATGATGCGTACATACATATAAATGATTCAACTGATCATATCCAGCATCTAACATGATGCGTACATACATATACATATAAATGATCCAACTGATCATATCCAGCATCCAACATGATGCATACATACATATACATATAAATGATCCAACTGATCATACAAAGTAGAAACTAGAACATCATCTTGATGCTCATCATCCAGTGCTTACATCCACATCCATGTGAAGGATCCTCCTCCCACATGCTTGGAACATCTTCAGCAAATGTTTCCATCACTTCTTCCTCGAAGTGTCATCAATCTGAAGAACGCCAAGCCTCTCCCTGAAGTACTCGAACTTCACCCTGGCTAGTTGCTTCGTTAGGACATCTGCAATCTGCTCGTCCGTGGCAATGGACAGGAGCTTCACAGCTCCTCTCTGCACCATATCCCTGATATAGTGATATTTGATCTCTATGTGTTTCGACCTGTCATGAAACACTGGGTTCTCGGACAGCTTCACACAACTCTGGTTATCACAAAAGATACTAGTAGCATCCAATGGGAGATCAAATAACTCGGACAGTAGCTTCCGAAGCCATACTGCCTCACAACTAGTTGAACAGGCTATAACATACTCTGCCTCAACTATACTCAGTGCTACGTAGGACTGCTTCCTGCTAAACCAAGAGATCACACCTGATCCCATACTGAAGCAACACCCAGATGTGCTCTTCCTATCTGCAGCACTGCCAGCCCAATTTGAGTCAACATAACCCTACAGGTTAAACTTTTGATTTGCCTCATACTTGAGCCCATAATCCACTGTACCCTTCAGGTACCTCAGAACATGCTTTACAACAACCAGGTGAACACTCCTCGGATCTATCAGGAACTGACTCAATGTGTTCACAACAAAGCAAATATCTGGTCTCGTGTTCGTCAGGTACATCAAGGACCCAATCATCTGACGATACATAGAGACATCAACCGGCTCAGATGAAGCATCACATAGAAGCTTCAGATTCGATGCCATAGGTGTGGCCATGGCCTTGCAATCCATCATCCCGAATATCTTCAAGATATCTATTCTGTACTTACCTTGACCAAGGAAGATCCCACCTACACTCTGCCACACCTCCATACCTAGGAAATAATGCATCATTCCCAAATCTTTCATATCAAACTCGATGTTGATGTATATGTAACTTCGGAATGTATTTCACATATATGTATATTGTATTCCTATAAAGATGTTATTATTCCTCTATATGGAAGTGGTTGTATTCCTATAGAGATGTTATTATTCCTCTATATGGAAGTGTTGTCATTTATATTGTAAGTGTCGTAACTTATACTTGATGGGTTATTAGACCACCTTGTTAGGGTCGGCCCTGTATAAGTCATGTGGGTCAAAGGGTTATTAGACCACCCTAGTGGGGGTCGGCCCAGTCAGCATTATGTTAAGTGGTTAAGTTGAGGCCAACCTAGTTGAGTAAAGGTCAAGTCAAGTTATTGTATAAATAGAGAGTGTGTCTCTCTCATTTTACACATTCTATTCTCTCACTCACACTTTGGAGAGTGGCACACTTGTGGAGGAGGAGGCTCTGCTGATAGAAGAAGACTATCTCTTGTATTTTGGTTGTATCACTGCTCTATCTATCTCTGAGGAAGTTATTGGGGTTTTTCACCTTTATGGTTTTCCCCAAGTAAACTCTATGTCTCTTGTGTGCTTGCATTATTGTGTCCATGATCGATATGCTGTAGATTTGTTGTACATGTTGTTCTCTCAATTAAGATCCTAGATTAGATTGAAGTAAATTCTGAAAATTTAACATGGTATCGGAGCTAGCATGAAAGAAGGCATGATATGGCATGTATGACACTTGTTGCACTTACAATGCTAGGTCTTGATATGGCAAAAACCAGTCATCATAGCACTTTCACTATAAATCCATTTTGGAGAACGTTTCAGATCTGAAACTTTTACAAGTCGAAGATAAGATCCACATGTACCTTGTGTCCAAAGTACAACCTCTAATTCGTTGTACTTTGTGATTTATGATCTGTACAATATAGGGTTTTTTTCTCTTCCAGATCTGAGTCAAAATCAGGTGACCTTGGGAAAAGGTCATAACTTGGGCTAGGAAGCTCCAAATGAAATTTCGTAAAAAGTGACAGGTATTAAATAGACTGTACTATCTCTGGAAAAGTGTTTAGAGGCCGAAGTTGAACCAGTGACATGTGGCACGCCATACAAGGTCGCTCTCCTGTATTATCCCATACACAGGTCCCGTTGCGACACTTGGCATAAATCTCTCTCAAAGAATCTAATTGAGGTCAGACCTATCAGGATGGAAAGATAACAGGTCGAGCTATCTCAAGAAAATGTTTCAGACCCTGTGGATCAAAAAGTTCAGAGTTACACCAGAAACAATCAGGTACATATTTATGTCAAAACAAAATTATTTTTGAGCACCTTTATTCATGGCTTCCGGAATTTAGGGCTTCGGAGAAAGTTGGAATTTTTGTAATCGGAGACCACGGATGAATGCTACTCATAAAATTGAAATTTAGAGACCAATATCATAATTTTTGGTTGGGAAGAAGGCCGGTCTTGATCAAACCCTAGTTCGAGACTTTGATAAAAAAAGTGGAAAATTAGGGCTTCTGCAAAAATGGGAATTTTTGAAATCTATGACCATGGCTGGAAGCTCCTCATAAAAATAAAAGCTTAGAGATTTGGATCAAACCTTTTGATGGGCAGAAGAGTGGGCTTCATCAAACCCCAGTTCAGGGTCACGCCCAGTGAATCCGGAAGTTTCAAAGGCAAAATTAAGGAGTGAAACTTTGCAGTTTTCAAATTCTGAATATACCAGCTTGATCAGCTCATCAAGGCACATATTTCTATCCTTTCGGAAGTTTGAAATTCAAAGTTTGAATTATTGGGGTTTCTCTGACAAACCCTAATCCAGCTTCAGGTCCAGTTCTCTCAAATCAAGTGGATTGGGTTAATCCTAGAAGAAGATGGAGTGGTCACCTGCATAAGTGAAGAAGTTCTTGTTTCAGAGGGAGATGAGGCTAAGGCCTTACATAAGAAGATTACAAGTGATCTCGACAGGTATGACTCATCGAGGTATGTTTCGATATTTGTTCATGATTGAGTTTATGGTATGTTTGTCTTCATGTTATTACGGTTAGCA
Source organism: Larix kaempferi (assembly GCA_027924585.1). Taxonomy (NCBI): domain Eukaryota; kingdom Viridiplantae; phylum Streptophyta; class Pinopsida; order Pinales; family Pinaceae; genus Larix; species Larix kaempferi. Next base: position 18,918,818 of record BSBM01000179.1, on the reverse strand, counting down.
CAATCTTGATTTTAGACTTGTCGTATCACCTTAATAAAATTATGAATGCACGATAGAAGATATTCATTGATTAGGGTGTTGACACTTATGATTGTACTAATGCATTGTGGTGTTGTATGAGGTTTATGTTGTCTGCTAACATGAAATGTACACCAAGAAAGACAAATCATGTTTTGGTTCAAGAACATATGATCATGATGACATGAGGACAAAGATTCATCCATTGTCATGGATCTCATAGAAGATCCATTTACGAGGTATGTATAACTTGGTTCTATAATGGTTAACCTATGAGATATGTAGGTTACTAGCACAAGTCATTGAAGAAGAACAAGAAGACATCATGTGAATATGTTAGACATAACTAGCTAGCATGCTAATCCAGGTATTTTTTTCCTATATCAAGATAGAATCGTACCTTGTGTTTGGATCTTATACTGTTGTGTTGTTGATAATGATTATTTATGAAGTCATAGGTTTGAATAGTCATGGTTGTATGCATATTATGTTTCTTACCATAATTAATGATATGACTAACCAGAAGAATCATGAAGGTATAGGTTTGAGTAATCACAGTTTTTATGCATATTATATCTCTTATCTTGATTGATGATTTAACTAACCAAAAGAGTCCTATGATCAAATAAGAATATGTATGAGTAAAAGAAAAATTTCCTTGAAACCTTGAATACTAATGTTTATTATCTGTGTTTGAAATGATCCTGACTATACATGCTTGAGATTATTGTGTTTTGATAATATTAAGATTATACTAATGAATGTTTCATTATGTATCAGACCTCGAGGATAACACAATGATGATACTAACAAGCATGCATAGGGATCGAGAATGAATATAAGTTCAAGAACAAGTAATCCAAGAAGCAAAGATCAAGAGGGAGCACACTCCAGTAGTTTCTGCAAGGATGCAGATATTCAGAGGGAGTTGACCACTTCTCACAATCCACATCAGAATGGAGTTGCAGAAAAAGAAGCAAAGACTGAGAGGGAGTCAACCCAACAATCAAACAAAGATAAGTATTTGAATTGTCATTTCTTACATAGTTATTTGTTTAAATAATGTTATTCAATAATGTATATACTAATGTTCCTACAATTAGGTTTTGTATTATGCATATTAGAATAGTTGCATTGATGAACAGTATACTACTAATATACATGGGTAAGTGGCCTATGGCACTATACAACATTCCATTGCTACTTATCTAGAATGAAACCTTTTTGATGACATGTTGGGAGTTGTGCACACTCTTAACAATGTTTTGGTAGAGATTGGAAGGCATCTAGAAAGTTACAGGATATGGATAAATGTTGTATTGAAGCATTGGCTAAAGATAATTGCATGACTGTATGACATATTTCTTTATGTATAAGAATTTGTTCTGAAAACTATGAGATGTTTTCTAATCATGCAATTTAACTTGTTGTGTAGGAAAGATCGTATACCATCACCTACAAAAGAAGGACTACAACATTTGTTCAAGCAACAAAGTTATCTATTCAAAATATTGAAGATATTGAAGTTCCCAGGAGCTGGGACGAATGCAATGATCGAGGAGTACCAGTCAATCATGAAGATGTTTGGGATGCAGTCCCAAGACCTGAAGGGGAGTCTGTAGTGACTTCCAAGAGGATCTACAAGATCAAGCATGCTGCAGGTGGTAGCATAGAGACTTTTGCTCCTGTAGCTAGATACACTTCCATCAGATCAATACTGTCTCTAGCTACAGTGATGAAGTGGAAGGTACACCAGATGGATTTCAAGACAGCCTTCTTGAATGGTGTAGTGAAAGAAGAAGTGTATGTGGAGAAGCCACTTGGTTCTGAGACACATGACAGGGAGTCATATATGTGCAGAACTTGGTATGGTGGGATAGACAGCTTTCTATCCAGTTTGGGCTTTACCAAGAGTAAAGCATATTCCAACCTTTACTACAAGGTTGAGGAAGGCAATCCAGTGATACTACTATGTGGATGACTTGTTTGTAACAGGTGATGATAGATTGATTGTCGACAAGTAGCGGAAGCTTACTGCCGAGTTCGAGTTGAAGAACTTGGGGATGATGTACTATTTGTTTTTGGCATGGAGGTGTGACAAAGTGCAGATGGAATCATCCTTGGACAAGGGAAGTATGCAGTAGAGATCTTGAAGAGGTTCGGGATGATGGATTGCAAGGCCATGGCCACACCTATGGCATCGAACCTGAAGCTTCTATATGATGCTTCATCTGAACCGGTTGATGTCACTATGTATCGTCAGATGATTGGGTCCTTGATGTACCTGAGAAACATGAGACCAGATATTTGCTTTGCAGTGAACACATTGAGCCAATTCCTGACGGATCTGAGAGATGTTCACTTGGTTGCTGTAAAGCATATTCTGAGGTACCTAAAGGGTATAGTTGATTATGGGCTCAAGTATGATATGAATCAAAAGTTTAACCTGTAGGGTTATGTTGATTCAGATTGGGTAGGCAGTGCTATAGTTAGGAAGAGCACTTCTGGGTGCTTCTTTAGTATGGGATTAGGAGTGATCTCTTGGTTTAGTAGGAAGCAGTCCTGCATAGCACTAAGTACAACAGAAGCAGAGTTTGTTGCGACGGATGAGTAGGTTGCAGATGTATTGACCAAGCCGTTGGCCAGAGTGCAGTTTGAGTACTTCAGAGAGAGATTTGGTGCACTTCAGATCGAGGTTCATTCCAAAGGGGAGTGACAAGTTTGGAAGATGCAGATGCACATGAGCTTTTCTGACATGGTTGATGTGTTCTCCCATGGTCATGATGTAATTACTAAGCCATTTTTCACATGGTGGTAGATGTGTTCTCCCATGGTGAAAAAGTAAGGGATGGAGCCTTCCTCGAATGGTGGTAGATGTATTCTCCCATGTCGGTGGTGTAAGTGATGGATGATGTGCATCTAGGCTGTGCTTCGTGGATGATGATATGATCTGAAGAGGATGATGCTATGATGATCAGGAGGATCATGGATGATGAGCATCAAGACGATGCTCCAGTTACTACTCTGTATATGTATATGCATCATGTTGGATGCTTGTTATGATCAGTTGGATCATTTATGTATGTGGATACATTGTGGTTCATGTATCTATGTATGTATCAGGTGGATACATTGTATGATCAGGTAGATAATGTATGATGATATGTATCAGGTAGATACTTGGTATGCATCAGGTGGATGTAGTGTATGATCAGGATGATCATAGATGATGAGCTTCAGGATGTTGCTCCAGATGACATGCAGCAGGATGTTATAGTGATGATGATCAGGATGATCATGTGTACATCAGGATGATGTATGATGAGTATCAAGATGATACTTTGTGGCCGTGGATCAGGTTGTGCAGATGAGCATGTCTTGGAGATCCTATAGGTCAGAGTTGTGTACCCGTAATAGCCTGGGATGCTCTTTCAAGACATTGCTCTAGAAGGACATGTAATTTGTGCCATGGGAGATTTCAGGTCAGAGTTGTGTACCCATAACATCCTAAGATGCTCTTGCGAGGTTTTGTCCTATGGCATGTAATTTGCTCTTGGGAGATCTAGACAGGATGAAAAAGGCCTCAGATGCTTGAGCCAGGTTTTGCCATGACCACATGTAATTTGCTTTTGGGAGATCTGGACAGGATGAAAAAGGCCGCAGATACGTCAGCCAGGTTTTGTGGTGGACCACATGTAATGTGCTCCTGGGAGATCCGATAGGTAGAGCTGTGTGCTTGTAACATCCTGGGATGCTTCAGGCAAGTTTTGTGGTGAGATCACATGTAATTTGATCCTGGGAGATCCGACAGGTAGAGTTGTGTGCTCGTAATAGCCTGGGATGCTTCAGCTAGGTTTTGTGATGGGTCACATGTAATGTGCTCCTGGGAGATCCGATAGGTAGAGCTATGTGCTCATAATAGCCTGGGATGTTGTAGCCAGGTTTTGTGACACATGTAATAAGTCCTGAGGATTCCACAGTATGGCCAGTGATGGTGAAGACCTGCAGGTGTTGGGCCTACATCCAGTATGAAAAAGGACTGGCTTTGTAGAACTTCCTATGACGAGTAGATTTAGAGATTGATTGATATAGCAGCAGCAGTGACGATGATGATGACTCGATGACGATTATCCAGTGATGATGATCCAGAGAAGATGACTTGTGCTAGAAGACCTGTGTCGAGAAATACCTTCCTAGTTAAGAGGGAGTGTTGATGTATATGTAACTTCGAAATGTATTTCACATATATGTATATTGTATTCCTATAGAGATGTTATTATTCCTTTATATGGAAGTGGTTGTATTCCTATAGAGATGTTATTATTCCTCTATACGGAAGTGTCGTCATTTATATTATAAGTGTCGTAACTTATACTTGATGGGTTATTAGACCACCTTGTTGGGGTCGGTCCTGTATAAGTCATGTGGGTCAAAGGGTTATTAGACCACCCTATTGGGGTTCGGCCATATGGGTCAAAGTTTTATTAGACCACCCTAGTGGGGGTCGGCCCGGTCAGCATTATGTTAAGTGGTTAAGTTGAGGCCGACCTAGTTGAGTAAAGGTCAAGTCAAGTTAATGTATAAATAGAGAGTGTGTCTCTCTCATTTTACATATTCTATTCTCTCACTCACACTTTGGAGAGTGGCGCACTTGTGGAGGAGGAGGCTCTGCTGCTAGGAGAAGACTATCTCTTGTATTCTGGTTGTATCATTGCTCTATCTATCTCTGAGGAAGTTATTAGGGTTTTTCACCTTTATGGTTTTCCCCAAGTAAACTCTGTGTCTCTTGTGTGCTTGCATTATTGTGTCCATGATTGATATTCTATATATTTGCTGTACATGTTGTTCTCTCAGTTACGATCCTAGATCAGATTGAAGTAAATTCTGAAAATTTAACACTCGGCAACAAGCTTCCTCTTAGTATCTGCAATCAATTTGTCATCTCTTGTTACAAATAAGTCATCTACATACAGAAGTAGAATCATAGGATTCCCTTCCTCAACCTTGTAGGAAAGGTTGGAATCCGCTTTACTCTTGGTAAAGCCCAAACTAGATAGGAAACTGTCCATCCTACCATACCAAGTTCTGGGAGCTTGCTTCAAGCCATACAAGGCTTTTTTCAATCTGCACACATATGAGTCCCTGTCATGTATTTCAAAACCAAGTGGCTGCTCCACATATACTTCCTCTTCAACTACACCATTCAGGAAAGCAGTCTTGACTTCCATCTAGTGTGTTTTCCATTTCATTGCTGCAGCCAGGGAAAGTACTGTTCTAATGGAAGTATACTTGGCTACAGGTGCAAAAGTTTCTTCATAATCTATTCCCTCTTTCTGAGAGAAGCCACGAGCTACGAATCTTGCCTTGTATTTCTCTACACTGCCATCCACAGCATGCTTGATTTTGTAGATCGATTTGGAAGTCACAACAAACTTCTCTTTAGGACTTGGGACAACATCCCAAACATCATTCTTTATTATTGATTGGTATTCCTCAACCATGGCATCCTTCCATTCTTTTTTTTCCGCTGCTTCTTCATAACTGGAAGGTTCTTTGTTCATAATGTCACAAAGTAAAGCAACATAGTTGGTATGTGATCTAGTTCTCTTCTTTGCTCTGTGTTCTTCTTCTGGAATGCCAAATCTTTCTGCATCTTGAATGAACTCTCTAGCCCATGCAGGTTTCCTCTTGTGAGAGTTATCCTCACAGGGTGGATCTACAGGTTCTTGCGGATCTTCAAACTCACGAACAACTTCTAGAATTGCTTCAGTCATGGTAGTGTCTTGAAATCTAGTTTCCTTATGTTCTTCATAAACTTCGATAGGTGCCTTCCTTGATTTGATGAATGCTGAGTTTTCATCAAATGTTACATCCCTGCTGACATCAATCTTCTTGAACCTTGGAAAGTATATTCTGTAAGCCTTCGAGCTTTCACTGTAACCCACAAAGATACCCTTCTTTCCTGAAGGATCTAGTTTAGTCCTCTTTTCCTTTGGGACATGAGTGTATACTGGACAACCAAATATTTTGAGATGGCTGACTTCAGGTTTCTTATTAGAAAAGACCTCTTCTAGTGTCTTGTTTTCCAATATCTTGTGGGGTGTTCTGTTCTGCACATATACAGCTGTTCTACTTGCTTCTGCCCATAGATGCATATGTAGATCCTGGTCATGCAGCATTGCCCTTGCTGATTCCATGATAGTTATGTTCTTCCTTTTTGCAACTCCATTCTGTTGAGGATTATAAGGAGTAGTCAACTCCCTCTTAATCCCTGAATCACTACAAAGCTTCTTGAAGTCACTTGAGGTGAATACTCCACCATTGTCGGATCTGAATGTTTTGATCTTCTTGTTAGTTTGATTCTCCGTCAAGGTTTTGAATTCCTTGAACTTATCAAACACCTCATCTTTGTTCTTCAAGAAGTATACCCAAGTCTTCCTGGAGAAGTCATCAATAAATGAGACATAGTAAACATACCCACTTAGAGAACTAGATGACATAGGACCACATACATCTGAGTGGATGATTTTCAGGATATCTTTTTCCTTACTTTCACTGCTTGGGAAAGCCTTCTTAATGTTCTTACCTTTTGCACATCCTTTGCAAACACCTTCATGTTTGGTCTTGATTTCAGGAAGACCCTCTACAACCTTTCTTGCAATTGGAAGTGCTGTATAGTGCATATGAGAAATTCTTCTATGCCAAAGTTCACTTGGCTCCATGGATTCATGCACCATGGCATGTTCAGGTTGTCCCTTCAATTTATACAAACCTCCCTCTTTCTCTCCAATCACTACTACATCATCTATGGTCTTGCCCTTTGGCCATATTAGGACTTGGCCATCCACAAATGCAACCATCATACCTTTTGCATCCAATGCAGAGATGGAGAGTAAGTTCTTCTTGAGCCCAGGTACATAAAGGAATTCTTTCATCTTCAAAGATTTTCAAGAATATAGGTTATAGGAGGCTTCACCACTTCCTTTGATTGGGTATTGATAATCATCCCCAAGTTTCACCTTATGGGGTGACTCATGTTCAGATAGATTCACAAAAGATTCCTTAAACCCAGTCATATGTTTGGAAGCCCCACTATCAATCAACCAATCATTGCAACCATGGGAGATAGTACCTGTGAGAGTAGAGATTAGGACATACTCTTCTTTACTTGATGAGTCATCATCACTATCATCACTTTCTGCACTAGCCTTCTTCTTTGGAGGTTCATCATCCTCGACAACATGAGCATGGAACTTTCTTTTGCTACCCTTCTTCTTCTTGCTGGAGTTGTTGTTATTATCCCTTTTGTTCTTGGGACAATCTGAAGCAAAGTGACCCTTCTCATTGCATGTGAAGCATCATAGATCCTTCTTATTCTTTTGAAAGGATCTTTTGCGGCGAGAGTGCTCCTTCTTGGGCTTGCTTCTTTTCGTGTGAGTTGTGAGAGCTTGATCTTCACCTTCCATCTTTTCCTCACGAGCTACAAGTCTAGCTTCTTCTTGAGAGCATTCCTCTCATAGTTTATTGAAGGAGATCAATTTCTTTCTTACACAGATTCCTTGAATAAAGGAGTCCCATGACCTAGATAGGCCATTCAAAGTGGTTATAACAACTTCACCATTGTCCACTACTTCATCCACAGCTTCAAGTTGCTCCTTGATCTGAGAGACCTTGGAGAAGTAAGATTGAATGGTTTCTCCATTCAACATCTTGACCCCTTTCAATTGATTCCGCAGAGTCATCTTCCGATTTATGTTCTTCCCTTCAAATAGCTTGGTCAAAGAGTCAAACATCTCCTTGGGTTTCTTTAGAGAAGACACATGGGGTATGAGATGGTCTTTGATAGAATCAGCAATAATTCTCTTTGCCTTGAACAAGTTTTTCTTATGCAATACCTTAGCCTCTTCATCCTCTGGGATAGGGATGTCTTCTTTTATATATGAGTCCAATTCATTCTTTTCAAGGATTAACCCAATCCTATACTTCCAAGCTCGGACGTTATCAGCCCCTTCAAGCTTATCCTCAAGCTTGGTGTGGTGAGACATCTTAAAGAGTACTTCAAATGGAAATAAAAAAGATTTAGGTCTTACCACTTGAAATGCTGAAAACTAGATCTGGTCTCGGATTAGGGTTTGTTGGAAAAACCCTAAAAATTCAAAATGTGAATTTCAACTTTCTGAAAGGATAGAAAGATGCACCTTGATGAGATGATCAGCCTGGTGCATTCAGAATTTGAGATCAGCAAAGCTTTACCCTTCAAATTTGTATTTTTGTCCTCCTCGGTTCACTAGGGAGAGCCCTGAATTAGGGTTTGAGTTTCTCGGAGATCTACCTAGCCAAAAATATCGATCCAAACCTCTAAACTTCGATTTTTGCAAGGAGCTTCCAGTGATGTCTTCAGATTCTAGAAATTCCTATTTTTGTGGAAACCCTAATTTTTAGGGCCAAATCTGAAAATGCTCAGAATTGAATTCTGATTGGATAGATAGATTCTCCTTGATGAGTAGAGTCAATCTACTATACTGTTTTTCCAAAATCTATGTAGAGAAACCCAATAAACAAGAAACTCAAGTTTTTGTCACTGCAAAATGTCTTCTTCTTAGATTAACTCTGATACCATGTTAAATTTTGAGCATTAATTCACAATACTCTTGGATCTTTACCGAGAGAATAACATATACAGCATATCAATGCATAACAATCAAAATAAGCATGACAAGCATCACAAGAATCAAAAGCATGAGAGACAAGAGACATAGAGTTTCCGTGGGAAAAACCCTAAGGTGAAAAACCCCACAACTTCCTCAGAGATAGAGAGAGAAATGGCTCAACCAAAGTACAACCAAGATACACTTGAGATAGTCTCCTAGTAGCAGAAGATCCTCCTCCTCACTAGTGCACCACTTTTTGAGAGAGAGAAGTGTGACTTTCTGAATGATCCAAATAGAGATCTCCCCATCTCTATTTATACTAACATGTTTTCCTAGATACACTATGGGGCCGATTTGTCTATCTAGATACATCCACAATATAATATATATTTTAGGGCCGACCCCACACATGGTGGTCTAATAACCCATCAGCAAGTACACACACTTGCAACACTTGTCAATCCACATGACGACACTTCCTTATAGAGGAATAACACATCTTTAATAAGGGTACAATAAATATATATGAAATACATAGATGAAATACATTTCGAAGTTACATATACATCAACACCAAGGTGCCCGACTAAAATGCCCGTAGCACCCAAATCGTTGCTCCGTTTGTGAATCTGTCTATTTCAATGAATTCATGACGCTAGGTTTCAGCTAGGGAACCACCCACACCGAGCATCAAAGTCCCGAAAATGGTGCCAATGTGCCATCTCTGGAGCTACGGTTTTGCTCAGTGAGGACCATTCCAAATTCGCTCAAGGGGTCCATTTCTCATCCGAAGGCTCCCAGGCGTGCATGGCTACCATGCACATGTCTGCAATGGCCACGTGAATCTATGGGAGTTGACAGAATGCAAGTCCTCTCACCAGTTTGGGTTCCATGGCCCCGGAGCAAATCCTCAAAGGGTCCCTGAATGGCCCTGGGGTGCCCGACTAAAATTCCCGTAGCTCCAAGTGGCTCCATTCGTGAATTCGTTGATTCTGATGGATCTGGGACGCTGGGTTTCAGTTAGGGGACCCCCCACACCGTGCTTCGATGTCCTAGATGTGATAATATGTAGGGATCTAGTAACTGTAACAAACTCACAATCTAACTCTCAGGATTATTTGCAAAGAAGAATGCATTCAATAATCACTCATAAACACAGAATAATGTACAATGTCAATATCATATAGTGAATAATGAATGTAGAGAATGTGTTACAATAATCAATGATGAGGCATCATATAGGATTCAAATTAGCCAAGTAGGGCATTCGAATTCTGAGCTCAAAATCTAGCATGAATAACTATGGAGACATCAACCAGTCGGTAGTATCAGTCATGAGTGGTAAGAGTTAGTCAAGTGTGTCTAACTAAGTCTAACCGAACTATCTAGACATAAATCAAGGAATGAAGAGTCTAAGTGGGGTGCATGAGACTGTCTAAATCAAAGTCTAGCTTGGATGACAATGGAGACTGTTAAGATTCAATATGCTAAGACATAAAATATCAGCATTACATTCCATTTGGCAATAATAGCATATACATGAGGATCAATGAAAGAACAATAAGCACAGCATAAACACAAGAGACACAGATTTATCCTGGGAAACCCTCATGGGGTAGAAAACCCAACAAAGCTTCCTCAATATAGATGACCAACAAATACAAAGATATAAACGCTAGACATGAGCTCCTTCTCCTCCATAGCAGATCTCTCCCTCACCTATGCACTATTCACAAGTGAGTGTAGTGTGTGTTAAATGAGGAACACACCTCCTCTATTTATACACACCTCCGACTTGTCTTTTACATTAACTAGGTCAGCCCCAACTTAATCTCTTAACATAATGTTGCAGGGCCGACCCCACTAGGGCAGTATAATAACCCAAGTTACCACATTCTCCATGGAGGAATAAAACATCTCTGGATATACAATAAGGTCTTCACGGAGGAATGAAACATCTCCGAAATAATAAAGTACAAATATAATATTCTTAGAAGTTACAATATTTCAACAGTACCCCTTAATAAGAAAGATATTATAACAACATCTGCAGGAGCAAGGAGTCATCAACATCATACATGATACATCTATAAATCATTGGAAGCTTTCTCAACATCATCAGTAACTCAAGTAGTTACTGGAACATCAACATCTTCAGTATTGAATATTCATATTCTGCAGCACTTGAACAGCTACAACAATATCATCATCTAGATCCTCGTGATCAACAACATCGTAGTCACATGATCATCATCATCACACGATCATTAGCATCGTCATCACATGATCATCAACATCGTTATCACACAAACATTAGCATCGTCATCACACGATCATCAACATCATCATCACACGATCATCATTATCGTCATCACACGATCATTAGCATCGTCATCACACGATCATCACAATCAACAGCATATGGATCATCTCGACCTACAACATTTGGATCATGTTGATCTATAGCATCTGGATCATCTCGATCTACAGCATCTATATCATCTCGATCTACAACATCTTCATAGCAGCATACTTTACAATACACAAGATCCTATTATGGGATGATCAATCCCTCTCACTTTAGGACATAGGTCCATGGACGATACAATCCAGATCAAATTCTCAGGATGATCAATCCTTATCAGTTTAAGACAAGTCCCATGTTGTGAAGCACCTGCAATAATTAATTAATAAGAATATGCGAAATAGCAAAAATGACAGAACTCAGAATCACTTTTATATTGATCACAGGCCACTTCGAGGGGGCAACCTCCTATGAGCAAGCTCAATACAAATAACTTCATGGTGCCTTCATAGGTCTCAACACACACTTATATAATAAGTCTAGGCGCCAATACCATGGGTCAAAACCATGGGCCACTACAAACTATGGATCAACAATACTACGGGCGACTTACAAAGCATATGCGCCAACAAAAATGATACAAACTATTGATCAACAAATACTATGGGACGACTTACAAAGCATATGCGTCCAACAAAAATATACTAACAAAGTAAAGACATGGGTTCCTAACATCCCCTCCCCCTTAAAAAAATCTTTGTCCTCAAAGCTTTAGATGTGGAAATTGTTGTTGAATCTGAAGGAGTGGTTCCCATGTGGCATCCTCTGGTTGCATGCCATGCCACTGAATTAAGACCTATGTGATAGAGCGAGAGTGAAGCTGACGAGTGCACCAATTTAGGATGGCCTCTGGCTCCAAAAGGATGGATCCTTCATTATCCAGTTCAGGTAAAATCGTTTGTCCACTGATGTTGGTGCCAAGAACTTTCTTCAGACAAGAGACATGAAAGACTCGATGAATGCAGGAAGAAGGAGGAAGTTCCAATTTATAAGCAATGGACCCAATCTTCTGAAGAATCCGATATGGCCCATAGAACTTTGGAGCGATATTATGACGCCCTTTGAGTTTCAGGGAGGATTTCTTGTACGGCTGGAGACGAAGAAAAACCATATCGCCTACTTGAAAAGGGCGCTCAGAACGGTGCTGATCAGCTTGTTGCTTCATGCGATTTCTAGCCATGTGAAGATTGTCCCACAAAATGTGAAGAATCTGATCGTGGTGTCGAAGGATCGTGTCAACTTCCTGAAGTAGTGAACTATTGGGGGTGTATGGAAGAAGAACTGGAGGTGCCTGACCATAGACTGCTTCATATGGGGTCATTTTAGAGGCAGTGTGGTAAGAGGTATTGTACCACCATTCAGCGAGAGGGAGCCACTTTGCCCACTGATGTTGTTGTTCAGAGGTGAAGCAATGAAGATAAGTTTCCAAGCATTTATTGATAATTTCAGTCTGACCATCTGTTTATGGGTGATACCTTGAACTCATCTTCAGTTTGGTGCCAGTGTGGTGAAATAGTTCTGTCCAAAAATGACTGGTGAAAGTCGCATCATGATCCGAGACAAGGGAAGAAGGGATGCCATGAAGACGAAAGAGCTGGTCCAGAAAAAATTGAGCGACTGAGGAGGCTGTACAGGGATGGCTGAGAGCACAAAAATGACTATATTTGGAGAGGCGATTAACCACAATGAGAATCACTGTCTTCCCACCAGATTTAGGGAGCCCTTCAATAAAATCCATAGAAATATCTGTCCAAATCCGTGTAGGTATGGGCAAGGGTTCGAGCAATCCTGGAAGGAGTGTTGTTTCAGCCTTATTGCGCTGGCAGGTATCACATTCAGCCACCATCTATTGAATTTTCCTTTTCATGCCCTGCCAAAATAAGTTACGCCATGCCCGTTCATCTTTTTTGAGGAACCCAAAGTGCCCTGCCGATGGAGAAGCATGGAGTTCATAGAAGACAGCCTGTTGAAGATCTATGCTCTGGGGAAGCACCAGATGACCCTTGTATCTCAGAGAAGCACCATCCCAAGAGTAATGTGGTACATCAGAAGGGTTGTTGGTCAAGCGTTGGATGATTTGAGATAAGGAAGAGTCATTGACATAACCCTGTTGAACAGATTGCAACCAATTTGGAACAGGCATAGAAATAGCTGAAAGAGAACCTTGGGCATCAAATGTGCGAGAAAGAGCATCTGCCACAATATTGTCTTTATCCTTCTTGTAAGTGATCTCATAGTCATAACCCATTAGTTTGATAACCCATTTTTGTTGTGCTGGGGAGGAGACACGCTATTCCAAGAAATATTTCAGACTCTGGTGATCAGTCTTGATGCAGAAATGATTCCCTAATAGGTATGGTCGCCACTTCTGTACTGCATGCAAAATAGCCATCATTTCCTTCTCATATGTAGAGGTAGCTAAATTCTTACCTGAAAGGGCTTTGCTGGTGAACGAAATGGGGTGTTCATCTTGAAAGAGAACAGCACCAAGTCCATTGCCGCAAGCATCACTCTCAATAGTGAAGGGCTTGGAAAAATCGGGCATAGCTAGAACAGGTGTAGTACACATAGCTTGTTTTATTTTGTCAAATGCACACTGAGTAGCGTGTGTCCATGTAAAAGCATCCTTTTTCAATAGAGCAATTAATGGAGTTGCAATCTTCCCATAATCCTTGACAAACTTGCGGTAGTAGCCAGTCAACCCCAAAAATCCATGAAGGCTCTTGAGTGTCTGAGGATGCGGCCAATTGTTCATGGCATCGATTTTGGAAGGATCCACGCGAACCCCTTGTGTTGAGATAATGTGCCTGAGATACTCAACTTCTTTCTATCCAAAAACACATTTAGACTGCTTGGCGTGGAGATGATGGTCAGAGAAAAGTTGCATGACAAGATCCAGATGCTAGAGATGTTCATCCCATGTTTTACTGTAGATGAGGATATCATCAAAGAATACCAGAATGAATGTATGCAAGTAGGGTCGAAATATTTTATTCATTAAGGCATGGAATGTAGAAGGAGCATTAGTGAGGCTAAAGGGCATGACCAAAAACTGATAATGGCCATCATGTTTGTGGAAAGCTGTTTTAGGGATATCATCCTCATGAACCCGAATTTGATGATACCCAGAACGAAGATCCAACTTGGAGAAAATGTGAGCCCCATGAAGCTCATCAAGAAGCTCATCAACAACAGGAATTGGAAACTTATCCTTGATGGTGAGGTGATTAAGTGCTCGGAAGTCAATGCAGAGGCGCCATGACCCATCTTTTTTGCGGACAAGAAGAATTGGAGAAGAAAAGGAACTAGTGCTTGGGCGAATAATACCTTGCTTCAATAAGTCCCGAATGAGCATTTCAATCTCCGTTTTTTGCTAAAATGGGTAGCGATAAGGCTTGATGTTGGGAGGAACGCTGCCAGGAAGGAGCTGAATAATATGGTCTTCTGGCCTTGAAGGTGGCAATCCAACTGGTTCAGTAAAGACACCTGTATATCGATCCAGAATTTGTTGTAGATCCAAAGGAGTAGTGGAGACCACTGATAGTTCCATCTGAATGGAATGGATCTGAGCGATGACACCATGTAAATTCTTCTTGAGGAGTTTTTCCATGCGATGTGAACTGATGATGCTGAGAGAACCTGGTTGTAATTCTGTCAATGTGTGTTTTTGTCCATTGAGGGAAAAATGCATCCAAAGTTCAGCAAAATCCCATAAGATAGGTCCAAGTGTGCGTAGCCATTGAGCATCCAAAAACACATCACATCCGCTTAAGGTCAAGGAAAACATGTCAGAGCACAAGGTATAATCTCCCATAGAGATACGCACATTTCGACACTTCCCTTTGCAAGGTAAGGTGCCCCCATTGGCAACCATGACTTCAAGTTGGAGCAAGGATGGATAAAACAATCAGCTTGTTTGGCGATCCGAGGGTCAATGAAATTATGAGTGCTACCAGAATCAATGAGTATTGTAAGAGGAAGCTTCTTGAAGTAACCCCTGACCCACATTGTTTGGGGGGTGGTGATTCCAGCTAAAGCATGGAGAGATATCTCTGGCTGGTAATCCTGAGATGGAGGGTCAATAGGTAGTTCCTGAATGTTGACTTGACCATCCATTGTTTCTGGATCTTCGTCACCAATTTCAGAGGCAGGCGGAGAATCCACATCCAAGAGATAGAGCTATTGCTGAACACATCTATGTCCCCGAGTGAATTTCTCATCACAATTATAGCAAAGCCCCTTTTCTCTGCGTGCTTGCATCTCTGTTTCAGACAAATGCTTGATAGGAGTTGGTCGAGGAGCCTGTGGTATAGGTGGTCATTGAGAACCCATATTTCGGAAGGGAACAAAAGTGGGCTTGGAGCACTGTTGGGATAGAACATTTTGACCTCAGAGCGGATGGCATCCTTTACACCACTGATAAAACAACTCTGGTAAAAGTCATCAGACAATCCTTCAGTGTGGTTGGCTAGTTTCTCAAATTTGGTTTGATACTCTCTCACAGTGCCAATTTGGCGAAGTTTAGTGAGGGCTCCTGTGAAGTCATCAAAAGCACTAGGACCAAATCGTTGCAAAAGGAGCTGGCAAAAGTCTGTCCATTTTGGCTCTTCATGAGCCTTGATGTACCAACGGTACGATTGAAGAGCTTCTTGTTCCAAATGAAAGAATGCAAGTAGAACTTTGTTGACATCAAAAGTATTATGCAGACTGAAATATTTTTCTGCATGCTAGATCCATCCAGTTGGATCAATACCATTGAAGTGAGGAAAATCAAACTTCGGACCATGGAAATTGATGGAAGAAGAGAACCCATTGTCTGATAAAGACTCGGACTGCCGTTTGTTGCTCATAGCTGAATGTTCAAGATGGAGGCCGAGAAATTTTTCATCCAGATCCTGGAGTTTGGCTTGGATGGTTGCAAGTGCTTCTTCCATGGTTTTTGCTCCTGCACGAGTGACAACCATAACCAGGAGTTTTTTTTTTGTTGTTGACTAGGTAGGAAAACAAAAACAGAAACTGCTTTAGTAAAGGAAAATCTGGACTTGGGAAAAAATCTTAAGGGTAATTAGGGTTTGACTAGGTTTTGGACACTGTCGAATAGAAAAGGAAGCAAAAAATGAGGATTTCAAAAGCGGGGTGAAAGAATGGGAAAGTTTGGCAGAGGGGGACAAAGAAGCAGAATTCAGAAAGGAACTCTGTGGTAAAATTTGAAGGTGATTGGTGAAATCTAAGGAAGTTATGGCAAACCCTAAAAATAGACAAATGTGGGATTTCAGGCTTTGGGAAGGGGAATTGGGGATAGGGTCCTCAAGTATGAAATATGCAGAATGGGATGACAGGGGTTCCCCAAAAATTTCAAGGGAAACAGAGTGAAAACAAGGGAGATATGGAGAAAAAACATAATTTTTTTTTTTTTTGACTGGAGTGGCTATGACTCGGAAGGGATCTAAAACAGATAAATCTGCAACGGCCCAGAAGTGAGCGGAAATAGAGGGATCTCAAACGGTGCCGAATGGATTGAAAATGGCTGGATCTGGAATGGCTTTCAGAATGGATCTGAAACGGTGTAGTAGTGATTGACAATAGTTCAGCTGAAAATAGATATGGACCCCAGGTATGTGCGGCTTCCTAACACTTCAGGGGTTTCACTCGGCCACCAATGCTATCTGACGGCTTGCGTATTCGGGTAGTACCACTCACTCCACGGCTCAAGTAAAACTGATAACCACTTTGCCACAAATGATAGCTCTCGGTTTACCTCATGGGTGGGAACTAGTCAATCAGGTAGGGGTCGTTGCCCTTTTCGCTGGCAGGTCCTCTCAATGGGCCAGCTACTTTGAGGTTCATGTGGTACTCCTCACAATGATTTTTAGGGCTTATGCCCAAGTACTTCCCACAGTTAAGCGGATAGGGATTATTCCCAAATCCGAACCTTCAACAGATGCGAAAAAAAATTTGGCAGAAATTTCACCCAGTGAGCCCAAGAAAGTGCTCTGATACCAGATGTGAAGCACCTGCAACAATTAACTAATAAGAATATGCGAAATAGCAAAATTGACAGAACTCAGAATCACTTTTATATTGATCACAGGCCACTTCAAGGGGGCAACCTCCTATGAGCAAGCTCAATACAAATAACTTCACGGTGCCTTCATAGGTCTCAACACACACTTATATACTAAGTCTATGCGCCAATACTATGGGTCAAAACCATGGGCCACTACAAACTATGGATTAACAATACTACGGGAAACTTACAAAGCATATGCGTCAACAACAATGACACAAACTATTGATCAACAAATACTACGGGATGACTTACAAAGCATATGCGTCCAACAAAAATATACTGACAAAGTAAAGACATGGGTTCCTAACACATGTCTATGGACGATGTAATCCAAACATATCATTTTGAACTAAATGTTCAGGGACGATGCAGTCCTATCATCAATTTTTGGAGACAGATGTCTATGGATCAATTCAGGGGACCGAAGTCCAAGGATGATGCAATCCCTCTCGTCCACTAGGGACCACTTCTTGGAGACATCTGTCTACGGATCAATTCAGGGGACCAAAATCTAGGGATGATGCAATCCCTCTTATCCACTAGGGACCACTTCTCAAAAACATATGTCTACAGATCAATTCAGGGGACCGAAGTTCACGGATGATGCAATCCCTCTTGTCCACTAGGGACCACTTCTCAGAGACATCTGTCTATAGATCAATTCAGGGAACCGAAGTCCAGGGAGGATGCAATCCCTCTCGTCCACTAGGGACCACTTCTCGGAGACATCTGTCTACGGATCAATTCACGGGACCGAAGTCCAGGGATGATGCAATCCCTCTCGTCCACTAGGGACCACTTCTTGGAGACATATGTCTATGGATCAATTCAGGAGACTGAAGTCCAGGGATGATGCAATCCCTCTCGTCCACTAGGGACCACTTCTCGGAGACATATGTCTAGGGATCAATTCAGGGGACCGAAGTCCAGGGATGATGCAATCCCTCTTTTCCACTAGGGACCACTTCTCGGAGACATATGTCTATAGATCAATTCAGGGGACCGAAGTCCAGGGATGATGCAATCCCTCTCGTCCACTAGGGACCACTTCTCGGAGACATCTGTCTACGGATCAATTCAGGGACCAACCCTCCAGGGATTATACAATCCCTCTTCATCCACTAAGGACCATTTCTCGAAGACAACAGTCTACGGATCTATTCAGGGACCAACCGTCCAGGGATGATACAATCCCTCCTCATCCACTAAGGACCATGCATCGACCCCATCGTTATAACAAGCAACCTCATCATCGACCTCATCATCGAAACAAGTAACCTCATCATTAATACATGTATCCTCACCATCGATACAAGTATCCACATCATCAATATAAGTATCCTCGTCATCAATACAAGTATCCTCATCATCGATACAGTATCCTCATCATTGACCTCACCATCAATATAGGAAATCTCATCATCGATATAGGTATCGACATCAATACCACTATCCAAATATCATCATTGACCACATAACTCCCCCTTTCGAGGAGGGTTCTTCTGAACTACACCAAGCTTGTCTTGGAAAAACTCTTCTCGAGATAGAGGTTTGGTCAATACATCAACAACTTGTTCATCAGTGCTCACATACTCGAGCTTGATAGCTCCTTTCTGCACCATATCCCGTATATAGAAATATCGGATCTCTATGTTCTTTCACTTATCATGGAACAATGGATTCTTTGTCATCTTGATACAACTCTCGTTGTCACACAGGATCACAGTGGGGTCCATCTCTAAGTCAAACAATCCTGGTAACAACTTCCAAAGCCATACGGCTTCACAAATAGCAGAGCAAGCAGCTATATATTCTGCTTCAGTTGTGCTAAGAGCCACACTAGACTGCTTCCTGCTAAAACACGAGATCATGGTAGATCCCAGACAATAACATCCACCCGATGTAATTTTCCAATCTGATACACTTCCTGCCCAATCAACATCTCTGTAGCCATACAATCTGAAGTCATGATCTCCAAGAAAACATAAACCAAATTCTATCGTACCCTTTAGGTACCTTATCACATGCTTTGCAGCTACCAGATGAACACGTCTAGATTGCACTAGATACTGACTCAAGGTGTTCACAGCAAAGCATATATCTGGACTGGTATTCGTCAGATACATAGTCACATCCACTAACTCTGATAAGTCATTAGCTAACAAATTCAAGTCAAAACCCATGAGAGTGTCCATGGTTGTGCATTCTAACATATCAGATCTTATCAATATTTCCACAACATACTTTCCCTGGTTGAGAAAGATTCCTTCTGAGCCTTGCCATACTTACAGACCTAGGAAGTAATGCATCAATCCAAGATCTTTTATCTCAAATTCTGTAGGTTGCTTCTTCTTGCTCTCCATGATGTGTTTCTCATTCCCTGTTAGAAAGAGATCATCCACATACAATAATAGTATCATCCATAACCTTGAGATAAAGGTTAGGATCAACTTTATTTCTGGTAAATCCCAAGCTTGTCAAGAAACTATCAATTTTCCCTCTATGATTGAACATCATTCACACTCTGCATTGAGTGATCTTCTGCATATCTATCTGTGCCATCTCCCATCAGATGGGTCTACTGATATAAGCCTCAAGATTATTTGAACTCTGTGGTGAGTTCCTTCTTTCATCCGTCTAAGAGAAGAATTCCATCTGTATATGGACACCATCGTCAACCTTGTATCAAAGGTTGAAATCCGCATTACCCATGGTGATCATTAAGCTCATCAAATGACTATCGATCCTGGGTACTTGTACAGAGCTTTCTTCAATTGAATCCTGGGATTTTTCTCGATTGACACTTCTTCTTCAATCACACCATTGAGATAATAGTATTATCTAGCTACTTGGAGCAAACATCTCATCATGATCCTCTTCCTGTTTCTAAGAGAATCTTTTAGCCACGAGCCTTCTCTAGTATGTTTGATTTGTAAGTCTTCTTGTTGAACTTCCATCACTTGTTCGATGTTCATCATCCTTCTTTTGTACATCATATCACATGATCTTTCCTACAAATCAAAGTTAATTACATGATTAGTAATACTTCATAATCATCAAATCATGTTGACATGATAACCTATTATGCATACAAATATGCTTCACATAGTTATGCAACTATCTTGAACAATACTTTGGCACAACACTTTTCCATATCTTGTATGCATATAGTGGCTATCTAGGCGCCTTCCATCTCTACTAGAACATACTATCAAGAGTGTGCACAACTCTCAGCATGTCAGCAAAGAGGTTTCATTCTAGATAAACAACAATGGAAAGTTTGTCCAACTTACCCATCCTATGCATATTAGTAGTATACTGTTCAATGCCATATGGATGCTTACACTCAACATGATATATTCTAGGAATGCATACAACTACTACGAGCAATATCATTTACTATTCATAGATTCAAGAAGTAATTCAAATGACAACTTAAACACTTATCATTTATGTTTGTGTGGTTTCCTCCCGCTTGATCTCTATTTTGAACTTCTATCCATCCTAGACCACTATGCATGCTTAAGTGTGCACTAGTGTCATCATCATGATCTCATACATAATCATACATTCATTAGTATAGTCTCAATACTATCAAAACATTATGATTCTAAATAACCTTAAGTATGTATAGTCATGATCATTTCATACATAGGTATACTTACCTAAGATCCTAACAAAGTAGGATTCTAACTTGATATAGGAAAACATACCTGGATTATCAAGCTTGGTTATGTATTAACATACCCAAACAATATCTTCTTTGTTCTCTTCAATGATTTAGAGACCTTCTACTAGAACCTGCATATCTCATAGATTAAGCATAGTAGAACAAAATCATACATACCTCATAACTAGATCTTCTATGTGGTCAAAGACTATGGATGAGTCTTTGTCCTGATGTCATCACGGTCATAGAACTTGATTTGTCTTTCTTGATGTACCTGTATCTTGTTCGCAGACAACATCATCCTCATACAACACCACAAGTGCATTAGTACAATCATAAGTGTCATAACCTTAATCAATGAAGACCTTCTATCATTCACATGCATTCATTATCAAACAGTCATAATTGTACTAACCTCAATAACATGAAAACAATCATATCATAAACTTAACCATGAACAGATTTCAACACATACCTGTCGAGATTTCTTGTAGTCTTCTTATGTAAGGCCTTAGCCTCATCGCCCCCTGAAACTGGATCTGGAGCTGGAATAGGGATTGTCAGAGAAACAAAAATTCAAATTTTGAATTTCAAACTTCTGAATGGATGGAAAGATGTGGCTTTCTGAGCTGATCAAGCTGGTATAATTCAATTTTGAAAACTGCAAAATTTGACCCCTCAAAATTGCCTTTGAAACTTTTGGACTCACTGGACAGGGCCCCGAACTAGGGTTTGATAAAGCCCACCCTTCTTCCCAATCAAAAGTTTCGATCCAAAGATCTAAACTTCGATTTTTCTAAGGATATTCCAACCGTGGTCACAGACTTCAAAAATTCCAACTTTTGCAGAAGCCCTAATTTTCCACCTTTCCGATCAAAATCCCGAACTAGGGTTTGATCAAGGCCAGCCTTTTGACCAACCAAAAATTTCAATCTTGGTCTCTAAATTTCAATTTTTCTAAGGATCATTCAGCCATGGTCTCCGAATCTAAAAATTCCAACTTTCTCCGAAGCCCTAAATTCCCGCAACAGTGACAAGCCAAGAATGGAGGTGCTCAAAATCCAATTATGTTTTGACAAAAATATGCACTTGATTTATTCTAGTGAATCTCTGAAATTACGAATCCACAGGGTCTGAAACTTCTTCTTGTGGTATCCCGACCTGTCACTTTCCAACCCCACAGGTCTGACCTCAATTGGATTCTCTGAGAGAGAGTTATGCCAAGTGTCACAATGTGACCTGTTTCTGGGATAAAATAGGAGAGCGAACTTGTAAGGCATGCCGCGTGTCACTGGTTCAACTTCGGCCTTTGAAAAAGTTACCTGAGAAACTAAAGTCCGTTCTCTACCTGTCTCTTTCTACTAAATTTCATTTGGATCTTCCTAGCCCAAGTTGTGACCTTTTTTCCTAGGTCACTTGTTTATGACTGAGATCTAGAAGAGGTAGAAACCCTAACTTGTACTGATCATAAATCATAAAGTACAATGAATTAGAGGCTGTCCTTTCGACAAAAGGTACATGGGGATGTTAGCTACGACCTGTAAAGGTTTCATATCCTAAATCTTCACCAAAATGGTTTTATAGCGAAAGTTCCATGACGACTGGTTTTTGCTATATAAAACCCTAACCTTCAAATTATCGCAAGTGAAGAAAGTGTCATAAGTGCCATACCTTGCCTTCCTTTAGGTTAGCTCTGATACCATGTTAAGATTCAATATTCTAAGACATAAAATATTAGCATTGCATTTCATTTCACAACAATAGCATATACAGGATCACTGAAAGAACAACAAGCACATCATAAACACAAGAGACATAGATTTATCCTGGGAAACCCTCATGGGGTAGAAAACCCAGCAAAGCTTCCTCAATATAGATGACTAGCAAATACAAAGATGTAAACCCTAGACATGAGATCCTTATCCTCCATAGCATATCTCTCCCTCACCTATGTGCTATTCACAAGTGAGTGTAGTGTGTGTTAAATGAGGAACACACCTCCTCTATTTATACACATCTCCGACTTGTCTTTTACATTAACTAGGTCAACCCCAACTTAATCTCTTAACACAATGTGGCAGGGCCGACCCCACTAGGGTGGTATAATAACCCAAGTTACCACATTCTCCACGGAGGAATAAAACATCTCCAGATATACAATAAGGTCTTCATGGAGGAATGAAACATCTCCGGAATAATAAAGTACAAATATAATATTCTTAGAAGTTACAATATTTCAACAGAGACATCATCCAGTCATTTGTATCAGTCATAAATGCTAATAGTCAGTCAAGTGTGTCTAACTGAGTCTAACAGAACCATCTAGGCATAAATTAGGGAATGGAGACTCCAAGGTGGGTGCATGAGGCTGTCAAATAGTCAAGTGGAACTCCAGAACTAGCTAACTAGAAACTACAAGCAGTCAGCATGAGCAATCAGTGGAAGAACTACTCAATCAATGCACTAACTGAATGATAACTCCTGGTAGGTGAAGTAAGGCACCGTAACTAAGTGATAACTGAAGGTAGGTGAATAAAGTCCCTCTAACTGATAGTGGTAGGTGAGAAGGGTGCACTTGCTAAGAAAATAACTCAAACAGGGCGCATTAGGTAGGTACGAGGCCAATTGAGGGCTAAAGACAGGCTCCAGAGAGCTAGAAGTAAGCTCTAGGTGCTAGGGAGACAACCATGATGATGAATGGATGCATGCAGTGTCATGCAAGGCATGCAAAACGTGCAGATTTGCATGCATGCATGAAAAATACAAAATGATGGTGTGAATATTCGAACACCCCCCCGCAAGCTATACTATGAGATGATAGCCAAAAAACAAGATAGGGATCCTGGTGACTGAGACCAAAGGTCACCCCGTAGAATCAATCTAAATAATCTAAGTGAGGAAAGAGGAAAAACTTAGTGGGAAGAAATCTCTCCCTCAAAATAAACTGAAGGATGCTAAAATAGCATGTCATCACTCACCCCCGAAGGAGGTAAGTGTCCTTCTTTTCCAAAGAAGGCTCGATCGCTCTGAGATGGATCAACAATGTGAGAAGGACGAAAACTTCTATTCTAAAAATATGATCTGGTTCTTCTATGATCATGTGGATCACCAACCAAATCACCGGCATATCGGAGTGTAATGGCAGCCCATCGAGGAAGACAAGGAGCATCAGGTTCTTGTGGATCTGGATCTCTCATCCTCTCATCTTCATCATTAGTTGCTAGACCTTTAGGTTCTTGTGGATCTAGATCTAGCATTCCATAATCATCAACTCCATCTTCAGATTCTAAATCTGAAGTATCATGTGAAGATGCATCACTCTCATCAACCAAAGGAGGAGTAGTAGGTGAGCTATCTTGCTCAATAGAAGGAGTATCATGGAGAGGCCATTCCTCAAACTGTACACTCCTTTCCAGAAATTTGGTCATGGAAATAGGATCAAGTAACTTGTAAGACTTTGCATCCAATGCATAGCCCACCATAATGCACTCTCTACTTTGTGAATCAAGAGCTCTCTGTTTGTCAGCTAGAATCCTTTCCCAAGCTCTAGATCCAAACACTTTAAGATGAAATACATCAGGTTTATATCCCATTCATGCTTCAAAATGAGTAGTATCTTTGAGTCCCTTGTGTGGAACTCTGTTCTGAAGATAGGTGGCACAGTTAATGACTTCTACCCAAAGACTAGGGTGCAACCCTTTCAACTTTAACATGTAGGTTGCTATCTCTTTCAATGTTTTGTTCTTCCTTTCAGCTACACCATTTTGTTGTCATGTGTAGGGAACAATATGTTGCATCTCAATGCCCTCTTCTGTATAAAAATATTGAAAGTCACCCTTGATGTACTCACCACCATTGTTAAAGCGAATGGATTTTATTTTCCTATCTAAAAATTTCTATACAGAAGACTTGAAGAACTTGAAGAACCTAGATACTTTTGATTTCAATCTAAGGAAATATACCCAAGTGAATCTAGAATAATCATCAATAAAAGTGAGCACATACCTTGATTTGTTCAGAGATAGATCTGGAATGAACGAACCACATCACTATGGATGAGATCAAGAGGATGAGAGGCTCTCTTATCCTTTCCTTTCTTAAACTTCTTCTTAGGATGCTTCCCCATCAAGCAATCATGACAGTTGCCTTTGGCAAACTTAATCTGGGGCAGCCCATCAACCATCTCCTTTGCATTCATTTCATGCAAGTACTTATAGTTAAGATGCGCAAATCTTTCATGCCACAATATGCTTTCTTCATCTGCATGAGTATGGAGTGCTGATTGCTTCGAGAGAGGTAAGAAGTGTGAGAACTCATACAGTTTGGAGTTGTGATTTGCAACTCCCTTTGCAATGATTTCACCTGAAACCATGTTTTTTACCTCGACTTCATTTGGAGAAAGTATGACTCTTTTGGGATCTCCAATATGAGTCATTTGATGCACTGAAAGTAAGTTTGTTGTAAAAGAAGGAACATAAAGCACATCAGAAAAGTAACCATAGTCAAGATTGATTCTTCCAATCCCCTAAGAGGAGACTTCTGAATCATTTCCCAACATGATGGAAGGGCCAACTGAGCTTTCGAAGTTGGAGAAGAGATATTTGGAGGAAGACATGTGTCTTGAGGCCCCTGAATCTATGATGAAAGAAGAATCTGTTGATGCACTTTCCATGAAGGAATGACATCTCTCTTTTCCTTCGGATCTAGAAGATTCAGTATCAGGATCTTTCTTCCTTGCACATGTTGGTACAGGAAGATTGTTCTTCTCGAGTAACTGTGCCATCAAATCTATAGTCTTCCTCATGCAAGTACTCTCAGGATGGAACCCCTTTAGACAATAAGTGCACTTGGTCTTTCCCTTCTGAGAATGCTTGGTCTTCTTTGCATTCGAAACCTCATATGACTGGTATGAACTATCTGTAGGCCGTGTATCATTCGATCTCTTATCAGAAATATTTTGCTTTCCTTTACCATTCGCTCTCTGCACTTGTAAGGGTTGAATCCAATTTGGGTTTGATCATTCCCATAGAGATCAAATTCTCTTCCTCTTGAGTAAAGATTGAATGAAATCATCAAGTGAGGGAAACTTCCATCTTGGAATGGACAACCTAGATGACTGGAAAGTAGAGACAAAAACTAAGTTTTCCTCCAACTTTGAGAGAATGGAAAGCATAAGCTGCTTGTCTTCTTTCACTATCTCATATATTTTCAACACTGATATCAAGCTTTTGAACTTGGTGAGGAAGGCATTGATATATTCGAAGCTGTCTGGACTCAAACATATGAGCTCATTCTCCAATTTGTGTCGTTGCATATCATATTTCATACCAAAAAGAGATTCAAGCTTGTCCCAAACCTCTTTAGGAGATGTAAGATCGATGACATGGAAGTGAACAGCTTCAGAAATTGAGAGAAGGAGTAGGCCAATTGCTTCATCAAGCCTATCCAAGTACTTGGAATTTTCAACAGCACTGAGAGGTTCTACCATCGTTCTGTTGAGTATTCGGGTGAAGCTCTTTGATCTCATGCAGAGAGTCATCTTGGATTTCCACTCAACATAGTTGGAAGATGTAAGATTTAGATCCATCTGAAACAAAGAAAGTCGAATAGTTGAAGAGGATTCCGAACGGGTAAATAAACCTGCAAAATAAGAGAATTTTTGTTGATGGAGAATGCTAAACTTTGACTGAACACTATCTTAAGGACACTTGGCACATAGACTAAGTCCTTCACATCTGGCTAGACCTCACTATATTTATCCAATGAATTCAAGTAATAGTACCAAGATTTGCCGTGGAAACTCAGAGGCTTCTGGTGCACAAGTGAAAAGATAGCTACTCAAATAAATGTTGATGTTGCAACTACTGCAATGGCTGCAATTTGAATAGTTTCTGACTGCTCTGATACCATGTGATAATATGCAGGTATCTAGCAACTGTAACGAACTCACAATCTAACTCTCAGGATTATTTGCAAAGAAGAAGAAGCATGCATTCAATAATCACTCATAAACACATAATAATGGATAATGTCAATATCATACAATGAATAATGAATGTAGATAATGTGTTACAATAATCAATGATGAGGCATCATATAGGATTCGAATTAGCCAAGTAGGGCATTCGAATTATGATCTCAAAGTATAGCATGAATAGCTATGGAGACATCAACCAGTTGGTAGCATCAGTCATGAGTGGTAAGAGTCTGTCAAGTGTGTCTAACTGAGTCTAACATAACTATCTAGCCATAAATCAAGGAATGGAGACTCTAAGTGGGGCGCATGAGGTTGTCTAACTCAAAGTATAGCTTGGATAACAATGGAGACATCATCCAGTCAATAGTATCAGTCATAAATGGTAATAGTCAATCAAGTGTGTCTAACTAAGTCTAACATAACCATCCAGGCATAAATCTTGGTATGGAGACTCCAAGGGGGGTGCATGAGGCTATCAAATAGAAGCTAGCTAACTAGAAGCTACAAGCAGTCAGTGGAAGAACTACTCAGTCAATGCACTAACTAAATGATAACTCCTGGTAGGTGAAGTAAGGTGCCCTAACTGAGTGATAACTGAACATAGGTGAGTAAAGGCACTCTAACTGACAATGGTAGGTGAAAAGTGCGCACTTGCTAAGCAGATAACTCAAAGAGGGCGCATTAGGTAGGTAGGAGGCCAATTAAGGGCTAAAGACAAGCTTCAGAAAGCTAGAAGTAAGCTCTAGGTGGTGGGGAGACAACCATGATGATGAATGGATGCATGCAGTGTCATGCAAAGCATGAAAAACATGCATATTTGAATGCATGCATGCAAAATACAAAATGATAGTGTGAATATTCGAACACCAGAAACGGTGCCAATGTGCCATCTCTGTAGCTCGGGTTTTGCTCAATGAGGGCCATTCCAATTTTGCTCAAGGGGGGAATTTCTCATTCGGACGCTCCCAATCATGAGTGGCAACCGTGGATGAGCCCAAAATGGAAATATGCACTTGTGGGAGCTGACGGAATCCAAGTCCGCTCATCGTTTTGGGTTCCGTAGCTCTGGAGCAAATCCTTAAAGTGTCCCTGAATGGCCCCGGGTTGCATGACGAAAATGCCCGTAACACCCAATCCATGGATCTATTCGTGAATCCTTTGATTCTGATGGATCCGGTACATTGGATTTTAGCTAGAGGACCCCCCACACCATGCCTCTAAGTCCCAAAAACAGTGCCAATGTGCCATCTCCGGAGCTAGGGTTTTTCTTAGTGAGGGCCATTCCAATTTCGCTCAAGGGGGCCATTTCTCATGTAGAGGCTCCCAAGTGTGTGTGGACGCATGCAAAACGACAAATTGCACCTGTGGGAGACAACGAAATCCAATTCCACTCACTTGTTTGGGTTTCGTGGCCCCGAAGGAAATCCTCAAAGTGTCTGTGAAGGGCCCCGTGGTGCCTGACTAAAATTCCGTAGCACCCAAACCATGGCTTTGTTCGTGAATCCGTTAATTCTGATGGATCCTAGACTGTGGGTTTTAGCTAGGGGACCCCCCACATCATGCCTCAAAGTCCCAGAAATGGTGTCAATGTGCCATCTCCGGAAGTAGGGTTTTGCTTAGTGATGGCCATTCCAATTTCGCTCAAGGGGGGCATTTCTCATCCAAAGGCCTCCAAGCATGCATGGCCACCATGGACACATCCACAATGACCATGTACACAATGGACATGTCCATGGTGGCCACGCAATCTCAAGAGCCTTTGGATGAGAAGTGGCCCCATTGAGAGAATTTGGAATGGCCCTCACTAAGCAAAACCCTAGCTCCAGAGATGGCACATTCGCACTGTTTTCGAGACTTTAAGGCACGGTGTGGGGGGGGGCCTAGCTGAAACCCGGTGCCCCAGACACATCGGAATCGAATGATTCGCGAAAGGAGCCTTGGTTTGGGTGCTACGGGCATTTTAGTGAGGCACCTCGGGGCCATTCAAGGACACTTTGAGGATTTTCTCTAAGGCCACGGAACCCAACCGACGAGCGGACTTGGATTTAGTCGGCTCCCAAAGGTGCGTATTTCCATTGCGGAGGCATCCACGGTGGCCATGCATGCTCGAGAGTATTCGGATGAGAAATTCCCCCCCTTGAGCAAAATTGGAATGGCCCTCATTGAGCAAAACCCTAGCTACTAAAATGGCACATTGGCACTGTTTTCAGGACTTCGAGGCATAGTGTGGGGGGGTCTAGCTGAAAACTAGCTTCCCGGATCCATCAGAATCGACGAATTCACAAACGGAGCCATGGTTTGGATGCTATGGGAATTTTAGTTGGGCACCCCGGGGCCATTCAAGGACACTTTGAGGATTTGCTCCGGACCATGGAACCCAAACCAACGAACGGACTTGGATTTCGTTGTCTCCCATAGGTGCATATTGCCATTGTGGATGCTTCCACGGTGGCCACACATGCCCGGTAGCCTCTGGATGAGAAATGGCCCCCTTGAACGAAATTTGAATGGCCCTCACTAAGAAAACCCTAGCTCCGTAGACGGCACATTGGCACCATTTCTGGGACTTCGAGGCATAGTGTGGGGGCTACCCTAATTGAAAACCAGTGTCACGGACCCATTGGAATTGACAGATTCACGATTAGAGACACTGTTTTGGTGTAATAGGAATTTTCATTGGGAACTCCAAGGCCATTTAGGGACACTTTGAGGATTTTCTCTAGGGCCACAGAACCCAAACCGGCGAGCGGAATTGGATTTCGTCTACTCCCACATGTGCACGTGGCCATTATGGATGCATCCATGGTGGTCACGCATGCCCAGGACCCTCCATATGAGAAATGAGCCCCTTGAGTGAAATTGGAATGGCCCTCATTGAGTAAATCCCTAGCTCCGGAGATGGCACATTGGCACCATTTCCAGGACTTCGAGGCACGATGTGGGGGGGGGCTAGCTGAAACCTAGTGCTCTAGATCCATTGGAATCAATGGATTCATAAATGGAGCCACGGTTTGGGTGATATGGGCATTTTAGTCGGGAACCCTGAAGCTATCCAGGGACACTTTGAGGATTTGCTACGGGGCCACGAAACCCAAATTGGTGAGCGGACTTGGATTTCGTTGGCTCCCACATGTGTGTATTTCCATTATGGACATGTCCGCAGTGGCCATGCAAGCCTGGGAGCCTCCGAATGAGAAATGGATCCCTTGAGCAAAATTGGAATGGCCCTCACTGAGCAAAACCCTAGCTATGGATATGGAACATTGGCACCATTTCTAGGACTTCGAGGCATGGTGTGGGGGGGGGGTGGCTAAAACCCAACGTCATGAATCGATTGGAATCGACAGATTCACGAACGGAGCCACGGTTTGGGTGCTATGGGCATTTTGGTCAAGAACCCTAGGGCCATTCAAGGACACTTTGATTATTTGCTCCGGGGCCATAAAACCCAAACCGCTAAGCAAAATTGGATTCCGTCGATTCCCATAGGGGTAAGTGGTCATTTTGGATGCGTCCATGGTGGCCATGCACACCTGGGATCCTCCGGATGAGAAATGGCCCCCTTGAGCGAAATTGGAATGGCCCTCATTGAGAAAAACCCTAGCTCCGGATATGGAACATTGGCACCATTTTCGGGACTTCGAGGCACTATGTGGGGGGTCCCCTAACTGAAACCCAACACCCTAGATCCATCGAAATAGATGGATTCACGAACAGAGCCATGGTTTTGGTGTTGCAGGCATTTTAGTCGAGCACCCCGGGTCCATTCAGAGACACTTTGAGGATTTGATTTTGGGCCACGGAACTCGAACCGTTGAGCAGACTTGGATTCCATCGTCTCCCATAGGTGTGTATTTCCATTTAGGATGCATCCATGCTAGCCACGCATGCCCAAGAGCCTTCGGATGAGAAATGGCCCCCTTGAGTGAAATTGGAATGGCCCTCACTGAGAAAAACCCTAGATCCGAAGATGGCACATTAGCACCATTTTTGGGACTTCGAGGCATGGTGTGGGGTGGCCCCTAGATGGAACCCAGCATCCCGGATGCATCAGAATTGACAGATTCATGAACGGAGCCACGGTTTGGGTGCTACGGGAATTTTAGTCGGGCACCCCAGGGCCATTCAGGGACACTTTGAGGATTTGCTCTGGGGCCAGAGAACCCAAACTGGTGATCGAACTTAGATTCCGTCGGCTCCCACAGGTGCAAGTGGCCATTGTGGATATTATATATTTTAAATCACCTCAAATCATAATATGTTGTAAATATCATATTAAATAATATTTTAAAATTGATTAAAAAATATTTATTATTTATATTTAAATTTATCAAGCTTTTGAGTTTCATGATAGTGTCACCATTGTGGAGAGGGTGAAGAGGTAGTGTTACTTGTAGGGATATTAGGACATATTGGAGGAAGTATCTAAAGGGTACAGAGGGTTTAGTGTGAGGTTTGGTGAGGGTTAGGGTTAGAGTTATAATTCATTTTCCTAATGTACATTTTATATTAATGGTATGACTTGGTGCAAGGTGGTGCTCTCAAATAGCTATTTCATTATGAAATATTTAAAAAGACATGAATTAAATATAAGATAAGTGTTTCTTTAGAATCCTAAAATTAGTTAGAGATTAGTAAAAACCTCTATGTATTGTTGCATACTTTGTATATAATCTTATCACAATTGGAGCCACCTATTTATTAAGTTTGATTCATAAACTAGAGGATAAAAATTGTCTTTTCAAATCCTAACACAATGCATCCCACGTAACGTGTCATGGTGAAGATCTCTGACGCATCTTCTCAATATCTGGTCTGGCCCTTTTTTGAAAAGCATTCCTTCTATCCATGTGTACATGGCACTTTGCCTTATGATTTTGTTCTTTTCTTGGTGGCTGTAATGTTGTGGGAATTTACCAGACACTAAGTAGTTTGCTATGTCAACAAACCATGGGCTTCTTGTTGAGATTGCAAAAAGGTGCTCATCAGGGAAGTTATCATTTACCAGTTCATTTTCTTGTCCATGGGTGAGTCTAGACAGAAAATCAGCTACTACATTACGTTTTCCTGGCTTATCCAAAATTGTTAAGTCAAATTTTTGCAAGAGTAGTAGCCATCCAATTATTTGAGGACTTGTATTAGGTTTATTCATAAGATACCTGATTGCTGGATGATTAGTGTGGACAAAAACTTGGTATCTAGTTATGTAGTGCCTAAAATTTTTTATGGCATGTATGACAGCCAAAAACCCCTTCTCTGTGACTGTATAATATAATTCTGATCCTGCCAAGTTTTTACTGATATAATATATGGCATATGGTCTCTTCTCTTCTTCTTGTCCAAGGACTGATCCAATGGCCTTATCTGATGCATCAAAATGGATGTGGAATGCAAGCGCCCAATTTGGTCCTTGGAGTACTGGAGCTGTGATTGTCTTCTCCTTGAGGTTATCAAATGCTGACATACAATGTTTTGTCCAGATGAATTATGTGTCTTTTGTGAGAAGAGAAAACATTAGTGCATCAATTTTGCTATAACTCTCGATAAATATTTTGTTGTAGCCTGTTTTCCCACGAAAACTTCTCACATCTCTTTGTTTGACAGGTGGTGGCAGTGTTCTGATGACTATGACTTTTGCTTGATCAACTTCAATTCCTCTTTGTGAAATATGGTGTCCAAGCATGATGCCTTCTTCCATCAGCATTCTGCATTTATCATTGCTCAGACATAAGCTCATCTCGATGCATTTTTTCAAGACTAATTCTAGATGTTTTAATGCTTGGTCGAAATTATGGCCATAGGGTTTGAAGTCATCCTTGTAGACTTCCATTTGATCATTAATAAAATCAAAGAAGATGATTAAGATTGCCCTTTGAAATGTTTTTGGGGCATTACAAAGTCCAAAGGGTAGCACTCTGTATGCATAAGTGCCCCATGGGCATGTGAATGTTGTTTTATCCTAATCAGCTAGGTGGATTAGGATCTGGTTGTACCCACTGAACCCATCCAAGAATGAGAAAAAATTGTTTCTAGCCAATGTGTCCAGTTCTTGGTCGGTGAATGGTAGAGGGAAGTGATCTCTCTTAGTTGCCTTATTGAGCTCTCTATAATCCAAGTAGATCCATTACAGGATTTTTGAGGTCTAAAATGGGCCTCCTAAGGGAAATAATAAAATAAGAGTTCTAAATTTTAGAGGGGAAAAAGAAAAACTACTTTTTCTTATCGTATTTTTGACATATCTCCTTAATGTTTTACCCAAATTTCAAGTTTGGACACTCATTGGATGCGGATTTTAATTCTGCATCCAACCCATACCCACACTGCATACTTTTGAGGTACCCACGACATAAAAAATGAAATTTTCAATAAAAAAATGTATTTTAATATTAAAATACTTTTTTTATCGAAATTTTCATTTTTTCATGTCGGTCTAGCTTAAAGGCATACTTCAAGACATAAGAATCCCTGCTGAGCCATGCATGCCTTCCCCTTCCCTTCAAGCCTATTAGATTTGTTAATAAATGTGAGATTATCTGGATACAATCTTCATTGTACATTTCAACCAATTGGTCGAGAAAGATGCATACCTTAATTTTATGTTGGGAGACAATGTTTTTATATCCCTATTTAAACCCAGCTTCCTAAGATACACTCTCATAGAGTGAGAAGGAAAAAAAAAGAACAGGGAGGTAATTTCGATTGGATGTGTAGGTAGAACGGTTATTATATTAAAGATTTTATGTTCATGTTTGCCTAGACCTCCTATAGCTTTATAGCCCATGGATTCTAATATTTGATTCCCTCTAGGGTATACTTGCTCATGGGTGCCTTAGAATTATGCAGTGTGGGTATGGTTTGGATACGGATTTAAATTCCGCATCCAACGAGTGCCCAAACTTGAAATTTTGGTAAACCGTTAAGGTGATATGTCAAAAATATGATAAGAAAAAGTAGTTTTTTGTTTTTCCCTCCAATTTGTTTTACAAATTTTACCCTTATGGTTGACAACATCATCCTGAATCCTATAGGTTCTTATAAACTGAATTTTTATGGTATATTTTTTGTTTTGAGGCCCATTTTTTACCTCAAAACTCTCCTAATGCTCCACTTCCCTCCTTTCGTAGGAACTATAACCAATGGTGAGACCCATTCACTATCTGAGATTGGGTATATGAACCTTGCATCTAACAGCTTTTGTAACTCCATCTTAACTATGTCTTTTAATGTTGGGTTCATTCTTCTTTGTGGTTTTCTGATAGGAACAACACCTTCCTTGATATAGATGTAATGCTTGCAGATGTCTAGGTGGATACCCTTCATGTCAGTGTATGCCCATGCAAAAGCTTTGTTGTTGTCTGACAGTACCTTCATTAATTGTTGTTCTTTTCCTAGCTCCAAATTGGAGTTAATATTGACTGTCTTTCCAGGCATTATCTCAACTGTTTTGATATGAATTGGATGTTGTTCAAGTGTGAGTACCTCTTCCCACATTCTGTCAGAGTTGTGGGTTGATGTTTTCTCTTCTTGTTGTTGACCTGTGCCAAAAGAATCTTCAAAATATCATGATTAGAAGATGCATTTTGAATAAACCTATCTAAATGACTGTCTTCATCGATGGCTTTTAGTTATAGGGAAGCTTCAATGGTAATAACAGGTCATATGTTTTGGCTTGTTATATCATTATAATCGTCTGTCCAGTTTTGATATTCTAGATCTGAAGACTTTCTTGCTGGAGGATATATCGTGATTTTCTTTCTACCTTTCCCACAAGTGATTGTCATGTTGCTTGATCAACAACCTATATAGGAGTCTATAGTTGCTAGCCAAGGTCTCCCTAGTATTATTGGGTACCCACTGAGTTTACTTTTCACTTCAATGACTTTGAAGTCAGTTGGGTACTCCCAGCATTCTATATTGATAATAATGTCTTCAAGCATTCCTTCAGGTTTTACAGTTGATGTGTCAGCAAGCTATAGTACGATAGATGTTGGTCTGACCACCGATTGGAGTCCTAGGGCTATCATTGTGTCCTTGGTAATCACGTTGATTGAAACCCCTAAATCAATTAGGTTGTTGGCAATATGTCTATAGTTGATAGTCGCGTTGACTACTGGACTGCCTGGATCAAGGTATTTGGGGTTGATAATGACACCCAACATTGAATCTGCTAACTAGCCTATTACGTTTATAGTTGGTGGGTCACGTCTTCTTTTGCCAGGTATTTTTAAGCAATTCTCTTTAATAAACTTGTTACAAATTGGCACATCTCTTATGGCCTGTAAAATTGGAATTTGGATGTTCAAATGTTTTAATTTGTTCAGAATTGCATTTTCCTCTTCTTCTTTTGTATTTCGTATGAGTTTTTTAGGGAATGGAGGGTTTCTATTTTGTATGTGTATCATAATTTCTTCTTCCTGAGGGTTTGTCTCATCTGGATGCTGAATTTCAGGTTGTGTTGTTTGTTCGTGATCTCCATCTCCTTGATTATTCTGCGTGTGTGTGTTTTGTAATGTTTTCCCAGGCCTGAGATTAATTTCATTTATTTACAGGGTATCCACTACATAAGTAGGGAACTGCATGACTTCAGTGTTATAGGTATGTTGCTGTCCTAGTTTGTTGTTGTTTGGGTTTGGAACCGGCTGGGAAGGAATTGGTGGAGGTATGGGAGGTGGTTGGTTTTGTGGGGGTGGCATGATGAGTCGCTGCTGAGATGGATGCCTCCATTTTATTGAATAAGGATATGGATTTCCATAATTCGTTGTTGGATGAGCAAAAGGTGGGGGGTATGGAGAATAAGATTGTGGGTAATAAGGCTGTTGATGTGGTTGGTTTCACTGCCACTGGTTTGGAGTTGGCTGAGATGGCCATGGGGCAGGTGCTGAGTTCCAACTTTGTTGATTACTTCCCTAATTAATGTAGGCTTGGTTGTTGGGTTGGTAAGGCCTAACAAAATTATTTCTTCTTTGATTAACGAAACAGAGTTGTTCTATTGCACCTTCAGTTGTGGGATCTTTGATGGAAACTTTGCATGAGGGAAACATAGGGCATTTATCGGCAGAGTGATCATCATTGTACAGGCCACATATTTCTATCGTTTTTAGTGTGCACTGTCCCCTTTCATGCTTCTTTCTACAGCGTGGACAGAATACTGCCAATGCTTAGTTTATCTCATCCTGTTTCTTCTTCATTTGGAGTGCATCAAGTTGCATTGCTAGGGATTGAAGGATATCAATTTTCATATCATCAAGAAGGTTCCCTAAATCAGACTTTGTGAGGTTTGGTCCTGACGATGCCGATCCCCTAGTGAATGGATGTGAATCCCCTGTCCTGCTTTTACCTTTTCTGGATCTAGAATAGTTCTTGAAGATTTGTAGGATTTGGTCATAACTTTTCTGGAATATATCCCCATCTCCCACAAGGTTCAAGACTTCCATATTTTCTTCTTTGATCCCCCTAAGAATGACAATTTTTAGTGATTCTTGGTCTAAGGTGTAGTGACTAGCTCGTTTGTAACTGAGTTGAAAGCGTTGTGCATAGTCTTCTAGGGATTCTCTTTCTCCTTGTTGCGTTCTGAAGATTTCATCTCTTGTATCTTTTTCCTTACAGTTGTCCCTGTATTTTTCTAGGACGGTTTGTTTCATTTGGTCCCAGGTGAAAATGTTGTTTCCTTCTAGGATCATAAACAATCTAAGTGATAGATCATAGTTTTTGTGCATCCGTAGTGTAACCAAATGACCTACAAACTACCTCAAATTGAAATAAGAATGTGTCGGGATCTTCTGATATTAAGCCATGGAAGTTTGGCAGGTTATTAGGGTTGATATTCTTCATCCTGGCATCCCCAAGAGGTACACTGATGGGAAAAGTGACCATCTCTATAGGTTCATCCTCTTCCTCTGCCATAGTGGTGTTTGAGCTAGAGCTAGCAAAGAAGTTATCTCTGTTTGGATCATATCTAAAATCAACTTCGTCTTCTAAGTTAAGGAATACAAATTGGGAATTATCAAAACTATTGTTACTCATAGGGCAGTTAGGCAGAAAGTGTCCAAATCTATCTCTCTATCGCCGAGGCATTCATGGTAGAATTTTTATGTTTCTAGTTGTTTTTGTGTTTTTTTTCAAGATGTCTTCTATAGATTAAGCACCTCAACGGAAATAGCGCCAAAAAGTGGTGGACTCCAGGAAAGGATACCTAATTAGGGTAGCTAAAGTGGAAGTATACTTTAATTATCGACCAGGGAACATACAATATTAAGAGGTGCTAAGCACTGTATGTGCTCTATAGGATGGTCTTCGTCGTTTAGGGTGTCAAAATACTGGAAATCAATAAAGCTTTATCTATTCAAATCAAATACTGAAAGTGATGATTATTACTCTAATTAAATAAAAAAGATGAAACAATTAACTTCTATATGATCGAACTCAGATAAGGG
The DNA here is from genome assembly GCA_027924585.1 of Larix kaempferi. NCBI lineage: Eukaryota > Viridiplantae > Streptophyta > Pinopsida > Pinales > Pinaceae > Larix > Larix kaempferi. The sequence goes on along the minus strand of BSBM01000179.1, from coordinate 18,881,634 downwards.
AAATATGGATTGAATTGTAGATCTGAATCATTGTCTAGAATTAATATAAAATGCTGGAAAACAGGGGTAAAATATGTCTGCGCTGAATGCATGTACATGACTACAGAAAGCATGTTACGAAATTGCAAAATCGGTATTATTGGACTACAGGGAAAAATCATTGAACTGAAAGAAGAATCTATTGTTCAAACCATTATCAAAGTACTTCACATATTATGAGGATTAAAGCAACTAGAAAAACACATGAGAAATACCTGAAGTAAAACGATGCTCTTGACCTACGTGTTGAGGGGGCCCTCCCCAACCCATATTTTAGGAGTGGAAAAGACTTATAAACTGAAAGTTTGAAATAACATCAATTCTTCCATTATTAAAATCGTAACTTCATGTCTCAGAAAAGTATTAGAACAAAGTTGTCTCGAATAACATATGTTGAATATAAGTTCTACAAAAATGCCAACATGAACCCCTTTCTAATCAAGAGGTCCATATATATATATATATATATTATGAATCATAACCTGACTCTATGCATTAAATGCCGATCCTACTAAACATGAGTTTTCTTCTATAAATCGGGAAATATGGCGTTGAGCCACTCATGGTCTTTCAGTCTTTGAGTTGGATTTTCTTTTTGTCTCTTAGATCACCTGCGCCTACTCATACATACTTATTTTCATATAATTAGCTCATAGAAAACACATTTAAGCATAAAAGAATAATCTCTAAACTACTTTATTAAATAATCAAAACAGATGCATTATTCCCCACAAACAGAGGTATTTTCCTTATCCATTATTGTGCTTGTGTGGCATAAAAAGGCTATAGAGTACCTAATTTGGGACTCATCAATTGCTCAATGTCTTTGGTGTTCCTCAATGTCTTTGGAGATGGTGCTATTCAATTGTATATGGTGCTCTTATATTGGTATATGGTTCTCTTCAATTGCTGATGGTCTGTGGTCCTCTTCTATTGGATATTCTTCAATATTGTTCAATGAATTCGTGGTGCTTCTTAAGTGAATCATGGATATGGCCTATTGGAGTCTTCAAATGGATATGGTTCTCTCTAATTGGATATGGGGCTCTTCAATTCGTATATGGTGCTCTTTAATTTGAGATGATCTATGGTTTTCTTCTATTGGAGATTACTCAAATTACTCAATGATTTCAAGGTTCTCCTCAATTCTCAGAAACTAAATCATGCAGAATGGAAAATGTGATGATTAAATTAAGAGATTTTTTGTATGCCTTCCCAAAGAATGTGTGAATCAAACTGTAGATTGGTGTTCAACCTATTAGAGTGACTTTTGAATATTCAAAATTATTGTTTATATCATAGAAAAATGTGTCCATGTTATGTTCTTATATAATACATGTGCATTTTGTAACATTAAAGGTGGTGGTTACACAGCTATTACACAATACCAGTGGACATTACATTACTATTGATAAAACATAACATGCACACATTTTTACTCAACAAAACACGTACATGTTATGTTTATGTATAATTATACCCCCGTAACACCCCCCCCCTCTCTCTCTCTCTAACACACACACACATCGCTATGGCTCCCCCTACCACTAAACCCCCACCTCAATCACTCCACCCATAACACCCCACCTGGTCCCTTTTGGTGTCAATATCTTCTCTCATCTTTTGGTCAGCCATGCGTGGCATGTATTGCTGCGATTTCAAATCCAAAACAAATTCTTCAGTGAAATTCATACTAGTCAGAAAATATCAAGGATTGCCTTTCTAGATTGCAAGTAGTGTGAAAGACTTAACACTAAATAGATTTCCATTATACCAGTGGGAACATAAGTGGCATCATAATTTAAGACCTACCTTCCTTGTCTAGATGTTTGAATATACTCTTGGTATTTTTTTAACCCCCCTCATCATGTATTGTTGCAATATCAAATACAAAAACATCTTCATTTGTCAACATTAATTAGAATATATTGTTTGTGTCGACTGAAAAAATATTGAAATTTAAATAAAACCATCAACTTAGAACCCCAATCAACTTAAAACACCTAACCCCCACCCCTCTCTCTCCTTCGACCACCTTACACCCTGGAACCACACTAGTTCTTGCTTTCTCACACACAATCACACACACTCTATATATCACACACACATGTACACCCCCCCTTCTCCTCATCTCTAGCCCCCCACCTCTCTACCTCTAACCTTGTAACGCCCCCCCTCTCTACCTCTAATCCACTAACAATCCCCCCCCTATCTCTACCTATAACCCCCTACCCCCAATCGTTCACTAACCCTCCTACTCTCTCTATATCTCTCCTACTCCCCTTACCCCTAATCCCCTAACACCCCTGCTCTCTACCTATAACTTCCTAACACCCCCCTATCTCTACATATAACCCCTACCACCAACTCCCCTCTCTTTGTCTCTCTCTAACTCCCACTACCCCTTACACCCCTCCCTCTCTACCTATAGCCCCCTAGCACCCCCATCTCTTCCTATAACCCCCCGACATCCTCCTCTCTCTCTATCTCTATCATATTCCCCCTACCTCAAACCCCATTCCCCCACTCTTTAACTCTGGCCTACTCCCCATACCCCTAACCCCCTCTTACTCTCTACCTCTAACTCCCTAACACCCCCCCTCTCTCTATCTCTCTCATACTCCCACTATCGCTAACCCACCCTCTCTCGATCTCTCTCCTACTTCCCCTACCATCCCCTAACATCCCCATTCTCTACCTCTAACCCCCTAACACCTTCCCCTCTCTCTTTGCTTATAACCCCCAAGCATCCCCCATTTCTCTATCTCTCTCATACTCCTGTTACCCCTTACCCCCCCTCTCTCTATCTCTCTCTACCTTTAACCCCTACCCCTAAACCCCCCTCTCTCTATCTCCCTCCTACTCCCCCAATCCCTAGCCCATTAGCACTCCCCTCACTATCTTTAACCCCCAACACCTCCCATCTCTACCTCTAACCTCCTAACACTGCTCCCCATGTCTCTCTACCTCTAACCCCCTACCCCTCACCCCCCCTCCTCTCTCTATATCTCTCCTACCCCTTATCCCTAACCACCTAACACCACCCCTATCTACCTCTAAACCCCTACCACCCTTTACCTCTACCCCTTGATCCTAACCCACCCTTCTCTATCTCTCTCCTACTCCCCCTACCCCTAACCCCCCTAACACCCCTCCTCTTTCTCTATATCTAGCCCTCTTTAATCCCCTACATCTAACTGACCCCAATCTCTATCCCTCTCCTACTCTCCCTACCCCTTACATACCCCCTCTCTACCTCTAACCCCCTAACACCCCCCTTTGTTTACCTCTAAACCCCACCTCTAACCCACTACCTCTAACTCTCCCTACTCCCTATCTCTCTCCTACTCCCCTTACCCCTAGCCCCCCCTCTCTCTATCTCTCTCCTACTACCCCTACTCTTAACCCCCTAACACCCCCCCTCTCTAAGTCTAACCCCCTAACACCCCCCTCTCTAACTCTAACCCCCTAACACCACGTCCCTCTCTACCTCTAATCCCCTAACACACCCACTCTCTATCAAACTCTAACAATCCCCCCCTCTCTCTATCTCTCTCGTACTCCATGTACCTCTAACCGCCGCTCTCTCCAAATCTCTCCTACTCCCCCTAACTCTAAAACCATAACACCCCCCTCGCCCCCTCTCCTTAACTCTCTCCTACTCCCCCTACCCCTAACACGCCCATCCCCCTACCTATAACCCCCTAACACCCCCCCTCTCTACCTCTAACCCCCTAACATCCCCCCTCTCTACCTCTAACCCCCTAACACCCCCCTCTCTCTCTACCTCTAATGGCCCCCACCCTCTCTACCTCTAACCCCCTAACATCCCTCCCTCTCTACCTCTAACCACCTAACATCCCCCCATATCTACCTCTAACCCCCTATCACCCCCCTCTCTCTCACCTCTAATAGTCCCCCCCTCTCTATGCTCCCCCTACCCCTAACCCCTTATGCCCTTTCTCTATCTCTCTACTACTCCCTCTACCCCTAATCCCCTAACACCTCTCTACCTCTAACCCCCTACCCCTAAACCCCATCTCTATCTACCTCTCACTCCCTAACATCCCTCCCCTCTCTTGGTCTCTCTCATACTCTCCCTACCCCTAAACCCCCATCTATCTATATCTATCCTATTCCCCCTACCCTTAACCCCCTTAACACACCCTTCCTCCCTACCTACCTCTAACCCTTTAACATCCACCCATCTCTCTCTCTACCTCTAACCTCGCAACAACCCCCACTCTCTATCTCTTTCATACCCCCCCTACCCCTAACCCCCCCCCTCTATATCTCTCTCATAATCATTCATCCTTAACCCACCCACCTCTCTCTATCTCTCTCCTACTCCCCCTACCTATAGCCCCTTAACACAACCCCCCTACCTCTAACCTCCTAAACCTTACTAATCATTAGTGTCATATATGATAAAGTGGTAGTGGTGCATATCACATGCAAGATCTTGTGAATACAATCGCATGAACATTTCTTAGTTATATATCGCGTACATGTTTATTTTTCCACCAAAATTTTCAAGTTCGGAAAATATAATTATCGATACATTACCGATTCAAGATATTACAATAGGGTAATAATAATAGTAATAATATCTATCTATCTATATATATATATCAGTTGAAGGAGTTTATGTGTAGAAGCATTGTTGAAGAAAGTGGGAGGGTGACCTCCAAGGAACCATATATGGGAGAGAAAGAATATGGTATGTGAGGATAGCATCCAAGGAACCTGTGTTGAGGCTAAAGATGTTTTTTTCTTAGTGGGACATGACCCAGATAGAATGATAACAGATGCCAAGATGAATATAGTCCTTCTAGGTGGGTGTTGAGCTAAAGTGAACTAGAAGGAGTGCCAATATTGGGTTGTGTGGGTGGGCGGAGATCAAGGAACTTAGTGGTGCATGAATTTTGGTGATCATATGGAACTAAATTTATGTGAAAAGTAGGCCTTGATCGCAGGCTCTAATACCAAATGATGAAGATCACTAATCAAATCTTGTAAGAAAACTCAAAATTAAGAGAAAACTAAAGAAGATAAGTGAGCATAACAAAATTATTATCCTTAATTCATTTCAAAGAATCATGTTTATAATTGAAAAGGGATCCAATTTATTGATTAAGATAGTCAATTTACACTATTACATAGATTAACTACTCAACCACCTGTACATAGCTTAGAGCTAGAGGTGCAACTATTTATTCATAAACTACTCTTTAAACCTTAAAGATGTTCCCTCATGGGAGGTGTGTTCATGGAGAGCTACACTCCTTGGGAAACATGCCCTCCTATTCCACATCACTCCTTTGGCATATTATTCTCAATATGCACATCACATGTACACATTTCTCATAGTTTTCCTCAACAACATGCACACTTTCACAATCATCAACACTCTTTGCAACCACATTCAGGGGAATTTATTTTTCTTTCTCCTCTCTCTCTCTCTCTCCTTTCTCTCATTATTTCTCTTCATTTGCACCTTCTTAATTCTCAATTACAAATGATATGCCTCTTCTATTAACCACATATTATCCACATGTATTTTTATTTTAATGGACATATTCAATCCATCTACAGCCTACATGATCTTTTATTATAGAAAACTAACTCTCATGCTCATTCTACAATATTTTTAAAAAAACTCTATACATCCATCATTTGCTCCAGTTTTTCTAATATTTTCTTCATTTTCAATGTATAATAAAAATTCACAAACTTACCTCTCAATTTAGTAACCATACTTTCACCAAGCAATTTTCACTCTTTGGGGTCTTTAATCTCATCGCAATAAAAATACATCTACATGCCTTCTATCCATTCTATTATCCTTTCTAGATCTGTGACTTGGCATTTTCATCTCTATTTTTTGTTGCTTCATTTTTCTACATATGCTACATCACTAGAATATTCAATATATGTTCCTTTTGGAAATAATCTATGATGAGACATTTTTATGGATTCCATCCCCTTCTTCATCTTTTAAAATATTTCTACAGTTTATTTTCTTCCAACCATTCTATAATGTTCAATACCTCATTCTCCATAACCTCTATCGAACACTTTTCAATATTGGAGTTGTATCTCCTTGTCCAATGTCTTCCTGATAGTGCCATTAGAGTTGTGCTTCACCATCCCATTCAAATAACTCTACCCATTGTCACACCCTTCATGGGGTCACCTACACTTTTCTTATTCCATTGTAACTATTGCTTCACATAATCTCTCGTCTTCTTAAGGTAGCAACTCTACTCATATACCCTCTTCCACAGGAATTGTTTCCACCCCTCAAATTCTACTTGCTTCGATACCACATGTGTAGTAAAGCCACAACTCCTTGTAATAACCCTCCATGCAATGGACATTAACTAAGTTGTTACAAATAAATTCAATTCTAGTCTTAACAAACAACCACCAATGTAATTCAATTGAAAAAAGACACAAATACACCACAATAATAATAAAAAGGCATAACTAAACAATTTTAGAATTCAATTGAAAACAAGTAAAACTACCACAACAACATATTTGCATAATTGTCTAAATAGTTTGTGTGTCTCATAGTGATTCACATTAGACAAACTAAATCAAATAAAAGCAAAATGTTCTTTGATCATTCAATAAATCCATATGATTGTATTCCACAACTTATGACAAAACATATTTCATTATATTATAATTTTTTTAATTACAAAATAAAACCACAGTAGATCCATTTTAAACTATAGGATCCAAGTTTTTTTATTATGAACCGACATGAATATATTTAATTATTTTTTACTTTTGATAAGTTATGAAGCACTTACTAGATTGTAAGCACCTTGAAAGTTCGGTGCAATAAAAATCTTTCAAAATAACTACATTATCATAGTTTCTTGTAAATCTGATTTACTTAAATATTTATATTTTTAAAATTTATATAAACGAATACAATTTTGTAATTAATCCTATTAAATTTTTAATTATGCCAAAGGCGTATTTTAAGGGGTCGGATCCTCTCGGGCCTTCGTCGTATGTCGACGACGAATGAAGAGCCGCCACCTGTCATACTCCTTCGGTACAATACTGTACCTCTTCTGCAACTGCCGAGTGTCCATGAGTACTAGCCTCAGCACCTCCCACACCACAAGCTTCTTCAAATTCCCGGGATCTTCCTGCAGGCACTCGCACATGACCGTCAACATGTCTCCCAACACCGCTAATTCCCTCAGCAACTCTGTGTTTTCTAGAGCTGTGGTGCTTCGATCCCTAGACCTACGGTCCAAGAATCCCCCTAGGGGTCGATACGTGCAGAAGCACTACTCAATGTATCTGGCGTAGCACCTCACCCAAGACGACAACTACCATGTCAGCACGGTGGACATGTCCCTGAAACTGTCGAGATTGAGATAACTGCGACCCCTGGTGAACGTGTCGATGTTGAGGTGGTCCTATAGAATGAAGTTTCCCTCACAAAGGAGCCTGTGTATGAGTATCAGGAACTTGAGTGCCACAACCAACTTTTGGGTGTTCCTCAGCCGCCTCTTGAGCTCCACCACGCAGAGTGACAACAAGAGTCGCGAGGTCAAACACGAAAAGTGGATGGCATCCACATGTTTCTCCCGCGGGGGGGAACTCCTTATGGCTGGTGGCTCTGACGATGGTCACATGGATCGATGATGGGGACCTCAAAACGGCCTTGCGTTCCGCTTCCTTGTCTTTGGATCGTCATGGAGCTCTAAGAATTTTCATAACCAAACTCCAAACAGGTTTTATAGGTTGTTTACTACACAAGTTTAATTGGTTTCCGTCGTTGTCTGTATAAAGAACAACATGACAAAATTTTTACAATTATATAACTAACTACAAATAAAACAAACATTCAACTCAAAAATATGGAGAAAGGACATGAATGTAATGATCAAATATCGGCAATTGTGCTGTGTAGGATAAAGTTTAAAACAAAATTGAACTTAAGTTATTTGCAAATCGATCTATAACATGCACAATGAATTAGTTTTACCATATTTCTACGAAAGTCGCGGGTGAAATTGGGTTTTGAATAACTCATTTCAAATACCCGGCCATAATGCACAAAAAGGAAGTTACAATGTGCAGATCATGAACGACATTAAAGGCTGCATGATCTCTAAAAAGAGAAAGGAATTTCGTTGATATGATTATTTTTCTAGAATATTTATTGAACAGATTAGACTTAAAAAAGAATGCTCAATATGACTCTTGTCAATTACTACCAAGTTAAGTTATTAACTTATTCCCATGGGATTAACCCATGGTCATTCAATACAAGCTTTGCTCCAGCAAGGGAGAAGTAAACTTCAACAGTCTCTCATATTCAAAAAAAATTGTGTAATATTTTAATAAAGAGATGTAGAGATTTGACATATTTTTATGGCAATTTGAGATGTGTTATATGAGTTGGCACATGTATGAAAGCAATGTTAGATATCGACCAAAAGCCTGTTTAATGCCTAGTCATTATATGACATATTTGGGGCCGAGAGCGACACAACAACAACGACAATAGAATGGACGATGGAAGAACTAATCCACAACCCAGAGAATTTTAAACGAGCCCAGGCTAAATTAGAAGCGGTTGTTGGTCGCAAGCAAATGGTGGAAAGCTCTGTGCTATGCCATTTTTGAAAATTTTAGAGTCAACTCGCATTTTACTGTTACTCTCGATCTACACCATGTTGTTTCGTTCGTTACCAAGAGTTGTCCCAACTTCGCAGATCTCCACAACAACAAAAAAATAGTTGTCATGAAGAGCCTTAACTGCACTCTCACCTATCAACCACATCAATGTCCTTACTGCGTAGGCTGTCTGGTTTGTTGGACTTTCTTGCGGATAAAGCTTACAAGAACTCGAACCTACCAACCCAAAGTGAAAATTTTATAAATTAAAGCTCTGTACGAGGAAATTGATAGGGGACGCGGCAGCAATTGACAGGGGGCGAGCTGTGATCTGAGAACTACTCATTGTCGAGTCGAGAAGGAAGACGTTGGATCGAGTATGGCAATGGTGACTAATATGAAGATGAACAAACTACTTTCTATTGTTTTGGGAGTGCTAGTAGAAACCACTTGTACTTGTCATGTAGAATTTCGGCAGTGAAGTTGCGTCGTCCTATGAATAAATCAGAGAGCTCGCTCTTGGATTGGAAGCTGACCAGAAGCCATTCATTTGGGTTTTACAGAACCACCACCATCCTCCTCCTCTTGATCATCCTCCTCAAGATTAGGGTAGTGAGGAAGGAGGTGAGTATGCACTTCCAGAGGGGTTCGAAGGTCAAATCGAGGGATTGGGTTTGATAATCCATGGTTGGGCACCTCAACTGCTCATACTCTCTCACCCCTCTACCGTAGGATCTATCTCACACTGTGGGTGGAATTCCGCAGTGGAAAGCATTGACCATAGATTTCCCATCTTGGCATGGCCGATCAGAGGAGATCAGCATCACAATGCCAAATAGTTATCTTTTGGCTTACTAGGGAGAGGAGACATAGGGAAAATTTCCACCAAAAAAATTTGAAGAAAGATCAACAAACTCAATCCTACTGCTGCATGTGATATTTTGGGGAAGAGATCCACTCAATGAATTAGTAGCTAAGTTCAAGTAGGAAATGTTGATCGATGAAAACAACGAAGGCAGAGGTGACCCAATAAGGTCATTCGAAGACAGGTCGAGCCTCTGTATTTGGTCAAATGACCCAAGATCTGGAACATGAAACCTGACATTGTTTGGCTTAATACAAGCTTGACAACTTGTTTGTTTCCCAGAATTGGGAACATGGGTTCAAGACTATTACCCTGCAAATCAAGTTCTTGTAAGTTTGTCAAGATGCTCATATCTGGAAAATCCCCAGACAACTGATTTCCTGAAATATGTAACACTCTGAGGCTTTTCAATGTACTCAAAGAGCTCGACAGAGTACCACTTAACAAGTTGTTCTTGAAGCTCATAAAGGTTAGATCAGGGAGGGCGCTTATCCAATCAGGCACTGAGCCATTCAACATATTGTTGTCCAGTATCAAGGTCTGGAGATTCCTCTGAAGAGAAAGATCATGAGGAGAGTTTCCATATAAAAAATTTGAAGTGATATTTAGTATTACAAGGGAGGACAATCGATGCATCTTTGCCGGTAGAGGACCCCAGATTCCTAGAGATGCTAGAAAGAGAATTTAAGACTTGAAATCTTGTAGAGAGTAATTAAAAATGAATCTATTGAAAAAGATGATGACAGATTGTGGTTTGAAACATAAAAAATATTATTCCCCTTTTCAAGAGAGCCCTTGTCACCCACATTTTTCAGTTGTTGCACATATCTATTTATAAGTAGGAAATTCAATTCAGTCCGATGTTTGGATCGTCACGGAGCTCTACTATAAAGGTTCCCAATATCCATAATGGTCCAAAGGCAATCCCATAAGCATCTCTGCAGTTGACAAGGTTGTTCTTCCTGCTTTTTATGGCATCCTTCATACGGGCTTGATCTGAGTGGAAAAGGCCAATGATATATTTTTTTTATGAGGCCATCCACGTATTTAACAAAGAAGCCTCCCCACATACTCATAACTCATAACAAGCATTTGACAAGTTGTCCGCGTTCTCTAAGAATTTTCATCATTACAGTGTGCAATACGCATGTCAAGGGAAACTTGGAGGGATCCATTTGAGCACAACACATGATAGAACCTTCCACTATCAATTGCATATTGTCTTCCATTTTAAACTTCATCATTTTCAACAACTTGGACCCTTTCATTACACTGCTTAAGATATAGAGCCATCCTATACATTGTGTCTAGAATGAAAACCCGCTCATTTCGGTTGGCAAAAACAGTTTCAAATCTCTCCAAAACCTCTACAACCACAAGAAGACCTGCAGTAACCGAATCTTCCTTCCCTATTTCCTTCTTGACACTTTTCCACCAATCATCATAATATTCTTCACCATGTAGAGTTCAACAATATCTTTCTAAATACCATAAAGTAAAATAAAATCAACGAAAATGTAATTTAAATATTTCACATAGAAGTAGTCAACTAATTTCATGTTTAAATAAAAAGTACTTAATGTCTTTTGGTCGAGGTTTAATGCTAACAAAGGTTATCATTAGAGATTTAGGCAAGTATATATTATTAAAATTGTTTAGGAAAGTAGTTAATGATTAACAATTATGTTTAATAGTATTTTTTTAAAGTTAAACCATTTTTAATGGATAGATAGTTACCTTGTAGGATTATAAAAGAGGTAGGACCCATAAAGAAGAAAGTGTTGCATGGAGCTCAAGAAACATTAGAAGAAAAGTGTGATTCAATGGCCAATTCAATCAGTGGGTCATCTGAAGATGAAAATGAAGAAGACGATGGAAGTGGTGTATCTTTTGAAGATGATGAAAATGGACATGTACTTTTATGCTACTATGAAGAATAAAATACAAATGTGTGTAAAGCAGCCATGACATACAGATATTTAAAACTCTCCACAATAAGATATGGCTTCTATATGCAACACTAACTATGCTTAAAATTAATTCTAAAGATATTTAGGAGAATATATGTTGCAAAGAAAGATTGAATAAAGAGATTTCAAGAGACCAAAATGTATATATACTAAACAACAACCTCTTTTGCATTTTCTAATAGGTACTCTTCAATATCATGGCCATCCACATAATACCCAGTCTTTCTGCAAATGAATTAATGCCTTTTCTATCATGCATACATGTACTACTTGTATGGAATCATATCCTAGCATTCTTACTCATCCATCTCTCAATGGACACATTTGCAATCGATGGCATAGAGAAAATGATGGTCATTGATTCTGAAAATGCAATAATATGGACCATGGTGACAAACCCATTGTACTATCCATTTTCAAATTGAACAAATGCTCATTCCTTGTGCTAGCCCAATTTTGCGGGTTAGGAACGTTTGTGGTGGACAATACAGGTATAGTGGTCACATTATTAGTTCCTCCAAAAAAAATTTCAAATTTCAAATTTCCTTCCATGCCACCTTTCGTATATAATTGATCTCCATAAACTTTTGACGCCAAAAAACATCGTTTAAGCCCTCAAATGGGTCTCGAAAGGTTTTGGTACCAAAATCTACAAAGTAAGCCCTACCCCTAAAATACACCCTACAAGCCAATTCATCCAATTTCGCCACCTACAAAGCACCAAAATAGATGAAAAAATCTACATTAATCCAATTCACATCATTTGGACTCAAATAATCACCATTATTTGTGTTTTATTACTTTCTACATACACACACCTTACAACTCAAAAGTTTCAATTCCCCGCTTTGTGGTATCCTAGTTAATCCTATTTAAAAAACATAAAAACCTATTAATTCACATGGAGAAAAGTCAACACTTTATTTGAAGCCTTGTTTGATAAAACATCAAATTATTAAAAATAATCAAGGAGCCCATTACCATATTAAAAGTGCTTGAGAGTGTAACTTTCCATGGCTTGATAAGAACTTCATGTGGGCCCAGTAAAGTAGTGAAAGCTAAATGATTCAAGCAATGTCCATCGGGTTTTAGATTGGTGTACCCAATAAATGCAAATAGAAAACGAATCCAAAGAAATGTGAATAAATAGCTCAATACTCGAGACCACGCAACCCCATCACGCAATTTGTTTGGTCGGCAAAATTAAATAATTTTAAGGAATGTCCAGAAAATTCGCATTGTAGCTTTAAGTAATAAATTCTGGAAGCCTAGAAAATTGCATTGAAGCCTAGTAAATGCGGTTACCAGCAAGCAAACAAAACTTTGAATATGGATGATTCAACAAGCTACATCGAAGCCCAGAAAATGTCGTTACAAGGAACCTACAACGAAGCCCAGAAAACCAGGAAGCAAAACTCAAATACGGATGATTCACCAAGCTACATCGCCTCGAAGGCCGACCATTCTAACGATCAAGAATACGGCAAATATTGAGTAGTGTTCATATTAAAAACCATTCGGGACTTCTAATTACTTCACTTGTTTATGCAATAGTTTTCACATCACAACACAGTATTCATTTCGTGGAAGCGAGGATATACAGGGGATTTTCTTGCGGTCTGGTGTCGGAGGCGCTCCCTCGCCATGGGCAAAAATAGTGGAGAAGCTCCTGAGAGAAGTTTAGCACGTCTTTCTGCGAAAAGAAGCAATCCGAGGCCGAAAAGAAGCAATCCGGCCGTAGAATCCGAGGCCGAAGAGCAAGTGTGTGCGAGTGATCCGAAGAAGCAACAAGAAGTAGAAAAGAAATCTGAGGCCGAACAGCAAATGTGTCCAAACGATCAGAATCTACAACAAGAATTTGTAAAGAACCTTAGCAATGAAAACGCATTATTGGAGGAGATGCAGCCAGACAAAAAGAAAAGGAAACTGCGAGTGCTGTTGAACGTCAACAATAAGCAATGGCTAGATGATCTTAGTAAACGTTTGCATTACAGATCTCCTGAAGCTGCGATGAATTGGTTTATACCTAATGAAACGAAAGGTTTGTATGAGATGACAAACATGCTCGGCAGTGAGAAGGGCGGTCAGACCATTGATTGGTTATTATCATTGACACCCGACCGTATATCAAGACTCACACAAGAATTGGAATTTTAGAATGTACAGCAGACGTATGATTGGTTATTGTTAGGAGATACCAATCATTTGATCGAAGTAACCAGAGAGTTTGGCTTTACGGAAATTGGACAAGACTATAGAATGCCTTTTTGGAATGGCAACGTATAAACCTTTGTTCGACCCCACAAATTCGTTGGGCTTTCAAGATTGCCGTAAAACCATTGAGTGGTTATTGAATGAAGCACAGGACAACATTGCTGCAATTAATCAAAGAGATTTGCCTCCCGCCCTTGGTTCCACTTTAATAGCTGTCGGCCGGTTTGCCTCGCTACTCGTCCGCCCTTAACAAAATCCCTCCCGGCCAATTTCCACTGAGCCAGGTAGGAGAAACACCGTTTTCTTCGAATGCTAGTATGCCAGTGAATCAATCATTTGGAAATGATGGTGTCCCTCATCAGATGATGCCACCGAACCTTAATGCTACGGGCAATCAATTTCATGTTGGTGAGACACAAGGACAGCATGATCAATTTCGGATGGTTAATTCAGAACCCTGACAGCCATTTCAATTCCAAAACGATGCTAGTAGTTGGCTCCCAGAAAATTAATCATTTGGAAATCATAATGTCCCTCATCAGATGATGCCGCGAAACCTAAATGCTACTGGAAATCAATTTCATGTTGGTGTGACACAAGGACATCATGATCAATCTCGGATGGTTCATTCAGAACCCCGGCACCCATTGCAATTCCAAAACGGCACTAGTAGTTGGCCCCGAGAAAATCCGCAGCAGAATCAGTTTCAGACGATCAATAGTACAGGTCTCCAAGGAGGCTTTCCACTTGCAGAGAATCAATTATCCAATTGGTATGTGATAGGACAGGATGTATCCATGCAGCAATCAACCCAGGGTAGAAGTTTGCCAAACGGCAATTACTCCATTCAGGGATCAAACAGTAACTATATTGATCCTTCTGTTGATGTTAATAGCCATGCTCTGATGCCATATCCTGTTCAGGATTTAAACGATTTTATGCAGAGAAGAATGCAGGCAGAATCTATGTCTCAGATGCCATATCCTGTTTTTCCAAACAGCAATTACTCCATGCAGGGATCCAACACTAACCATACTCAGGATTTAACCAGCGACATCATAATATGTTTAATGATTTTATGCAGAGAAGAATGTAGGCGGAATCTATTGGACAATGGTTACAGCCTCAATTTTCCAGGCAACGTGATGCTGATCTTCGACAACGTGATCAAGTGTTTCTAGGCAGCGTTACGCACCTGGAAGGGATGCCTACTGCAAGTGCAAGACTACAATACTACTAGGGATGGCATGGAAACTGGAACCAATCATCGTGCTTTTATAGACAGAGAAGAGTCCAGATCCTTGGCAAGCTTGCTGGAAAGAAAACACTCTCACTGAACGGATTACAGTTGAGTAGAAGTTTCAGTCATTCACATATTGACATTCTTTAGTTTCGAGGATTTTAGTCATCAATTGAATTTGCTAGGTGCTTGTTTGTTTTCCATTTTTAATAGTGGTAGGTCTTCGGTAGCCAAACCATGTAATTTTCTATTTAGATGCTTTTGTATTTTTTCATTGTTGATTTTCCATACATGTGGAGTATATACATATCAGAGATTGTTTCTCTCGTGATCTCCACCATGGGATAGACTCATATGCATTTGTATTTTTTCATTATCTATTTTCCATACATGTGGAGTATAGACATATCAGAGATGGTTTCTCTTGTGATCTCCACCATGGGATAGACTCTAGTCAGGATATTATTGTCTAATACATTGTTAGGATATCATTGTCTAATACCTTGTGGTATTAAGTATATTATTAATAATAGAATTAGCATCCATCATTTGTAATTGGCTTTATAAGGGGATAGAGCTAGGAGCTAGATTTTTTGCACTTTGAGTTTTATGGGTTATGGGATGAGTTTTATGGACTTCATCCTTGTGGAATGATAGTCTCATCATAGTGGTGGTCTCTTTCATAGAGAGATTAAGTAGGACACAGAGTGCCTAATTGGAGGAACTTTCTTGTTTCTAATTTGTAGAAGATTATTTTTCTCATACAGATAATTGATTTAATGCGTATAAAATGACATGTTTTTATATTTATGTTCTGTATTTATTTATTTTACAATTTATGTAAATATCTTTGCTTAGATTTAATTATTATAGTTATGGATGAACTCATGGTAGGATTACATAGATGTCAATTTAATTAATTGGGTTACTATAGTTTTGCTTCTACTATTAAACTTTTCTAAACTTAGCTAACGAAAAAGTATTATCTAGTCTGTCAACATAGGTATATGATAGTCTATATAATTTTATGAATGATAGAATGATTGTTATATTTTTTAAAGTTAAATTCCATTTCAGTAGAGATGTCATTTTGTTTATGTTTTTGTAACTGAAATGGAAATGTGTCTTCTCAAACTTTGTTCTTGGCAATCAATCCAATAGGTAGATATTATTCATCTCACCTTGTATGTTGTTGGGATAACTCCCATGTTTTGGAATCCAAATATGAGGAGACCATTGTTCCTTGTGTTAAGTATTTGGAAACATTTCTAAGCATTTTTACGTGCAACAAATGACATTTTTCAAATGGTGTGTGAAAATTATTATTGCATTTCCTTGAATTCCATAAAATGTTGTGTTAGATATTACACAAGTTAATTAATAATAACTCCCTTAAATGCGTGGTAGCTTGGTGCTTAAGACATTGCAATTCAATATATTTGTCCTAACTCCTTATATATTGTTGAATAGGTTTTTGATGCCAACTCAAGTTGATAAACAAGTATGTAAGGTTGATCTCCTTCATGTTTATAAGGTTACCTACACCAAAATATTTTCACTATGATATTGACATCACTAGGGGCTTTGTAATCATCCCTTGTGAGTCATCTTTAGTTAGTGGGTGTTACATATTTGATGTCTGCAATGCTATCTTACTGCCTTGGTGTATGGCTTATGTTGGGATTTCATTATGCATCAATACTCTTCTATATTATGTTGCTATATGCAAGTAGATATTACTATGTGAATCTTCTTTTATGCATATGTGTTGGATATGCTATCATCTCTAGTTGAACCATGCCTTGTGGAGTATGTTATCTTAAACCATAGTAGCATAATTCGGCTATATTGGCACTTCGTGTACGGAAAGGTGTGATACGGATACGGATTATTAATGGGAAATTAAATTTTGAAAACTAAATAAAAAAAACTTTAATTACTTAAACCCTATAAAATAGAAATACCATTTAATTATTTAAACACTATAAAAAGAAATACCATTCAATTTCATATTTTCTTATTAAAATAACTATCACTTACATATTCGAGGCTCTTGAGATTTATACTTTTGTTTTCTCAATATATGTTAAATTTATTATATAAATGTCTCTGCATATTTATGGTATATTTGTGAATTATTTGATTAAAAATATTATATATAATCAAGCTACTTCCGTATTTTATTGTATTAGATATTTTCATTATGTATTTTTTCCGTATCGAATCGTATTTATATCCGTAATCATACTCGAATTATGCTACTATGTCTTAAACTAACCTCCATCCATACAAGTATCTATACTATTTTTTTAACATAACAATGCAACACACATTGCCCACAACAACCTTCCCCTAAGCAAATTTCAATACATGTTCCTTACAAATAAATAATAAAAAACCAATTGAAAAAGAGATAAATTAATAACTGTGTGATTATAAAACAAATGTTGCTTCTATGAAGCAATAAGTAGCATTGCACTTTCTACATATAACAAGTCAATTGAAAACCTCTATGAAGTAAAGTACATAGATTTAAATTTGTTTACTTTAAAATAATATCTCAATTAAATATTTACTTTTGTCTAAACTTAATATAACAACAAAAGTATATGTTGATTGATTTAATTTCACTTGTTGCTTGCTTTTATGTTCGTTCCTATCCAATTCACTCTTAAAATTTCAATATTGTATAATTTCAATATTTTAATGATTAATTTTCAATGTTACATGATTTAAATAGTTTAATGATTAATTTCTTCCTATAGTAAGGGAAGTCTAGGAATTTGGATTTTATTGTAATTAATTCACTACACAAAGTTTCTCAAATGTGTATTACCTATGTTATAGAAATCTATGTGAATATGCATGTTGTTTAGGTTTGTTTTCTTAATATTTTTTATATTAGTGTTATAAAATATTATTTAGATTAATATAGTTTGAAAGAAATGATTTTTAATAATGAAGAATTATTTTATGTTGTTTACTTTGTAGTTTTCAAGGGTTTTAATTAGAATGAAACCAATTTTGTGTTATGTAATTGATTCAAAAAGTTTTAATGATTGGTTTGTGTGTATGTTTATCACAACATTAAAAATTGTCCTCTAGTTTTAGTTATTCTTCTAACATCCTGAATTTTAGTATATGTCTATATTGTATAGAAAATGACATTACATTATCATCAATCATGAATCATTTACTTTTAACAATGTTATGATGAATTTTATTAATTTCGAATCATTTACATGAGCTATAAAACTCACAAGTGACATATAAATCCCCTCTATAGATTACCCAATCAACCAACACTTCACCCCTCAGCATGCACAACACTAAGAATGCATTCCCCTTCTTTTAAAGTAGTCCCTCATGCTATCCCAACTCCCTTCAAGCCCTCCAACACAAGTTGGCCAAGAAATCTCGTTGCTAGGACTCCAGGGATTCTTTGATATAGGCCAAATTTCCTTTCACAATAGCACTATAATAATTAACATTAGTTGTTGGAAATGGCATAACCTTCTATGAAAGTACAATCCTTTACTTCTTGATATTGTTGGCGCATCCTACAATCCTCTTCTCTATAGCTCATACCATCAAGCATCATGCTATATTCCAATTGCAAATATTATGTGCAAGTTCATAACTCTCCACATTGTCATGATAAGGATCCCATGTTTCCCCCTTAATACCCACTCTTAGGATGATAATACATAAAGGTTACATCACTATAATCTTCAATATATCTTGCATTTGGAAATATTATACGATGAGACATTTCCATGGCTTCCATTCCCTTCTTCATATTTTACAATATTTCTACAATTTATTTTCTTCCAACTATCCTATAATGTTCAATGCCTCATTCTCCATAACCTCTATCGAACACTTTTCAAGATCGGAGTTGTTTCTCCTTGTCCAATGTCTTCATGATCGTGTCGTTAGAGGTGTGCTTCACCATCTCATTCAAATAACTCTACCCATTGTCACATCCTTCATGGGCTCACATGAAATTCTCTTATTTCATTGTAACTATTGTTTCACATAATCTCTCCTCTTCTTAAGGTAACAATTCTACTCATCTTCCCACTTTCACAGGAATTGCACCAACCCTCTAATTCTACTTGCTTCCATACCACATGTGTAGTAAAGCCACAACTCCTTGTAATAACCCTCCGCACAATGAACTTTAACTAAAATTATTACAAATAAATTCAATTTTTGTCTTAACAAACAACCACCAATGTAATTTAATTGAAAAAAGATATAGATACACCACAATAATAATAAAAAGGCATAACTAAACAATTTTAGATTTCAATTAAAAATAACTAAAACTACCACAACAACATATTTGCATAATTACCTAAATAGATTGGCCAAACACTATGTGATTCACATCATACAAACTAAATCAAATGGAAGAAAAATGTTCTTTGTCCATTCACCAATTCCATATGATTGTATTCCACAACTTATGACAAAATATATTTCATTACATTATAATTTTTTTTAATTACAAAATAAAACCAAAAATACATGTAAACATCACGGTAGATCCATTTTAAAGCGGGAATCCAATTTCTTTATTTAAATATTTTTTAAATTTAACTAAAATAAATACAATTTTGTAATTAATCATATTTATTAAAACATAAAAACCTATTAATTCACCTCAGGTAAACATAAACATGGAGAAAAGTGAACACCTTATTTATTTGAAGCCTATCATTCTTGATTGGTAAAACATAAAATTATTAATAATCAAGGAGCTCAATGCCCATTACTACATTGAAAGTGTTTGAGAGTGCAACTGTCCACTTCTCGATAACAATTTTGAACTTCAAGTGGACCCAGCAAAGTACTCAAAGCTAAATGATTCAAGCAATGCCCATCAAGTTTTAGATTCGTGGACCCGATAAATTCAAAGCTAAAACGAATACAAAGAAATGTGAATAAATAGCTTAATAATCGAGACCAAGCAAGTTAACAACCCCATCATATTGCAATTAATTGAAGTGCAAAAAATAAAATCTCTTCGAAGCCCAGTAAATGTCGTTACCGCAATACAAATGATTCAACAAGCTACATCGAAGCCCAGAAAAACTCAAAAATGGATGATTCACCAAGCTACATTGAAGGCCAACCATTCAAACAATCAAGAATCCAGCAAATATTGAGTAGTCTTACATATTAAAAACCATTCAGGACTTCCAACTTAACTTGTTTGTGCGATAGTTTTCACATCGAAAGACAGTATTCATTTCATTGCAGCGAGGATATACAAGGGTTTTTCTTTTAAAATTGCAGTCTGGTTGCAGAGACACTCCCTCGCCATGGGAAACAATAAAGGAAAAGGTCCTGAGAGAAGTTCAGAGGCCGAAGAGCAAGTGTGTACAAATGATTCAAAGAAGCAACAAGAAATAGCTGAGGCCGAACAACAAGTGTGTCCAAACGATCCAAAGAAACTACAAGAAATAGAAAACCTGAGCAATGAAAACACATTATTGGAGGAGATGCAGCCAAACAAAAATAAAAGGAAACTGCGAGTGTTGTTGAACATCACCAATAAGCAACGGATAGATGATCTTGCTAAACATTTGCATTACATATCTCCTGGAGCTGCGATGAATTGGTTTTTTCCTAATGAAACGAAAGGTTTATCTGAGATGACAAAAATACTTCAGACCATTGATTGGTTATTATCATTGACACCCCACCATATACCAAGACTCACACAAGAATTGGGCTTTCAGAATGTACAACATACGTTTGATTGGTTATTGTCAGGAGATACGAAGCGTTTGATCGAAGTAACCAGAGAGTTGGGCATTATGGAAATTGGACAGACTATAGAATGCCTTTTAGAAATGGCAACGTATAAACCTTTGTTAGAGCTCACAAATTCGTTGGGCAATTTGAAATCCCAACGAATTGGTAAGCTCTAACAAGGGCTTATACGTTACTATTCCTAAAATCCATTCTATCATCTATCCACTTTGCGTAAAGCCCAACTCTCTGGTAACTTCTATCAAACACTTGGTATCTCCTAGCACTAACCAATCAAACATGTATTGTACATTCTAAATAACCAATCAATGGTATGACCGCCCTTCTCATTGCCCATATTTTTTGTCAGCTCAGACCAACCTTTCGTTTCATTTGGTAAGAGCCATTCCATCACAGCTCTAGGGGACCTGAATCCCAATAATTTAGTAAGCTCATTTCAAGGGAAAAGCACACCGCGCCGTAAATAAGATTTAACTGCACAGTAGATGTATATCTTCTTTTTCTTCTCTTCGGACTTAGCGGACCATACAATAGAGAACTTCAATTTTATCTTCGCGGAACACTTGCTTCACTAAGAATTAACTTCACAGTTTTAACTGCGCAATTTCAGCTTTTCACTTCGCGGCAAGTAACTATGCGATTTCGACTTTTCACTTCCCGGCAAGTAACTATGCGATTTCGACTTTTCACTTCGCGGCAAGTAACTGCACGGTGAACTTCGCCGTGCTGCGCAGTTAACTTCATAATACTTTTTCCGAAACACTTTGTGGATCACTTAAACAAAGTTTTTCATGAAATATATTTCTCTAAGACATAACAACTAAAACATCTAACGCAAAGTTACTCCTTGTTAAATTAGAACTTTCACTGCGGTGAACTATTTTGGAATCTTGATTTCTTTTACTACAGGTAAGTGTAAACAATATTCACACGAGTAAATCTCGAGATGATGTGTGACTTGCAATATACAACATTCTTGAGAATGAAACATAAAACATAGACTTATATATTTACCAAAGTAAACTGCGCAACTCCTTAATACATGGAAATGAGTTTCACTGCGATCTTTTACATTCACAGAGCTTGGGCTCTTGATACAAAATTCACGGATCTTCACTTCTATTCTTCTCCTCTTCACATCACTCACTAAGTTTCAAACTATGAGTTTCTACTTATATATTTTTCTATCAACCGACTTAGGAACGCTTCACCTGGAAGCTATAGGAATGCATTAAACACAGAAATTAATTCTTACCTAAGATTTCTTGACTTGCGAACTATTAACGCAGTGAAGTAAATACAAACAAGACGTGTGTCGGATTGGCTGCGAACTAACTAACATACTGACATTGCGTACATCACGCTAACACAAATAGACTCACAGGGTGACTGACAGAGCCGACATAGATCAGATACGCTATTGGCTCATAAATTACGATATTTCCAACACTTCCCCTTAATTATGAGCGGATGGGGATCTTTAAACAAAATTAAAATATTACAAAATATTCTAGAGCTGAAAAAACATGCTCTGTTCATGACAGAGTTCACTGCGCAGAACTTGTCACTCGCAAACAACTTCGCAGAAATTGGAATGGGTCTTTTGCCAATGGTTTGGTAAAGATGTATGCTACTTGATCTTCAGACTTGCAAAATTCTAAATAGATTTCTTTGTTGTTTATCAACTCTTTGATGAAGTGATACCTTGTGTCGATGTGCTTGGTTCTTTTGTGGTAGACATGATTCTTTGATAGTGCGATAGTTGAATTGTTGTTGCAGTAAATGACTATAGGTTCTTGCTGATGCTGCAACAGATCACTCAACATCCTTCGCATCCAAACTGCTTGACATGCAGCACTTGTAGCTGCGACATACTCTGCTTCTGCTGAAGAAAGAGTTACTATGGGTTGTTTCTTTGACGCCCATGATACAACACCTATTCCTACATGAAATGTATTCCTAGATGTGCTTTTCCTATCATCCACACTGCCTCCAATAAGTTTTAAATTTTATGAGGTTGAATACAAAATACCAAAGTCTCTTATTCCACTTACATACCTCAGAACTCTTTTACCTGCTTGCCAATGCGATTCTTTTGGTGACTCCATGAATCTTGAGATTAAGCTGATTGCATACATGATATCTAGCCTTGTCCCTGTAAGATACATAAGGCTTCCAACAATCCTTTTAAACAAAGTAGGATCTACATTGGATCCATTATCATCCTTGGTTAATTTTAAACCTATTATTACTATTGTTGGGGTTGTCTTACAGTTTAACATCTTAAATATGTTCAAGACATCACTTGCATATTTCGACTGAGATATAAAAATACCCTTTTTAGTCTGCTGGACTTCAATGCCTAGAAAATACTTCATAAGCCCCAAATTAGTCATTTAAAATTCACTTTCCATGACTGTTTTGAATTCTTCTATGCCAAAATTACCAGTAAATATTAAATCATCTACATACAGGAAGACAATTAGCTTATTACGTTGCTGATTGATTTTTGTGTATAGCGTTGGCTCACATTCACTTCTGTGAAATCCATTCTGAATGAGGTAAGAGTCAATGCGATTGTACCAAGCTCTAGGAGATTTTTTCAAACCATAGAGCGCCTTTTTCATCTTGTATACTCTGTGTCCTTGTCCTGGAACTTCATAGCCTTATGGATGCTCCACATATACTTCTTCCTCCAAATAACCATTTAGGAATGCGGACTTAACATCCATTTGATAAACATGCCATTTCTTTTGTGCTGCGATGGCCAAAACTGTTCTGATAGTGTCCATTCTTGCTACAGGTGCAAATGTTTCATTGAAGTCTATGCCAGGGTGCTATTTGAATCCCCTTGCTACCAATCTTGCCTTGTGTTTCTGCACATTTCCATCAGCATCTTGCTTGGTCTTATAGATCTATTTCACACTTATCACATCCTTGTCCTTAGGAACATCAACTAGTTCCCATGTGTGGTTCTTCTCAATGCATTCTATTTCTTCATCCATGGCTTGAGCCCAAAATTTATCTTCAACAGCTTCTTCAAATGTTAGCGAATCAATAATTTGAGAAAATAATGCAAAACATGAGAATGAATTAGGTGTACCAGTCTAATATATCTCATGCAGACTTCTTGTCCTTAGCGGAGTTGCTGGTGTCGAACTGCGCGAACTGCTTGTTGGGGTCTACTGCGCACTTGGAGTGCTTATCGAAGTTGATGTGACTTGTGTCGGAGTGGCTTGTGCTGCGACATGCTGCGCTATCCTGGGAGTAGATGGTGCTGTGAAGTTCTGATTCACATGCGGTGTCTCTACCACATCTTCTGTGATGTCATCATGTTCAACATGTGACACGATTTTCACATTCTTCTCTACAGTTCCATCCCATGCTTCATTTTCAACAAACTAAACATCGTCGGACATCGATTCATGATGTATACGGTAGTTTCCACTGCTTCATCCCAATATTCATTTGATAGATGCATGGCTGCCAACATACTGCATGCCATCTCCATAATGGTTCTGCTTTTCCTCTCTGCGATACCATTCTGCTGCAGTGTATACTGCGCGGTGAACTACTTCTGTATGCCATGATTCTTGCAAAAATTTAAGAAATCATTTGAGACATACTCACCACCTCTGTCTATTCTTAAATCTTGATGCTATAACCACTCTGCTTCTCCACAAGTGCCTTGAACTGCTGAAAACAACTAAATGCATCAGATTTGTGTTTTAGAAAATAAAACCATGTTTTTCTTGTGAAATCAAAAAAAATGTGAGTCGATAAGTGCATCCTCCCATGGATGGTGTTTGCATCGGTCCACAAATATCAGAGTGCACAATTTCAAGTGGTGTGCGAGCTCTGTATGACTTTTCGACTGGAAAAGTCTATCTGTGTTGTTTTCCAAAGATACAGCCTTCACAAATTCTTTCTGGCTTTTCAATTAATGGAAATTCTTTTACCATATCCTTAATATGCAGTAGCTTCATCCCACCAAAATCCAGATTTCCAAATATGAAGTGCCATAACCAAGATTCATCCTTCATTTCTATTTGAAATGCAGCTTGCATCGTGCTATCTTTTTCTTTCTTATCACAGTGAACTTCTGCTCCTTTGCTTTCTGCTTTAAATGCAGATCCAGAATTTTCATTCCGACTTTCATGAACAATTTGAGTTGTGTTTCCTTTTATGATGGGTCTTATCCTCAAAGGAAACAAGCAATTGCTTGTCATCTGCACTTCGGCTATCAACTGATTGCTTGGGTATATGTCTTTGATAAGACAACGCTTTCCTATCACATGGATTCTGTAACATTTTTCCATCAGTTGTCTAGTGCTCATCAAATTATGCTTCAACCCTTGGACATAATAAACATCAGACATATATTTCTGCTCCCCCTGTTGGGTTAGAATATCAACAGTACCCTTACCCAAAATAGTGACTTGAAAATTATTTCCAAGTATGACATTAGTTTGAACTGACTTATCTAGACTACAAAATAGATTTAAATTACTAGTCATGTGATTGCTACAGCCTGAGTCTAAATACCATATGTCATTTGGACTTTCTTGGAAAACATTGCATTTAAGTGAAGGTGCGCATGCTAAGAACAGTGAGTTGTTCGAAGTGCTATTGCTACTTTACTGAGGTTCACCTTGCTTTCCTGGGTCATACTGCTTCTTCGTGCATTCATATGCGAAGTGTCCATACCTCTTACAGTAATGACATTGAATTTTTTATTTATCATACCTTTACCCACTTGGTTGATTGGGGGTATGATTCTGACCTCTTCCCATGACATGTGTAGGGATGTTGCTGCGACATCCTCTGAAAGAACTTCATCCTCTACCTCTAGAGTTTGATCTTCCTCTGCCTCTTCCACGACTTATTGATGACTGTGCTTCGAATGCACCTTCCAACAATGTATCTGAACCATTGATTCTATGTTCATGATTGAGTAATGAGGCTTGCAATTCATCAATGCTAAATGTGGATAGATCTTTGTTTTCCTCTAGGGTTATAACCAAAGATTCAAATTTCTTTGGAAGAACTCTAAGAACTTTTTCAACAACTCTTTGATCACCTAGAGTTTCTCCATGAGACTTTATTTGATTAACCAGACCAATTACACGAGTATAGAATGAGTATACTGACTCTGTATCTTTCATTGACAGAGATTCAAAATCTCTTTTAAGAATTTAAGGTTTGGCAGTCTTTACCTTATGCAAGCCTTGATAGGTAGTTTCCAGTGTGTCCCACACTTCCTTAGCTGACTGCGTTGCTGTGTTAGGAACCCATGTCGTTACTTTGTTAGTATATTGTTGTTGGACGCATGTGCTTTGTAAGTTGTCCCGTAGTATTTGTTGATCCATAGTTTGTGTTATTGTTGTTGGTGCATATGCTTTGTAAGTCGCCCATAGTATTGTTGATCCATAGTTTGTAGTGGCCCGTGGTTTTGACCCATAGTATTGGCGCCTAGACTTAGTATATAAGTGTGTGTTGAGGCCTATGAAGGCATCATGAAGTTATTTTGTATTGAGCTTGCTCAAAGGAGGTTGCCCACTCGAAGTGGCTTGCGATCAATAAAAGTATTATGTGATTTGATATATTGTGTATTTTCGTCAATTAATTGTTGTAGGTTCATCTCATCTGGTATCAGAGCACCTTCTTGGGCTCGCTGGGTGAAATTTCTACCAAATCTTTTTTCGCATCTATTGCAGGTTCGGATTTGGGAATAATCCCTATCCGCTTAACTATGGGAAGTACTTGGGCATAAGCCCTAAAACTCATTGTGAGGAGTACCACATGAACCCCGAAGTAGCTGGTCCATTGAGAGGACTTACCAGCGAAAAGGGCAACGACCCCTACCTGATTGACTAGTTCCCACCCGTGAGGTAAACCAAGAGTTGTCATTTGTGGCAAAGTGGTTATCAGTCTTACCTGAGCCGTGGAGTGAGGGGTACTTCCTCAGTACGCAAGCCGTCAGACAGCATTGGTGGCCGAGTGAATCCCTTGAACTGTTAGAAAGCTGAGCATACATGGGGTCCATATCTATTTTCAGCTGATACATCGTAGATTTCATTTGTCCAGAACTGTTTCCGATCACTTTCGAGCCATTGCAGATCCATCAGTTTCCAATCACTTATGTGCCATTGTAGATCCATCTATTGCAGATCCCTTCCACGCTGTTACCAATCCATTTTTGGGAAAACAAAAACGAGTATAAAATTCTATTTTTCTGCCATATCTCCCTTGTTTTAACTCCGTTTCCCTTGAAAATTCTCTGACACCCCTACAATCCCATTCTGCATCTTTCATTGCTGAGGACCCTATCCCAAATTCCACTTCCCAACACCCAAAATCTCACATTTGTCTATTTTTAGGGTTTTCCATAACTTCTTCGATTTTCACCCGATCGCCTTCAAATTTTACCATAGAGTTCCTTTCCTAATTCTGCTTCTTTGCCCCTTTTTGCCAAATTTTCTCATTCTTTCACCCCGCTTTTGAAATCCTCATTTTCTGCTTCCCTATCCTTTCGATGATGTCCAAAACCTAGTCAAACCAAAATTAGCCTTCTGATTTATTCCCAAGTCCAGATTTTCTTTTACTGAAACAATCTCTGTTTTTGTTTTTCTACCCACTCAAAAAAAAAAAAAAAACACCCTGGTTATGGTTGTCACCCACGCCAGAGCAAAAACTATGGAGGAAGCACTTGCCGTTATCCAAGCCAAACTTCAGGATCTAGATGAAAAATTTCTCGGCCTCCATCTTAAGCATTCAGCCATGAACAACAAACGACAGTCCAAGTCTTCATCAGACAATAGGTTCTCTTCTTCCAGCAATTTTTGTGGTTCGAAGCTTGATTTTCCTCACTTCAATGGTACTGATCCAACTAGATGGATCTATCGTGCAGAATAGTATTTAAGTCTGCATAATAGTTTTGATGTCAACAAAGTTCCACTTACATCCTTTCATTTGGAACAGGAAGCTCTTGAATGGTACCGTTGGTACATCAAGGCTCATGAAGAGCCAAAATGGCCAGACTTTTTTCGGCTCATTTTGCAACGATTTGGTCCTAGTGCTTTTGATGACTTCATAGGAGCCCTCACTAAACTTCGCCAAATTGGAATTGTGAGAGAGTATCAAACCGAATTTGAGAAACTAGCCAACCACACTGAAGGATTGTCTGATGAATTCTACCGGAGTTGTTTGATTAGTGGTCTAAAGGATGCCATCCACTCTGAGGTCAAAATGTTATGTCCCAACACAATGATGGAAGCCCTGGGGTTGGATAAGTTGGTCGAAGACAAGATTGCAGCCCAACAGTGCTCCAAGCCCATTTTTGTTCCCTTCTGAAATATGGGTTCTCAACGACCACCCATACCGTCGGCTCCTCGACCAACTCCTATCAAGCATTTGTCTAAAACATAGATGCTGACATGCAAAGAAAAGGGGCTTTGCTATAATTGTGATGAGAAATTCACTCGGGGACAAAGATGTCTTCAGCAAAAGCTCTATCTGTTGGATGTGGATTCTCCGCTTGCCTATGAAATTGGTGATGAAGATCCAGATATAATGGATGCTCAGGTCAACATTTAGGAAACTCCTATTGACCCTCCATCTCAAGATGACCAGCCAGAGATCTCTCTCCATGCTTTAGCTGGAATCACCACCCCCCAAACAATGCGGGTTAGGGGTTACTTCAAGAAGCTTCCTCTTACAATACTCATTGATTCTGGTAGCACTCATAATTTCATTGACCCTCGAATCGCCAAACAAGTTGATTGTTTTATCCATCCTTGCTCCAAATTTGAAGTCATGGTTGCCAATGGGGGCACCTTACCTTGCAGAGGGAAGTGTCGTAATGTGTGTATCTCTATGGGAGATTATACCCTGCGCTCTGACATGTTTTCCTTGACCTTAGGCGGATGTGATGTGGTTTTGGGTGCTCAATGGCTATGCACACTTGGCCCTATCTTATGGGATTTTGCTGAACTTTGGATGCAGTTTTTCCCCAATGGAAAAAAACACACATTGAAAGGATTACAACCAGGGTCTCTCAGCATCATCAGTTGACATCGCATGGAAAAAATCCTTAATAAGAATTCATATGGTGTCATCACTCAGATCCATTCCATTCAAATGCAACCATCAGTGGTCTCCACTGCTCCTTTGGATCTACAAAAAATTTTGGATCGACATACAGGTGTTTTTGCTGAACCAGTGGGATTGCCACCTTCAAGGCCAGAAGACCATCGTATTCAGCTCCTCCCTGGCAGAGTTCCTCCCAACATCAGGCCCTATCGCTACCCATTTCACCAAAAAACAGAGATTGAAATGCTCGTTCGTGACTTATTGAAGCAATGTATTATTCACCCAAGCACTAGTTCCTTTTCTTCTCCAGTTCTTCTTATCCGCAAATAAGATGGGTCATGGTGCCTCTGCATTGACTTCTGAGCACTTAATCACCCCACCATCAAGGATAAGTTTCCAATTCCTGTTGTTGATGAGATTCATGGGTCTCAATTTTTCTCCAAGTTGGATCTTCGTTCTGGGTATCATCAAATTCGGGTTCATGAGGATGACATCCCTAAAACCGCTTTCCGCACACATGATGGCCACTATGAGTTTTTGGTCATACCTTTTGGCCTCACTAATTCTGCTTCCACATTCCAGGCCTTAATGAATAATATATTTCGACCCTACTTGCGGAAATTCATTTTGGTATTCTTTGATGATATCCTCATCTACAGTAAAACATGGGCTAAACATCTCCAACATATGGATCTTGTCATGCAACTTTTCTCTGACCATCATCTCCACACCAAATAGTCTAAATGTTTTTTTGGACAGAAGAAAGTTGAGTATCTCAGGCACATTATCTCAGCACAAGGGGTTCGCATGGATCCTGCCAAAATCACTGCCATGAACAATTGGCCGCATCCTCAGACACTCAAGAGCCTTTGTGGTTTTTTGGGGTTGACTGGTCACTACTACAAGTTTGTCAAGGATTATGGGAAGATTGCAGCTCCATTAACTGCTCTATTGAAAAATGATACTTTTACATGGACACATGCTACTCAGTGTGCATTTGACAAACTGAAACAAGCTATGTGTACTACACATGTTCTAGCTATGCTTGATTTTTCCAAGCACTTCACTACTGAGAGTGATGCTTGCAACAATGGACTTGGTGTTGTTCTCCTTTAAGATGAACACCCCATTGCATTCACCAGCAAAGCCCTTTCAGGTAAGAATTTAGTTGCCTCTACATATGAGAAGGAAATGATGGCTATTTTGCATGCAGTACAGAAGTGGCGACCATACCTATTAGGGAATCATTTCTGCATCAAGACTGATCACCAGAGTCTGAAATATTTCTTGGAACAATGTGTCTCCTCCCCAGCACAACAGAAATAGGTTAGCAAACTCATGGGTTATGACTATGAGATCACTTACAAGAAGGGTAAGGACAATATTGTGGCAGATGCTCTTTCTCGCATATTTGATGCCCAAGGTTCTCTTTCAGCTATTTCTATGCCTGTTCCAAAGTGGTTGCAATCTGTTCAACAGGGTTATTTCAATGACTCTTCCTTATCTCAAATCATCCAATGCTTGACCAACAACCCTTCTGTTGTGCCACATTACTCTTGGGATGGTGCTTCCCTAAGATACAAGGGTCATATGGTTCTTCCCCGGAGCACAGATCTTCAACAGGTTGTCTTCTATGAACTCCATGTTTTTCCATCGACAGGGAACTCTGGGTTCCTCAAAACGTATGAACGGGCATGGCATAGCTTCTTTTGGCAGGGCATGAAAAGGACAATTCAACAGATGGTGGCTGAATGTGATACCTGCCAGTGCAATAAGGGTGAAATGACACTCCTTCCAGGATTGCTCAAACCCTTGACCATACCTACACGGATTTGGACAGATATTTCTATGGATTTCATTGAAGGGCTCCCTAAATCTGGAGGGAAGACAATGATTCTTGTTGTGGTTGATCGCCTCTCCAAATATAGTCATTTTTTTTCTCTCAGCCATCCCTATACATCCTCCTCAGTAGCTCAAATTTTTCTGGACCGGATCTTTCGTCTTCATGGCATCCCTTCTTCCATTGCCTCAGATTGTGATGCGACTTTCACCAGTCATTTTTGGACAAAACTATTTCTCCACACTAGCACCAAACTGAAGATGAGTTCAGGGTATCACCCACAAACAGATGGTCAGACTAAAATTATCAATAAATGCTTGTAAACTTATCTTCATTGCTTCACCTCTGAACAACAACATCAGTGGGAAAAGTGGCTTCCTCTTGCTGAATGGTGGTACAATACCTCTTACCACACTGCCTCTAAAATGACCCCATATGAAGCAGTCTATGGCCAGGCACCTCCAGTTCTTCTTCCATACACCCTAAGTAGTTCACCAGTTCAGGCAGTTGACACGGTCCTTTGAAACTCCGATCAGATTCTTCGCATTTTGCAGGACAATCTTCACATGGCAAGAAATCCCATGAAGCAACAAGCTAATCAGCACCGTTCTGAGTGCACTTTTCAAGTAGGCAATATGGTTTTTCTTTGTCTCCATACGTACAAGCAATCCTCCCTGAAACTCAAAGGGCATCATAAGCTCGCTCCAAAGTTCTATGGGCCATATCGGATTCTTCAGAAGATTGGTTCCATTGCTTATAAATTGGAACTTCCTCCTTCTTCCCGCATTCATCTAGTATTTCATGTCTCTTGTCTGAAGAAAGTTCTTGGCACCAACATCAGTGGATAAACTATTTTACTCGAACTGGATAATGAAGGATCCATCCTTTTGGAGCCAGAGGTCGTCCTCAATTGGCACACTCGTCAGCTTTGCTCTCGCTCTATCACAGAGTTCTTAATTCTGTGGCACGACATGCAACCAGAGGATGCTACATGGGAACCACTCCTTCAGATTCAGCAACAATTTCCACATCTAAAGCTTTGAGGGCAAAGCTTTTTCTAAGAGGGAGGGGATGTTAGGAACCCATGTCTTTACTTTGTTAGTATATTGTTTTTGGACGCATATGCTTTGTAAGTCATCCCGTAGTATTTGTTGATCCATAGTTTGTGTTATTGTTGTTGGTGCATATTCTTTGTAAGTCACCCGTAGTATTGTTGATCCATAGTTTGTAGTGGCCCATGGTTTTGACCCATAGTATTGGCGCCTAGACTTAGTATATAAGTGTGTTTTGAGGCCTATGAAGGAACCATGAAGTTATTTTGTATTGAGCTTGCTCAAAGGAGGTTGCCCCCTCGAAGTGGCCTGCGATCAATAAAAGTATTCTATGATCTGATATATTGTGTATTTTCGTCAATTAATTGTTGCAGGTTCATCTCATGCTGCTACTCTTGGGAGTATTCATTCATGTGTCGCTTGATGTATGTGGAACAATGTATTTCCATCTTTCTTCCTCTGTTCCTTCATAACATCCTTCTCAGCTTGTGTGAAATTGTTGTATGCTGCTAGATCTGTTGGTTCTGTATAACCATGCTGGACTATTTCCCATACATCTTGACCTCTAAACAAAGCTTTCATGGTTAGAGACCAATATTCATAATTTTTACTAGAAAATATTGGAGTTTGGATATTACCAGAAGTGGAAGCCATTCTTAATCGCTCTTCCCTTATGTATATAGAGTTCTTCTTTCCATAAACCAGGCTCTGATACCATATCAAGGGAAAAGCACACTGCACAGTAAATACTGTGCAGTAGATGTATATCTTCTTTTTCTACTCTTCGAACTTCGTGGACCATACAATAGAGAACTTCAATTTTATCTTCATGGAACACTTTCTTCACTAAGAATTAACTTCGCAGTTTTAACTGCACGATTTCAACTTTTCACTTCGCGGCAAGTAACTGCGCAGTGAACTTCACAATGATGCACAGTTAACTTCACAATACTTACTTCCTTCGCGGATTTCCCATACACTTCGCGGATCACTTAAACAAGGTTTTTCATGAGATATATTTCTCTAAGAAATAACAACTAAAACATCTAACGCGAAGTTACTCCTTGTTAAATTATAACTTTCACTACGGTGAACTATTTTGGAATCTTGATTTCTTTTACTACAGGTAAGTGTAAACAATATTCACATGAGTAAATCTGGAGATGATGTGCGACTTGCAATATACAACATTATTGAGAATGAAACATAAAACATAGACTTATATATTTACCATAGTAAACTGCACAACTTCTCAATACATGGAAATGAGTTTCACTGCGATCTTTTACATTCACAGAGCTTGGGCTCTTGATACAAACTTCACGGATCTTCACTTCTATTCTTCTCCTCTTCACATCACTCACTAAGTTTCAAACTATGAGTTTCTACTTATAGATTTTCCTATCAACCGACTTAGGAACGCTTCACCTGAAAGCTACAGGAATGCATTAAACACATAAATTAATTCTTACCTAAGATTTCTTGACTTGGGAACTATTAACGCGGTGAAGTAAATACAAACAAGACATGTGCTGGATTGGCTACGAACTAACTGATATACTGACATTGCGGACATCGTGTTGACACAAACAGATTGACAGGGTGACTGACAGAGCCGACACAAATCCGATACGCTATCGGCTCATAAATTACGATATTTCCAACATCATTTAACCGTTGCTTATCGTTGTCGTCCAAATCCTGTAGCTTTCCACTTTTCTTTTTTGGTGGCATCTCCTCCAATAATTTTTTTTCATTGATGGGGTTTTGTACTTCTGGTTGCTTCTGCAGATCACTTTGACATGCTAGTTGTTTCTTCTGTGGATCATTTGCACACCCTTACTGTTCGGTCTCAGATTTTGCGGCCTAATTGTTTCTTTTCACGGACAGACGTGCGGAACTTCTCTCAGGAGTTTTTCCTTTATATTTTCCTCTGAAATCAGTCTGTAATTTTAATAGAAAGTCAGTCTGTGATTTTAATAGAAAATCCCAACTGCCGCGAAAAGAATACGATCTTGTGATGGGAAAACGATCGCAACAAATGGAGTGCTGTAATATGGAAATAAAAGGTTGGCAGACGAGAATGATTATTAATATGTAAAACGGTCGCCTTCCATATGTAGATTGGTATTCTTGATAGAAATAATTGGTTGTCTTTGATGTAGATTGGTGAACCATCCATATTTGGACATTTGTACTCGATGTAGATTGGTGGACCCTCTAGATTCAGTCCACCAAATGGATTGCAGGGATGCGGTTACTTGATCTCCACTCCTCAGAAAACTAGTTATAAATAGCTTTTACCTTAGAATAGTGCTTAAGTGCGACCGGGGCTGGCTAATGGCTCATTATGAGGCAATTCGATCATGAACTATAATTATAAAAATGTTCTTAATTATAATCAAAACCATTAAATTTAACATAATATTATTAATTATATACATCTTAAAAAGTATAAATTCAAATCCAGAAAGGATAGGATATTTACACTTCTTTAAACTTTAACAATTAAATCACTGCACAACATCTCTTGTCCCACCTTGTCCCACAAAATATTTATGCTTAAATATTTATCCTTAAACAATATGATTATAAAAATATTCTTTATTATAAAATCAAAACCTTCAAATTTAACATAATATTCTGTTTTGAAATTCCCAACTAAATTCAAATTCCTACCATAAATGCGACTTTCTAGACATAGTGTAAATTGTTTAAGAGCTCTATTTTTGTGGACCAAATTGATTGCAAATGGGCTTGCTTGGCCCCGAATAATAACCTTGTGATTTATAATCACGTGGGTCCGTTTTGGTTTTGATATTTTTGGATGTACAAATTTAAAAAAGTTGTAGATTGTTAAAATTATATAATTTTGTTTGAAGTTAAAATCGTATTTGGAGTAGTTAAGTGTTTTATAGTTTATTTTAAAAGATGTTGTAAGGGTGTTAACTTAAATTATGATTGGTTAATGTTGATAGGCCCACTAACTACAAGTGAAGTGGTTATTGTGACACCAAACTTTAATTTTTTTAAAAATGGTAATATGGAATTCAAAGTTTGCTACAACTAAATACCACCATAATTTTCTAAAGAAAAACTAACTAGATTTGTATTCGCCTCTCAATTGCCTTCTAGCTTTGTCAATTGTATTCTCTGTATGTCTCCTAGCCTCCTTTAAATAGACTCTAAACATAATGGAAAACCTAATTGATATCTACTAGACATTCTTCTAGTTAAATTGTTTAGCTACCAATAATGGATGTCTTGCTACATGTTATCACCAACCTTATTCGGATTATATTCCATGAACAACCATGAGCTACCACTTATTTTTATTTTAACTCCCAGTTATTCATGCAGGCTACATGTTATCACCCAGCTTATTCCATGAACTGTTGGAGTTATCCATGCATCCATTCATCAATAATATATATATATATATATATATATATATATATATATATATATATATATATATATATATATATATATATATATATATATAATTGTTCAGGGTTGGTGCAAGGTAATGATACCCAATTATGACACGTTAGTTGCAAGGACTTTCTGGAAAAACAAAAATATTATCATTAAAATGAATTATTAGCGGTACCTACAAAACTTTTTCAGATTAGGTGTAAACGATGAAACGTAGAAAAACGGATGACCTTCCGTAATATATAGCTTTTATTTATGGAAATGTTGTATAACCACCCCAAAATGTCATTATTCGAAGATTGGTATGTTATTTTTTTTCTAAAACATAATTCACATGTTTTTGTTGAGCCACCTGTTTTCTATGTAAATTTTCAATTTACGAGAAAAAAAATATGTAGAGGCGTAGGCAACAGAAAAATATTGTGCGGGGCTATTTTTCCAAAATTTTAAAAGTCAATTTTATATTTTTTTTAAATTACCGAAGTCAGTGAAGCCCTAAAACGACATGGTCAAGTGTTGAGCCACCATATCATGGTCTAAATTAATCAAAATGCATTTTTTTTTTACGTTGTAGGTATTTTCGTGCTCTTGTGCGGGTTCTTTTCTGTTTTCCAAATAGGTAAGCCAATCAAAAGTTATAGGCCAAATAAACGACCTATGTTTTTTACGAATTTGACATGAGTGCAATTTAAAATGAATTAAAAATAGAGAACAACAACAAATCTATTAAAAAATTATATATTTAGAATCTGCACATAGATCTCAACAAGTGTGTGTAATTTCATCTGCGGTGCACTCGTGGAGCTTATGCAGAACTAGGTGTGAAAAACAATAAGTTGCAGCGTTTGATGTGTTCTGCCATAAATCATAGATAAATCAGACCGAGCCTAAAGGTGCAATCCAAAGCTAATTCGAAGCCTACAAGGGCACCAAAAACAATTTGAATTCGTACACACGTGCGCGCAAAGAGGCGTGCACGCATAAGTACGCGCATGCATCCATGGAAGCATGCGCACGTGGTTAACAGCGCGCACATGTAGGTGCGCGTACGCGTTCATTTAATTTCCTTTGTCAAGGGGATACATAAAGTTGATGAAGATGTGATGATGAAGAAGATGACGATGATGGAAATGTTGATGAGGAAGGGGGAGATGACAATGATGATTAAGATGTTGATGAGGAAGGGGGAGATGACAATGATGATGAAGATGTTGATGATGATGATGATGATGATGAGATGATGGTGACAATGGTGATGATGATGATGATGATGAGATGATGGTGACAATGGTGATAAAGATGATGATGAAGATGATGGTGGTGGTGATGGTGATGAGGATTATGATCATGATGGTGATGAAGATGATGATGATGATGATCATCATCATCATCATCATCATCATCTTCATCATCATCATCACCATCATCATCGACACTTCATTATCATTGTCATCTCCCCTTTCCTCATCAACATCTCCATCATCGTCATCTTCTTCATCATCACCATCTTCTTCATCAACATCATCATCATCTTCATCACCATCGTCATCATCATCAACATTTTCATCTCCATCATCATCATCTTCTTCATCCTCATCACCATCACTATCATCATCACCTTCATCATCATCATCATCATCATCATCATCGCCATCATCAACACCATCATCATCATCGTCACCACCCTCTTCTTCCTCATCATCATCAACATCTAGGTCATCATCTTGATCGTCAACATCATATCAACATCATCATTATCATCCTCATCATCACCATTGATGTTGATGATGATGAAGATGATGATGATGATGATGTTGATGATGAGTACAATTACCATCAACATCATCATCATCCACCACCACCATCATCATCATCATAATCATCTTTGTCATCACCCTCTTCCTCATCAACAACATCTTCGTCATCATCATCATCAATGATGATGATGACGATAGGAAGATGATGACGAAGATGTCAATGACGAAGATGAGGATGATGAAGATGACGATTATGATGATGAAGACAATGATGATCGTGACCATGATCATATGATGATGATGATGATGGTGAGGATGACGAAGATATCGATGATGATGACTAATGAAGAGGATGATGACGAATATGATGATTTTGATGGTCATGATGATGATGATGGTCATATTCGTCAT
Organism: Larix kaempferi; assembly: GCA_027924585.1. NCBI lineage: Eukaryota > Viridiplantae > Streptophyta > Pinopsida > Pinales > Pinaceae > Larix > Larix kaempferi. Next base: position 18,844,281 of record BSBM01000179.1, on the reverse strand, counting down.
ACTTGTATTCATCATCATCGTACTCGTATTCATCATTATCCACCACCATCATCATCATCATCATCATCATATCATCATCATCATCATCATCATCATCATATCATCATCATCTTCATCATCCTCATCATCATATGCGTCCTCACAATGACGATGATGATGATCATGATGAGGAAGTTGATGATGATGATCATGTTGTTGATGTTGATGAAGATGATGATGATGTGCTGCATATTCCTCATCATCTTCGTCATCATCATCATCATCATCTCCAAATTAGTCATCATCATCATCGTACTCATATTCATCATCATCCACCATCATCATCATCATCTTCGTCGACGACAATGATATGAATATGTCAATGATGATGATGATTATGATACGAAGATGTTAATGATGATGATGATGATGATATGAAGATGTCAATGATGACGATGATGATGATACGAAAATGATGACGAAGATGTCAATGATGATGATGATTATGAGGAAGATGGCGATGACGAGTTTGATGACGAAGATGAAGATGACTAAATTATGATGACGAAGACATTGATGATCGTGACCACGATGATGATGATGAGGACGATGATGATGATGATGATGGTGATGATGATGACTAATGAAGATGATGATGACGAATATGATGATTTTGATGATGATCATATTCGTCATCATCATCATAATCATCATCTCCATCATCGTACTCATATTCATCATCATCCACCATCGTCATCATCATCACCATCACCATCATCATGATCATCATCACCCTTGTCCTCACAATGATGATGATGATGGTGATGATGAAGTTGATGATCATGATCATGGTGTTGATGATGATGATGAGGATGATGTTCTACATATTTTTCATCATCTCCATTAGTCATCATCACCATCTTCATCATCATTGTCATCATCATCATCGTCATCATCATAATCCCCGTCCCCACAATGATGATGATGATGAAGATGGTGATGATGATGACTAATGAAGATGAGTATGACGATGAACATGATGATTTTGTTGATGATGATGATCATCATATTCGTCATCAACATCATCATCTTCATTATCACACTTGTATTCATCATCATCCATCGTCATCATCATCATCATCATCATCATCATATCATCATCATCTTCATCATCCTCATCATCATCCGTGTCCTCACAATGATGATGATGATGAGGAAGTTGATGATGACGATTGTGGTGTTGATGATGAGGAAGATGATGATGATGTGTTGCATATTCCTCATCATCTTCACCATCATCATCATCATCATCATCATCATCATCTCCAAATTAGTCATCATCATCATCGTACTCATATTCATCATCATCATCATCATCTTCGTCGATGATGACGATACGAAGATGTCAATGATGGTGATTATTATGATACGAAGATGTCAATGATGATGATGATGATATGAAGATGATGACGAAGATGTCAATGATGATGATGATTAGGGGGAAGATGGCGATGACAAAGATGAAGATGACTAAAGACAGTGATGATCGTGACCATGAGCATATGATGATGATGGTGATGATGATGACTAGTGAAGATGATGATGATGAATATGATGATTTTGATGATGATCATATTCGTCATCATCATCATCATATTCTTCATCATCGTACTCATATCCATCATCATCCACCATCGTCGTCATCATCACCATCATCATCATCATCATCACCATCATCCTCATCATCATCCGCATCCTCACAATGATGATGATGAGGAAGTTGATGATGACGATCATGGTGTTGATGATGATGAATATGATCATGATGATGAGGATGATGTGCTGCATATTCGTCATCATCTTCATCATCAACATCATCATCATCTCCATTAGTCATCATCACCATATTCATTGTCATTGTCATCATCATCATCATCCTCGTCCCCACAATGATGATGATGATGAAGATGGTGATGATGATGACAAATGAAGATGCATATGACGACGAATATGATGTTTTTGTTGATCATCATCATCATCATATTTGTCATCAACATCATCATCTTCATCATCGTACTTGTATTCATCATCATCCATTGTCATCATCATCATCATCATCATCATCATCATCATATCATCATCATCTTCATCATTCTCATCATCATCTGCGTCCTCACAATGATGATCATGACGATGATGACTAGGAAGTTGATGATGACGATCATGGTGTTGATGATGAGGAAGATGATGATGATGTGCTGCATATTCCTCATCATCTTCACCATCATCATCATCATCGTCATCATCATCATCATCTCCAAATTAGTCATCATCATCATCGTACTCATATTCATCATCATCATCTTCGTCGATGATGGTGATACGAATATGTCAATGATGATGATGATGATACGAAGATGATGATGAAGATGTCAATGATGATGATGATGATGATGTTAAATTTTTAGAATTTACTTCAATCTAATCTAGGATCTTAACTGAGAGAACAACATGTACAACATATCTACAACATATCAATCATGGAGACAATAATGCAAGCTCACAAGAGACACAAAGATTTACTTGGGGAAAACCGTAAAGGTGAAAAACGCCAATAACTTCCTCAGAGATAGATAGAGCAATGATACAACCCAAACATAAGAGATAGACATATCCTAGCAGCAGATCCTCCTCCTCCATAAGTGCGCCACTCCTCCTTGAGTGCATGAGTGAGAAGTGAGTGATAAAATAGAGTGCCTCCCGCACTCTATTTATACTTGACTTGACTTGCCTTTTACATAAATCATGTAGGCTCGAACTTAACCACATAACATAATGCTGACTGGGACGACCCCCAATAGGGTGGTCTAATAACCCTTCGACCCACATGGCCGACCCCCAATAGGGTGGTCTAATAACCCTTTGACCCACATGACTTATACAGGTCCGACCCTAACAAGGTGGTCTAATAACCCATCAAGTAGAAGTTACAACATTTACAATATAAATGACGACACTTCCGTATAGAGGAATAATACCATCTCTATAGGAATACATACAACATACATATATGAAATACATTCCGAAGTTACATATACATCAACACTCCCTCTTAAGTAGGAAGGTATTTCTCAGAACAGGTCTTCTAGCACAAGTCTTCTTCTTTGGATCATCGTCACTGGATAATCGTCATCGAGTCATCATCATCGTCACTACTGCTGCTATCTCAATCAATCTCTGAATCTACTCGTCATAGGAAGTTCTACAAAGCGAGTCCTTTTTCATAGTGGATGTAGGCCCACCACCTGCAGGTCTTCATCATCACTGGCCATACTGTGGAATCCTCAGGACTTATTACGTGCATCACAAAACCTCAAAAGAGCATCTACCAGAAATCCCAGGGCACGAATTACATGCCATAGGAAAAACCTCGAAAGACTATATGTAGATCTCCCAGGGCCATATTATATGTGACCTCACCACAAAACCTCGCAAGAGCATCCCAGGCTGTTACGAGCACACAGCTCTACCTATAAGATCTCCCAGGGAACGAATTACATGTGGTCACCACAAAACCTCGCAAGAGCATCCCAGGCTGTTACGAGCACACAGCTCTACTTATAGGATCTCCCAGGGCACGAATTACATGTGGTCATGGCAAAACCTCGCAAGAGCATCCCAGGACTGATTACGGGCACACAGCCCAACCTATCGGATCTCCCAGGGACAGATTATATGCCATAGGACAAAACCTCGAAAGAGCATCTGTTAGATATCCTAGGGCAACAAATTACATGCTATATTAAAAACCACGAAAGACTATCTGTAGATCTCCCAGGGCCAAATTATATGTCCTCCTAGAGCAAAACCTCGAAAGAGCATTTGCTAGATATCCCAGGGCAACGAATTACATGCCATAGGCAAAACCTCGAAGGACTATCTGCAAATCTCCCAGGGCAACGAATTATATGCTCATCTGCACAACCTAATCCATTGCCATGGAGTATCAACCTGATACTCACCATACATCATTTTGATGTACACATGATTATCCTGATCATCATCACTGCAACATCTTGCTGCATGTCATCTGGAGCAACATCTTGAAGCTCGTCATCCATGATCATCCTGATCATACAATGCATCTATCTGATGCATACCAAGTATCTACCTGATACATATCATCATACATGATCCACCTGATCATACAATGTATCCACCTGATACAAATACAAATACATGATATATATCACCATACATGATCCACCTGATCATACAATGTATCCACCTGATACATATACAAATACATGGTCCAAGCATCCAACATGATGCATACAAAATACATACAAATGATCCTACTGATCATATCCAACATCCAACATGATGCGTACATACATATACATATAAATGATCCAACTGATCATATCCAGCATCCAACATGATGCATACATATAAAAATGATCCAACTGATCATACAAAGCAGAAACCAGAACATCATCCTGATGTTCATCATCCAGCACTTACATCCACAGCCATGTGAAGGATCCTCCTTCCAACATGCTTGGAATGGCTTTAGCAAATGTGTCCATCACTTCTTCCTCGAAGTGTCCTCGATCTGAAGAACGCCAAGCCTCTCTCTGAAGTACTCAAAATTCACCCTGGCTAGTGGCTTCGTCAGCACATTTGCAATCTGCTCGTCCATCGCAACATACAGGAGCTTCATAGCTCCTCTCTGCACCATATCCCTGATATAGTGATATTTGATCTCTATGTGTTTCGACCTGTCATGAAACACTGGATTCTCGGACAGCTTCACACAACTCTAGTTATCACAAAAGATACCAGTAGCAGCCAACGGGAGATCAAGTAACTCAGATAGTAGCTTCCATAGCCATACTGCCTCACAACTAGCTGAACACGCTGCAACATACTCTGCCTTAGCTGTACTCAGTGCTACGCAGGACTGCTTCCTGCTAAACAAAGAGATCACACCTGATCCCATACTGAAGCAGCACCCAGATGTGCTCTTCCTATCTGCAGCACTGCCATCCCAATCTGAATCAACATAATCTTGCAGGTTAAACTTTTGATTCACCTCATACTTGAGCCCATAATCCACTGTACCCTTCAGGTACCTCAAAATATGCTTTACAACAACTAGGTGAACACTCCTGGGATCCATCAGGAACTGGCTCAATGTGTTCACAGCAAAGCAAATGTCTGGTCTCGTGTTCGTCAGGTACATCAAGGACCCAATCATCTGATGATACATAGAGACATCAACCGGCTCAGATGAAGCATCACACAGACGCTTCAGGTTCGATGTCATAAGTGTGGCCATGGCCTTGCAATCCATCATCCCGAACCTCTTCAGGATCTCTAATGCATACTTCCCTTGTCCAAGGAAGATTCCATCACTCTGCCACACCTCCATGCCAAAAAAAAATAGTGCATCATCCCCAATTTCCTCAACTCGAACTCGGCAGCAAGCTTCCACTGTGTGTCGGCAATCAATCTATCCTCACCTGATACAAACAGGTCATCCACATAGTAGTATCACTGGATTGCCTTCCTCAACCTTGTAGTAAAGGTTGGAACCCGCTTTACTCTTGGTAAAGACCAAACTGGATAGAAAGCTGCCTATCCTACCATACCAAGTTCTGCACATATCTGATTTCCTGTCATGTGTCTCAGAACCAAGTGGCTGCTCCACATACACTTCTTCTTCAACTACACCATTCAAGAAAGCTGTCTTGAAATCCATCTGGTGTATCTTCTATTTCATCACTTTTATATTTCTCTATGCTGCCGTCTGCAGCATGCTTGATCTTTATAGATCCATATGGAAGTCATAACAAAACTTCCCTTCAGGTCTTGGGACTACATCCCAAACATCATTCTTCATGATCAACGGATCATGGCATTTTTCCCATATTCTGGGAACTTCAATATCTTCAATAGTTAATTTTGTTGCTGAACAAATGTTGTAGTTCTTCTTTTGTAGGAGATGGCATATGATCTTTCCTACACAACAAGTTAAATTGCATGATTAGAAAACATCTCATAGTTTTCAGAACAAATTCTTACACATAAAGAAATATGTCATACAGTCATGCAATTAACTTAGCCAATGCTTCAATACAACATTTATCCATATTCTGTAACTTTCTGGATGCCTTCCAATCTCTACCAGAACATTGTTAAGAGTGTGCACAACTCCCAACATGTTAGCAAAGAGGTTTCATTCTAGATAAGTAGCAATGGAATGTTGTACAGTGCCATAGGCTATTTACCCATGCATATTAGTAGTATACTGTTCATCAATGCAATTATTCTAATATGCATAATACACAACCTAATCCTAGGAACATCAGTATATACATTATTGAATAGTATTATTTAAGAAATGACAATTCAAATACTTATCTTTGTTTGTTCGTTGGGTGGACTTCCTCCGAGTCTTCGCTTCCTTGCAGGAGCTACTGGAGTCCTAATCTGAAGTAGCTTCTTCTACACCTTTCTGTTGTGGAATGTAGAGAGATGGTCAACTCCCTATGAATATCTGCATCCTTGCAGAAACCACTGGAGTGTACTCCCTCTTGATCTTTGCTTCCTGGATTACTTGTCCTTGACCTTATATTCATTCTCGATCCCTATGCATGCTTGTTAGTATCATCATTGTGTTATCCTCTAGGTCTCATACGTAATCAAACATTCATTAGTATAATCTTAATATTATCAAAACACAATAATCTCAAGCATGTATAGTTAAGATCATTTCAAACACAGATAATAAACATTAGTATTCAAGGTTTCAAGGAAGTCTTCTTTTATTCATACATATTCTTATTTGATCATAGGACTCTTCTGGTTGGTTAAATCATCAATCAAGATAAGAGATATAATATGCATAAAACCCGTGATTACTCAAACCTATACCTTCATGATTCTTTTGGTTAGTCATATCATCAATTATGGTAAGAACATAATATGCATACAACCATGATTATTCAAACCTATGACTTCATGAATAATCATTATTAACAACACAGCAGTATAAGATCCTAACACAAGGTAGGATTCTAGCTTGATATAGGAAAAACATACCTGGATTAGCATGCTAGCTAGTTATGTCTAACATACTCGCATAATGTCTTCTGGTTCTCTTCAGTGACTTGTGCTAGTAACCTGCATGTCTCATAAGTTAACCATTGTAGAAACAAGTTATACATACCTCGAAAGTAGATCCTCTATGTGATCCATGACAATGGATGAATCCTTGTCTTCATGTCACCATGATCATACGTTCTTGAAGTAGAACATGATTTGTCTTTCTTGGTGTACCTTTTATGTTAGCAGACAACATAAACCTCATACAACACCATAATGCATTAGTACAATCATAAGTGTCAACACCCTAACCAATGAATATCTTCTATCATGCATTCATAATTTTGTTAAGGTGATACGACAAATCTAAAATCAAGATTGTACTAACCGTAATAACATGAAGACAAACATACCATAAGCTTAATCATGAACAAATATCGAAACATACCTCGATGAGTCATACCTGTCAAGATCGCTTGTAATATTCTTATGTAAGGTATTAGCCTCTTCTCCCTCTGAAACAGGAACTTCTTCACTTATGCAGGTGACCAATTCATCTTCTTCTAGGATTAACCCAATCCACTTGATTTGCAAGAACTGGACCTAGAGCTGGATATGGGTTTGTCAGAGAAACCCCAAAAGTTCAAACTTTGAATTTCAAACTTCCGAAAGGATAGAAATATGCGCCTTGATGAGCTGATCAAGCTGGTATATTCAGAATTTGAAAACTGCAAAGTTTGACTCCTCAATTTTGCCTTTGAAACTTCTGGATTCACTGGACGTGACCCTGAACTGGGGTTTGATGAAGTCCACTCCTCTACCCAATCAAAAGGTTTGATCCAAAGCTCTAAGCTTCTATTTTTCTGAGGAGCTTCCAGCTGTGGTCACAGATTGCAAAAATTCCCATTTTTACAGAAGCCCTAATTTTCCACTTTTCTGATCAAAGTCTCGAACTAGGGTCTGATCAAGCCCGGCCTTCTGCCCAACCAAAAATTCTGATCTTGGTCTCTAAATTTCAATTTTGATGAGTAGCATCCAGCCGTGGTCTCCGATTACAAAAATTCCAACTTTCTCCGAAGCCCTAAATTCCGGAAGCCATGAATGAAGGTACTCAAAAATAATTCTGTTTTGATAGAAATATGTACCTCATTGTTTCTGGTGTAACTACGAACTTTTGGATCCATAAGGTCTGGAAAATCTTCCTGAGATAGCCCGACCTGTTGTCTTTCCATCCTGACAGGTCTGACCTCAATTGGATTCTCTGAGAGAGAGTTATGCCAAGTGTCGCAATGTGACCTCTTTATGGGATAATACAGGAGAGCGAACTTGTACGGCGTGCCACGTGTCACTGTTTCAACTTCGGATTCTGAAATTTTTTCTTGAGATAGCCCGAACTATCATCTTTCCATCCTAACATGTCTGACCTCAATTGGATTCTCTGAGAGAGAGTTATGCCAAGTTTCGTAACGTGACCTGTTTATGGGATAATACAAGAGAGCGAACTTGTACGGTGTGCCACGTGTCACTGGTTCAACTTTAGCCTCTGAAAACTTTTCCTGAGATAATACAGTCTATTTAATACCTTTCACTTTTTACAAAATTCCATTTGGATCTTCCTATCCCAAGTTATGACCTTTTTTCCAAGGTCACCTGATTTTGACTCAGATCTGGAAGAGGCATAAACCCTATATTGTACAGATCATAAATCACAAAGTACAACGAATTAGAGGTTTTCCTTTGGACACAAGGTACATGGGGATTTAATCTTCGACCTGTAAAGATTGCAGATCCGAAAAATTAGCCAAAATGGATTTATAGCGAAAGTGCTACGATGACTGTTTTTTGTTATATCAAGCCTTAGCATCGTAAGTGCAACAAGTGTCATACATGCCATATCATGCCTTCTTTCAGGCTAGCTCTGATACCATGTTAAATTTTCAGAATTTACTTCAATCTGATCTAGGATCTTAACTGAGAGAACAACATGTACAACATATCGATCATGGAGACAATAATGCAAGCTCACAAGAGACACAAAGATTTACTTGGGGAAAACCGTAAAGGTGAAAAACCCCAATAACTTCCTCAAAGATAGATAGAGCAATGATACAACCCAAACATAAGAGATAGACATATCCTAGCAGCAGATCCTCCTCCTCCATAAGTGCACCACTCCTCCTTGAGTGCATGAGTGAGAAGTGAGTGATCAAATAGAGTGCCTCCTGCACTCTATTTATACTTGACTTGACTTGCCTTTTACATAAATCATGTAGGCTCAAACTTAACCACATAACATAATGCTGACTGGGCCGACCCCCAATAGGGTGGTCTAATAACCCTTCGACCCACACGACCAACCCCCAATAGGGTGGTCTAATAACCCTTTGGCCCACATGAATTATACAGGGCCGACCCCAGCAAGGTGGTCTAATAAACCATCAAGTAGAAGTTACGACATTTACAATATAAATGACGACACTTCCGTATAGAGGAATAATACCATCTCTATAGGAATACATACAACATACATATATGAAATACATTCCAAAGTTACATATACATCAACATATGATTAGGAGGAAGATGGCGATGATGAGCATGATGATGAAGATGAAGATGACTAAAGACAGTGATGACGAAGACAGTGATGATCGTGACCATGATCATATGATGACGATGGTGATGATGGTGATGATGATGACTAGTGAAGATGATGATGACTAGTATGATGATTTTGATGATGATCATATTGTTGATGATGATGATGATCATGTTTTTGATGATTCATCATCGTACTCGTATTCATCATCATCCATCGTCATCATCATCATCATCATCATCATCATATCATCATGCATCAAAATATTTTCATAATGATGATGACAAGTATGATGATTTTGATGATGATCATATTGTTGATGATGATGATGATCATGTTGTTGATGATGATGAATATGATGATGATGTGCTGCATATTCCTCATCATCATCATCATCATCTCAAAATTAGTCATCATCATCATCGTACTCATATTCATCATCATCCACCACCACCACCATCATCATCATCATCTTCGTCGACGATGATGATACGAAGATGTCAATGATGATGACGATTATGATACGAAGATGTCAATGATGATGATGATGATGATGATGATGATGATATAAAGATGTCAATGATGATGATGATGATACAAAGATGATGATGAAGATGTCAATGATGATGGTGATTAGGGGGAACATGGTGACGACGAAGATAAAGATGACTAAAGACAGTATTGACGAAGACAGTGATGATCGTGACCATGATCATATCATGACGATGGTGATGGTGATGATGGTGATGATGATGACTAGTGAAGATGATGATGACGAATATGATGATTTTGATGATGATCATATTCATCATCATCATCATCATCTTCTTCATCATCATACTCATATTCATAATCATCCACCATCGTTGTCATCATCACCATCATCACCATCATCATCATGATCATCCTCGTCCTCACAATGATGATGATGATGATGACTATGAAGATGGTGATGATGACCGTATTCATCATCATCGTCATCTCCATTAGTCATCATCACCGTCTTCATCATCATCATCATCATCCACCTAGAAGCATTATTCTTGATGTGATACATATGTTTATAATTCAAAATTAAATTAATGTTTTGAAATTAAAATACATATTTGTAAATATACCCCTAAACCCCTAAACACCTAGAAGCACTTAAATGCACATAGGGATTATGGGTTAGAAGAGGTCCTAAAGGATTTTATGGGGGAGGGGCTCTAGGAATAACTTGACACATTTATATCTCTTGGGTAATAAATGCACTGAACCTTTCCCACCAAACAATACAACGTTCAGAAAGGACACGCACGCGCAAGATGCGCGTGCGCGCTAGATGCACGTGTGCGCTAGAAGTGCATGCGTGTCCCTGTTGAAGATAAAATTTAGAAAATCACCTGCGTTCTTTCTCCAGCAATTTTTTCCTCATTTTCGCTTTCTCTTTGCTGGTTTCACGCACAGTCCGAAAATAATTTAAATGGTAGATTAAATTCATACACCATTTTGTGCTTCCTTGACCATTTGGATAGAATACACAACATTTTGGGCTCTATTTGGATCCTTGGATTGAATACACACCTCTTGGGCTCTATTTGGATCAATCGAGTGAATAGACAATAGTTGGGCTCTATTTGGCACCTTGGATTGAATTCTCATGCTACTTGGACACACATGAATTCTTCTTACATATAATGGACACATCAAAAGAGCATTTGACATTTGAGGCAAAGAGCAATCACAATCCTTGAGGTATGGTGATAATTTTATCTTGTTAAATGTAGTTTAGTCTTCATTCACTTGTTTGAATGGCATCTATTTTGTTTTTTCCTCGTGAATTGTATGATAGATCTATTTTAGTTTTCTTAATCTTCAACATAGACAATAAAAACATCTTACCAAAAAAAAACTACAAAATGCACCAAGCAATGCTTTCAACCTTTCATGAAGATAATAAAAAAAAGTTACTTGCATCACCACCAATAACATTTCATAATCACATTCTTCCATCTAGTAGACAAACATTTGTTGAATTCCTCATGGTTTCACTACAACAACTCACACAAACACCTAGAGAATTGAAAACTCTTAGTCTTTTGGGGCTATTTTCCCTCATAGGGAAGTTGCTCCTACTAACATCCCATACCACCATTCAATACCATCCAATACCATCCTACTGAGTTCCTAGAGGTGTCATTGCAGTTATATGTAGGGCATTTGTTGGCTATAGCTGACCCAGAGGTTTTCTATAAGACCCAGGTTCTTCGTGGTTTCCATTTGACCAACAAAACCCATTTGCACCGGCCCTTTCGGCAACAACCTGCGAGCAGGTTGAGGTCTCACCTGAGGTGTATCTAGGGGGTACTACAGAATTAGGTTTCCACATTAAGTGATAAGTTGCTTGGACGGACGTATTGCACAACACAACAGGGGGTATGTGCTGCGAGGTGAGATTGCGCAGCGATGGACAATGCTACGGTACGCACCACTATGTTCTTCTACCACGGGACTTCTACTGAAACTGCGAGCAATGCAGCTTTACTCCATACTTGTATTATCTTGAAAACACTTCAGGCACTGAAATGAATATCACTCATCCGCTCGTTCAGGCACTTAACTGACTATTCTTCTAACATTCATTCGTTAAGTTGGAATGTTGAGATTTGAACATATATGACTATACAATCCAACTGTTATGCATTATTTTACTGCGTATAAGAAAGTGTCTAACTAAATGACTGATTCGCTGTCTTCAAACACAACACTAAATGTTCATCATTCATCTGTTCATACAGAACTTAACATACCATTTCCATACTTCTTCTGAAGGAAAATGCATATCAAAGTTCTCTCATAACAGCATGCAAGGAAACATCTAGACATTCATTTACAAAAAACACAAATAATCATTCACTTATAAAACACAATCGCACAACGCAATATTTAACGTGGTTCACTCCCCCGGGTGGGAAGCTATGTCCACAAGAACGGTTGGTAATATATATCTTTAAAAAGGGATGGGGACAACCGTTCTTAGTCTGCACACTTAGATGCAGACTCTCCTTCCTCTCAGATAGGTCTCTACACACACAGCTGCAGAGCCTTTACAATCTTCTCAGCTCAAAAGAGATTTTACACTATAACATCCAGAACCCAAAATTTTCACAACAAAAAGTAACCACACAGTAACCCCATCCCATACAAAATTGTCTTCTTAAGTAGACCATGCCCGAAGGTCATGTCTTTACAATGTCGAAGACCTAAACCCAAAAACCCTTAGGGTTTACAAAACTGTGCCGGTTTCCCTAAACCATCCTGCTGGCATCTGGTAGTGTCTGCTTCATTGTGGCGGTTCTCCATGTCTTCACTCTGTCACTATCGACCTTCCTGTCGCACGCATGCCAATAGGTCTCTTTCACTGAACCATTCATCTCTAACGGTTTCGCCCACTAGGAATTCCAAGTCATCGCTTTCCCTGAGCTTCCCTTTCCGTAACAAAATCATGCATTGGCCGCCTTCCTGATTTGCTCGTGCCCACCGCTTGGCACTCCTGGAGCATCTTTCCAAAATTAGACCACTACTGGTCCATCCGGTACCTGCACCTGATCCTTATCCAGCACTCTGCTTTGCTGGCTCCACGTGGCCTGCCTACTTCATAGCACTGCTTCCTCGCAGCGCTGGTCTTTGCGATGCTTCCAAAATTTGGATGCTACGCACAACTTCGTAGCACCCTCAACACTTAGACAAAATTACATCTTTTTCTGAGCTGTGCCCAGCTCAGCTTTTCTTGCTTATCAAAAATGTTATCAAAACTTTGTCCCAATTTGGGCCATGTTCGGGACCTGTTGGCTATAACTAACCTAGAGGTTTTCTATAAGACCCAGGTTCTTCGTGGTTTCCTTTTGACCAACAAAACCCCTTCGCACCGGCCCTTTCGGAAACAACCTGTGAGCAGGTTGAAGTCTCACCGGAGGTGTATCTATGGGGTACTGCGGAATCAGGATTCCACTGTAAGTGATGAGTTGATTGGACAGATGTACCGCGCAGTGCAACAGGGGGTATGCGTTGTGAAGGGGGAACTCCGCAGCGATGGGCAACGCTGTGGTCCGGACCACTATGCTCTTCTACCGCGGGACTTCTCCTGAAGTTGCGAACAATGTAGCTTTACTCTATACTTGGATTATCTTGAAAATACTTAAGGCACTGAAATGAATATCACTCATCCTCTCATTCAGGCACTTAACTGACTGTTCTTCTAACATTCATTCGTTAAGTTGGAATGTTGTGATTTGAACATGTATGACTATACAATCCAACTGTTATGCATTCTTTTACTGCGTATAAGAAAGTGTCTAACTAAATGACTAATTCCCTGTCTTCAAACACAACACTAAATGTTCATCATTCATCTATTCATACAGAACTTAACATATCATTTCCATACTTCTTCTGAAGGAAAATGCATACAATAGTTCTCTCATAACAACATGCAAGGAAACATCTAGACATTCATTTACAGAAAACACAAATAATCATTCACTCATAAAACACAATCGCACAACGCAATATTTAACGTGATTCACTCCCCGGGTGGGAAGCTACGTCCACAAGAACGGTTGGTAATATATATCTTTAAAAAGGGATGGGGACAACCATTCTTAGTCTGCGCACTCAGTTGCAGATTCTCCTTCCTCTCAGATAGGTCTCTGCGCACACGGCTACAGAGCCTTTACAATCTTCTCAGCTCAAAAGAGATTTTACACTATAACATCCAGAACCCAAAATTGTCACAACAAAAAGTAACCACACAGTAACCCCATCCCATAGAAATTTGTCTTCTTAAATAGACCATGACTGAAGGTCATGTCTTTACAATGCCGAAGAACTAAACCCAAAAACCCTTAGGGTTTACAAAACTATGCCGGTTTCCCTAAACCAGCTTGCTGGCATCTGGTAGCATCTGCTTCATCGTGGCGGTTCTCCACATCTTCACTCTGTCGCTATCAGCCTTCCTGTCACATGCGTGCCAACAAGTCTCTCTCACTGAACCATTCATCTCCAACGGTTTCGCCCACCAGGCATGCCAAGCTGTCGCTTTCCCTGAGCTGTCCTTTCCATAACAAACTCATGCATTGGTTGCCTTCATGATTTGCTCGTGCCCGCCGCTCGGCCCTCCTGGAGCATCTTTCAAAAATTAGACCACTACTAGTCCATCCAGTACCTACACCTAATCCTTGTCTAGCACTCTTCTTTGTTGGCTCCACGTGGCCTACCTACTTCGCAGCACTGCTTCCTCACAGCGCTGGTCTTCATGGTGCTTCCAAAATTTGGATGCTACGCACAACTTCGTAGCACCCTCAACACTTAGAAAAAACTACATCTTTTTCTGAGCTGCGCCCAACTTAGCTTTTCCTGCTTATCAAAAATGTTATCAAAACTTTGTCCCAACTTGGGCCCAACAGCATTCCCAATAGCTTTTAAGTTTATATGAAAACATTCTCACTAGATGTTGTTGTACATAATCAATTGCTACATCGGGCTTTAATAATCATGTGCACATCGAGTTTTAATATCTTATTTGTTGTTCATTCTTGCAAGGGTGATATTTTTGTTTTTTTTTAAAACACATTGAATATGGGCAACAGGCGTAATAATAAAAGAAATTCTAGAAGGATGGGGCTGCCGCCTGAAAAGGCCCATGAGATAAGAGAAAATGCCAGGTTGTACATGCAAAACCGTAGAAATAAAAATGTTAGTTCCTTAGATCCATCAACAAGCAATGGCGAAGTGGTTGAAGCCAATCAAATCTTGCCTGATGTCGAGTATGAAGTGATGGATGTTGAACAAGTTCTTAATTGGCAACCTCCCCAAGAAGAGCACACACATGCAGAACATACTCACTTGCAGGATCAAGTTGTGAACGAAGGGCCACAACAAGCCATTGACGGGACTCATACTTCCTTGCCGACTCCCTTGCCTCGACAATCAAGCAGACGACGAGGAACTCCTAGACGTATTCATGTGGATGAAAGTTCATTTTCAGGACTTGAAGGTAAGATGCCCAAATGCACTATTGATTTCCATTGTAGCAAGATAACGAAAGAATTTTTTGAATCCAAAACCGATGCAGCAAAATGTCAATTGTTTCTTGCTTTCTTAAAATCAGATTGTCTAGCGGATGTTAGGAGAATTTTGGGCATAAAGGTAGTTAGAAGTACAGATGTCAACAATCATGTTGTTAGAAATCTATAATCTGCATTTAATTTGATTGAAAAAACTTCTCGTACAAAATATTTTAATGTGGCCCATCGTGTACTATTGGAATCGATTGTAGACAAATCCACAAGGCAACGTCGCCTACTATCACACACATGTAAAATATTTAAAGTAGACAGAAAGACTCTTCAAAAGTATTCTGCCATTAGAGAAAAACTTGAGACCCCAGGACAAAAAGATTGTTGGGCCTTTGTTGGTAGGTTACCTCGTTTAGACATAAAGCTCATTGATGATGTTAAAGAACTAGTGCAGAAGTTTTGGCATGATAACACTATACCGTCATCGAATCAAAGAGATGTTTTAAAGTTGAGAAAAGGTGTTAGGGGGGGTGAACCCCATGTCAAGCACTCCCTTGACATGACATAAACAGAACTCTACGAGAGGTTCAAGAATGAGCACACACAGTTGAACTTGGGCTCAAGGTCCTTTGAAAAATGCAAACCCTAGTATGTTAAAATTTGCAATGATCGCAATACATGTTGTTGTAGATATCATGTAGAATTTGAGTACTTTTATGATACATATAGACATATATTTTGTGATTTGCATACTAACATTGTGCAGGATTACCCATCGTTACAACCACCGAATGCATCCAGAGAATTTACACATAGCATAATGTGTCCAAGACCTGAAGGAAAAAAATATTATAAAAGATCATGTTTATATGGGATGTGTTCCAGTTGCAGTGGATTTGCATTATTGAGCCCCTGCATCCACGCAACCGCGGAGCACGCATTTGGGAGGATGTCAATAGAAATGCAGAACTTCCAATACATAACATATCAAGTAGATAGTTCAAAGGAAAGCAAAAAAATTGCATTGGTGAAGTCACAGGTAATCTAAGTTTGCATACTTTCATACTATACATGTTGAATTTGTACATATATATTCACATTGAAAATGTCACGTTGTATTAATGCCCTTGGTTTTGTGGCACCAGGTACAAATTTGCAATTTCATGAAGGAATTCTACCAAAATACCAGGCAGTATGTACAGCATGTCCATGTAGCACGATGGCAGGATGAACAGTACAGACAGTGTAGGGACACCTTCCCCAATGGCACAAAATTGTCGGTTGTGGACTTTGTTGAAAACTACACCCTGTAGCCACAGAATGAGATTCAAAGTCAATACTACCATTCAGACCAAGTTAGCATAATGGTCCATATCATGTATACGCACACGCCAGAGAGCAGCAACGACAGGAGGATAATATTGAAAGAGACCAACTTCTACATCAGTGACGACAGGTGCCATGACCTGCATTACGTGCAACATTGCTTCAAAATTGTATATGATCAGCTGAAGGAGAGAGGTATATATATGGATCGGCATTGGATATGGTCAGATGGTTGTGCAAGCCAGTTAAAAAATGCACGTGTATTCTAGTGGTTGAGTATTTTGCACAAGACTTGTGATGTGTTGCATGTGTGGAACTATTTTGAGACCGGTCATGGAAAGGGAGAGCACGACGGTGTTGGGGCATGTCTCTAAACTTCCCTACGAAGGGAAGATATGAGGTGCATGAGAAACCCTCATATTCAGGATGCAGAAACCATAGTTCAATGGTGCTCTGCAAAAATGTCAGATCGAACCACGGAGCAACACATACCAATAGGTAGAGGACATGTTGTCAGAAATTTCTGGCATGTAGTTGATATAGACCGATCGCGTTCTTATAGTTGCAGTACTGTGCAAGGAACCCGTGGATTTCATTCTATTCGAAGCACAAACAACCCCTTATTTGAAATATGGACGCAGAAACTTGCTTTCTTTTGTGGGCCTTGCAGTAGTTGTGAATGGGATGAATGTGAATCAATGGGTTGGGTTGATGAATGTGATCATGTATCACTTACAGTGGACCCACGTGTAGTTGTTGAAACAATCTAGTTAGAGGAAGGCCAATCCTCTATTTCGAATGAATATGATCAAATATTTGATCTAGTAAAGCTAGGTAAACATTTCTGCATGCATATCCCGGTTCCCTCCATGTTTATATGTAATTATCCAAGTTATCAAACCACTACTTGTTGGAATATGATCGTAAAATGCATCTTTGCAAGACACATCTACGCAGTTGTCGCCCCGACAGACAGTGCAATTGGGACAAATTATTGGTTGCCACAATGCATCCAGGGGAAGCAAACCCTCCTCACATCATTAACGGATAGTGAAGGCATTACCTTTCCCACTGGCTCGATGGTTGTTCAGGGGGAATATCTTACAATGGATGGAAAAGGACCAAAGAGCAATGGCTACACATACACAGAATATATACCAGGGTCACGGGTGTATCACTTTACGCACTTGATCATTGGTACAAACATCCAACTACAGACAATGTCAACGAAGTCATCAAAAAAGGTATGCTACTTACTACCTCATGCAGAGCACGAGAGGTTGTTTGAGACAATAAAAAACTGAGAGGTTCCAGAAGGCCTAATTGATTGAGGTACATAGTATAGTAATGATGTGATTGTTTATTCATGCATGTCCAAAGTTATTCATGTTAGATAGTTTATTTGATATCGTTTATTTGATGTTTGAGTTATGATTTATAGCCATGTGATTGTTTATTCATGCATGATCAATGTTATTCATGTTATATAGGAATTTGATATCGTTATCTTATATCATTTATTTGATGTACATGGGTTATGATTAAGTTATGATTTATGTGAATATGTATGTGGTTCATGTGATGCAACAACTTCCATATTGTCCTGAGCTACTTTATCATCTCCTTGAGCAAATTTCATGGTCAACTGCATAGAGATCTTCTAGACTCTTAGATATGTATCCTAACAATTTATTTTAAAACATGCTCATTTACGGTTGAAGATTGATGCTTGATTCCTATAGAAAACCACTTAGATACATCATCTCCATCATCATCATCATCTTATTCATCATCATCATCTTCTTCTTCATCATCATCATCATCTTCATCACCATCACCATCATCCTCAACTTCTTCATCTTCATCATCATCACCATCTTCATCATCATTGTCATCTCTAGGTCCCTCGCCAACATCGCCATCATCATATCCATCATCTTCATCATATTCATCATCATCAACATCATCATCATCATCTCCATCATCTTCATCATCATCTTCATCACCATCTCCATCATCATCAATGCCTTCACCATCATCACCATATTCATCATCATCACCATCTTCATCATCATTGTCATCTCTAGGTCCCTCGTCACCATCTTCATCATCATCACCATCTTCATCATCATGGTCATCTATAGGTCCCTCATCACCTTCTCCATCATCATCACAATCTTCATCATCATCATCATCATCTTCATCGCCATCTCCATCACCATCAATGCCTTCATCAGTTAGCTGCTAGCCACAAGTGCCCGGGGGAGGATTTTGCAAAGTTGACCCCCGTGTGCAAAAATTGCACACTCCCTCACTGAGCAAAACCCTAGTTTTCAAGATGGACCTACAAGGTGACACTTGAGCCACGGGACCAGAGGGGAGGGGCACCCCTAGCACTATCCTGACGTCCTGAATCCAATGGAGTCGATGGTTTGTCGATCGGAGCCATGGTTGTCATTATATGGCTCTCTCCGTCTCGCATCCAAAAGGCCTTTAGGGACACCTACTGGATACCTGCCGGAGGCATAGAAATCCAATCGTGCAATAGAATCGGGTTCCAGTGAGTCCTACAAGTGTGTCTAGGGAGGTTCTGGCTGGGGACGCTAGCCACAAGTTCCCGGGGGAGGATTTTACAAAGTTGACCCCCGTGTGCAAAAATTGCACACTCCCTCACTGAGCAAAACCCTAGTTTCCATGATGGACCTACAAGGTGACAACCGAACCATGGGACCAGAGGGGAGGGGCACCCCTAGAACTATAATGATGTCTTAAATCCAACGGAGTTGACGGTTCGTCGATCAGATCCACGGTCGTCGTTCTATGGCTCGTTCTGTCTCGCATCCAAAAGGCCTTCAAGGATACCTGCTCAATACCTGCCGGGGGCATAGAACTCCAACTGTGCAACAGAACCGAGTTCCGACGAGTCCTGCAATTGTGTTTAGGGAGGTTCTAACTAGGGACGCTAGCCACAAGTGCTCGATGGACGATTTTGAAAATTCGACCCCATTGTGCAAAAATTGCACACTCCCTCACTGAGCAAAACCCTAGTTTCCAAGATGGACCTACAAGGTGACATTGAGACCATGGGACCGGAGGAGAGGGGCACCCCTACCACTATTTGGACGTCCTGAATCCAATGGAGTTGATGGTTCATCGATCGGAGCCATGATCTTCATTCTATGGCTCATTCCATCTCGCATCCAAAAGGCCTTCAGGGACACCTATTGGATAACTACCGGGGGCATAGAAATCCAAACGTGCAACAAAACCTAGTTCTAGGGAGTCCTGCAAGCATGTCTAGAGAGGTTCCGACTGGGAATGCTAACCACAAGTGCCTGGTGGACGATTTTGCAAATTTGACCCCATTGTGCAAAAATTGCACACTCCCTCACTGAGCAAAACCCTAGTTTCCAAGATGGACCTACAAGGTGATATCGGGACCATGGGACCAGAGGATAGGGGCACCCCTAGCACTATCCCGATGTCCTGAATCCAACGGAGCTGATGGTTTGTCGATCGGAGCCACGGTCGTCATTCTATGGCTCGTTTTGTATCGCATCCAAAAGGCCTTCAGGGACACCCGTTGGATACCTGTCGGGGCATAGAACTCCAACCGTGCAGCAAAACCTGGTTCCAGGGAGTCCTGTAAGTGTGTCTAGGGAGGTTCCGGCTAGAACATATAGATCTTAATAGGATTTATACAATCTCTATTTTACGAGGAACTAACCTAAGAACTTCACGTAGCAATGACAATGAATCCTTCATTTTGCATTTGTTAGCAGAAGAAGATCAATTTTCGACAAAACAATGTAGTTATTACATGTGGAGGCAGCGGTTTCCTGTGGAAAATGAGTGTAGGGTTGAGCAGAGGAAAGATGTTGGGAAATGGGCTATTACATTAGCTTTTCCGATGGGCAAGCGGTTTACAAAAGGAAATATGGCAGCTATAGGTATCATTAGCCTTTATTGCTGAAAAATGGAAGGGATTTTCAAGTCACATGCAAAATGCTCCTTTGTTGAAATATCTAAGTTCTTCCAACAACATAGATTTGGATAGTGTATCAAATGCTGCTGTCCACTCCATAATTTATCTTTCGTCAAAGGAGTTGCACATATTATGGCTAACCAAATGGTCTCAGGAGCTTGGAAGTGCCGGCAAATATTATTCCATGCCTGAATCTACCCAGAAGGCAATTATAAATTTAGATCCTTGAGAATGCCTGAATCTACCCAAAAGAAAATTATAAATTTAGATCCTCGAGAAGATGAGAAACTGTATGAGTGGTTGAATCATTATCCTAAAATTACAGAGCTTTCTATCTCAAAGTTTGCTAAGCGGCTGCTGGATGTAGTATCAAACTCAACAGACAGTAAAATTGTTATCACCACTAGAATGGCCCCGGGGTTTCAGCTAGGGGACCCCCCCGAGCATGCCTCAAAGACCCAGAAGCGGTGCCAATGGTCCATCCCTGGAGCTAGGAATTTGCTCAGTGAAGGCCATTCCAAATTCACTCAAGAGGGCCATTTCTAGTCCAGAGGCCCATGGGCATGCGTGGCCACTGTTGATAGGTCCACTATGGCCATGTGGACCTGTGGGAGCTGACGGAATCTGAGTCTGCTCATTGGTTTGGGTTCCGTGGCCGCAGAGAAAATGATGAAAGTGTCCCTGAATGGCCCCAGGGTGCCCGACTAGGATGCCCGTAGCACCCGAACCATGGCTCTGTTCGTGAATTCGTTGACTTCGATGGGTCCAAGATGTCGGTTTTCAGCTAGGGTACCCCACATAGCGTGCCTCGAAGGCCCAAAAGCGGTGCCAATGGGCCATCCCCGGAGCTAGGGTTTTGCTCAGTGAAGGCCATGCCAAATTCGCTCAAGGGGGCCATTTCTCATCCGGAGACCCCCTAGCATGCGTGGCCACTATGGACAGGTCCACTATGGCCATGTGGACTTGTGGGAGCCGACAGAATCCATGTTTGCTCGCTGGTTTGGGTTCCGTGGCTGCGGAGCAAATCCCCAAAGTGTCCCTGAATGGCCCCGGGGTGCCCGACTAGAATGCCCATAGCACCCGAACCGTAGCTCCATTCGCGAATCCGTCGACTCTGGTGGGTCCGAGACACTAGGTTTCAGCTAGGGGACCCACCAAAGTGTGCCTTGAAGGCTCAGAAGTGGTTCCAATGGGCCATCTCTGGATCTAGGGTTTTGCTCAGTGATGGCCATTCCAAATTCCCTAAACGGGTGCATTTCTCGTCCGGAGGCCCCCGGGCATGCGTGGCCACCGTGGATAGGTCCACTATGGCCACGTGGACCTATGGGAGCCGACGCAATCTAAGACTACTTGTTGGTTTGGGTTCCGTGGCCGCGGAGCAAATGCCCAAAGTCTCCCTGAATGGCCCCAGGGTGCCCGACTAGGATGCCCGTAGCACCTGAACCATGGCTCAGTTCGTGAATCCGTGAACTCCAGATGGTCCAGGACGCCGGGCTTTAGCTAGGGGACCCCACACAGCATGCCTTGAAGGCCTGGAATTGGTGCCAATGGGCCATCCCCGGAGCTAGGGTTTTTCTCAATGAAGGCCATTCCAAATTTGCTCAAGGGGGCCATTTCTAGTCCGGAGGCCCTCGGGCATGCGTGGCCACTGTGGACAGGTCTACTATGACCACATGGACCTGTCGGAGTAGACTTGGATTCCGTCAGCTCCCACAGGTCCACGTGTCCATAGTGGACTTGTCCACGGTGGCCACACATGCCCGGGGGCCTCTAAACGAGAAATGCACCCCTTTAGGGAATTTGGAATGGCCACCACTGAGAAAAACCCTAGCTCCGGAGATGGCCCATTGGCCCTGCTTCTGGGCCTTCAAGGCATGCTTTGGGGGGTCCCCTAGCTGAAACCTAGTGTCCCAGACCCACCGGAGTTGATGGATTCACGAACAGAGACATGGTTTGGGTGCTACGGGCATTCTAGTCGGGCACCTCGGGGCCATTCAGGGACACTTTGGGCATTTGCTCCGCGGCCACGGAACCTAAACCGGTGAGCGAACTTGGATTCTGTCAGCTCATACAGGTCCATGTGGTCATAGTGGACCTAGCCATGGTGGTCACGCACGCCCGGGGGCCTCTAGACGAGAAATGACCCCCTTGAGAGAATTTGGAATGGCCTTCACTAAGCAAAACCCTAGCTCTGAGGATGGCCCATTGGCACTGCTTCCGGGTCTTCGAGGCATGCTATGTGGGGTCCCCCAGCTGAAACCTGACGTCCCGTACCCACTGAAATTGATGGATTCATGAACAAAGCCACGGTTCCGGTGCTACGGGCATCCTACTTGGGCACCCCGAGGCCATTCAGGGACACTTTGGGCATTTGCTCCGCGGCCACGAAACCCAAACCGGTGAGCGGACTCGAATTCCGTCGGTTAGACTTAGAGTTAATGATGATGGCGAAGATGGTGATGCTGACGAATACATTGATGATGATGGTGATGGTGATGGTGATGGTGATGGTGTTGGTGATGGTGAAGAAGATGGTTTAGTGCTAGGGTTTGGGTGAGAGTTAGGGCTGGAGTTATAGAAGGAAATTGAGTTAGGATTAGAGTTAGAGTTAATGATGATGATGAAGATGATGATGATGATGATGATGGTGATGGCGATGGTGATGGTGATGGTGGTGATGAAGGAGATGTTTTAGTGCTAGGGTTTGGGTGAGGGTTAGGGCTAGAGTTATAGAAGGAAATTGAATTAGGGTTAGAGTTAGATTTAATGATGATGACGAAGATGGTGATGCTGACGAAGACGTTGATGATGATGGTGATGGTGATGGTGATGGTGAAGAAGATGGTTTAGTGCTAGGGTTTGGGTGAGGGTTAGGGCTGGAGCTATAGAAGGAAATTGAGTTAGGGTTAGAGTTAGAGTTAATGATGATGATGAAGATGGTGATGATGATGGTGGTGATGGCGATGGTGATGGTGATGGTGGTGATGAAGGAGATGGTTTAGTGCTAGGGTTTGTGTGAGGGTTAAGGCTAGAGTTATATAAGGAAATTGAATTAGGGTTAGAGTTAGAGTTAATGATGATGACGAAGATGGTGATGATGACGATGATGTTGATGATGATGGTGTTGGTGATGGTGATGAGGGACCTAGAGATGACAATGATGATGGAACCTAGAGATGACAATGATGATGAAGATGGTGATGATGATGAAGGCATTGATGATGATGGCGATGGTGATGGAGATGGTGATGAAGATGATGGAGATGGTGATGATGGTGGCGATGGTGATGAGGGACCTAGAGATGACAATGATGATGAAGATGGTGATGATGATGAAGATGGTGATGATGATGAAGGCGTTGATGATGATGGCGATGGTGATGAAGATGATGATGATGACGATGATGAGGATGATGATGATGATGATGGAGATGTTGGTGATGATGAAGATGATGATGATGTTGATGATGATGAAGATGATGAAGATGGTGATGATGGTGGCGACGGTGATGAGGAACATAGAGATGACAATGATGATGAAGATGGTGATGATGATGAAGGTGTTGATGATGATGGCGATGGTGATGGAGATGGTGATGAAGATGATGGAGATGGTGATGATGGTGGCGACGATGATGAGGGACCTAGAGATTACAATGATGATGAAGATGGTGATGATGATGAAGATGGTGATGATGATGAAGGCGTTGATGATGATGGCGATGCTGATGAAGATGATGATGATGATGATGATGAGGATGATAATGATGATGATGGAGATGTTGGTGATGATGAAGATGATGATGATGTTGATGATGATGAAGATGATGATGATGATGATGGAGATGGTGATGATGGTGGCGACAGTGATGAGGGACCTAGAGATGACAATGATGATGAAGATGGTGATGATGATGAAGGCATTGATGATGATGGCGATGGTGATGGAGATGGTGATGAAGATGATGGAGATGGTGATGATGGTGGAGACAATGATGAGGGACCTAGAGATGACAATGATGATGAAGATGGTGATGATGATGAAGATGGTGATGATGGTGATGATGGTGAAGGCGTTGATGATGATGGTGATGATGATGAAGGTGATGATGATGATGATGATGAAGATGGTGATGATGATGGAGATGGTGATGAGGGACCTAGAGATGACCACGATGATGAAGATGGTGATGATGATATTAGATGCAGTGATCATAATCATCATGGGGAGAATTTTTTTTATCAAATGCCACACAATCATAGTTGTAATAACGATAGGCATAGTCCCAAAGGTGCATAATTGAACCACGAGCAACATCAACTAATTGTGGCATTACATGAACATGGTAAGAATAACCATTGATGTGGGTGAGGGTGGGTATAAACATTTTGTAGATGATATAGAGAAAAAAGTTGGTGCTCTATAGAGGTTAAATTAGATGACCATATCCAAATGATGTATGATGATGAATTTGGGAAAAAAACTTTATTCTCACTAAATACACAAAACACCTTACCATCCTTGAAAAAATGAAAAAATGGTTAGTAGTTTTCAGAGGCAGTATATAACTATTAAGGGCAATTTATTTGATGAACCATGTTTGGAAAACTACTATAATGGTTTGTGTTGTATGAAGTAAGAGTCCTTGGGATCCATTTGTTGGAAATAAAACTTCCATATTAGATTCTGAATGTCTACAATGACTTGGAAAAAAATTTCAATCCTTTAATCAACTTTACTTGCAAAAATTCATCTTAACCCCCAATCTCTTTCATGCTAAGATCTATCAAGAAAGTGTAGAGTGTCTATCTCAAAATTCTTAGACTTAACTCCTCAATTGTTTGGATAGGGTTAAGATCAATTTTTGTATCCCAAGGGGATAACTCAATGATTCGTAGCCATTTTTTATGGCCCTTTCACTAATTATGTTCCAACACATGCTCAGTTAAAATCCCACCAGGTGATGCACACAAATTTATGTTGATATGTTTACTAAAAATGCAATCCTTGAATATGGGGAAGTGTCCCTTCAATTTCCTAACAAGGTTTCCTCTAGAAATGAAAATATAAACTTGTCGTTGATGTATATGTAACTTCGGAATGTATTTCATCTATGTATTTCATATATATTTATTGTACCCTTATTAGAGATGTGTTATTCCTCTATAAGGAAGTGTCGTCATGTGGATTGACAAGTGTCGCAAGTGTGTGTACTTGTCGATGGGTTATTAGACCACCATGTGTGGGGTCGGCCCTAAAATATATATATTATAATGTGGATATACCTAGCTAGACAAGTCGGCCCCATAAGGTCACTAGGAAAACGGGTTAGTATAAATAGAGATCATGTGATCTCTATTTAGATCATTCGGAAAAGTATATCTCTCTCACTCAGAAAGTGGTGCACTAGTGAGGAGGAGGATCATCTGCTACTAGGAGACTATCTTAGTGTATTTTGGTTGTACTTTGATTGAGCCATTGCTCTCTTTATCTCTAAGGAAGTTATGGGGTTTTTCACCTTAGGGTTTTCCCCACGAAAACTCTGTGTCTCTTGTCTCTCATGCTTTTGATTGTTGTGATGCTTGTCATGCTTATTGCGATTGTCATGCATTGATATACTATATATGTTATTCTCTCATTGAAGATCCTAGAGTATTGTGAATTAATGCTCAAAATTTAACATGGTATCAGAGCTAACCTGAGAAGAAGACATTTTGTAGTGATGGCAACTTGAGTTTCTTGTTTATTGGGGTTCTCTCCATAGATTTTGGAAAAGCAGTATAGTAGATTGACTCTACTCATCAAGGCACATCTATCTGTCCAATTAGAATTCAATTCCGAGCATTTTCAGATTTGGCCCTAAAAATTAGGGTTTCCACAAAAATAGGAATTTCTGAAATCTGAAGACATAGCTGGAAGATCCTTGCAAAAATCAAAGTTTAGAGCTTTGGATCAAGATTTTTGGCTGGGTAGATCTCCGGAAAACTCAAACCCTAATTCAGGGCTCTCCCGAGTGAACCCGGGAGGACAAAAAGACAAATCTGAAGGGTAAAACTTTGTTGATCTCAAATTTTGAATGCACTAGGCTGATCAGCTCATCAAGGCACATATTTCTATCCTTTCAGAAATTTGAAATTCACATTTTGAATTTTTAGGGTTTTTTTGACAAACCCTAATCTGGGACCAGATCCAGTTTTCAGTATTTCAAGTGATAAGACCTAAATCTTTTTTATTTCCATTTGAAGTACTCTTTAAGATGTCTCACCACACCAAGCTTGAGGATAAGCTTGAAGCGGCTGATAAATTTCGAGCTTGGAAGTATAGGATTGGGTTAATCCTGGAAGAGAATGAGTTGGACTCATATATAAAAGAAGACATCCCTATCCCAGAGGATGAAGAGGCCAAGGTATTGCATAAGAAGAACTTGGTCAAGGCAAAGAGAATCATTGTTGATTCTATCAAATACCATCTCGTACCCCATGTGTCTTCTCTAAAGACACCCAAGGAGATGTTTGACTCTTTGACCAAGCTATTTGAAGGGAAGAACATAAATCGGAAGATGACTCTGCGGAATCAATTGAAAGGGGTCAAGATGTTGAATGGAGAAACCATTCAATCTTACTTCTCCAAGGTCTCTCAGATCAAGGAGCAACTTGAAGCTGTGGATGAAGTAGTGGACAATGGTGAAGTTGTTATGACCACTCTGAATGGCCTACCAAGGTCATGGGACTCCTTTATTCAAGGAATCTGTGCAAGAAAGAAATTGATCTCTTTTAGTAAACTATGGGAGGAATGCTCTCAAGAAGAAGCTAGGCTTGTAGCTCGCGAGGAAAAGATGGGAGGTGAAGATCAAGCTCTCGCAACTCACACCAAAAGAAGCAAGCCCAAGAAGGAGCACTCTCGCTACAAAAGATCCTATCAAAAGAATAAGAAGGATCTAAGATGCTTCACATGCAATGAGAAGGGTCACTTTGCTTCAGATTGTCCCAAGAACAAAAGGGATAATAACAACAACTTCAACAAGAAGAAGAAGGGCAGCAAAACAAAGTTCCATGCTTATGCTGCCGAGGATGATGAACCTCCAAAGAAGAAGGCTAGGGAAGAAAGTGATGATGACTCAACAAGTGAAGAAGAGTATGTTCTAATCTTTGCTCTCACAGGTACTATCTCCCATGGTTGTAATGATTGGTTGATTGATAGTGGGGCTTCCAAACACATGACTGGGTTTAAGGAATATTTTGTGAATCTATCTGAACATGAATCACCCCATAAGGTGAAACTTGGGGATGATTATCAATACCCAATCAAAGGAAGCGGTGAAGCCTTCTACAACCTAGATTCTGGAAAATATTTGAAGATGAAAGAAGTCCTTTATGTACCTGGGCTCAAGAAGAACTTACTCTCCATCTCTGCATTGGATGCAAAAGGTATGAGGGTTGCATTTGTGGATGGCCAAGTCCTAATGTGGCCAAAGGAAAAGACCATAGATGATGCAGTAGTGATTGGAGAGCAAGAGGGACGATTGTATAAATTGAAGGGACAACCTAAACATGCCATGGTGCATGAATCCATGGAGCCAAGTGAACTTTGCCATATAATACTTGCTCATATGCACTATAGGGCACTTCCAATTGCAAGCAAGGCTGTAGAAGGTCTGCCTGAAATCAAGACCAAACATGAAGGTGTTTGCAAAGGATGTGCAAAAGGTAAGAACATTAAGAAGGATTTCCCAACCAGTGAAAGTAAGGCCAAAGATATCCTGGAAATCATCCACTCAGTTGTATGTGGTCCTATGTCATCCAGTTCTCTTAGTGGGTATGTTTATTGTGTCTCATTTATTGAAAACGTCTCCAGGAAGACTTGGCTATACTTCTTGAAGAACAAAGATGAGGTGTTTGATAAGCTCAAGGAATTCAAAACCTTGATGGAGAATCAAACTGACAAGAAGATCAAAACATTCAGATCCGACAATGGTGGAGAATTCACCTCAGGTGACTTCAAGAAGCTTTGTAGTGATTCAGGGATTACGAGGGAGTTGACTGCTCCTTATAATCCTCAACAGAATGGAGTTGCAGAAAGGAAGAAGAGAACTATCATGGAAGCAGCAAGGGCAATGCTACATGACCAAGATCTACCTATGCATCTATGGGCAGAAACAGCTAGAACAGCTGTATATGTGCAGAACAGAACACCCCACAAGATATTGGACAACAAGACACCATAAGAGGTCTTTTCTGGTAAGAAACCTGAAGTCAGCCATCTCAGAATATTTGGTTGTCCAGTATACACTCATGTCCCAAAGGAAAAGAGGACTAAACTAGATCCTTTAGGAAAGAAGGGTATCTTTGTGGGTTACAGTGAAAGCTTGAAGGCTTACAGAATATAATTTCCAGGGTTCAAGAAGATTAATGTCAGCAGGGATGTAACATTTGATGAAAACTCAACATTCATCAAATCAAGGAAGGCACCTATCGAAGTTTATGAAGAACCTAAGGAAACTAGATTTCAAGACACTACCATGACTGAAGCAATTCCAGAAGTTGTTCATGGGTTTGAAGATCCACAAGAACCTGTAGATCCACCCCATGAGGATAACTCTCACAAGAGGAAACCTGCATGGGCTAGAGAGCTCTATCAAGATGCATAAAGATTTGGCATTCCAGAAGAAGAACACAGAGCAAAGAAGAGAACCAGATCACATACCAGCTATGTTGCTTTACTCTGTGACATTATGAACAAAGAGCCTTCCAGTTATGAAGAAGCAGCGGAAAAGAAAGAATGGAAGGATGCCATGGTTGAGGAATACCAATCAATAATGAAGAATGATGTTTGGGATGTTGTCCCAAGACCTAAAGAGAAGTCTGTTGTGACTTCCAAATGGATCTACAAAATCAAGCATGCTGCAGATGGCAGTGTAGAGAAATACAAGGCAAGATTCGTAGCTCGTGGCTTCTCTCAGAAAGAGGGAATAGATTATGAAGAAACTTTTGCACCTGTAGCCAGGTATACTTCCATCAGAATAGTACTTTCCCTGGTTGTAGCAATGAGATGGAAAATACACCAAATGGATGTCAAGACTTCTTTCTTGAATGGTGTAGTTGAAGAGGAATTATATGTGGAGCAGCCACTCGGTTTTGAAATACATGACAGGGAGTCATATGTGTGTAGATTGAAGAAAGCCTTGTATGGCTTGAAACAAGCTCCCAGAACTTGGTATGGTAGGATGGACAGTTTCCTATCTAGTTTGGGCTTTACCAAGAGTAAAGCGAATTCCAACCTTTATTACAAGGTTGAGGAAGGGAATCCTGTGATTCTACTCCTGTATGTGGATGACTTATTTGTAACAGGAGATGACAGATTGATTGCAGATATGAAGAGGAAGCTTGCTGCTGAGTTCGATATGAAAGATTTTGGAATGATGCATTATTTCCTAGGTATGGAGGTGTGACAGAGTGCAGGTGGGATCTTCCTTGGTCAAGGGAAGTACACAGTAGATATCCTGAAGAGATTCGGGATGATGGATTGCAAGGCCATGGCCACACCTATGGCATCGAATCTGAAGCTTCTATGTGATGCTTCATCTGAGCCAGTTGATGTCTCTATGTATCGTCAGATGATTGGGTCCTTGATGTACCTGACAAACACAAGACCAGACATTTGCTTTGCTGTGAACACATTGAGTCAGTTCCTGATAGATCCGAGGAGTGTTCACCTGGTTACTGTAAAGCATGTTCTGAGGTACCTGAAGGGTACAGTGGATTATGGGCTCAAGTATGAAGTGAATCAAAAGTTTAACCTGGAAGGTTATGTTGATTCAGATTGGGATGGCAGTGCTGCAGATAGGAAGAGCACATCTGGATGCTGCTTCAGTATGGGATCAGGTGTGATCTCTTGGTTTAGAAGGAAGCAGTCCTGCATAGCACTGAGTACAGCTGAGGCAGAGTATGTAGAAGCCTATTCAGCTAGTTGTGAGGAAGTATGGCTACGGAAGCTACTGTCTGAGTTATTTGATCTCCCGTTGGATGCCACTGGTATCTTCTGTGATAACCAGAGTTGTGTGAAGCTGTCTGAGAACCCAGTGTTTCATGATAGGTCGAAACACATAGAGATAAAATATCACTATATCAGGGATATGGTGCAGAGAGGAGCTGTGAAGCTCCTGTATGTTGCGACAGATGAGTAGATTGCAGATGTGCTGACGAAACCACTAGCCAGGGTGAAGTTCGAGTACTTCAGAGAGAGGCTTGGTGTTCTTCGGATTGATGACACTTCGAGGAAGAAGTGATGGACACATTTGCTGAAGCCATTCCAAGCATGTTGGAAGGAGGGTCCTTCACATGTCTGTGGACGTAAGCGTTGGATGATGAGCATCAGGATGATGTTCTGGTTTCTGCTTTGTATGATCAGTTGGATCATTTATATATGTATGTATGCATCATGTTGGATGTTGGATATGATCAGTTGGATCATTTATATGTATATGTATGTATGCATCATGTTGGATGCTGGATATGATCAGTTGGATCATTTATATGTATGTACGCATCATGTTGGATGCTAGATATGATCAGTAGGATCATTTGTATGTATTTTGTATATGCATCATGTTGGATGCTTGGACCATGTATCTGTATATGTATCAGGTGGATACATTGTATGATCAGGTGGATCATGTATGGTGATATGTATCATGTATTTGTATTTGTATCAGGTGGATACATTGTATGATTAGGTGGATCATGTATGATGATATGTATCAGGTAGATACTTGGTATGCATCAGGCAGATGCATTGTATGATCAGGATGATCGTGGATGACGAGCTTTAGGATGTTGCTCCAGATGACTTGCAGTACGATGTTGCAATGATGATGATCAGGATGATCATGTGTAAATCAGGATGATGTATGGTGAGTATCAGGTTGATACTCTATGGCCGTGGATCAGGTTGTGCAGATGAGCATATAATTTGGCCCTTGGAGATTTGCAGATAGTCTTTCGAGGTTTTTCCTATGGCATGTAATCTGGCCCTGGGATATCTGGCAAATGCTCTTTCGAGGTTTTGCTCTAGGAGGACATATAATTTGGCCCTGGGAGATCTGTAGATAGTCTTTCGAGGTTTTTCCTATGGCATATAATTTGGCCCTGGGATATCTGGCAGATGCTCTTTCGAGGTTTTGTCCTATGGCATATAATCTGTCCCTGGGAGATTCGATAGGTTGGGCTGTGTGCTCGTAATAAGTCCTGGGATGCTCTTGCGAGGTTTTTCCATGACCACATATAATCTGTCATTGGGAGATCCTATAGGTAGAGTTGTGTGCTTGTAACATCCTGGGATGCTCTTGCGAGGTTTTGTGGTGAGGTCACATATAATATGGCCCTGGGATATCCTATAGGTAGAGCCGTGTGCTTGTAACAGCCTGGGATGCTCTTTCGAGGTTTTGTGACGCACGTAATAAGTCCTGAGGATTCCATAGTATGGCCAGTGATGACGAAGACCTGCAGGTGCTGGGCCTACATCCAATATGAAAAAGGACTAGCTCTGTAGAACTTCCTATGATGAGTAGAGTCAGAGATTGGTTGAGACAGCAGTAGCAGTGACGATGACGATGACGATGATCCCGAGAAGAAGACTTGTCTAGCATATCTGTGTCGAGAAATACCTTCCTAGTTAAGAGGGAGTGTTGATGTATATGTAACTTCGGAATGTATTTCATATGTATTTATTGTACCCTTATTAGAGATGTGTTATTCCTCTATAAGGAAGTGTCGTCATGTGGATTGACAAGTATCACAAGTGTGTGTACTTGCCGATGGGTTATTAGACCACCATGTGTGGGGTTGGCCCTGAAATATATATATTATAATGTGGATGTACCTAGCTAGACAAGTCAGTCCCATATGGTCACTGGGCAAACAGGTTAGTATAAATAGAGATCAGGTGATCTCTATTTAGATCATTCGGAAAAGTATATCTCTCTCACTCAGAAAGTGGCGCACTAGTGAGGAGGAGGATCATATGCTACTAGGAGACTATCTCAGTGTATTTTGGTTGTACTTTGGTTGAGCCATTGCTCTCTTTATCTCTGAGGAAGTTGTGGGGTTTTTCACCTTAGGGTTTTCCCTACGAAAATTCTGTGTCTCTTGTCTCTCATGCTTTTGATTCTTGTGATGCTTGTGATGCTTATTGTGATTGTCATGCATTGATATACTGTATATGTTATTCTCTCAGTGAAGATCCTAGAGTATTGTGAATTAATGCTCAAAATTTAACACTTGTGATATCAAAGCAGTCAAATAATGTATTTTGAAGGTTAGAAACAAGTATGCTCTAAACTACGAAATATTGTCCAACAACAACCATGTAGATATTCTATAATTAATCCCAAGATACTCTGTAAGTTGTCAACAATGGCCTTCATTGTGCATAAAATCACATAAATCAACCAGTAATCAAGCATGGAGTATACACTACACATCCATCACCATTGCACTTGAATAAAGGTAAGTTTATGTAGACTATTCAGGTGTGGATAAGTTATAAAAGTGGTTCCACAACCGATTTTAGCATGCTTTTGATTGGTTGAAACAATCACAAACATATTCTCAAGTAGTTAAATTTATCAAAAACAAGTCAAACGATCATGTACTAACAATCCACCAACAACCCTACAGTGAATCATATACTATGCCTATCTTTTTGAATGTATTGTGGAAAAATATTTCAATCATTCCTAGCAATTATTGAACATTTTCAAGTGCAAAAGAAAAAAGGGTTGAGTGTTTCTTAATTATAAAGCTACACATCCAACATTATTGCACCTCAACGAGGATAGTTTATAGAGACAATTCAGGCATGGATAAGTAATACTATCAAAATTGGTCTTCCACAACTGGGTCTAGCATGCTTTTGATGGATTCAAAGAATCATAGACATATTACTAGATGACTAATGTATCAAAAACAAGTTAAGGAATCATGTACAATCTAAGCAAGTTCTCTAATAAAATAGTTGAACATAGCCAAATGTCATTCATTGAAATTTTAAGCCTAAAACAAGGATTTTTAAAACAAATGTCAAATATACATGATATAGGGGTACCTAAAAAATGTCATGACATTTAATGCGCTGCAACACTTACGCTTTGGATGCAAAGGAGTAATCAAAGACATGATCATGATTTCATAACACAATTATAATTGTAATGTATTAAATTAGCAAACAATGTACTATTTTTACATGCGCGTGTATGCCAAAAATATTAATATTTTCCACTCTCCTATATGGCAATCATTTATTTGATATTGACCACTTGACGTTAAAAAAAAAACCAAAAATACATATATTCGACTAAAACATACGATAAGTTTGTCAATAACAATACTCTAGTATATCCATTGACATTGATTCCTTATATGGACTGAAAAATATTGTATTTGTCATGTTTTCACACACATGCCTATGCACTAGTTTTCGTTTATGTGTATTTTGCAATAGTGTATGATTTATTTTTGTTTACAAGTATTGGATTCAATCCTATCTAAAAAGATGCCTATTTTGTCCCATTTTCTCATTAGTGAGGAATTTTGGACATGCACATCCATTTTCTACTATTTTCAATTGCATAGATATCCAATACACACACACACTATGATATCCAACTTCTCTTCTAAGATCTAGGTAAAACCAAAATTTAGACAACATCACATCCTGATACACACAACATGAGACAACGAGATTAGACAATGATATATATAAATCACATAACTGAAAGTCCATGTACATCGAGGCTGCAAAACTCATCCAAACATATACAATTTCTAGCAAATAGTGGAACATGCTTCCCAATGTATCTATAGTGGCAACTCATGCCCTAGACAAAATGTGACAACTCATGTTGTATATCCAAAATACATGGTAACTCATGCCGTAGATACAAAGTACATCAAAACTAGTGCAAAAAAGTGCCACATCATGGCTAATGTACATAACACATGGTGTGTCAAGCATTGTGACCACCCTCGTCACTCCCAGGTGCATCTCCAAAGTCGATCTTCCTACTCTTCGAGCTACCGGTACCTTGGGTCTTGCTCCGTCTAGGAGTAGACCGTCTCTTCGAGCTCTGGAACAAATGATATAAGATACCATCATTTTCAAGCATTTGCAACATTTACCACATTTATAAAACAAATGTAGAATTCGAATCTTAAATAAATCACCTCTGATGTGACTGAGAAACGTTGGACATTTGTCCTAGATCTGTGGAGCCTCTCCGCAATTCCAGCCTACAACATTTACAACAATCATTTCATTGAAAAGTAATAATTGCTTAAATTAATTTGTGTTAATGTATCAAAATATTTTCATAAATTAGTTTGATTCTCACCGTGTACACCTCCGACAATGGACATGGCTGGGCTTCTGGGCTAGAAGGTGGCGCAGATGGCTGGACAACCACCTCCGATGCAGTGATGGTGGGGGCGCAGATGTAGTGGCAACCACTACAGGTGCAACCACTAGAGATACAGATGAGGATACTGGAAGGGTAGATGCCACAATAGTGGCGGGAAGTGGGGATGATATGGTGGGAGAAGAAAAGGTGGTATGGGGTGGAGGAGGATGTCATGGACAATGAACCCCTGTCGGTTGTATGATAGAGGGTATCGAACCAAAAGGGCTAGGGGTGATGTTGAGGGATGGTGCATGGGAGGGAAGTCCTGCGTAGAGGGAGGAGGATGGATGGAAGGGAGGTTGTGGACTAAGAGGGGAAGCTGGAAGGAAGGGGGGTCGTGGATGAAAGGGGGAGGATGGATAGACAGGGGGGCGTGGATAAATTGGGGAGGATGTATGGATGGGGGGGGCGTGGTTGAGTGCGGGGGGATGGATGGAAGGGGGAGTATGGCTGGAGAGGGGAGGCTGAATGGAAGGGAGGGGGTGGACGTAGGGAGGAGTCTAGATGGAAGCGAGGGGGGGGACTCATGGGAGAGGGTGGATACATAGGAATAAAATGGGGAGCCGCAGCTGTTGCTGGCACCTACATATACATTTGTAATATCACAATTTAGTAAACAAACAATAAATTAAACCATAGTAAGTCGCAACAATTCAAATTAAAAGTGTGCTTATAACTACACATTGTACCTGTGTATGGGGTAATTTGCCAATCCCTGGCCGGGGTGGTTGATCACCGTAGTCAGGGAACACCTGTGGACACCAAAATCCATGCATGTTATGGACATGTTAAAGAAGTCATTATTTAGGCAATCAAGATATTTAAAAACATTATACGAACTATAAATGTGTATGCCATAAATATAAATACTTGAGTAATATAAATGACATAAGTAATAACAGTATTGTGCCAGCTACTGAAAATACCTCCGTGTGGGGTGCCGCAATTTCAGTTGCAGCTGCCATTGCTGCATCCAAGTTGGGAGATCCTACGTTCTCCCATGTTGGTGTCTCAGCTCTGAATAACTGTACATTGAAATAATAGTTTAAGTCAAACAAAAATACTTTAAAAATACTTTACAAGTTATAAAGTGATGATTGAAAACACATTAAAACAATTGCTGACCTGATCCATATAACAACCCTCGATCGGGCCAAGGCAAGTGTGCCCGCAATGGGGACAAAGATGTAGCATTACCCCCATCGAACTGGAATGCCCAACATGGCTACCATCGGTCATGGGTCTATCCTAGCCCTATCGTGAAGGCCCTGCACCTAGATCTCTATCAAGGTCACCTGACCTCTCCATTATATTTGTTGCTACAAAGGAGGTGTGTTTGAGGAGACCACATGCAACATTCCTCATTGCCACCTCAATTTGATCAAGCTTATGGGGCAACTGAGGTGGTTGGGGAGAGGGGTTGGGTTTGTGCCTCGGAGCTGGTGGCCCTCTCAGTGGATTCCTCCTGGAAGCAGGTCAATCTTGGGCAAAGCCACACCCAACACCTTGGAACTTGGTTATGTCAAAATAGTTGACATGTAAAGCGAGGCAAAACTCAACCCATAGTTGGCGAAGGAAGTACTGTGGAACCTCCCTATTATTGCAGGGAGGTTTATTGTACACCATGAACCACCTCTGCCTCCAATTGTCCGTCCACAGTTGGTAATGACACCAATCCATGCAGACACGTGGCTTTGTAATGTTCGGTGGTTGGCCTATTTTTGGCTCGGTGAACATACTATATAATTGGGCTTTTGTAATGTCCAAATCTTTTATTGCTTCCTTGGAGATGCCCGTGGAGTAGTACTCCCGCATCCTAGCTCTAAATTGAGTCATGTCTGTCAATTGCTGGTGTGCATGTATGAGGGAATCGATTGATTTCTCAATTGACGTGGCAAGAGACAATCGAGATGGTTCACCTGAGTTTCTAAGTTCGTGAGTGTGCACTCGCATTTCATTTACATAGTGGTTAAGGTCATCTTGTTCAAAATTTGGTTGTGGGTTTTGATTTTGTTCGGCATTGGGTCCAAGGTTCGGGTTTTCTTGTGTTCCACCAGACTCGGGGTTAACATCTTGTTCACTCATTGTCTCAGTTGCAATCTACAGTTGAAAATTGGTTCATTGTTTTCAAAATTTGGGAATTATTTACAATTACATAAACAAAAAAAACAAAAATTGACACAAATAATGAATAAAATTGAAAAAAAACGTGATATTTACCTATTAATCGAAGTGGTGACGAGTTTGTGGGTGTTGTTGGGTGGTTTTGGAGTGGATTTGGCCTATGTTGGTAGTTGAATGGACGCGTACGCGAAGAAGGAGGACGCGCTCGGCCGACCAAATGAAAAATGGGGAAATTGTGCACTGTTTTTTTTGTATATTTTTAATAGGGGTGCATGCATGTCTCCTTTGTGCGTGCGCATCTCCTTTGCGCGTACGCGCCAGCAACGCACACGAACCATCAACACACATGCGCCTTGGTTCGGTACCAAACCTAGAGGCGCGTGCGCGTCTCATTAGGTGCGGTCACGTTATTTTTTTTCTCCACTAGCACGGCCCTATTGCAACGAATTTGGGGAGCATCTTCATGCACCCGCCCTTCAACCAATAGTTATCCATGCCTAGTACATGATATCACCAAGCTTGTTTCAGTTATATGCCATGAATCACCCAATTATCCAAGATTAAGAATATTAATTTAGTACTCAATTCCATGGGTTTCTCCTAGGTCCAATGATCATAAAAGCCCTAATACGCATCCCTAAATCACACAACCTCTTAACGATGCCCATATCCCACTCAAAGGACAATGATACCTTATAGACGACATGTTTTATTATTTAAGGCCTTGTGCATGGTCCTTGGTCCCTATATGCTTCATTTAGGGATTAATGGCCTCATTCCCCCCCTAACCATGATAAATGCCTTGATACAATTCATAGCATGTAGGACCTCATAATAGCACACATATTGCACTTCGAGGCTAAGGACCTCTTTTGGAGGCGTTGTGTTGTTGTTCTAGGTCATGTTCATTTGCCATGGGCCCTAGAGCTCCATTTATGACCTAAGGCTCTTGTTTTCCTCCCTCAACATGAGACGAACAAATTCTAGGCTAGAAGGTGAGATGATAAACTATTAGCGATAATGCAACACACATTCAGATACATATGGAACTATTTCATGCCCAAAGAGGGATAGCCATTCTCGGTACCAATCTAGGAAGTGAAATAATGACTAATAATGTAATACCCCTAGTTATGACTTCAAATGTATTGAATAACAAATTATGTAAATGAAGTAAATATGCTAGTATAGATTTCCTAGTGTAAAGCTCAAGGCCAAGGCTCAACTAGAGAATGGGTAGGGATGTATAATGTAAATATTTATATATGGGGCATGGTTGGCTTGTCAGGCTAATTCAAAAATCTATGTAGATATTATGTATGAAAAATAATGAAATGGTCCAAGATGACTGTATAAAGAGCACTAAAGGAGTTGTGATTCCACTAGAGGGGAAGAGGAAATGAGTCCTGTAAGAGATTAGATCCTCTATTTCCAAGTGTCAACCTTACAACTAATCCAATTGTTTTCATGTGCCTTAAATGAGCAAATTACTTCCTTTTGACTATTAAATCAAACCATTGAATGCATATAAGAGGTTGGTGGGGAAATTCAGGTATCATGTAGTTATGGAAGCATGGGATGAATATAATTCTATGACAGTTGTAAGGGTATTTTATTCTATGGTTGTAGTTGAACATAGAGGTTGGGCATGTAAGCTACTTGAATGCTTACCCATTAATTTTTTCTACTTATTCATGCCTGAGAATCCATGAATTAACAATATAGGAGGTTCTTCAACAAAATACATGTTAAACTCCTATGCACACACTGGTAAGAACTTTGCAAGATGGATCACCAGAGGGAACCATGGTTTGGTGAAGGGGATGCATGAGCCTAGAAATTTGTAGTGTGGGGTAGGTATTGTAGGGGCCATGGTTGTGATAGTTGAGTGAGATTCTTGTAGTCTTGCAGAGCTCTAGATGAGCATTTGGTTAAGCATTGAGAGCAAAATGGGTTGTGGGTTGAGAGATAGAATCCAATAGGAGTTCCCTTATTCCCAATGGCCTCATATCCCTCCTTGGGGGCATCCTCTTAGCAAAAGAGTACATGCTGTCCAAAGTGCCTATGATTGGGTGGAAAATTGCTCTTATACTACCAGTTACTTATAGCTTCTCTGATTATTTAAGATAATTATTCTCTTTGTATTTGATCTGCAATGAGTTTATTATTATGTTTGTGATAATTATGCTTGTATATGCATGATGTGTGTATGGATAGAGTTATTCCCACTATATTTTTATTTATGTACTGCACATGCATTTTTTTATGAATTTCATATTATAATCATTGGAAAAAATTTAGAATCAAATAAATAATTAAGCTAGTTACAAATAAGTGCCAATGAAGTGCAATAATATTGTGAAAAAGTGTGAATCCAAACCAATTCATGGCTTCAACACCGAGTTTGGTATTTATGGAAGGGCATGTCACATTAATCCATACTCTTTTCCAAGGATCACTAATGGAGAAAGTGTAATTGGATGTAAAGCAATCAATAATATAATATCTCTTTGTAGATGGGTACTAAGAATATCAGTAATATAATATCACTTTGTAGATGGGTACTAAGGATATAAGTAATATAATATCACTTTGTAGATGGGTACTAAGAATATCATATAATGTTTGGTATTCCTAGTATTCGTATTTATATTTATATTTGATACATTTTAATTATTATTTTAATAATTAATTGGTTGTTTTATATTTTAATTATTATATGAGATTATTGTATATATATATTGAAATTCCAAAATTATTATATTGAGAGTAGCTAGGTGTTTACAATCTAGTGGGGGGAGATGTTGTCACATTTATCATGTTACTTAACATTATTATATGTAGACTATAACTTACCAAAAATAAAAAGTAAATAAAAATCATGTTGGCTCATAAAAAAACCCAACATAGATCCATCTTAAACCCGAATATATTAAGCACCAAGAAAGATCCAATTTATATTTTCTTGATGTGTAAAAACTTAAGATAAAAAATCCATATTTAAGATGAATCTATTCATTTAGATACACAATACATCACATTAAATATAACAATTTTAGAGTCGTGTGGAAATTGTTAATAAATAAAACACAATAGTTGTATCTAATAAAAAAAAATAGAGATAAAACAATTAATATAATTTCTTGACTATATTTTGTAAGTAAATGAAGAAATAAAAGTAATATCTTTAAATGATATAAATAAAAATACTTATTTTTTCTTTGTCTCTTATTATTTTTAAAGTTAAAAAATATGAAGAAATAAACATGTTAACAAAAATCTACATTTTCATTGTGATAATTTTATTATTATTTTTAAATATATAAAGATATGAGGAAATAAATATGTCAACAAAGATCATTAAAAATAAAAATTCTTATATCTTTATTTTATTTACATAATATCATTTAATAATATACAACATAGATAAACACGAAAAGAATTACACAATAAAATAACATTTAATATATGTATATATATAATAATAATAATAAAATTATCATTCAAAATTAAATTACTTAAAAATGTAACCATTCTTGAAAATCTTGAAAATGATTAGTTATTCTCTAAGGGACTGTGCATTAACTCCTAAAAAGTGTAGTAAAATGAGAGATTTAACTATCAAAATAATTTAATAAGAATATTATATAAAAATAAAGTATTCGACAATGATCACAAAGAATAAACAATTTCTGATATATCTCTAAACCACATGGTTTGGTTACCCAAGATTATTTAGCTCTACAAATATTAAAAATGGACAACAAACAATCAACTCAACCCAACCCCAACCATGGAATACACAATCAAATGCACTCAGCTAACAACTAAAATTATCCACAAACTGAAAAATGTCAACACATGAATTATCGAAGTTCGAAGCTTCGTAACCCTGCAACTCAACTACCAAAATTCGAAGTGTTTTTTCCCTTCAAACTTGACAAGAATGCTGCATCCTGTCCGTCGATAAAAGCATGAGCATTAGTAGTTCCAGCCTCCGCGCCAGCATTACCAGTAATGTTGTCCTGTATTCGCAACCCAGTAGGCATCCCTGCTAGGCGCGTCACGCTGCTTGGAAATGCTTGATTTCGCGGTCCAATTTCAACACTACCGGAAGGGTTTCCTCCTACCTCGGTAGAAAAATGTGGCTGTAACTGATGTCCGATATACTCCTGCTCCGCATAATCTCCGCGTAATCTCCGCTTAATCTCGTCGTACATATTATGAGGTCCCCGGTTTAAACCCTGAGCAGGATATGGCATTTGAATATGGCTATTAACATCAATATAGTTGCAGTTTGACAAACTTCGACCCTGGATTGATTGTTGCATGGATACTTCCTGTCCAACCATCCAATTGGAAAATTGATTCGCTCCATGTGGAAAGCCTCCTTGGAGATCTCTACCATTCGTCTGAAATTGATTCTGCTGCGGATTTTCTCGCAGCCACCTACTAGTGTCATTTTGGAATTGCAATGGGTGCCAGGGTTCTGAATTATTCATGCGAAATTGATGAAATTGATTGCCAGTAGCATTAAGGATTGGCGGCCTCATCTGATCAGGGACACCATGACTTCCGAATGATTGATGCACCATGCTCTGCGGTTTTTTCAAATCTACAAAATTTAAAGTCTGAGTGGGCTGTCTATTATTATACGTTGCCACACTAGGATTCGCTGAAGACAGTGTGTCTCCTACTTGGTTCACTGTAAACTGGTGAGGGATGTTAAGGGCGGACGAAGAACGGGAGGCAAACTGGGCAGATGGTAAAGGCCGACGAAGAACAGGAGACAAATCTGCTTTACTTTTTGCAGCAGCAATGTTTTGCTGTTCTAATTCATTCAATAACCACTCAATGGTTTGACGGCAATCTTGAAAGCCCAACGAATTGGTTACCTCTAACAAAGGCTTATACGTTACTATTCCTAAAAGCCAGTCTATCATCTGTCCAATTTGGGTAAAGCCCAACTCTCTGGTAACTTCTATCAAACGCTTGGCATCTCTTGGCAATAACCAATCAAACGTCTGCTGTACATTCTGAAAACCCAACTCTTGTGTGAGTCTTGACCAATCAATGGTCTGACCGCCCTTCTTGCCCATCTTTTTTGTCAGCTCACACCAAGCTTTCGTTT
Organism: Larix kaempferi; assembly: GCA_027924585.1. Taxonomy (NCBI): domain Eukaryota; kingdom Viridiplantae; phylum Streptophyta; class Pinopsida; order Pinales; family Pinaceae; genus Larix; species Larix kaempferi. The sequence goes on along the minus strand of BSBM01000179.1, from coordinate 18,801,515 downwards.
CATTTGGTAAGAGCCCTTCCATCGCAGCTCCAGGAGACCTGAATCCCAATAATTTAGTAAGCTCATCCAACCGTTGCTTATCGTTGTAGTCCAAATCCACTAGCTTTCCACTCTTTTTTTTGGGTGACATCTCCTCCAATGATTTGTTTTGATTGATGGGGTTTTCTACTTCTGGTTGCTTCTGCGGATCACTTTGACACGCTTGCTGTTTCTTCTGCGGATCGTTGACACACCCTTGCTGTTCGGTCTCGGATTTTGCGGCCTGATTGTTTCTTTTCGCGGGCAGACGTGCGGAACTTCTCTCAGGAGTTTTTCCTTTATATTTGCCCATGGTGAGTGAGTGCCTCTGAAATCAGTCTGTGATTTTAATAGAAAATCCCGACTGCCGCGAAAATAATACGATCTGGTGATGTGAAAACGATCGCAACAAATGGAGTACTGATGTAATATGGAAATAAAAGGTTGGCAGACGAGAATGAGTATTAATATGTAAAACGGTCGGCCTTCCATATGTAGATTGGTATTCTTGATAGAAAGAACCGACGGTCTTTGGTATTCTAAAGAAAAAAACGTACGTTAAAAAAGTACATTACAAATGGTTATAAAGATACACTATAAATAAGAAATAAACAAAAAAATTACCAGATTCATATTCGCCTCTCAATTGCCTTCTAGCCTTCTCAATTGTATTCTCTGTATGCTTCCTCGCCTCCATTAAATAGATTCTAAATATAATGTAAAACCTAATTGATATTTACTAGACATTCTTCTAGTTAAATTGTCGAGTTATCAATTATGGATGTCTTGCTACATTTGATCACCAACCTTATTCCGATTATATATCATGAACAACCATCAACTATTACTTATTTTTATTTCAGCTCTCAATTATAAAACTTATTTTCTTGATGTGTAAAAAATAAAAGTAAAAATATTTACATCTTAGGAAATTGGATTGGCAATGTTAAGACTATATATTCCTCTTAAGAGATGACATATTTAAACTAGCATAGATCCATCTTAAAAGGGGATCTACCAAGCCCCTAAGGGATCAAATCTCTAGAGGTGCAAACCCCTTTTTAGAGTGCAAATGTTTAGGAAGCATTTTAATTTATCTAATTTGTGTAGCTTGTGTGCCGAAGATGTGCATTAGGGGGATGTGTAACTCCTTCCGTGCTCATCTTCGAGTTGACACTTGTCTTTAAAAAAATATTATAAAAAATAACATGTTGGTTCATGGAAAATTTTAAGGATCCATAATTTTCTCAAAGTGTAAAAACCTTGGTGAACCTTACTAACTCTTAAATTTACAACCATAAAATATTTGACCAATTTTTAGTAAAAATATTAAAATTTTTAAGGACTTTATATAGTTTTTGGACAATTTTGGCGATTTTTAGAGTAAAAAAAATTATCTCGTGGAATTTGGGTGAATCAAATTTCCAGTGAAGTGTTAGTGGTTGGGACATGCCATCCACTCGCTTGTGCCGAAACTCCCTTAATTGATCTGGGGACGGACCACATTTCTTTGATGGAAAAAAGTTCATCCCTCTTCTAAGAAGTGGATTCCCTACAATATTCCTTTTTGCCACTCATCTCAATGGCCTCATCTGGTGGGAAATCCAATGTTCTAATTAGTTGTGGTAGGGTTGACTATACCCAAAACATTGTCTCAAGCCAGGGCTGACTATTATCCATGTCTCTTCCCTTCGGTGGAATGTTTTAGACAATGGTTTGTAAATATATATATATATATATATATATATATATATATATATATATATATATATATATAGAGAGAGAGAGAGAGAGAGAGAGAGAGAGAGAGAGAGAGAGAGAGAGAGATGATAAAATTTCATTAGATGGTGCTCTCCAAGACAAACATGCATCATTAAAATATTGTAGGTTAATACAATAGGTTGCTTCTTCTCAAGATACAATATAGAGTATTAACTTACAGGGAAAATGAGTCATTTATGAACTTGGAATAGTCATAAAATGGGATTTGGTACTGCATTAGATCACCTTTGAAAACCACATATCCCAAGTCAACTTATTAAGCAACATTTATCATTGAAAAACTTCTTTTTGGTATCCTAAATGATTTTGAGTCTGGGCAAAGATAAGAGGCATGCGTTTTGTGAAATTATAATTTTGGGAAGTAATAAATTGTTAGGGAAAAATAACTAATGTTATTAGGGATATATTCCTTAGAATAATATGCCAAATATGCAAACTAACCATTAGAACCTTGGAAATGACAAAAGTGATATAGTGCTACAAGATAGAGGAAGACGATGGTAAAATTGTTTCGAGGCAATTTTTTTACACTCCACATACAATTTAAAAGTATGATCAAGAAGATGACATCTTATTTTAGATACAATATGTCACGTCCCCGATCCCCTCAGTGCCCTTTGAGAGATGGGGGAAAAATCCTGATAATTTTTTTTTCCAGAACTTATTCGCAACTTTGATCTTTTACAAGGCTGTAATTTCCTTCGGTCCACAATTCTGCAATTCATGATTCACAGGTCGAAAGTCGAAATGCAGGAATGCTCAAATCACATCGTCGAACAAAATACAACTTCGACTTCCACATTCCACAGTGCGGGAGTCAGAAATTCGGAACGACAAAACACCCAGCTTCGAACAAAATACAACTCCGACTTCTGCATTTAGCAATGCGGGAGTTGGAAAGTCGGAAAGCCAAAATATGCGGTGTCGAACGAAATACGACTCTGACTTCCGCATTCTACAGTGCAGGATTTGGAAGGTCGGAACGCCTAAATATACCATTTCGAAAAAAATGCGTCTCCGACTTCCACACTCCGCATCCGCGATGCGGGAGTCGGAAAGTTGGAACACCAACTCCGCCATTCCAACGGAAATGCACCTCCGACTTTCACTCTCTGCATCCACAATGCAGGAGTCGAAAAGTCAGGATGCTAAACATACTACGTCGAGAAAATGCACCCCCGACCTCCACATTCTGCAGTGCGGGAGTTGGGAGGTTAGAACGCCAAAATGCCCGATGTTGAATAAAATGCACCCTCGACTTCCGCATTCCACACTGCGGATTCGGAAAGTCGGGAGCTAGTCATGCCCTTGATACCACCAACTTCTCAGGTTGATAAATTCTTCATCCTGAGTCCAATTTGGGAAAACTCGGTACCGTTGGAAATCTATTGGCGAGCTTTATGCAATGGTGTGGACCCCTTCCACACCTGAGGAATCTGAACTTGCCTCCTTTCCAACCAAAAATCTTCCCCGAAGTCCATCAAAACCTCTTTACCCCACTGTCAAAATCCCAGGAATCACCCTGCCAAAGCCCCTCCCTTCATTTTACCATAGAGGGGGGGGGGGGGATGAACACATCAGGGGGTGTCTAACTCATCCCCCAAGCTCATCTGATGAATTACAAACCCTCTAAGGATGCGTGCAATGCATATTAACAAACATAGCGGAATTAAATCTTGGTTAATGCATCTACAACTTGTATGACTACAACATATTAACACAAGAAAATTGATAATATAACAACAAATGAATCATCCTCATGGTTAGGCTCATACACAGACTTCCTAGTGATTAATTCCCTATGATCATTTCATTCAATTAACTTGAAATATCCGGGGAACACAACATAGGAATTAATATCATTGAGACCACAAAGGACACTTATCTTGTAAGGTGAAACTATCCAAGGAACTGGAAAAGTGAGTGCAACGTTCCACCCAACCATAGGTCTTTGTTTATCCTATATTCTTCCAGTTGAGAGACCACCCCTGAGCTGGGCTGTGTATCCACTAAGGTATTAATATTATTCTAATTTGACTAGCAAGATCACTGAAAGAAACATAATCACAAGATAGACAAAGATATTACCCTGGGAAACCCTCATGGGGTAGAAAACCCAGCAAAGCTTTCCTCAATAAGATGATCAACCAAAATACAAGATGTGCTCCAAGACTTGACCTCCTTCTTCTCTACCTCCTATGTAGACCTCTCAAACACAAGTGCGCTACTTTTTGAGTTGAGCAAGTGTGTCAAATGAGGAGCTCTCCTCCTCTACTTATACTGATTCCCGACTGACCAAAATCCCTAATGGGGCCGACCTCTCCTAGTGAAGTCTAATAACCCCTAAATAATAAACTCAGGGCCAACCCCCACATGGTGGGTCTAATAACCTTGGTTACCACAATTCATTGGAGGAATAAACATCTCTGGATACATAATAGAATTACCTCGGAGGGATGAAACATCTATGGAATAATAAAGTACAAATATAATATTCAACACTCCCCCTTAACGAGAAGGATATTATAACAACATCTACAAGAGCAAGGAGTCATCGACTACATCATACATGATACATCTATAAATCATCAGAAGCTTTCTTTAATACATCATCATCAGTAACTCAACCAATTACTTCAACATCAACATCGTCGTCATCGTCATCACACGATCATCACTATCGTCATCGCACGATCATCAGCATCATCATCACATGATCATCAGCATCGTCATCACAAGATCATCAGCATCGTCATCACACGATCATCAGCATCGTCATCACACGATCATCAGCATCGTCATCGTATGATCATCAGCATCGTCATCGCACAATCATCATACAGGATGATCAATCCTGATCTCTTTAGGACATAGGTCCATGGATGATACAATCCAAATCACATATCTTTTCCAAATCACATATCTTTTGAACTGAGGTCCAGGGACGATATAGTCCTATCAACTTTAGTGATCCTTCCTTTCGGAATTACGGGATCCATCACAATCATGTTTAAGACTATCCTTCCTTTCAGAATTACAGGATTTACAGTCTAAGGAAGATTAATCCCACACCATTCATTTAGGACTATGTCCAAGGATTATTTAATCCACACCATTCATTTAGGACTATGTCCAAGGATGATTTAATCCACACCATTCATTTAGGACTATATCCAAGGATGATTTAATCCACACCATTCATTTAGAACTTATGTCCAAGGATGATTTAATCCACACCATTCATTTAGGACTATGTCCAAGGATGATTTAATCCACACCATTCATTTAGGACTATGTCCAAGGATGATTTATTCCCCACATGTCCATCAAGGACTGCATTCTCGGAGACATATGTCTACGTCTCACTTTAGGACTGAAGTCCAAGGATGATCCAATCCCACTCGTCCACTAAGGACTTCATTCTCAGAGACCGTACGTCTACGGATCAATTCAAGGAATCGAAGTCCGGGGACGATACAATCCCCATGTGTATCCTCATCAATACAGATATCGTTAGTACATCAATAGTACAAGTACATACAGGTATCCTCATCAATACATGTATACATATGTATCCTCATCAATACATCAATATAAGAACATATATGTATTCTCATCAATACATATATCATCAAAGCATGTATCCTCATCAATACAAGTACATATATCATCAAAACATGTATCCTCATCAATACAAGTACATATATCATTAAAACATGTATCGTCATCAATACATCAATATAAATACAAGTATTCAACGTATTCTAAGTATAAGTGTCCTAAATCTAAGTAATCTAAGCATACATAAATATCTAGGTGTAGTAAACAGGTATCCTCATCATCGACCTGGCTGTCGATGAGGGAAAACTCATCATCAGTGACTATATCACTCCCCCTTTCGAGGAGGGTCCTTTTGAACTACACCAAGCTTGTCTCAAAAATATTCAAATTTTACTCGAGATAGAGGTTTGGTCAATATATCAGCAATCTGTTCCTCAGTGCTCACATACTCAAGCTTAATAGCTCCTCTCTGCACCATATCTCGTATGTAGAAATATCGGATCTCTATGTGTTTTTACTTATCATGGAATACTGGATTTTCTGTCATCTTAATACAGCTTTGATTGTCACACATGATCACAGTGGGATCCATTTCTAAGTCAAACACTCCAGATAATAGCTTCCGAAGCCACAATGCTTCACAACTGGCAGAGCAGAAAGCTATATATCTTGCTTCAACAGTACTGAGAGCCACACTAGACTGTTTCTTGCTGAACCATGAGATCATGGTAGATCCAAGACCATAACATCCACCTGATGTACTCTTTCTGTCTGAGACACTTCCTACCCAATCAGAATCTGAGTAACCATGTAATCTGAGGTCATGATTTCCAAGATAATATAGACCAAAATCTAATGTACCTTTTAGATATCTCATTACATCCTTTGCAGCTATTAAGTGAACCTTTCTAGGTTCTACTAGATACTGACTCAGGGTATTTATAGCAAAGCATATATCTGGTCTAGTATTTGTTAAATACATCAATGACCCAATGATTTGTCTATATAGAGTTATGTCCACTAATTCTGATGAGTCATTAACTAATAACTTCAAGTTGGAGTCCATGGGAGTGGCCATGGCTTTACACCAACATATCAAATCTTTTTAGAATCTCCACAGCATATTTACCTTGATTTAGAAAGATTCCTTTTGGTTCTTGCCATACTTCTAAACCTAAGAAGTAATGCATTAATCCAAGATCTTTCATCTCGAATTCTGAAGAAAGCTTCTTCTTGCATTCGATAATTTGTTTCTCATTTTCGGTTAGAAATAGATCATCTACATACAACAACAATATAACTGGTTCATCATCGATTACATTGAGATAAAGATTAGGGTCAGCTTTACTCTTGGTAAAGCCCGTGCTTGTTAAGAAATTGTTAATCCTTCCGTACCAAGCTCTGGGAGCTTGCTTCAATCCATATAATGCCTTTTTCAGTTTGCATACATGTGTTCTCCCATCTTTAACCTCAAACCCTTGTGGTTGCTCTATGTACACTTCTTCTTCAATTACACCATTCAGAAAAGCTGTCTTAACATCCATTTGGTGTAATTTCCACTTCATCATAGATGCAAGTGCCATGATAGTTCTAATTGAAGTGTACCTAGCAACTGGTGCAAAATTTTCTTCATAGTCAATTCCCTCTTTCTGAGAGAATCCTCTGGCTACAAATCTTGCCTTGTATTTTTCAATGTTATCATCTACATCATGTTTTATTTTGAATATCAATTTGGAAGAAACCACACTTTTATCTTTTGGTTTGGGAACTATATCCCAAACATCATTTTTCATTATTGACTGATATTCTTTTGTCATTGCTTCTACCCACTCTTTCTTCTGAGCTGCCTCTTCATAGCTAGTAGGTTGTTGATCCACAAGATCACACATCAAGGCCACATAGTTGGATACTAGATTTGGTTTCTTTCTTTCTCTAGTGGAGCCTTCAGGAGCTCCATATTTTTCAACTCCTTGAATAATGTCTCTAGCCCATGCTGGCCTTCTTTTCCTAGATAAGTTTGTAATAGGGGGTTCTTATGGTTCCAACATGTCATGATCCTCTGGTGTATCATCTTCAGGGATGGGCACAACTTCTGTGATTCTAGGAGGTGTATCTTCTTCATAGATTTCTTCAAGTTGGCACTTCGAAGATTTCTTGAGAGCTGCTTCTTCATCAAATGTTACATCTCTACTTATTTCCATATGATGAAAACCAGGTATGTAAATTCTGAAAGCTTTGGATGATTCACAACATCCAACAAATATTCCCTTCTTACCAGAGGGATACAACTTGGTTCTCTTTTCTTTTGGAATGTGAATGTACACAGGACATCCAAATATTTTGAGATGACTTACCTCAGGCTTCTTTCCTGTGAACACTTCTTCTGGAGTCATGAATTCAAGAGCACTATGGGAAAGTCTATTTTGTACATAAACTGTTGTCCTAGCTGCTTCAACCCATAGATACATGGGTAGATATTGGTCATTTATCATAGTCTTTACAGCTTCCATGATAGTTCTATTCTTTCTTTCAGCAACCCCATTTTGTTGGGGATTGTAGGGAGTGGTTAGTTCCCTCTTGATTCCAGCTTCTTTACAAAAGTCTTCAAAGTCCTTTGAAGTATATTCTCCGCCATTATCTGTTCTGAGAATCTTGATTTTCTTTTCTGAGAGATTTTCTATTAAGGCCTTGAACTCTTTTAATTTTCCAAAGACTTCATTCTTACCTTTTAGAAAGTATATCCAAGTCTTCCTTGAATAGTCATCAATGAAAGAGAGATAGTATTCAAACCCACTTAGAGATGTGGTGGGAATTGGTCCACATACATCTAAGTGTATTAACTCCAAAATGTTCTTAGTCTTTGTTTCACTCTTTGGAAAAGGGTTCTTGACATTCTTCCCTTTTTCACATCCTTTGCATGAACCATTATGGTCAATCTTTAAGTCTAGTTATCCTATGACCACCTTTCTCACATAGGGTAGGGCCTTGTAGTTAATGTGAGCAAGCCTTCTATGCCATAGTTCACTGGGGCTAGTGGTTTCATGGACAAGGGCAGCTTTTGGGTGACCCTTGAGTTTGTAAAGACCTCCTTCTTCTTCACCAATAACAATTGCATCCTCAATCGATTTTCCTTTGGGCCACATAAGTACTTGACGATCAATAAATGCAATTCTAAATCCTTTCTTATCTAGTGCTAAGATAGAAAGTAGGTTCTTCTTCAAACCTGGAACATATAAAATTTCTTTCATCTTCAAGGGTGTTCCAGAATCAAGCTTGTAGCTTGCTTCACCAATTCCCATGATGGGATATTGATAATCATCTCCTAGAAATACCTTTTGAGGAGAAGACTTTTCTTCAAGTCTTGAGAGAGTTTTCTTTTGACCTATCATGTGCTTTGAAGCACCACTATCAATGAGCCATGTATCTTATCTAGGAGACACAGATCCAGAGAGTGCAGAAAATAGATCATACTCTTCTGCATCTTCTTCTTCATTCCTTCTAGACCTTTTCCTAGGGAGGGGCCTTTCTTCTTCTTCTTCGTTTCTTTTGGATCTTTTCCTATGAGGCCTTACTTTCTCTTCTTCTTCTTCTTCACTATCATCTTCTGCAAGATGTGCTTGATGTCTTTTATAGTGAATATTTTTCTTCTTCTTTGAAGGACAAAATCTAGCAATGTGTCCTTCTTTATGAAAGTTGAAACATTAGAAGGAAGAGAACTTTCCTTTTCTTTTCTTCTGAAATCTTTATGGAGATTGAGACTCCTTGTGATTGTCCTTCTTAAAGTAAGATTGATTCTTCCTTCTCTTAGTGTGTGTATCCAAGGCTTGGTCATCCTCCTTGAGAAGGGCTTCTCTGTTGGCTACCCTAGCTTCTTCTTGAACACAACCCTCCCATACTACATCAAACTGCATACTTTCTTTTATGGCACACATGGTTTGTATGAATGACTCCCAAGGTCTAGCGAGACCATTTAGAGCAGTCATCACAAGTTCATCTTCATCAAGAGTATCACCAATGGCATCTATTTGCTTCTTGATTTGGGAGACCCTTGAGAAGTAGTCTTGAATGGATTCTCCTTTGTGAATCTTGGTACTCTTCAACTGAGTTCTTAGATTCATTTTCCTATTGATGTTCTTTCCTTCATACATTCTTCCTAGGGCATCATACATTTCCTTTGGAGTCTTCTTGGATGCCACTTTGGGGAATCAAGTGGTCTTTAATAGAATCAGCAATGATTCTCTTTTCCCTAATCAAATCCTTCCTATGCTTCTCTTTGGCTTCATCTCCTTCAGGTTTTGCAAATTCATCCTTGATATATTGAGCAAGATCATTCTCTTCAAGAATGAGACCAATTTTGTATTTCCATGCCCATAAATTCTCTATACCTTCAAGCTTGTCTTCAAGCTTAATGCTTGGAGCGATCTTCTCTTGGGGGAATCCAAGAGATAAATGACAGAGTAGAAAACTTTACCTTTTCACTTTTCCGGATCTGCAACAGAATTTATGGTTTATCGCACTTTTGGTAAAACTAGGGTTTGACTTTCTCAGAGTTCTACCCAACCAAAAACCTCGATCCAAAGCTTAAAAGATAGATCTTTAGAATGACTATTCAGCCATGCAACCATAATCCAAAAATACTAACTTTTGCAGAAACCCTAATTTTGGGAGAGAGAGAGAAATATAATTTCACCTTCTGAAAGATGTTCTATTCAGACTAGCTCTGATACCATGTTAAGATTATTATAATTTGACTAGCAAGATCAAAGAAACATAATCACAAGATAGAAAAAGATATTACCCTGGGAAACCCTCATGGGGTAGAAAACCCAGCAAAGCTTTCCTCAATAAGATGATCAACCAAAATACAAGATGTGCTCCAAGACTTGACCTCCTTCTTCTCTACCTCCTATGAAGACCTCTCAAACACAAGTGCGCTACTTTCTGAGTTGAGCAAGTGTGTCAAATGACGAGCTCTCCTCCTCTACTTATACTGATTCCCGACTGACCAAAAACCCTAATGGGGATGACCTCTCCTAGTGAAGTCTAATAACCCCTAAATAATAAACTCAGGGCCGACCCAGACATGGTGGGTCTAATAACCTTGGTTACCACAATTCATCGGAGGAATAAACATCTCTGGATACATAATAGAATTACCTCGGAGGGATGAAACATCTCCGGAATAATAAAGTACAAATATAATATTCTTAGAAGTTACAATATTCAACATAAGGAGGGCTAAAAAATCTCACTCACAGCCATGGCTTCACACAACAGACATGCTAAGCCAACACACATACAATTTGGTTTATCAAGCATTCAAGGAGTACTGGAGGAAGATGCTAAGCCAGTGAGCTCAGCCATAGAGGTACAGGCTTCTCAATTTGAAACTCATACAGTCTTGTCACCCACAATACCTACCACACCCAACACAAGGAAGTATTCCCTTCACTGCTACATAGTCCCTCAGGACATACCTTCCCTCCAATGCTCTTTAGGGTGGGCATAGAAAGGTCCAAGCTACTAGTTCCTTGAGAACATTTCCTTCACTAGGTTTATCAAGAAACTCTACCTTCTATCCTATTCTTCTTGCTCATTTCCACTTGGATTTTCTCACTTTCTATGGCTAAACAGCTCTACCCCGCAGTTGGTTTCTTGTCCACCAATAAAGGGTTTTCTTCATGGTTTTCTGAGCATTTCGCACGCTGCAAATTTGTTCTAGGGTTAAGACCAACAGATCCCCTGCTGGATTAAGCTTCCCACGTGAATTTATGGGCAAGTTCGTCACTCAAAAATTAGGTTTTTTCAGAATCACAATTTTCTTCTTTTCTTCAGTGCTCGGCTCTCTATTCTATGTTCAAACTCCGATTTCTAGTCCCTAATGGAATGGGGATCAAGGAATATGAACTCCTAGTAGTAGAGTGACTTGTGGATCAAGGAAAACAAAGCCCCATTGTTAACACCCAAAAAGTGCTCACTACCTCATCTACCCCATTACATGACCCATTTGTCCATATTTTCTACCATGTTTGCCTCTAAAACCTTAAAATCCCATTAAAAAGACTCCAAAAGGCCAAAAAAGCCTCCAAAAGGCCAAAAAACCCCTTTTCCCCCAAAATAATCCAAAATTCCTCCAAAATAGAAAAAACCCTCTAAAAAGGGAATAAAAAAAATATAAAAAAAGAGGAAGAAGAGAGAAAAAGGAGGCAAAAACCCTATACAGCTGACCTAAACCATATGGTTCCCAAAACCATGGGCCAGCACTCCACCACTAAAAACCTATAAATAGGTGATGGAGGCCCCTCATTTCATATCCATAGTCAAACACACCCTTACTCTGCCAAAATCACTCTTGAAACCCTAGCTCACCCTTGAGCTACTTTCACCCTTGAGTGCCCCTTTGGCCCATTTCCACCCTTTGGAGAAAGAGAAAGGAGCAAAGCTGGAAGCTTGGAAGCAACCCTCCTGGACTGCTGCAAGAGCTTCACCAACCTTCACATTGGAGGTATCTTTAATACAAAAAGAGAAATCTTTTGCCATATCTTTATGTTTCATTATTTATGTTAATGCTCATGCTAGGTTAAATTTCATATTGTTTTAGTGCTTTAATTTACTGTTTATTGAACTGCTACTAAGGAGTCCCTTCTCCTTAGTAGGTGCTCATTTGCACAAGCTAGGGTGAAAACCCTAGCTATAGTTTTGGCGACTCCACTGAGGACCGAACCCAAAATCTCTGGTTATAGTTTTAAAGTTTTAAACGTTTTTAAGTTTCTGCAATATTTTCTGTTTTTTCCTTTCGGCTGTCCCTTTCAGTTGCCGTAAACTGCGTCTTTTACCCCCCGCAGTTGCGTTCCGACCGCGTCTTTCAGGCATTTACCTACGATCCGACCGCGGCTCTCAAACTGTTTCCGGCGACCTACCGGTGGTTTCCAGTCTGTTAACTGCGATCTGACCACGGCTATTAGCTTGTTTCGTGCGGTCCGACAACGACTGTTAACCCATTTTTCAGCGGCCCGCTTGCGGCTTTCAGCCATTTTTCTGCAACCCACCTGCATCTTTCGGCCATTTTCTTGCGTCCCACTTGCGGCTTTCAGCCATTTCTCTGCAACCCGCCTACGTCTTTCGGCCATTTTCCCGTGTCCCTCTTATGGCTTTCAGCCTTTTTCCTGCAACCAGCCTACGTCTTTCGGCCTTGTTCCTGCATCCCTCTTGCGGCTTTCAGCCATTTTTCTGCAACCCGCCTATGTCTTTCGGCCTTTTTCCTGCGTTCCGCTTGCGGCTTTCAGCCATTTTCCTGCAACCCACCTAAGACTTTCAACATGTTTCCCGCGGTCCGACTGCATCTTTTGGCCAAAATCCCGCAACCTGTCCGCGACTGTTGAGCTGTTTCCCGCGGTCCGACCGCCCAGATTTCCACAGACCCGTGTTCTTCTTTCTGCACTTTTTTACTATTTTGAACCCAACACTTTGCTGCAATATTTTCTACACTTGCACAGCCATCTGTCCTACCTACAACCATCCTTCCCTACATCCTTTTCTGCAGTATTATTTATGTTCCATTTACAGAATATTTTTTAAATTTCAGCATTTTAAATGAAAAGAGAAAATTTTGCATTTCAAAGTTTAACTTCTGTATTGTTATTTTTAGTTAGAAAGTTTCCCACCCCATGGAACTTTTACTTGGGTTCATCATCTCACACGCACACACTCTATCACCTAATTCAAGGGAGCCCTAAAATGCTACTTAACACAACAAACATTCTAACCCCACTTGGGGAACACATAAGAATTTTTGTAGTTAGGTAGGATCGGGGGGATAGGCATCCAAATAACACCCCTCGGTTTCTTACACTTGAGATATAGCTGTTGTCCATTAGGAAACCAAAATCCCCTAGTATTTTTTGGCATGGTCACAACCAGTTTATTAGAGGGCCTCTCCCCTAGGAGGTTTGAAGTCGCCAGACTGGTTCCGGAGGCCTGAGTGGAATACCGCAATCCATTCAGTAACCGAAGGATACCTTTCACAGTTCTCGGTGTATCACTCGTATGGGGATACAGTGGCGATAGAACCAAACGACAGATTCACCTTTTCTGGACGTGTCATGAACGGGGTATCTTAGTTGCCTTTCTTCTAGGATTGACTACCCGATGTCCCTCCCGATAGGGGGATATCTTTAGCCACTTGGCTCTACTATCCATATTGTCTGACTTGGATTTCATCACCTTGTAGAGGATATGTCTAGTTGAGTCAGAATACTATTTAGCTAGGTGTTTGCATGCTCCCTTACCTCCTTTTGGTCTAGCGAGTCCACTATTTTTATTTTCTAGGAAACCTGCTGCTTGTTGGTATTCTGACCATTTCTGTTGATACTCCACTTATTGTAGCACAGTTGTTACAGTAAGTGTTTTGAGTTGGTTTTTGGCCTGAGTGCCATATTTTTGAGCTCTCCTTCTGCACACTCGGTTGCATTAGGGTTTTTGAGCTATTTTTCACTCAAACAAAACCCCCAGATATTCGACACCATCTGTCACCATTGAGTCCCCAAGACATTCTCGGAGCCTACGGGGCAAGCCCCCACAGCACAGTTCACTTGACACCACCTGTCATAGACATAGATCTTCATAACTTGATACCACTCATCATAGATCTCGAGCCTTGTCACTTGACTCCACTCGTCAACAGCATAGAACTCTGTCACCAGATCTAGACGCCCCTTATTTTACCTCTGATTCTGAGGCAGAGTCCGAGAACCCCATTTACACTGCACCAACCAGCCCCATGGCTGGTGTGACTTCCACCCCTTTCTTTGTAGGGACCATTGGTGGAGCATCCACCACCACACCAGCTACCACACCTGCTTTGGGTATGCGCTCAATGGGGCCCACATCTACCATTCCGATCAATGTACCCATTCCAGTAGCTGGCATACCTATCGCCACTCCATCAGTGACTCACACTACCCTTGGCAGTGTAGGACCGTCCCATACCACTTTCATTCCTCCACTTGGGGGCAACATCCCGAACCCAGCCCCTCCACTTGGGGGCATTGGCCCCAACATGGTCACACCCACTAGTATGCCACATCCTTCTACTAGTTTTCCATTCATGGCTAGCCTCAACCTTCCTGCCCTAGCTAGACTAACTAACAATCCCATCAAACACGACCCTGCGTGGCCTCACATGCCCACCAAGCTCCCTTCCGACATCCCTAAGTTTGAGGGCAAGGCAGGTGAGGACCCCCAGAACCATATTATGTCCTTCCATCTATGGTGTTCCTCCAACTCCATAATGGATGACTCTGTCCGCCTCCGTCTGTTATAGCGCACCCTCACTGGCTCTACAGCTAAGTGGTACAACGAGCAGCCCCATCGGACCCATTCCACCTTTACTTCTCTTGCCTCGACTTTCCTGCATTTCTTTCAGTTACCTATCCGCTAGGACACGAGAGTTGAGATCCTACTATCTTGCAGACAGAACACGACTACCCACATCACTGACCACATTCATGAGTGGCATCGACGCCGCAGCCTCTGCAAAATCAAGTTAGACGAACGTATCTTCTTAGATTGGTTTCTAAAATCCCTCCTTCCTGTCATTTCCAAGGATGTGGCATCTGAATGACCCCAGTCCGAAGAAGAGGCCATCCTCAAAGCCCAGCAATTTGAACTTATTTACGCCCAGTCAGTTTATCTGTATACCATCATACCTGACGCCCCTCGCGGTGATTCCTCCCAACCCGATGCACCGGGGGAATCCCATGCCGCAGATGGCATCATTGGTCGTGTTGCCTCGCATCCCCAACCCTTTTCCATAACACGTCCTAGCCATGGCCCCGACCTTTCGCGGGCTACATCTCAATCCGGAGCAACCAATTCGTATGCTCCTATGGCACATCAGCACCATTCCCATAGACCCTCATGTCCACCTCAGTGCTTTGGTCATGCATACCCCGCTTACGCCCGCCCGGTCACACCTCAGCCATATTACCACTCACAGGCTACACTGGCTCATGTGTCCTCTCAAGCACATCATGCTTATTACCCACCATAGGCAACCCCTGTGACAAACCCCCAACCCATTCCGCAGACGTATCAGCAACCCCCACAAGGTTCAACACCTATGCAGCCTCGACCTACTTATTATCTACCGCAGCCTGCTCTTGCACCTACACAACCCCAGAGCCCATCTGCTGCCCAAGGGAAAGTATACGCCCAACAGAATCCACAGCAGAACCAAAATAACTAGCGTCAACAAGGATAGCAAAACCGTGGCAAAGGCCATAACCATGGGAATAACCCCCCTCCAGACCAAGGTGGTCAACCTCCCAATCCCCCAAACAAAAATAACGCGGCCCCTGCCAACCAGAACCTTGATCGACCGCCCAAGCAGGACGAAAATCCTAATTTGTGAACAAACCATCCTTATTCTATTTGTGGGGTCTATGGCCACTATACCCATGCTTTCCCACATTTGGAGCGAGCTCGGCAACTCTAGACTAATGATGCCCATCGCCAAAGGCACGTGGCTCCTCAGGCGCCACCTAACCCCCCACCTCAACATCAACCCTTGGTGTTACAAAACCCTTTACCAACCCAAGGCGTAGTGAACACTCAACCATTGGCTCCCCCTCAAGGCAACGCGCCACCACAACAACAGATCACTTATGCCGCTCCTGATCAACCCATGTTAGACTCAGGTACCCACCAAATGTTAATGATGTCATCCGTCGATGTCAACCTCCAAACCCGTCGGAACTAATATGGATCCACCCATGAAGCCTCTCCCCACGACAAAAACACTAATGCTCATCCCACTGATCAGACGTTACATATACCTCTGGTTCCACTAGATGGCACCTCCAAAGCACCTCGCTTCCCACTTTGTCACATCAACAATAACCCCAATGCTCGTGCTGCGTCAAAATACAACATTGTAGATGACTTAGCCCAGTCTCCCGCAGCCATGTCTGTATTAGAAGTCTTAAAAAACTATCCTTCACAGCGCAAGACTTTGCTCTCCGCCATTGGTGCTATTGACCCAAATGATTCATGACTGATGGCCTTAGATTTGGACCAGTCCGAACCACACCTGCCTTCCACTTTAGCGTTCCAAGTTTCTGTTTCCATTCGGAATATTGTCATCCATCGGTGCATTATCGATGAAGGTGCCTCTACATGCGTTATGTCCACATTCGTTTTGCAGAAGTTGGGATCCCCTACCCTCCAGTAGTCCACCATTGCGTTGCGAGCCTACGACGACTGTTCGGCTCAACCCCAAGGTCTCTTAGCTAATGTCCCCATCTAGTTGGCTGGTAAAACCGTGCTCATTGACATAGAGGTCATCAATGCTCAACTTGATTATAACCTCTTACTTGGCCACAACTACATGTATGTCATGCGGGCAGTTGCCTCATCCGTTTTTCATACCATGATGTTCCCCCATGACGGATGCGTGGTCAAGGTCGACCAACTCACCTATTGCGATCCCAATGCCCCCGCTACACTCGAAAATGTTCTCCCCATGGTTGAACAACCTGTTTGTGGTGCAACTACCTCGTTTGTTTCCTCCGTGGGACCCGGACTTTACTCAGATACGCCGATGACCTCAACATTCCAATCCATTCCACCCCCGTCACCCGCGACCAAAGTATCTGACCTATGTACCCTTTCTCACAATACACAAACACCCAACAATCAACCGCCCTTGTTACCTAAACCACCATTGGTACCTAGTCACATTGGTGTTACACCCATCCATACAATCCCCTTCCTATTCCCTCCCTTGGGCGTAGTAAGCGCCCCGGTTATGGCTACCCTCAGCCTCCCTAGGTTAACCTTGGGATTACCTGTGTGGTATATTTCGCTCCCGTTCCCCCGCTGACACCTAATGTCATCCTACAACCAGTGCAACCCATTGCCACTACTAGTCAACCACCTCCCAGTGTCACTACCCCTTCGTCATCTACGAATCCCCCCCCTCTTATCAAGCACACTGGGGGCAGAGGCCCACAACCATCCACTGCTGTACCCCTGCCCAAAACAGTTAAAAACCACCCGTGTTTCGTGCTCCTCCCAAATGCTTGTTGCGTGATGAGTTAGGCCATCCGACTCATCAATGTCCACAATTACCTGCATTACATGAACACATGCAAATGCTTGATGACGACCCCAACATCCTGGTTGTCGAACTAGATCCAACCCCTAAGCCTTGTGATAGATCACTGTGTACCAACCACCCTTGTGCAATATGCGGTATTTACGGCCATTACTCACATCACTGTCCTGATCTCCCAGATTACAAAGCAGCTCTCTACGAGTGCAATAATTTGGACCTTGAGACGGCACCCCCCACAATTGAGGAGATCCACCCCCAGTATCACCCTCATCCGGAGAGATTCACACCATTTATATGATCTCTTTGACTACCACTCCCTCGTCAACCGATTTGACAACTCAAAGTTTCCACAATGATGAGGGGATTCTAGAGGCTCTCACTGCCCCGGATTATCCCTCGGACGACATGCACCATCGTTCCTATTTCCTCCCAGAAGACTCCTCCTCTACCATAGCTACCCAATTTGCGGTTGAGTCCAAAGATTTCCTTCCCACCAAAGTCGACTGGTTTAAGGATCCTATTCCTGCTCCTGATGCCTTTGAGGAGGGTAACATGGCCAACATCTCACATGTAATCCACATCGATATCTCTGACCCACCTAGTGCTCTTGAAATCATTACATTAGGAGCCTCCTGCAGTGAATATGAGATCGGAGAGTACAAGAAACTTTTCCAAGAGTTCCATGATGTCTTTTCTTGGTCCTACACCGAAATGCCTGGTCTTGACCCCACTATCATCTAGCACCACATTGACACCTCTGAGTTAGGGGGCATAATAGATTACCTCAACCCTGGGATAGGGGGCATGATCAACCATTTTGAACCTTCCCCATCACATCTATCTCAGCACGTCCACGACCCCCTTGTTCAAACCAACACATATGTGATCCACAATCATAAACCCCATGCACATGGCATGGGGGCAAGTCATTAACCCTACTCACTTTTTCACATGCGTGATCTCAACTATTTTTGAGGTCACATGTCACTTGTCTATATGATTTGATTTGATACACCTAGTATTTTGCCCCCGTGGGTCATCATTTCTCCCCACCACTGCATCCTTGGCTTGGTGGGCTCACCTTTATTTGCAACCATTTTTTAACCTAGTTATTTCCTTTAACCATTCCGGAGTCCTTATGACCTCCGTGTTTCGCACCATTTGCACCACCGGATTCATATTTCCGTGCCTGTGATGATGCTTGAGATCATTTCTCGCTCTCACCAGGACCAATATCAACATTGTGTCCCGACACCTTGTCGCCTTGGTTTGCGTGCCACATCGACCATAGCCCATTTTTGATATACCTTATATCATCTGATTCATTTTTCCGAGCCCGTGAAGATGCTTGAGATCATTTCTCGCTCTCACCCCTAGATTGTTTTGGGTATTTTTTCCAAAATGCCCCTCGTCGCCTTGGTTTGCATGCCACATCGGCCGTTATCTGTTTTTGACACTTTTTATATCGTCGGATTCATTTTTCCTAGCTCGTGATGATGCTTGAAATCATTTCTCGCTCTCACCTGGTACAGTTTCAACATTGTGTCTCAACACCTTGCTGCCTCGGTTTGCGCACCATATCGGTCGCCATCGGATTGTTCCACATTTTTACATGAGCCATTCACTCCTGTCATACTGCAATTATTTCATTATTTTCCCACCAGTGTTCCCCCCTACCCTTGTTCTTGGTCATCATCAATGTTCCTTGATTGAGCACTTCCTCCTTTCCTGACCATTCCTTTTTTTTTCAGTATAATTTTATCCCTTTTTCGGGCCGGACAAGTCCTTTACAAAAAGGGCACTTAGGGAGTTTCTGTTAAGCTCTTTTTTGACTCCTAAAACAACGAAAAGATCGTCGAGCAATCTTGCTTCCTTTCATGCTCGTTAAAGTACCTGAAAGGGCATCTATCTGGTATAAGTTTAACCCTTTTCCGGACCTGGTAGACTAATTACGAAAAATGAATACTCTAGTCACACCAGCTAGAAGAGTTCTTCATTGCATCCTTTTATGCTTCTTCGGGCCTTGGAGACTAACACACGAAAAAGAAACCCCCTGGAGTCTTCTTATCGCTTTCAGACTCTCTAAAATTGAAAGCAACCATGAGCATGAACTGTCCTGGGCTCATACAAATCCACACGATGGTACCCTTCCATTATTTCAGAGTCTTCTTATCGCTTTCAGACTCCTTAAAATTGAAAGCACTCACGAGCATGAACTGTCCTGGGCTCATCTAAATCCACACGATAGTACCATTTTAAACACACTTCTTCTAGTTCCTTAACCCATGAAGAAGTCCCCCCTTGCCTCTTGGCACTATGATCGATCATCTCGGCAGCACCCCCAATTAGGTCGCCTTTGTTCTGAGTATTCTGCAGTCTCCTGCCATTTTACACCAGCTTGAGTATCACTCATCCCAATCACTATCCTCGATCCAATATAGCTATGATCCCTTTCCCACTAGTCACTATCTTAGTAGGTTCTCATTTGCACAAGCTGGGGTGAAAACCCTAGCTACACCCATAGCCTGTCATCCAAAAATTTGGGGTTTTCCCACACTCCATCGATTTCATGAACAATTCTTTCAACCACCTTCTACAACAGAATTAAATGTCAGCAAGGAAAATCAAATGGGTTCTAAGGATGAAATTTGGTAGTCTATGTTCCAATCCCACAACTCCCTCACCTCTCTCTAGTGGATACACATGGACCTCTCTTATTAGTTTCCTCCATAGCTATTTTTCTTAGTATTTTATTGCAATCTTAATATTTACATCATTTACAATGTCCCATGGATTAATGGCACATTGATAACATAATATAAACTACTTGCCTTTACATAAAACCTAGCATCCACTAGCAGGGCCTTGGCCTTGAGCTCCACGCTAGGAAAACGTACGTCACATGTACACATTATTTACATTGAAAGCCAAATATGTCTGAAGAGTCAAAATGGGGACATTACAATTCCCCCCCCTTAGAACAACATCATCCTCGGTGTTCTCAAAATTGAACAAAAATGAAAATGCCTCTCTCATGGCATCCTCCAGCTCCCATGTAGCCTCACCATGACTAAGGTGCTTCCATTGCATCTTCACCTGTCCGATAGCTCAGTTCCAAAGCAATGTGACCTTCTTATCGAGGATGTGCATAGGCTCGACTTGGAACTCTCCCTCGGGTTCCACATGTATCACATTCCAATCAATTATGTGATTAGGATCATATACATATTTCTTAAGCAAATAAACATGGAAAACATTATGAGATCTCATGCTAGCAGGTAATGCAATTCTATATGCAACTGGCCCTATCCTATCAAGGACTTCAAATGGCCCACAATATCTTGGTGCCAACTTGGAAAAACTCCCCAAATTTAGGGAACTTTACCTTGGATTCACTCTGAAATAAACATGATCCCCAATCTTAAATTCCTTATGCACTCTTTTCAAATATACATAACTCTTTTTCCTGTCATGAGCTTCCTATAAATTCTGCCCGATTTTAACAATTTCCTGTTCCATTTCCTTGATCATCTCTGGCCCAAGCACCACCCTATTCACCGGACTATCCCAATTCACTAGAGTCCTGCATCCTTTGCCATACAATGCCTCAAGTGGACTCATTCCTAATGATGTTTGATTCCCATTATTGTATGCAAATTCTACCAAGTGTAGGTAATCCTCCCACTTTGATGGTTTATCCATCACATACATTCTCAGCATGTCTTCAAGAACCCGATTCACCCTCTCAGTTTGGCAATCTGTTTGAGGATGATATGTTGTACTGAAATTCAGTTGAGTTCCTAACTCCTGAACTAATCCCTTCCAAAAAATGGATGT
Organism: Larix kaempferi; assembly: GCA_027924585.1. Lineage (NCBI taxonomy): Eukaryota > Viridiplantae > Streptophyta > Pinopsida > Pinales > Pinaceae > Larix > Larix kaempferi. The sequence continues at coordinate 18,780,202 of BSBM01000179.1, read as the reverse complement.
GAAATTTGCATCTCGATATAAAATTATTGCATTGGGAAATCCATGCAATCTAAATATCTCCTTCATGAAAATATTTGCTATGTCACTTTTCTTATTAGTGGACTTGAATGGAATAAAGTGATCTACCTTTGATAGCTTGTCCACCATTACCATAATTTAATCATGATTCCTCACTGTCATTGGAAAACCTATTATAAAATTCATAGAAATTACTTCCCACTTCCATTCCAGAATGGGAAAAGGATGCAATAATCCTGTTGGATGTTGATGCTTTGCCTTGACTTGTTGGCATTTTTGACACCTAGAAATGTATTATGCTATGTCCTTCTTCATTCCATGCCAAAAGTACTGCTTTCTTGTTGTTGTTATTGTCTTATGATATCCTGTATGTCCAGAGTATGGAATCTGATGTATTTCATCCATCACAAGCTTCTTCAAATCTGCACAATTTGGAATGTACACTCTAATACCTTGATAAAAGAGAATACCATATTCGCCAAGCTGATATCCTGCACACTTTTCATCTACATACCCTTGCTGCAACTTCTCTTTAATTTGAAGGTAATTTCCATCCTTGGTTTGGGCTTCAAGAACTCTTGCCTTCAAATCTGATTTGCACATACTTAATGTTGCAACATGAAACTTTCTGCTGAGAGCATCTGCAACCTTATTCTCTTTTCCTTTTACATGCTTAGATTCAAAATCAAATTCACAAATAAATTCCATCCACCTACCTTTCCTAGCATTCAATTTTGACTGGTCAAACAAATACTTCAAGCTCATGTGCTATTTCCTAAGCTCAAAACTTCTTCCCAACAAATAATGTCTCCACATCTTGAGAGCGTGTACTATGACTCCTAGTTCTAAATCATGTGTGGCATAATTCTTTTCATGCTCTTTTAATTTCCTTGACTCATAGAAAATCACAAATCCTTCTTGCATGAGCACTCCACCTAGCCCTTAAATGCAAGTATATGTGCACACTACAAAATCCTTCCTTGGATCTGCAATCTTCAAAATAGGAGTGCTGGTAAGCAACTTCTTTAACTGCTGAAAGCTTCTCTCACATCTTTTAGACCATACAAAATTAATATTCTTCCTTTGCAATGATGTGATTGGATGTTCTATCTTGGAGAATCCTTTAATGAACCTTATATAATATCCTGCAAGTCCCATAAAAGATCTAACATCTGAAACATTCTTTGGATTAGGCCAATCCATTATGGCTTCAATATTTTCTGGATCCACTGCAATTCCTTCTTCTAAGATGACATGACCCAAATACTGTACCTTACTTTGATAGAAATCACACTTGCTCAGCTTTGCATATAGTTGGTGTTCTCTAAGAACTTGCAACACCATTCTTAGATGTTCATCATGCTAATATTCATCCCTTGAATACACAAGAATGTCATCCAAGAACAGTATCACAAACTTATCCAAATACTTGCTGAAGACACTATTCATGAGACACATGACTGTAGCAGGTGCACTGATAAGACCAAATGGAACCAGTGTAAACTCATAATGACCATATCTTGTTCGAAAAGTTGTCTTGTGAATGTCTTCTTCTTTTATCCTCAGTTGAAGATTGCCAGACCTTAAGTCAATCTTTCAAAACACTCTAGCTTCCTTCATTTGATCAAACAAATCATCAATTCTTGGAAATGGATACTTATTCTTGATTGTCACTTTATTGAGCTTCCTGTAATCAATAAACAGCCTTAAATTCCCATCCTTCTTCTTGACAAATAGCACCGGTGCTCCCCAAGGAGATACACTCGGCCTGATATATTTCTTGTCCATTAATTCGTGTAGCTGCATATTTAAATCTACCCATTCTGGTGTGCTCATTCTATAAGGAGCTTTGGAAATTGGTGCTTCCCCTGGAACGAGATCAATGGTAAAACACGGGGCCTTTACTAGAAGGAAATATAATACCATGTTCATTCATATTGCGGTATTAAATATTCATGAAAACTTAAAAATTATATTGCTTATATATTAAGGGGCAAAGGGTTTTTTTTATTTAATGTAACAATAAAAAAATACTTTGGGGTATTTTTTATATGGGCGGGCTGACAAATATCCTCCAAATGGAGATGGCAAGATCACAGCTGGATGAGAAATCGAGTTGAGGCAAGGTTTGGGCTTACTAGTACGCAGGGAAATCACGTCTTGAGGAATGCTTGAGGCCAGGGGGTTTCGTGGTGAAGTGGGTTTCCAGTTGATCATAGTCGACAGACAGTGGTCATTGACGACCAATTGTTACCAATAGCAATCAACTAGTTGTTACCAATAGCCTTGGGAGGCTCTAAGCCTCCAGGGCCTGTTATAGGTCCTCGATAGGCCTTGAGGGATTGAATACCCAACCACTCATGCCTATTACAGGCCTAGGTAGGTTTAGTCATCCTCCTAGAGCTTGTTACAGGCCCTGGGGGCTTGGATACCTAGCCCACAATAGGCTTAGTTAGCGATTGGGGAGCTGCAACATGCAATCTAAATATTGTACTATGTGCCTTGGCTCTAGTGACATACAAGAAGTGGTCTCCTATCTCTTCATTAGACCATTAGATGTTGCAAATAATAATGATATGTGGTTGAGTAATTACATTGTGGGTTAAGTAATGTGCATCCACAATATACATCGAAAGAAGCAAGGTGCATTGTAGAATGCATGTGGGGTCATAAGAGGGGTATCATATCAATATACTAGGTAGAAATATAGAGGGGTATAAAAAATGTTAATGAAAAAATTGATACATACAATATCTAGTGAAAATAGGGTTTTTTTTAAATTGGGAAGTCATATTGGGAGGGGGTTAAAAAAATGATTTAGGAAGGTATTTTCCAATATTTAGTGAAATTAGGGGTATTGTTTCATATGCCATGAACGAACGTGCTATGATAGCGGTTTATTGAGTGAATCCCTCGTGTGGTAAAATCAATATCTCTCTTTGGTAGCAGCTTGAGCACTTCATCCGGAAAAACATCTTGGAACTCTTGGAACAACTAGAAGTCTTCTATCATTGGTCCTTTATCTTCTGATGAATCTTATATGTGAACTGCATATAATTGGCAGCCCTTCTTATAAAAAAAATTTCACTGTAAGGCAGAAATCTTGCTTACTAAGACTTTTTTGGGAATTCCCTTTACCAATATGGGTCTACCCTCTTCATCAATGCATTCAAGTACCTTTTCATATCAATCTATTTTGGCTCTATTCCCTTCCAACCAATCCATACCAATTAGGGCATCATAAGATCCTAATGGTAGGACATTCAAATTTACATGTGTGAGGAGTCCACTCAACTCCATGGCACTCCATCACTACTTCAATCATTTTTCTCTTGGTCCCTGTGGCTAACTAAACTATCCAAGACTCACTATGCTTCACTTTTCTAAGAGAACAACCCTCAACCACTTTTGGAGAAACATAACTATGAGTAGATCCTGGGTCAATCAAAACATAAATGGATTGCTTAGAAATCTTACCTTCAACTTCCATCACTGCTGACTAATGGTCTTCTTGATGATTATCCAATGCTGCATAGATTCGAGGTGCTGCCCTTGCCATATCTTCCACTATATTTGCTCCTTTTAAGTTGTGCAAACTCCTAGGATTCTCCCTCCGATATGGACATTCTCTAAGCACATGGTTTCCTCCACATACCCAACACTGAAGTGGTCCTTTTGGTGCTCTTTATGCTACTAATGCTGGCTTGTTTCCACTTCTTGCTTGTTGGCCCTGTGGAAAATTCCTTGGCTGATTTTTGAATGGTGGCTTGAATCCACTTTTCCTTTGTTCAAACCTCCCAATTGGTTTTCTTTTCCATGCTGGGTGGACCTCTATTTTCCCTTTGCTCTTCTCATAAAAATGCATTGCCATCCTAATGGCTTCATCCAAACTTGGTGGATTAACAAACTCAATTCTATATCTGAAACTTTGAGGTATATTTCCAAAGAAACACTGAATCTTAACCCTCTCATCCTTGATATAGTCCACATACCTCAACAATTCCAAAAATTTATGGACATGCTCATCCATATATTTTTGTCCCAACCCGAGTTTATTGAATTCTTTCCTCTTGTTGTCATAATACCTAGATGATAGGTATTTTTCCTTGAATTACCTATTAAATATCTCCCAGATGATCCTCCTTTCACTAATCCTTTTCACTTGCATGAGGTGCTCCCACCAAATTGAAGCTCTGCCACTTAGATTGTAAATGGCAATTCTGGACTTTTCATTTCCTGAGTAGTCATGGATCCTGAAGTATTTCTTCATCCCAAGAAGCCATGCCTCTGCCTCTTAGCCAGTCTTATTTCTCCATCAAATGTGGGAGGACATTCCTTCCTAAATTCTCCCTATGGCATCCCTATGGATCTATTTCTTATTTCAAACCTGGTAGAAGTATGTTGTGGGATTCCTCGAGGACCTCTTGAGTCACATGAATGGATGGAAGAAGATATTGAAGAGGGCATGTTGCACTTTTTTCTCACCGAATGCATTCTTGGGCTTGGAGTCCTCTTCCTAGAATGACCTCTAGAGTGACTTTCTGCACCCGTTCCTTCTTTACCTATGTTGCTTGGGTTGGACCCAATTTTTACCCTCTACTTCATATCGGTGAGGCTCTGCAAAATAGAAACATTGAGATGATTATGTTCTTTCTGATCCTTCATCAACCTTTCATTGAAGCTTATCATGGTTTCAACCAAATTATGGGGGGTTATTTGCTCCCTTCTCACATTGGATTCAGTCTCAGCAGGATCTTCTTGCACATTTTCTCCTAGCACATCTTCAGCATGCTCGTAACGATCCTGGGCATCATTCATGGTTACCATTTTCCGTTGGAGATTTCTTTCCCCTGCCTGCTGCTTTCTGCTACACTATTAAAATGATATTAGCTGCAAGCACTATGCATCATATAGGAATTTATTAGACATCAGAAGAACACATATAAAACATAGAAAATCCATTTTTAAAAGAAATAAATTCATGGAGTAATTTATAAAGCTATTGTTCCTTCTACTTTGGCCCAAGCAACCCTAGTGATGCGATGTTGGGCTTTGATACCATTCTATCACATCCCTGATCCCCTCAGCACCCTTTGAGTGATGGGGGAACAAGCCTACTAATTTTTATTTCAAAACTTATCCTCGAATTTCATATTTTACACAACTGCAATTGCCTTCGGTCCACAATTCCGCAATCCGTGATCCGTAGGTCGGAAGTTAGAAGGGAAGAACACTCAAATCATAGTGTAGAACAAAATACGACTCCAACTTCCGCATTCCCTAGTACGAGAGTTGGAATTTCGAAACTCAAAAACACCCGCCATCGAACAAAATACAAATCTGAATTCCACCTTTCGTAGTGTGGGAGTCTTTAAGTCGGAGCACCTAAATACCCGGCGTCGAACAAAATATGACTCTGACTTTTGCATTCCGAAGTGCGGGAGTCAGAAGGTCGAAATTCCCAAATACACCATTTTGACGAAAATGCGGCTCTATATTCCACACTCTGCATCCATGATGCAGGAGTCGAAAAGTCAGATTGCCAAATCCACCATTTCGATAGAAATGCGCCTCCGACTTCTACACTCCACATCCGCGATGTGGGAGTCATAAATTAACGATGCCAAACATACTGCGTTGAGAAAACGTGCCCCTGAATTTTGCATTCCGCAGTGTGGGAGTCAGGAGGTCGGAATGCCAAAATGCCTAGTGTTGAAGAAAATGCACCGCTGAATTTTGCATTCCGCACTACAAATTCGAAAAGTTGGGAGCTAGCCATGCCCCTATTACCTCCAACTTCTCAAGATGATAACTTCTTCATCCGGAGTCTAATTTGGGAAAACTTGGTACCGTTGGAAATCTCTTGGAGAGAAACATGCAATGGTGTGGACCCTTTCCACATCTGAGGACTCTGACCTTTCCTCCTTTCAAACCAAAAATATTCTCTGAAGTCCATCAAAACCTCTTTACCCCACTGTCAAAAGCCCTGGAATCGCCCTGCCAAGGCCCCTCCCTTCATCTGACCATAGAGGGGGGAATGAACACATCAGGGGGTGTCTAACTCATCCCCCAAGCTCATATGATGAAGTACAAACCCTCTAAGGAGGTGTGCAATGCATAGAAACAAACATAGTGGAATTAAATCTTGGTTAATGCATCTACAACTTGTAAGAATACAACATATTAACACAAGAAAAATGATAATACATCAACAAATAAATCATCCTCATGGTTAGGATCATACACATAATTTCTACTAATTAGGAATTAGTATCATTGAGATCACAAAGAACACTTATCTTTTAAGGTGAAACTGTCCAAGCAACTGGAAAAGTGAGAGCAACGTTCAACCCAACTATAGGTTTCTGTCCACCCTATATTATTTCAGATGAGAGACCACCCCTGAGCTGGGATGTGTATCCACTAAGGAGGGCTAAACAGGCTCACTCACAGCCATGGCTTCACACAACAGACATGCTAATCCAACACACATACAATTGGCTTTATCAAGCATTCAAGGAGTAGTGGAGGAGGATGCTAAGCCAATGAGCTCAGCCATAGAGCTACAGGCTTCTAAATTTGACACTCAGACAGTCTTGGAACCCACAATACCTACCACACCCAACACAAGGAGGTATTCCCTTCACTGCTACATAGTCCCTCGGGCCATACCTTCCCTCCAGTGCTCTTTAGGGTGGGCATAGAAAGTTCCAAGTTGTTGGTTCCTTGAGACTCTTTCCTTCACTGGGTTTATCAATGTTAAGATTTAATATGCTAAGACAGAAAATAGCAGCATACATTCCATTTCACAATAATAGCATATATATAGGATCACTGAAGAAACAACAAGCATGGCATAAACACAAGAGACACAGATTTATCCTGGGAAACCCTCATGGGGTAGAAAACCCAGTAAAGCTTCCTCAATATAGATGTCCAACAATATACAAAGATGAAACCCTGAGACATGATCTCCTCCTCCACAATAGCAGACCTCTCCTCCACAAGTGCGCTATCCTCAAGTGAGTGAGTGTGTCAAATGAGGAACACACCTCCTCTATTTATACACTACTCTGACATATCTTTTACACAAGTACATGTAGGCTCGTATTTAACCAATGGGTTAAATACCCCACTACAACTGACTGGGCCGACCCCTCTAGGGTGGTCTAATAACCCTTTGACCCACATAACACATACAGGGGCCGACCCCCACTGGGGAAGTCTAATAACCCGAGTTACCACATTCCGACGGAGGAATAAACATCTCCGGATATACCATAAGATCTTCACGGAGGAATGAAACATCTCCGGAATAATAAAGTACAAATATAATATTCTTTGAAGTTACAATATCTCAACAATCAAGCAACCCTACCTTCTATCCTATTATTTTCTATCATTTCCACTTGGATTTCCTCACTTTCTATGGCCAAATGACTCTATCCTGCAGCTAGCTTCTCAGCCACCAACACAAGGTTGTCTTCACATTTTATGAGCATTTCACATGCTGCAAATTTTTTCTACAGTTCAGATCGACGGATGCCCTGTTGGATTAAGCTTCCCACATGAATTTTTAGGCAAGTTCGGCACTCAAAAATCGGGGTTTCTCATAATCATGATTTTCTTCTTTTCTTCACTGCTCAGCTCTTTGTTTTGCGTTCAAACTCTGGTTGCTAGTTCCTACGGGAATAGGATTAGGGAATACGAACTCCTAGGAGCAGGGTGACTTGTGGATCAAGGAATAGAGAGCCCCCATACCCTTCCATACAAAAATTCAGGGTTTTGGCACACTTCATCGATTTCATGAACAGTTCTTTCAACCACCTTCTGTAGTAGAATTAAATTTTAGCAAGGAAGGTCAAATGGGTTGTAAGTATGACATTTGGAAGTATATGGTCCAATCCCGCAACCCCCTCACCTATCCCTAGTGGATACACATGGCCCTCTCTTATTAGATTCCTCCATAGCCAATTTTCTTGGTATTTTATTGCAATGTTAATATTTACATCATTTACAATGTCCCATGGCTTAATAGCACATCGATTATAGAATATAAGCTACTTGCATTTACATAAAACCTAGCATCCACTAGTAGGGCCTTGGCCTTGAGCTCCACGCTAGGAAAACATACGTCGCATGTACACATTATTTACATTGAAAGCCAAATATGTCCTAAGGGTCAAAGTGGGGACATTACACAATATATCTCATTTGTTAGTTATAACATTTACTTATCTTCAATTGTTTTCTCTTTAAATTCAAAATGTAGAATTTGGAGACGTAATGAGATCATATTATTCTGTAAATATTCATGTACAAGACAAACTTCACTACATGGAAAGAGAGGGGTCATAACCTAAGGAGTCATCGGATAATTCTTTGAGGAAATAGCATTCAAGGAAATCCAATGACATGGTGCTATATGTTGAGCCAAGAATATAAATGTCAACACACATCAGTGTTGATAATCAGAGAATGTTGGATTCATACAGAGAATGCATGTTTTTTATCATGAATATAGTATGTATATTTATGCACATCTAAAGTTGTGCATAGATGCTTAGGTATTTTAGTTTAATGAAACATTGAAAATTTTAATTTAATATTTTTTTCTAGAGGCATATTTGAAGAGATCGTCGCAAGAGAGTGCTCGAATGAGACCATCCGATCCTCATTTGATGCAAAGGGATAATTATATGCCCATCGAGGATTCTCCCATATCATCCTTTGGAGAACTTCCATCTTGACTACCTTCTATCGGTATAATTTTGTGTAAAATTTATTTATGTTAATATACATCAATCGAAGATGCACATGTTCAATAAGTTTGTGTCTTCATGCAAAATTGTGTTTGGTTTTTTCACATATCAAGGTTGGGTAGAGGGCCATAATCAGGCTGGGGATGAAGATCAACATGCTACTAGTTCTCAAGAAAGGGATGAAGTTCAAGCAAGAAGGGTAACTATTGAACAAGATGTGGGATGTGCTCCCATAACAACTTATCCCTCAAATGTACTCGAGGATATTCCACGGGAAAATGATGTCCAACAATTGAATCTTCAATGTTGTACATTTCACCATGCGAAGTTGAAGGGTGATATTGCTAGTTTGGCTCTCACTACCAAGAGTAGACAAAGTTCAGAGATTGGTTTTCACTCAAAGGAAAAATTCATTTATGTATGTCATAGTCTCAAGCCAACTACAGATGGTTTCAATGACTTGACGCATAGGGGGAGGGAAAAGGTGATGGGTCTTGACAAGTGGTTTGAGGTGGAGAAGAGGGTGACCAAACAACAAGCAATTTCAATGCTTAATTTTAAAGAAGGAACAAAGAGACAAATGATGAAAGTGAAATATTCCAAGTACCCTCACATTGCACATTTTTTGTATGATTGGTTCCTCATATCCTATGGTATATTTCCATGGAATAATGAGGTACCTATTTATTTTGCCATATTTTTTTATGCAGGGTTTTTTGAAAACATGAAGCTGGATTATACCGACATTCCATCCAAATTTTATGGAGTTGTAAGAGGTCAAACATATAATCAAAGAGGTATTTTTAGATATCCAATATTTCCTAGACTTCCACCTCCTTTGATATCTCTCCCTTCAAGGGTTGTCACTTTAATATCAAAGATGGGTCCTACATCTCAGGTTGGTAGAGATGCAATGGATGACGTGGCATAATGTTTAACATTGACATATCTAGGAATTGATGTTGACCTAAGTTGAAAGAGGTAATTAGTTACTTCTTGTCAAAGTTTTGTTTATAGAATGGATGATGAGGTAGATTCAATGAGCCTTGAATATGTTAAGGCTTATTCCAAGAGATGTTGCGATGGGTGGTTTGACCTCCTATCTCATGACATAGAAGGAGAACATGAGAGGTTTGCATTTATATTTAATCAATAATTGTTTCATTAATTATGATAACTTTTGGTTGTTAGATGTATGGATTTGTAAGTTTAGAGATATAAATGAATGTTAAATAAAATTTAATTGACTGCAATTTTCTAAATTGTTGAATGAATATGCTTTTAGTCTCCTCTGGTGAAAATTTAGAACAAGGACATAGAGATGTACATTTGCTTAAATATCTATATCTATGTTTTAAATGTATTGCTCGATGTTATTAAAATTTCAATTAAACTAACTTATGTATCTCCTTGTTAATGTGAAGACACATTTTGAAATTGAAAATGGTTGTGTTCACATACTCAATTAGGTTTTGATTTTTTTGAAGGTATTCCATCTCTGTCACAGGTAAGTGCAAACATGATTTTCACCTTTTAGTTACAATTTGAAGTGTTACTTAATTTTAGTTTATTTTACCCATGGAATGTTTTATTTAATTATAAAATTTAAATTTTAAGAAATTCCAGTAACACTATGGGTGGTAGCAAGGTAACAATTTATAAATTATTATTCTTTTCAATTTTATTTTTTGAATTTAGTTTAAAATTGTTTAATTATTATGAATTTCATATTTGCATTTACATATGTTGTGGACATGTGTTACAGGTCGATTGAGGATCAAAGAGAGGGAAATGTACAATGGAGGATATTGATCCTCTTTCACATAGAGTTATGATGTATTCTCTATTATGTTTGGAGTATCATTTTGAATTTTGAATTTCAACTACGATATTGCATACATGTGCTGAGCACATATTGTAGTTGTTTTTAGATAAGAACTTTATTTTTTGATTAAATAAAAAATAATTTTGTATGATTTTTTGCATGTCTTTGAATGTATGTTTTATGAATTTTTTTTATAATGCTAGTCAACCTTATATAGTAATAACATAGTTCAATTTTGTAAGGAGTGAGTCTTAAGAGCTAATTTTATTAGGAGTGAATACTAAGAACTAATTTTGATAGGAGTGAATCTTGAGAAGTCTCTATTTCCCTAAGTGTCATAGATATAATGCTTTATAACATTGGTCTTTTACTAAAAATATAAATATCATCTAAATATTTTAGTTTGAAAGTGTTGTATACAATCCTCTATCATGTAAAAGATGAACCTCATCAATTATATAAAGCTTGTAGTTTGGAAGTGTTGTAGACAATTCTGCTAATGGAGTCACTTCTTGAAAAATCTCTATTTCGCTAATTGTTATAGATACAATGTTTTCTAGTATTAGTCCTTTACTAAAAATATGAATCTCATCTAATACTTGTTGTTTTGTAGACAATTCCATCAATCTACTCACTCCTTGATAAGTCTCTATTTCCCTAATTGTCCTAGATATAATGCTTGTTGGCATTGGTCCTTTATTAAAAATATGAATCTCATCTAAAGCTTTTAGTTTGGTAGTGTTGTAGACAATCCTATGCTATGTAAAATATGAATCTCATAAATGATCTATGGCATGTAGTTTGGTCCAGTGGTGTAGGCAAATCCATCAATCTAGTGACTTCTTGTGAAGTCTCTATTACCCTAATTGTCTTAGATACAATGCTTTTTAGTATTTTTCCTTTATTAAAAATATGAATCACATCTAAATATTGTAGGTTGGAAGTGTTGTATACTTGATCCTCTATCCTGTAAAAGATGAATGCCATCAATGATCTAAATGTTGTAGTTTGGAAGTGTTGTAGACAATTCTATCAATCTAGTCACTTCTTGAGAAGTCTCTATTTCCCTAATTGTCCTAGATACAATACTTTATAGCATTGGTACTTTACTAAAATGTAATACCCCAGTTGTTAAGACATGGACTTATTATAATAATTTGCTTAGGTGACTATTATTTGTTTAATTAATGGTGTGATGACATGACTATATGATTATTGTTTAACTATGGTTTATAATTAATTTTTTAGTTTACATGAATGTTATTATTTGTTCATATGACTATGACATGTCTAGTTATCTGATGATTGATAACTTGGTTGATTATTTGTTCATATGACTATGACATGTCTGGTTATCTGATGATTGATAACTTGGTTGATTATTTGTTCATATGACTATGGCATGTATGGTTATCTGATGATGGATGATTTGGTTGATTATGCGACTATGACATGTTTGATGATGTGACTATGGACTATGGACATATATGTTGATATTATTATTGATGTTTCTCTTAAATAAATAAACAATTGGCTCAACGGGAAACTAAAAGAGTATGAGAGGCCATGGTTTCACAAGTGAGAGGTATGGGTGATTATTTCCTAGTGCTTGATTGGAAACCCAAACTTTGCACTTGGACTATATTGGACCTTTTTTATTTTATTTGAGTTATTTTGGACCCTTTTTAAGCTATTCCATACTTTGGAATAGTTAATTGTGATGTTTTATGACTAAAAAAGTTACTAGTGCACCCGCATGGAGATATTGTGGACTCCACTTGGTGAATGTGCCCTCTTTGGGAATGATTATCTCCTATTTATTTGCTTTTGGTCATTTATGAGCCCTCTTCCTAGTTTTTAGGGGTTCAAGCAATTTTCTAGCTTCCACTCTTACACAATGCATTAATGACCCTATTTTTGTGCTTCCACTTAATAATTTGTTGTAACTCCTCCTCATGAAGCTATTTTTGGGTTAAGTAAACCCCGCCATGTGAGCCTCCACTCTCCTAATTCGAATTTGGGAGAGGGCCCCACCATATCCAACCCCTCCTTGTGCAATTTGGATTTCTCTCTCATGAAATTCGATTGGGTCCCACCCAACTTGAATTTGCTCCATATGTTCACTTGGAATTATATTTTTTATTCGAATTGACCCCTTGTGGTAAATTTAACCCCCTCTCTTGACTTGAGTTGGATTACCTTGGTTTGATTTGCCTCTTCACCTTATAAATTCATGTGCTCTCTCCTTGTTAAATCTAATCCCGAGCTTGGATTGTTTGGCTTATTCTATTCTCATTGGGTTGTTAGTGTGACCGTTATACTGTTGTATTGGGACTGAGTTCCCGTTGCTTGATTCCCTTAGAGCCTAGTCTAGTTTCCAGGTTCTCATCCAGGCATGGGAGGATCCCATCGACAGTAGAGAAGGAAAATTAACTTGTTTCTACATAGGTACCTCTTCTCGTTCAGGTTCTCATCTAGGTATGAGAGGATCCCATCGGTAGTAGAGACATATAGGTAGTAGATGGCCATGTAAAGTTTATGGGAGTAAATTGATAGACTGAGGGTACTCTACTTGTGGATCTGTGGCCTTAGCTCGGGGGTGGCCTATTCAATTTTATTTATTCTCTATGCCTACGGCTGGGAGTAAAGTTGTCTCATTGGAGCTATTTTCCCATATCTTGAGATAAGTATTTCTCATATTTTATTTATTTATGTTTTAATATGATATTATGATTTGATTTATTTGTATTCTTGGTTATTTTATGTTAGGATCTGATTACAGGAATAATCGACTCCATTGGATTCAAATTGAGATGTTATTCTCTCTTATCCTCTTTCTCTTCTTCAAGATCCCTAACCATGGCTCTCTGGTATTGAGAGGGGAGAAACCATATGATCTATTTCGATGATATATGCTCATTTTTGTGATGTGGGACCTATTCCATTATGTTTCTAACAATTTTTCTTGTAATGATCACCTTTCATTTTATCGAAAAAGTTTTCCATATGACAAAGATATGTTCATTTTGGTACATTAGTTTGTCTCGGTGCCAAGACGAGCGCACCAGTTGTTAGATTGGGAATGTTCTATGCATAGATAAGATCCTGTTGGCATATATGAGTTTGAATAATGTAATCTTAGTGTAATATTGATTGATGGAGGGAGGGAGGAATCCATACAATCTGAAATTTATTAGTGAAAAATGGCTGTAGGGGACAACCCTTGGGAGTTGATTTTGTGGGATGTGATTGCAATCGGTGCGTTTTGTTTTTCTTTGATTGTGGTGTGGATGTATTTTATGTCCTACGGATGTGTCTTGATGTGTTATTTTATTATTGATTAGCCTCACTAATAACACACACATAACAACACTAGAAATTAACTTAGTTTGTGGAAAAATTGATAGCAAAAATACTGAACTATTTAACAATTGTTGTTTCGGAAATTTATAATGCATGCATGGTTTTTAGGACCTTATTCTCACTAAGAATGATGAATAATATGCCTTAATCACATTTTGTTGCGATTATAACATGTGATAATTAACTTAATTAAGTGTCGCAAATAACTTAATTAATTGTCGAAATTATCTTAATTAAGTAATTAATTAAATATCGCAACTTTAAGAAATAATTTGACTCTAGGATCAAGAGTTTGATTATTGGAACTGTTGGATACCTATATTTTTTCTCAATATGTTGTGCTTACACTTAACTTAGTCTTAATATTAGCACCCTTAACCTTAGTTAAGGGTTAGGGACATTACATAAAAATATGAATCTCATCTAAAGATTTTAGTTTGGAAGTGTTGTACACAATCCTATATCATGTAAAAGATGAATCTCATCAATGATCTAAATCTTGTAGTTTGGAAGTGTTGTAAACAGTTCCATCAATCTAGTCACTTCTTGAGAAGTCCCTATTTCCTAATTTCCCGAGATACAATTCTTTTTAGCATTGGTCCTTTATTAAAAATATGAATCTCGTCTTAAATTTGTATTATGGAAGTGTTATAGACTTGATCCTCTATCATGTAAAATATCAATGTCATCAATGATCTAAAACATACCCATTACCCTCGATAACCATTTGGGATATGAGGTATAAGATCACCATTTGCGACCATGAATGAATTCCAAAGATTCATAATTGCATAATGTAATTAACATTCATACTGCATAAGGAACTAGTCTCATTTTTAAGAATATTTAGTCATGAACCTTATGTAAGTAATACATTATCCAATAACTTAAAAGTACCAAGTAAAATATTAAACCATACTCATAGCAAAATTATGTCTGTTCGCATATTAACTAAACAATATTGTAAAGTAATCAATCACTATATAGATATCAGTACCATAATAACGAAGACAATATTCTCATCTACAAGGGTGTGCACTAGGTGAATTGATCTCCACATAATTCATGGTAATTGTTCCTTGACTCGTTACCTGCGGGATTACCCTCACATTTAAAAGTCAAGAAGGTTAGCAAATTAACCAAGACTATAAGTTAACATAAAGTTACAAAACCTTTATCATGAAATTCAGAAAGGGGATACTCAATTACATAGAGGTCCATTCCAAATCCAATAATATTTAATTACTTTCATGTTAAGGTCTTGGTCAACAAATCTTAGTCATACTATATTAAAACATGTGACCACATTTAGTTGATGATTGGTATTCACATTAACAATTAAAGCATGCACGTATGAACTATAAAACCCTCATATGTTTAATAACTAACTAAACATGGTTAATAAATGATAAAGCATAATTAACAAACACTTATATATATCTAAATCATAATAGAGCAATCAAATACATCAAATCTATTCTACGTCATCATGAAGTCTAATAACACCTTAACATAAAAATTTTGTGGTGTAAGCAATCTTGCGAGCTTGTAATTTTCATTACAATATTCACTAGACACCACATTCATCTTATTAGTCTCTGCTTTCCTGCAGAGTAACATGAACTATAGGAATCGATTTCATAAAATTGTATTAGTTTTGCATAATAAACAACAAATTTTAACTTAAGTTTTTTGGGTGTTGGCTAATTAACTATTCGAATGTCTTATTTGGCCTCTATTCGAACCAGGTCAGTATACGAGTAAATTCGAACTTCGAACTGGGTGGCAGGAGCGTGGCAACCTGCATGCTGTATGCACTGCATTCGATGGTCGTTGCATTCTAGGACGCTGCAGTCATGGTTTTTGTGGTGGCAATTTGCATGCAACAACTGCGTCACCTCTAAATACACTTGTTTGAAGGCCATGACACTCAGCATGAAGGCCACACGACCGTTCCTCCACAATGAGCATAGTAAAACCCAAGCTTCTGCATAACCCCGACCATTTTCTCATATTTTGGTGACGATCTCTTCAATTCCGACATGAGTTACCATGAACACAACCTTGCAGGCCTTTTCCCTCTAAATGCCAAGGAAGTTGCTAGGTGATTTTCGGATGAATCTTTCATTTACTTTTTAAATATCAACACATAATTATCTTCTCAACCCTTCTTTTAGTTTTCACATAAACCCTCAACCATTGAAGGATCTCTTATACACTAGATCGTCGTCCAAAGAAGTATTTGTGTGTGGAAGCTGGATTTCATGCAGCATTTGATCACTGTAAGAATTAATTGCATTTTTCCAGTAAAACAGTGAAATGCAAAATTTTCTTTGTTGAATTCATAACACTTGAAGCTGTTGACTAATATAATAATCCTGTTTAAATTCTCAGGCGTCCAGTTTTCCTGCAGTACTCCGTCGGTAAGAAACATATTGCAGTGAGGCATGAGAAACCACTTTCCGTCTGCCATTTTCGTTAACAGAGAGAAAAATGCAGTCGAAGGCATTTATAAATTTTGGCTCCACTGTTGACAGCACTGGATCGTAAACCACGATATCATGCACCCATTAAATTTTTTCTTTTAACAAAATGGACAAACTTATAAACTGCATGTGATTAGGCTCTACATCTTTCACCATCTCAGTGGGATTTATCAAGCCAACACCATAGAGAACGACTTGTAACCGTGAATGACCTGGGTCTATGCTTACCACCTTTTCTATTAGTGCCCTCATTTCTGGGTGTTGCATTTGTTTTGATAAATTCTGTATAGAATAAATATTCCTCCAACGTTGGGAGAGCGAGTTGTATATTCTTGACTATTTCCTGTACTTGTAGATTAATTTCTACATCCGAGTCAGTCTCCATGATTGGCTGTCCAAACACGTCAATGAAGAGCAGAAATTGTTGGATTATGCCTCCAGAAGAGAAAACACTCTATGCCCGTCATCAAGGGATTTTCTTTAACCTGTCTAGTTTTGTAGTTTCAGTCTTCTGAAATCTATGGGAGCACTAAGAACTGCTCAGATATACTGGGCAGGAGGAGAACCCTTGGGAGATCAAGAAACTCTGGAAACGTTGAAGAAACATTTCCCTAATTTTCACACGAAGCAAATCCTTGCATTGCCCGGGGAGCTGGATTCCTTCAATATGAAAGCACCCCTCGCTGCAATTGACTATATTTCTTCATTAAAGAACGATGTTTTCATGCCATCCCATGGAGGAAACATGGGCCATGCAATTCTGGTACCAATTCAAATGCTAAAATGCCTCTATTTGCTTTCAATTATCTAAAGATTTTTCTTGTTCTGTATTTATGTTTATTATCCACCAAAGGGCGTCCTTCTAAAATTATTCTATGCAAGGCCACAGGAGTATTTAAAATAAAAGAAGACTCAAGATTTTGAATGTGTCTCGATATTTTAACGTACCAGCTGATGTTCTGGTTACAATGCACTCCAACTCTTCTTCATATTGCAGCTTGCATGCCTGGGATGGTTGGTCTTTGGCCAAGAGCCGTTAGCGTCCAAGCTCAAACCCTTGATATTTGCTGTAAAGGTGGAAGGGTTCCGACAGTGCCGACAGAGGAAGGGTTCCGAGTCCCGACAGTGTTTCTGGTGGCCAGGAAGAGGGCCGTAACATTTAGGGCATTCCACCAGTCCCTGCTGCAGGGACTGGTGTGTTGAACCATGCATTTACCTGTACACATACGCATCCATGCATTTAGCTGTACACAGACACAACATACATACAACAACACCTGCATACACATCGTTTCATATGCAAGAGACCTGCTTTCGAGTCGCCTGGAGTCATTGAAAAGGGAGATGGACAGCAATAAATTTTAAAGAAATGGAGGCTTCCTCTACCAGGATTTCCAAGAGACTGAAGGTCATCATCTCCCATACTCCCTCTATTAATCTTTTCCTTCACAATTTTACAAGGTGGCAACACATTACAAATATCTCACATTGGATTGTCAAAATTTAAAGAAAAAATGAATAAATTAGTTATTATTTTAACCTGTTTGATCTTGTGGATGGTGTTCTTAAGGGGGGGATGGTGGAAGCTCCCAAATATGCAGTGGTATCTAGCTGAGAGTAGTGGTTTCTTATGTTAATGTTTCTTTTTAGTCTCTGAATATGCTTTCACAGAGTTGTTGTTGTTCATGCGGTAGGAAAGATTGAACTCCACGCAAAATAATTCATTCACAAAGTAACTGAAAATTGACTCATAATCCTTTGAGGAGCAAATCCTTTATAATAACATTATAGCGATTTTTTGATCTCGAATTAATGTCAGTATCCTGCATCCATAAAAAAGATTGACAATGGTTTGGGAACCCGAAGTGTTTATATCATTAAAAGAGTCCCCTGGCTTGTTGATTGGGACATGTGTACAATACACCTCAAAGGATAAAATATTTTGTGTGAGTTGTGTACATTTTATCTCATGCATAATTGTTGTAATAAACTATGTACCTGTCACCCTGCGGGTTTTTCAGCTTGCTCACAAATGCACATTTATTATCTAAATGTTGAGTTTAGGTTTATTATTATTTATTGTTTTTATGTTGTGTGTTGTCACTATTTTTCAAACCAATTGTCTTAGAACCAAACACAATTACAATATCAATCCACCTATGCCAATGGTTATCGTTGCTTTCTCCATCCGTAGATATCGATCATGATATTTAACTATGAGCCAGAGCTGGAGGTCGAGCAGTGTTATAGAATATGGATCGTTTCTTCGAAGAAACAAACAATAAAGAGAGCACAAACCCCATAAATAAACAACGAAGAAAGCATAGACCCCATATTTTCCCTCCTAGACATTTGCTTCATCCTGTAAGTTGCAGTTTTTTCGTATTGAATCTTGGCTAAATAACAGGCTATTAATTCCTTCACATAGATAGAATAATATAATCCTTCACTATTTTGTTTTACACCTCTAAACTGACAGACCGACAAATTCTGCAATTTCTTTCCAATTAAGATTGTAACATACTGGTTTAGCAAAGGATCAAGTGAAAGGAAATGAAAGGAGTTTCCCTCAAGTCACTTAAACAGTATTAGGCAAGTACATTTTCCTCTCCATTTCAATGCTTGTTTACCTGCTCGTGATTTGTTGCACCTGATCTCTCATAAGGGTTCAACCACCAACTAATATCTTCTGTCAAAGTGAAATAATAAATGGTTTGAGCATTAGTTCAGTAGCCATATCAATATTCCAGTCTTTGATCTTCCAACATAGCTAGAGTTGGGGCTGCCACATAATGACATAATAATAATAAAATAACCAACCATATAAATATTTTACCAAGTATCTCTACAATAATATTTTATCTGGATGTGACAACAATAATCTAGATGTCTCTACAACGAACATCTATTTTCTATCCGCGATGTTGCTCTAGGTCAAGCGGAAATAATAAAATGTAAGATGAGGTTATTCTATTAGATTAGTTTACTAGTTCTGTGGATTTATGTTGGAAGCAACGCTAACTTTCACGGAGTCCTTCTATCTCGCTCCCCATTTTCCTTGCAGCGGAGTCTTTGATATAATTGTATTCTCTCCCCATTTATATTATATTAGACTTTGAAAGTTCTTTCTGCCTAAATCTGCTGTAATATGTTTTCAAAACATTTTTTTTTCTCCCTAAATTTACTATAATATCTTTTCAAATAATTCTTAACTTCAAAAGACTATAATATAAACACATTCTCCATGTTGTAATTTTAATTGGAGTGGGAAATAATTGCGTGGGAAACGTCCTTATAATTAGTTGTGATTTGTCCTTTCTAATGAGCTTCCTTCCATCGATACAAAATGCATAACCTTCGCTCTCGGTAAAATGCCTCGTTTGACTGAGTTTTATACTAGTGCATAATTTGCCACTAGCTGCTTACCGATGGTTGGGATGGAACGTTTACTTTAGTGGATTCGATAATTACCACAACCACATTATTATATATAATCATCTTTCATAATGCATTCTACTGTTAAATATAAAATAAAATGTAATTTTTATGTCATTATGCTAAGTATAAAATCAAATATAATTTCTATATACATATCGGAACATTGATATATTCTGGTGTTTTTATTATGTTAAATTTGTTCCAATACAATATAACACCAAAACTAAAATACTTAATACTTCGCATTAATCATTTATTTTCATAAAGATTTAGATTCATAGAAACAACCGGCATTGTTATTTATAACAAATACTTTGTACTTCACAGTAATTACAATAATAGTTCATTTTCATAAAGATTTACTTCACTAGATACAACCAAGATTTACTTCACTAAATACAACCAGAATTGTTATTTACAAAAGAAAAAAATTCAAAACCGGAGGTAAATACAGAGGCAGGGACTTGTTACCTCGTAGCTCTCCTTGTTTATAGTTATGGAACTATAACAACTCAACAACACTAACATCATATGTCTATAAATAATTTAACTTAACATGAATGATTAATTATCAACAAATGAATAGAGAGCATTTATTCATTTAAAATAATTGAACCACATAAATGAAATGATATCCTGATGACTTAATGTGCATCTGCAATGTTCCTTCTCAACTATAGGTACTCTTCTCAGCATACATTATTCTTATTGAAAAGCCACCCTTGAGCTGGGCAACATATCTATTAAGGTGAAAGAGTGTGATATAAATATTTCATCATGATTTCTCAACATAACGTGAATATTAAGCCCATGTTCAAGCCTAAAATAAAATTTGTTCTTCAATAATAAACTTGGCTTCATAATAATAAGTTGGGCTACTCAACAATAGAGTTCGGTTTTAAGTATTTAAAGGTATAGAGATTTCATCTCTTGCCACTCAAACGTTTATGGTTCTATTTTAATCATTTTTAAAAAGAGTCCTTGGCTCTTTAATTAGACACAAAATTCGACGTTTCTTTAACCAAAATAGTTTACATGGAGTAGTAGAGCTCTTAGCTCTTATCAACTATACCAATAACCCCTCAACTCTAATCCAATAGAGTTTAGATCTTAATATTTAGACTCGGGGACTCTATATCTTAGGAGGTCGATACTGAAATTGACCACGGTGCTCAATAGAGCGCAACCTTTGAAGATTCAAAATATATAACTATAAAATATTGGGGTTCGTCTCTCCTCCAAAGAGGTGGATTCCCTCCTTGCAGAAAAACGCCTCCCATGCATATCTCTCAACCCAAAAAGGTGAATCCCCCACCATACCCACATAGTGTACATAATAAAATTAAAGGGGATTCGGTTCCTTTTTAAAAGAAACGCTATCTGTTCCCTTACACATAATTTCTTTAAATGATAATCTTAATAATAATTATTAGATTTATTTTCATCCTTTTGATAATAATTATTAGATTTATTTTCATCCTTTTGATTCCACCTTTATTAACAATTTCTTAGGGCCAGCTTTACTCTTAAAGCTTTATCATGTCACATCAATAAGTTAGTCTACACATAATATATTATACATTTATGGGAAAACAACCCCAAGGAATTAGAGCCTATCATTGCACCTACAATATTTGTCAACATGTCAAACAATATTTTTGTTTCATCCTAATTAATTATAAAAAAATAATAATTGAATCTAGAGTTTTTTTGTAAGTTGCAGATTGAAAATTAATTAACAGAGCCAAAAAAGGTGGCAATTAATACATAGATAATCGAAGAGTCTGTAACAGATTGGGGAGGCCTATGATGAAGCCACCATCCCAGTTGCTCAAAAATACTAAAAGTGTTGTCATTATACAAAATAGAGACCCCATGGGTGAGGTCTTCCCATAAAAAAGACTCGGACTTGTTCCAAAAAAATATTACATGCTGTCTAGGAGTGCTATAGATTAAACCATACAGTAAATGAAAACAAAAAAACTGGAATTCGCAGAGATAACCCGGAGCAATGATAGCCCATCTAACGACTTGCAGGTGGTGAGTCTGGTTCATCCTCAAGGATGGTGCAGGTAGCATAAAAGTCTTCTAAAGTCCCCGGAGGGGGGAGAGCAGGGGAAGAAGAACCTGGGACGCTAGGACCTTCATGTTCTATGTCGTTGGCAAGCGTAGCAGGAGCAGAAGCCTTGTCTTTTCTTACCTTGGTTTTTTTCTTTGCAGACCCTTCCTTATGTGCTTCCGGTTCATCAGTTGCCGCAGTGTTACCAGGCGTCGCCTGATCAAAATTTCCGCCCAGAGAGAAGATATCCCAGGTCATGTTGGCATCCAGGGTGTTTAAGTGATCTAAAGCCTCTGTCATACTAGATTTGATATTCCTCACAATGCTGGTGCTAGCTTCCCAGCTAGCTTCCATTTCTTCCACTAGGGTACTCATCATGTTTTTCAACAACTAGTAGTGATTGATGGCACCTCCATTACTGCCCGAGGCTAGGAGAGACACCACCCTACGAGCTTCCTAACCATCAATGAGACTGCGAGTCCGCGTAGAGATGCGCTCTGCATATCCATCCATGACGGTCCAATCCATAGCCACCTTAGGCCGTCTACCAAATATTTTTCTACCATTGCAATGACGAGAGAAGCCTCTGGATCCCGACGTCATGGAAACGAGAGCATTCCAGAGTCGAGCAGAGGAGGCCACAGGGTAAAACCAGAATGTAGCAGTGGAACTAAAATGCATGTCAACAGACGGCTTTAAAGAGCAGAGCGAGACCATTTCCTTCCCATGGAGGTAATAAATGTTGCAGGATTTCATCCTTGATGAGGGTGGAAAAATTAAAGGCACCTCACACCAGCAGAGAATGATCATCGTTCGGAACTCCCGCGAAGGAGGTTGGGATCCAGGGGTTCGTCCTCCTGCCTTAAATAAGCGTCGTCACCCCGGTTTGAGTGATATTCAGTGGAGCGAGCAGACAGGTGGGAAGTACTTTCTGTCACGTGACCTGGAGCATGCATGCTGGGGCCAGTGCCACGTGAGGCTCGTTTTGTGTGCACGGTGATCGATGCGTCGGGCGTGTAGACACCCGCATCCGAGGATTAAATCTAGAGTTAATCTACATTTGTTTCTTCAATTACATAAAATTTAATTTGATGATGATACAAAATTTAAAAATTAAACTTAGATATTCACATGTAAATCTTATTTATAATAAAAGTTGGGAATGATAACATGCAATACCAAATGTTGTAGAAATAAGAGTTGAGAATGAGAACATGCAACACCAAATGTTGTAAAATATTATTTACAATAAAAGTTGGGAATGATAACATGCAATACCAAATGTTGTAGAAATAAGAGTTGAGAATGAGAACATGCAACACCAAATGTTGTACAAGAAGAGATTCATCTAAATAACAACTATGATTTTCAACATTGTTAGTATTAATAATATTCAAAAGTTTTCTACTAAACATTTATGACTATCAATACTAATTATTATTGTTCATGGAAATTCATTTTAATCTATCACACCTATAAATTAATTTAATTCTTTAGATTTATCATGATGTTTATATGATTCAATAACTCGCAAATGAAATTTATGAATTCCCAAAATATTTATAAGTTCATAATTCAAGACTGTATGGAGCCCGCATGTTGAATCATCTCTAGCGGTTAGTTATGTTTCTTCTAGTTCTTTGCCTTCTGCTTCATATTCCATATTTTCCACTTCATCACTTCCATTTGAGGAAAGATTAAATAGCTCGCAAGTTTTTATTTATGGGGCTTCCCTTTTTTATTTTTTGGTTTCTTTTTTGCGTGTAGGAAAACATTCTGAAGATGGCCTATTTGAAAACAAACACGACATCTAAATGTCGTGTTTTCATAATCCATATATTGAGAGTGTTGGAAGTTCTCAAGATACAACATAATTTTGTCTGGAAACCCTTTACTGAGGTCCACTTCCACACATATCTTTGCAAAAGTTAGTAGACCATATTGCATTCGAGCGTTATCCTGTTTGATGAACCTACCCAATGTGTTTCCAATGTCTTCAGGTACCGTATGATGAAAAAAATGAAGGGGTAGATTCGATAACGAAACCCATACTTTTAGATACAACCATGGTGGCTGGATCAAAATCTAGGAAACATGGTGTGATAAAAATCCCAACCCTTCCCCAGAACCATGGTCCTTCTTCAAAAACTTACTTATAGTCTGCCTAAGAGAAGAATTGGAGAATAAAGAAGGTTTTTGAACATAAATAATAATCAAGAAGGATTTTGAACATAAATAATAATCATAGTTTGTAGACCATTTTGTGTTAATCCATTTGTCCAACTCCTCCGTTCATAGCCAAAAGCCATTAAACTTGCATATAATTGTTTCAGATTTGCATGTAGATATAAGTCTATTTACCTCTGTTGGAACATAATTCACATCTAGACCTTGGTTAATAATCCTCACATAAGGTTCCAAGTGTTTAATGTAATTTGTTCCATGGTTTGTCCACATATTAGACTAGTCGTTTTTCATTATAGCCAAGTTTGTCCACAAGTGTGCCCATTTCCTTATTCTGGGGAGTCAAAGGCGCTCTATTTAATTCATTTAATGAGGCAGGCACAACACTTCCTTGTTTTATGGGATAAGGTTGGACCAAGGGCGCTAATGCACTAGATTTGGTCAAATTGCTCATTAATGGCCACTGCCAAAGCCCTAAACCACCTAATTATCCTTCATAATGATTCCATCCACATTTATTGACTTTCCTAACTTCCTCATGGTTCTCATAGGTTCATTGGACCTCATTATGGCCCAATACAGGAGTTACACTTGGAACAATGTCATAGATTGGGGGAATTACTCCACTAATCCTAGCACTATTGTGAACTACTCAAATTGCCACTAAGTCTCTTGATTTTGCCTCCTGAGAGCCTCTATATATTGTACACATGCTATTGAATAATAATGTAATGGAATATTAATCCACATGAGTGTTTTTCTCTTGTGTTCTACTTAATATTTTCTTCATATTTCTTCTATTTTCCTGTCAATCTTTGGTAAATTCTAGGTGAAGCTTGCTCTAGTAATCTAGATCCACCTGTGACACATATAGAATTTGACATGGTATCAGAGCGCCACAGGGGATCCTAGTCTTGCTTCCAAAATAGATTTCCAAGCGTGTGTTTTGCAGGTTCCTACAACAACTTCATTATGGATTCAAAAGCAGTTCCTCTCCTCTCTCCATCCAACTATTCTGAGTGGAAAGAAAAGATGTGTGCATATCTCAAGAGAAAATGTCTCTTTGATGTGTCCATTAGTGTTGTGAGTGAGCCAGAATCTTATAAAGAGAAGTGTGATTGGCTCAATGACTGTGATAGAGCATATAGAACTATGTGTCTAGCTATACCTCCTAGAATGCATTATCTCATTGATTCTGTTGAGTATCCATTTGAGATTTGGAGAAATATAGATAAAGCTCTTGGCATGCAGAAAGAAGATATTAGCTATATGGAGAGCAAGCAAATTGACACCTCCTCATGTGTTCTCGCTCCAAAATTCTCGGCCTCATGCATTTCTCAAGAAGTTGTTCAAATTGTTAAGAAGAAGAAGAAGAAGATACAGATTCAACACATGATCCAACTCAACTTTCTTCCTCTATGGCTTCCTTTGTTTTCTAAGAAGCTATTTTTCATGAAGATAATATATGAGCTGCTACCATCAATACTGTTGAAGAGTTGTCTCTCCATTCCACTTCTTTCTCCGCTATGTCTTTGAATACAAATGTTGAAGATGGGTTGCTGATTGGTGATCATAGTGAGCCTTCTCTAGAAGAGGTTCTTTCTTCATATGAGAGTATTGGTTTGAATGATGGTCAAGCAGAATTTTGGAAGTCAAGTGAAGATCTCTCATTGCTTGACACTCTTTTGCTTCTTTTGTATTCATACACCATAACTAGCAGAATTTATTCAAGTTCATTTGAAGATGGAGAAGCCTTAGCCATCACATTGGAAAACTTGGGACTCTTGTTCCTCTTTCTTGGAGCTGATTACAACTCTCTTGGTTCGATGTTGATGCTTCAGGAGCCTTATTATTTGCTTGGGGTCACTTATTCTAAAACATCTCAATTCTCTTTTGGACCTGGCACCCTGGTTGGTTCAATGATCAAGTCCGAAGAGCAGCCTAGTGTTTTTCTCTTGTGTTCTACTTAATATTTTCTTCATATTTACTCTAATTTCTTGTCAATCTTTCTTAAATTCTAAGTGAAGCTTGCTCTAGTAATCTAGATCCCCCTGTGACACATATAGAATTTGATAACCTCACGATTTTTAATCTCCAGTTTAGGAACATCATCAGCTTTGTCAATGATATAAGGATTCAACATTTGAGTAGTTGTAGGTGGATTCTTTGAGCTTGTAATTTCCTTAGAAGTGTCAGATTTAGTTGCCAAGTGTCAGATTTAGTTGCCACATCCTTGTAAGAAAAGGTCTTTTTACCTAGATGTGAACCAACACCGTCAATCACCCCTCAAAGCCACGAAATTCAGATTTATGTTTGAATCTTTAGAGATATTGTAATCACACATAGATTTATGGTCCTTGAGTTTTTTTCCATCGTGGATGAGTCTCTCAAGGATACTAGAAACCCTTGTTTATCCTGTAGCTTGTGCTTGAGTGATAATACTCTATCCGAAGTATTCACCATGAAGGCCAAAGATTTCCCTTCATTACTTTTAGTAAAAATTTGGAAACCTTGGCAGTCCTCTACCGTAGCACCAACGCTTTCCTGAGATGTGATGGAACCACCAGCCCATGGGGAAAGAGAGGGGCGTCCACTTGTATCATCAACCCGATCTCCAAATAATACCCATAATCCGTATTATCCGACACAGTAGCTTCTCTTATATGTCGGCGAGGTAGAAAATTTCTGAAGAAGATCTTCTTTGCAGATAGATCTAGCTCGAAATCCTTCTGAATGCTCTTACCCGACCCGATATATAGTGTGGATTCCTAGAAGCACCATCGTTCATGAGGAGAAAGAATACCAGTGAGCTCTCCATCTCTAGGGTTCGCTGCCAAGCCGCAGAGCCCGTGCTAAATTCCTTCACAAGTTACAAAATTATGATTTATTGTAATTTTTAAAAATTAGATCAAACTTATTTATAGGCTAAGATTTATGTGATATTTCTAACTTCTAATTTATTTGCCTTTATAAATTTATGTATTCTTTAAGCTCTTTTCCACTTCATGAGAATTTGCTGTCATCTTTCCGAAACTTATTTATGTTTTGAGTGTGATACAATAAAATAAAATGATGGTTTTGATTTTCTAAATAAAAATAGATAACATTTTTTAATAAATTATTTTTCTTTATTCTTATCCCTACACATTATTTCTTTAAACTTAATTGCTAAAATAGTTTTAACATCATTAAAATATTTTTGGAGAGGACATCTTTAAAAAATTACCCTTCTGTTTTACTCCAACTTATTTTGAATCTTAAATAATTATAGAAAAGGATTCGACAAATTATTTTACTTTTTACAATTACGTGTTAGAAAATGGTAAATAGCTAATAATAATTCATAAAAGAAACATTTATAAATAAACCTCATATAATCTTAGGGAATATAGTATTCGGTAAGGTCACTAATTTGAAACTCCATGGTTCAAGCTTTACAAAAAAAATAAATTGATAATTAATATTTTATATAAATTTTTCAACAACTCAGTATGATCTCGATTTATGTGAGAACGAAATGAAAGAACATATATAGAACCACATTCACACATATATTGCAAGGAACATAGTGATATAGTAAACACAAATTCTACAAAATGGCGGAAATAGAACAAATTGTAAAATAAAGCAGTTAGAATGGTGGTAGCTTATGTATGAGAAGAGATGTGATGACTACGCTCATTCATGACAAGATGAATAAAAAAAGACGTAAAAATGGACTATTTATCATAATCATGAGGGAAAGAACCCTAAACATAAAAAAACCTAACCCTAGGAGATGAACCATCATAAAGTTTGTGACCCCAAGGTAGTTAGTTGCACAATCAACTTCCTGGGGTCATAAATTTTCCATATGATCTATGTTTGGGGTGCTTGGTAGACCATTGGAAAGATCAAACCGAGGAGTACAATAGTGTATTGAGCCCATACAAGAGCCTATAGATATCATCTAGGCCACTGCGATCCCCAAAAGCATCGTTTAGGGCCTCAAAATGGCCCCGAAAGTCCAAGACCCGAAAAACTGTAGAAAAACTACAAGAAACTTGCCAAAATGAAAAATTCCTTTGAGCTAGTGGAATAGGTGGGTGGCCAGCGATATCTATTTGGATAAGTACTCCCCCCTCAGGAAGAAATGGTATCCATTGCGTTGAGTTCCCCCATCAAATGGAGAAACTTCTACTGAACATGAATCTTGGAGAGCCACCTGCCTTGGTGGAGTAGCTTCCCTACTTTGACAACCCCATATCGCTAGATATTTTGTTGGAGGGTGCCCTTAACCAGTGTTTCCATGATCTGATCATTGGTTTCTTGTTCCATGTAATTAGGGTTAAGCTATGTATGTGTCAACTACTTTGTCACCTCCTATGTGTAAAACAATGGTGGGAAATATGGGCGAAAGAGCTCCACATTAAATACTAAGTGTAGGCCAAGGAATGGAGGAATGCTTAATTTGAAGGAATTCTCATTGAATTCCTTGGTGGTGCTGTCTGACCCAAATCAAATTGGACAAAGCTTGCGATGGGGTCTAGTAAGCCTCTCTTTCTACAAATGCAACAAAACCTTATCACCCATTTGGAACTTATGTGGAACCCGATGTTGGTCATGTTGTTGCTTTCCTTTGGTATTGGATTTTTTCAAAAATGTCATGGACCTATTGGCAGTTGTGTTGCATTCATTCAACAAATCTAGTGGCATTATTAGCCTAAGCCTGAGCATGGGCATATTCCTCCTGTGTGGATGCAATGGGAAGAGCTACACCAATTGGGGCTAATGGCTAGAGCCCCAAGAACGCCTAAAAAGGGATGTGGTTGGTAGAGCTATCAAGGGATCTTTTATAGCTATATTGAACATATGGAAGACTCTCATCCCATGTGGGGGGGTTTTTAAAATTGTACATTCTCATAATATGCAAAATCATCCTGTTGACTACCTTTATTTGTCCATCGGTCTAGGGGTGGAAGGTAGTTGATTTAGTGAGCTTGGTATCCATCAATGACCATGGGCTAGACCAGAAGGTGCTTAGAAACTTATTGTCCTGATCTAAAATGATAGTTTGTGGCAGCCCTAAATGAACCTAAAGATGCTCAAAGAATATCTTAGTAGTGGTTTCGACAAATATGCTCTTCTTACAAGCTGTCAGAATGGCCATCTTAGAGAAGTGATCCAAAAGCACAAACACACAGTCATTACCATGATTTGTTGAAGGTAGTCCTGACATGTAATCCATGGAAATGGATTCCCATGACCCATTCGGAGTAGGAAGAGAGGTGTACAAGCCCTACTTCTGAATGGAAGGTTTCACGATGGTACAAGTAGTGCATGATTTGATGTATCTTTCGACATCTTGTTGGAGATTGGGCCAATAAAAATACAATATGAAACACCGCCATTTTCATTTTGGTGCCAAAGTGCCATGCCACCCGACTGTAATGTGCTTCCCAAATTAGCTTCACACACTCACTTGAAGGAACATAGATATGGCCTAGGTGGCATAACAATCCTTCTTGGAGATGAACATCTGCCACTTGTGTTCCACTTCCTGCACATAGTGCTTGATAGGTGGGAAATTTTTTTGGATCACTTTCATATAGTTGAGGCCACCCTGAGGTCTTGTGGCCACATGAGTTGAGCACTATGGTGAATGTTGCTACTGGAGGTTGACTAAGGAAATCAACAAATCAATTGGTGATGACCTTCTTATATTTAATGTAAGGTGGAATTGTTGCAAATATGTGGACCATTTTTGGTGACAATCATTCTGTAAATTTCCTTGTGTTTGCATGAACTACAAGGGGATTGTGATTAGTATGAATGATCGTTTCTTTGAATAGGATGCAATGCTTCTATTGGCGGAAAGATTGGACAATCGAATACATAGGTGGTGTTGGAACTGGAAGTGTACTTAGTTCATTTTAATCTTTTTCTTTGTTTCCTATTTCTTATTGTTTTTATTTTTGTTGATTTGAATCTTATTACATGAATGTTAGTTTATTATTTTAGTTTATTATTATTTTTTTTATTTATAGACATTGGCTTATTAAAAATTTCCCTTCTTATTGATCTTCAAAACAGGACTAAATATTGTTTCTAACCTTTATGTTGAAAATTATGCAAATTTTTCATAATTAAGATATTTCGGTAGTGCAATCACTAGGGTTCATAAGCCTGAACGCTGCTGGAATCCCAAATCATCCAAGATCGTGGCTCGTCCTCATCCAATATGGCATGTTCTTCTCATGAATGAGGACCCCGAGGAACCTGTTCGCTATATCATAGCAGGTGTCAAGTTCATAATTTCAACACTGATTATTCGAAAGTAAGGAGAAGCCACATGCATCTCAAACTCATAGTGTTGTTGATGATTTGTACCATAGTTACTTTGTTATCAAGTTATCAGTGAAGTCGATAATAAAACACAGCAAGCATGGGCAGGAGTGGAAAACTCTATAGATTGGAACCAATGAACACTGGATGGGCTAAAGATTTCTTAGAATGTGCAAAACTATTCAGGAAATCCGGTTGCTTCACATTTTTTGAGAAAATTCCAAGTTTTAATTTGAAGGTCACTCATTCTTTTGCTCATAAATTCTTAGACTCTTGTGTTAGTTTCGACACCCTAAAATTTGAGTTGACAAAGGATTTAATTGCTAAGGCCACTGGTATGGTCATTGAAGGGGAGCACTGGTTTAAGAAGATCCCATTTGAATTCGATCCAAGCCTCTTGTTATTACCAGGATTCAAATCCCTTGACTGGAACAAGGGTATTCATCTAAGTAATATGAAACCAGAATGGAGGGAGGTTGTTGGCATTGTGCAAAGTTATATCACATGTGAAGGAAGGTTTACATCAGTTTATAAATAACATGTCAAATTTTTATTACATTTGAATGATCAATCAAAGATGAACCTGCCCTTTTATCTATTAAAAAGTCTCCTGAAAATGTCAAATAGGGTTAAAGGTCATGTGGATCATACGAACCAGTCTCTTTTCCACCATAGTCTAGTCAAATTAATAGTTTTAACAGAGCTGGAGAAAAGAAATCGTAGTTGGAATTTTTTTTTTGTTTTGGTCAGGGTTTGAATCAGAGAACAATGAACTTAAAGAAAGCTCCTATCAAGAAAACAAGTTGGCTTCATAAAGAGGTTTAAAAGAAACATTGTTGAAGAGGTGCATAAAACTAAAGATGATGATGTATTGGGGAAGATTGTAAAGCAAAATGATGCAGAACAAAGACAGATAGTAGTGGAGGAGCAGCAAGAGTATATCCCTAAAGAAGACAGTCTTGTAGAAGGTATTTTTATTTTAAATAATGAAGAAAGCATTGGTTTCATTGTAGAAAAGTAGGAACAGACCCTTGAAGAAGATACTCCTGTGGTGGATACCCCTCCTACGAATGAAAAATAAGACATTAAAATAGGTATTATTCAGCTCCCCGATTTTAAATCAGATGTTAAATCTATAATGGAGCCTAAAAGACCTAGATGGAAACCTAAAACTAGAGCAACCAACAAATTAGGATTGAATATGAGAAGAATATCGAAACCCAAATTCGGTAGAGAAAAAGTTACCATTATTCAGGACTCCTTGAGTGAGGAAGATTTAAGAGATGGAAAATTAGAACAACTTGTCAAAAACAAAGGAAAGGAACATCTAGATTCATTAGCGCCAGTGGGAAAATTTGATGAAGTGACAGAAGAAGAAAATGTTATGAGTGATGAACAAGGAATGAGCTCGAAAATTCTCCATGCAAATGCAACAACTAAGGAATCAAGTGAGACTTAAATGAAGATTGTCTTATTGAAAATATTGACCTTCTAGTAGGTTCAAATGAAGATCCAATACTTCAAGCATAAATTAAAATGAATTCTGAAGTTGACAATCGTAAAGGAGCATTACAGCAGCATACAAGACAGATTGGGTTTCTGAATGAAACAAATGAAAGGCTTGTGCTAACCAATAAAAGACTCAGGGAAGATATTGAAGATGTCAATGGTCATTATCAAGAGCTTATTTCAGTTGCTAAAGAGTGTTTGAAGAGAAAAAGGGATGCACAGGGGCAAATTGAGGAGCTAACTAAACACATTGAAGACCAAAACAAGTAGAATAAGGAATTGTCAAGCAAGGTTCAGGTCATGGAAGAAGAGCAGACTTGTCTTTCCAAAAGATCACAAGCACTGGATGGAGTAACCCTTTTAGCAGAAGCAATGAAACAATTCTAATTTCCACATATGCATACAACTGTCCAACAAGGTTCATAACATATTTTTGTTGATAAGTGTGAAGTCCTATTTTTAGTAATTAGGTGTTATACTTTTAAAGACTCATTTTTTGTATATAATTCCTGAACAGATTCGAAGCCTAAGAAAGTGGATCTTAAACCACTTTACTTTTCATATTTTGTAATTATAAAAGAAGGAAGAACAAAGAGTAGGGGGGTTGGTTTTTTGTTCTGGAAAGAAAGTTAGAATGGTGGAATCAATTGGTATGAAGCATATATGATACACTCACCTGTAAGTTTTGAAGACTTGTGTTTGAATTGAAATATTATACATAAGCCATATGTTATTATTATTTTTTGGTTAATGTTAATGATTTGTTAAATCACCCTGCTTACCACTTCATTTCTTGATAAATGTTTTTATCCTATAGATGCTCTTAACCTTGTGGACATTACTGGAATTCTCTTTGTATTTATGTTTATGGTTTATGCTTATGATTCATAATTTTTCCATTTTAGTTTTCAGATTGCTTAGGACTTAGTGATTGTATGTGATTCATGTTTTATTACTCTTTCCATGAATGATGCCTCCAGAAACCATAAACTTTAAAACATTTTACTTTCAGTTTCTTTGGATGTTCTAGCTTGTACTTCTTTGTAGTCTTAGTGCAATTTCTAGCTCAAACATCTTTTGGCGCCGTTGCCGGGGACGAAAGTGAAGCATATCTTTCCTAGGATATTTTTATTGATCTGATTTTGGAAGGTGAACAAGATCAAAAAATTTTACAGACTACATTTTCACCAGCAGATGTTCACAGTGGCTTCTAGGAAAACATGAACAAGGGGAAATCCTACATATCCATTACATCCAGGAGTCCCAGATCCAGAGCAGATCTTGAGAGAGGATAGGAAAAAGATGAACTCTACTTCATTGGGAAGATTTCAATTTCCTCCTTCTATAGTTATTCCTGATCAGTCACAACCAATATCTCCTTTTGCATATCCAGATCCTAAACCAAAAGAAAAAGAGCAAGATTTATCTTGGCTTATCCCCACTACCCAAGTTGATACCTTTCATGTTTATACTAATCCCTTATCTTCTCAAAAGGTCAAAACTGAGCTTCTTGACTCAGGAAACTTTCTATCGAAATCTCATCCTTTAGCTTATACTCCACTTACAACTAAGATCCCCTTTGATCAACTTAAAACTTATAATATTACTTTTCATCCAAGCCCGAGTAAATTGAATAGACCTCCTTCTCCACCAAGCCAAATTAGTTCCAGGATTGTTGTTCAGCCTCTTGACATGATGGATCGTATAGTGGCTGGAAGATATGCTCCATTAGTTCTCCCTCAGCTCCTTAATTCCCTTCTTGCAGGAGATTATCAGAAGTATCTTCCTAGGTTCAATAATCAGGGTGAAACTACTGCAGAAGAACATTGGAATGCCTTTTTTCAGTTATGTAGATAATCAGAACATTGAGGCTAAGGATGTTTGGATGAGGATGTTTGTTCAGAGCTTGGATGGGGATGTAAAGAAATGGTTCAGAGAATTACCAGTCAATTCGATAAATGGGATAGAAGAGCTAGAGGAAGTGTTTATGAGACAATGAGGGGACACAAACGACTATCTTTACTACATCATAGAATTTGGAGCCTTAAAAAGAAAGAAAGATGAAGATGTAGCATATTTTTCAAAGCATTTTAGTAAAATGTATGGAAAGATCCCAACTGAGATAAAACCCTCAGAGACATCGGCCAAGTTAACTTATGCTAATTCTTTTGATCATGAGTTTTCTTTGCTATTAAGAGAAAGAAGGTCTGTAACTCTATTAAATATGTAGGAAGCTGCATTGGAATTTGAATATAATATTTTGGCTTCAAACAAGCTTAAAGATAAATCATATTATCAAGTGCATGATAGGAAGGGTAAGAATGAAATGATGCCATCAACTTCCACATCAAAGGCATCCGAAAGCAAAATGGATGAAATGACCAAGTTAATTAAAAGTCTATCTACAAAAGTGAATAGAATGGATATGGATAAGAATCCAAATAGATCCATACAAGAAGGAGATCGAAATCCAAATCAGTTTAGACGCCCATTTGCTCCCAGATTTCTGCCCAGAGAAAGAAGAAATAATGACATTCAAAGGGAAAGAAGGGATAATGAAGATCAAATAGTTCAACCCCCATTCCAAAACAATTTGTTAGATGAATTAGAAGAGGTTAAAGATTTACAATTTGAGGATTTGGATCAGAATCTAAATCACCTTGGAGAGCAGTCAATTGAAGGCTTTCTCACTAAATGTCATTATCAGAATTATGAACTTTTTGATCCAACTGTTCATTAGGAAGAAAATGATCTTGGTCTTGTATGTCTAGTTGATATTTATCAATCAGATCCAAAAAAATATTATAACCTAAGATCTGTTCCTAAGCATTTTCTCAAGTTCCCAAAAAGAAGGTGGTTTTTCCTAGTAAACAGTTACTTAATCCAGCATTGGAGAAGAAGCAAAGTCACGGTGATCAAGTTAAGTCCACATAGATTGAAGAAATTAATAGAAATACTAACTTTCAATTTTGAGAATGACCTTAGTAAGGTTAAGATTCCTATTCCATTAACTGCGTTGATGAAGACACCTTTATATAGGGATCCTTCATATAGAATACTAGGTTCACAAGTTAATCAACTTCCTTCAGATACTGTAAATCTCCAAGATGAACATCCTACCATTACCTTGGGTTCTTCTTCACCTGATAAACTTGCGGATAACTCAAATTTTCATCCTCCTTTTTACATTACCTTGACCGTCCATGATCAAATGCTACACAATTTCCTGTTAGATTCTGGAGCTTCTCATAACCTTATGCCTAAAGCAATCATGGAAGATCTTGGTTTGAGTGTTACAAAGCCATATCATGATTTGTTTGCATTTGATTCTAGAGTAGTCAAGTTCTTAGGAGTGATTAAATATATTGTGGCAAGTCTTGCACAGTTACCCATGAAGAGTTTAATTATGGATGTGGTTATTGCTTACATTTAACCTAAGTTTGAAATGTTACTCTCAAGGTCTTGGGAAAAAAGAGTAGGAGACACGTTGCAGATGGATTTGGCATATGCTACTATTCCAGTATTTGGGGGAGAGCATAGAAGGTTGTACAGGGAAGTCCAACTTGCTTATTTAGTGAGTGATAACAAGAATACAATGGATCATCCAGTCTATGTTGTTGATAAAGATATGGGATCATGTATGTTACATTTTAGTAATGAAGACAAAGCTGGAATCCTGCGTGTGAATAAAGAAGCACCAATCAGATGTACAGTTGAAATTCAAGATGATTTATGGCAAATATACTTTGATGGCTAATCATGCAAGGAGGGAGCAAGAGTAGGTATTGTTGTGATTTCTCCTGGAGGGGAGGTTATTTGTTTGATCTACAAATTTGAATTCCAAACTACTAATAACACAACTGCGTATGAAGCATTAATACATGGGTTAAGAGCTGCAAAAGACTTGGGAATCCAACAACTGACTATTTTTGGCGACTCCGAATTAGTAGTCCAGCAAGTGAAGGAAGTTTACCAATTAAAGAAATAATTGTTGAAGGTATACAGGAATGAGGTATCAGATATGGTAGACAACTTCTTTCTGGCATTTAATATTTCTTTTATCACAATGGACCACAATCAAACAACAGATTTGTTGGCCTTGGCAGCTACCTATTTCAGAATTCCAAAACAGACTCAGTTGAAATATCCTATCGAAGTCAAGTATAGACCTTCAGTACCATATAACATCAAACAGTGGAGAGTATTTGAAGATGATTTGGAAATAAAAAAGTTCTTGGAATTGATTGGGGAGTTTTCTACTTCATTGATTGATCAGGATCAGTATGATGGATATGATGATACTGTTGGATACTCAGAAAATTCAATTGCTGAGCATAAAATTATTGAATTGAAAGGAAATTTTATTCCTAAAGGTTTGGTTCCCCTTGAGAGAATTTTTTCCAAAGATGATACTTTGCTGAAGCCTACCATGCAATATTCAGAAGAGAATATCTTAAGTTGTAATATTGGTACTGTAGATCAGCCAAAGATGGTGAAAGTCTCTAATGTACTTTCAGATGAAGAAAGGAACAGGTATGTTAAATTGCTGAAAGAACTTATTCATATCTTTGCTTGGTCTTATGAGGATTTGAAGACCTATGACACGAGCATAATCCAACATAAATTTCCTTTGAAGCCAAACACAAAACCTTTCAGGAAGAAAATGAGAAGGATTAATCCAGCTTTGCTTCCAGTTATAGAAAAAGAAGTTAAAAAACTGTTAGATGCAAAGATTATAGTTCCACTTAGATATTCTTCTTGGGTAACCAATTTGGTTCTGATGCGTAATAAAAATGGAGAGATCAGGTTGTGTGTGGATTTCCGCAATCTGAATAGATCTTCACTAAAAGATAATTATCCACTGCCTAAGATTGAGCAGATTTTGTAGAAGGTGGTGGGTGCCCAGAGAATTTTGATGGTTGATGGATTCTTGGGTTACAATCAAATTGTTGTGCATCCGGATGATAGATAAAAAACAACCTTCACTACCCCTTGGGGTACCTTTACACTAGGATTTTTGGACCCAAAATCCAACGACCAAAAAGTCAGATTTTCTACATCTTATGGTCGATCATCCAAGAAACTCTATATTTTTTTAACGTCGGTCCAAAGTCGGCTGAAATCCGACGAATGGATAGTCGTCCGTTATTCAATGACACTTTTGCGTCGGATATCCGACCACGAGGAAGTCAGATATCTGACTTTGGGGACTTCATAGGAAGTCGGATACAATTGATGTGGGAGTCGGATATCCGATGCCCATTACACATGGAAAGGGCTGGAATCCAACGTTCCTTGCCGTCGGAGGTATGGAAAGAATGTCGGATACCTTCGGTGTGGGCGTTAGATAGCCGATGACTGTTACACATGGAAAGGGATGGAATACGACGTTCCTTGCCGTCGGAGGTATGGCAAGAGCATCGGATACCTTCAGTGTGGGCATCGGATAGCCTACAACCATTAAACATGGAAAGGGATGGAATCTGACATTCCTTGCCGTTGGAGGTATGGCAAGAACATCAGATACCTTCGTTGTGTGCGTCGGATATCCGACGACCATTACACATGGAAAGGGATGGAATCCAACGTTCCTTGTTGTTGGAGGTATGGAAAGAATGTCGAATACCTTTGCGTGGGAATTGGATATCCGACGACCCTTCCATGAGAAAATACCTGGAATCCAACGTTCCTTGCTGTCAAAGGTATGACAAGAATGTTGGTTACCTTCATGTAGTCGTCGGTTATCCAACGACCTTATGGTATCTTTTAAAAATAAAATACACTATTGTTTGGAAATCAATAGATATACTATTATTCTTGGATCTCACAAAGAGAGGCATGTTCGCTTTCCACTCAACATAGTTAGCTCTCATTATGACCATCTAAAGATTCAAAGGGTATGGGGATGCAAATATACAAACACATAGGAGTGATAAAAAAACCAATAGAACATGGATGATAGGGGTTGTACTATATTGAGGAATTTGCAAATCACACCAATTGAAAAATCCTTGTCCTAAAAATGGAAAATTCACACCACTAAATTCACACAACTACAAAGATAAATCAACACACCCTCTTCAAAAAAAATTTATACTGCTGAAATAAAATCACAAATGCTTGGAATGAAATCTCACACTGCAAAAAGGGAGGTCACACTTGCTTGAAAGAAGTCTCATACTACTGAAAGTATATATTATAATTTATAATTTTTGACGGGAATTGCTAAAAACAAAGTATAATTTATTGAAATGCATCATTCTTCTATGATATTGATTTAGTTGAAGATTATTGGAGAATCTATGTGCTACATGTGTCTTGAAATCCTTCCTGAATGTATTGGAGCTGATGTATAGTGCGTTCCTTCCCATTTTAGAATTGCATGCTAAAATCAGGTTGTGACAAT
Source organism: Larix kaempferi (assembly GCA_027924585.1). Lineage (NCBI taxonomy): Eukaryota > Viridiplantae > Streptophyta > Pinopsida > Pinales > Pinaceae > Larix > Larix kaempferi. The sequence continues at coordinate 18,741,828 of BSBM01000179.1, read as the reverse complement.
GTGCCATCCTTCTTTGGATATCATCATTTGTATGCCAATTTAAGGTAGATCAGAGAATGATATTAGATCTCTTCCCCATGCACACATAAATTTCAACATTTTCATCCTTTATGTAAATCTAACTTGTATTGACCATCTTTCTGAAGGCATTAACCACAAGTTGATTGAAGGATGGAGTTGCATGTAATCAACTTGGATATTGTGTACAGAACATCGAACCATGTTGAAGAAAAACCATATGCTCAATCTCCCATTTGTATGCCACAAGTATTAGATTTAATGATTTATTGCAAAAATTGGTACTGGAAACAATCATGAAGACTCAACATTCACTATTAGCTAAATTGATCATTAAAAACCCTTAAAACTGATTAAAATAGAGGAATACATATAAATAAGTAGTTAGGTCTCATTATTCCCATCTAGGGTTTCAAAGGGTATAGGGACACAAATATACAAAAACATAGGAGTGATAAAAAAACCAATAGAATGGATGAAAATATTTCAAAACTCAGACCCAACAATCCCCCAAGCCTAAAGTTTTTCATCTCCTCATGCAAAGAGGATTCTTCTCTAGGATCAAATGAAATAATGCTACCTTGGCTATTTAATATAACCTTGAAGCATTAAGTGTATTATTTAAGTTTCTATCCATTCTATTCTTCATGTTGTGAAGCCAAAGCTCGAGATATTTGTTACGTCAATCACAAAATGATAATGGAAATTTGGATGAGGTAATGCAAACAATCATGGACATAGGTGACTTGCACAAATTCTGATTTCGACTCCTGGCAGTGATTCCAAATAAGATAAGAAATAGAATAATGTGGATCATGCAAGTGTACAATTAATAGGACATGGTATACATGGAAGTTAAAAGCACTTAGTGTTGTCATGAAAAACATTCTCACTTTTTCCTGCTTATCTCAAAGGACATCAATTAGCACTGATATTATTCTAGTACTAGCCACTTCATCTTCATTAAGAGTTTCATGTCGAATCAACAAACCCATTACAAACAAGATCTCACTCTACTCCAAAAATAGTTACTCAAGTGACCTTTCATCATCTGGAAACCCTAAATTGGCTATGAGGAGCAACCAAACATCACAACAAGCTCCAAGAAATTGTCAAAATTTAGATGACACGCGAGTGGGTTGTAGAAAGCCATCATCGTAGCCATTCATTGAGCTCCTCTCTGTTTCGAGAATAATTTAATATTCTCTACTAAACAGGGCCAACCACGTGAAGGTGGAAGCTCTTATGGCCCCTCTCCCCCCTCACATCACTCTCAATTCCCCATACCCAATGCATGTACTTGAAAAAAACAAATACGTGCGAATTCATCCATATTTCATCATGAACTTTCATCTACCATTCATTCAATAAAGGTTAACATTCATTAAACCATTGTTTCATTCAGTCAACACATTCATTCAATAAATGATAACATTCAATAAACCATTCATTCATTCAGTCAACACATTCATTCAATAAAATATGACATTCAATAAAGTTAATAGTTTACTACACTGAATCATTAAACCATTCATTCATTCATTAGGCCAAAAATCATGGACGATATATTATTATAAAAAAAAATTAGATGAATTTTTTCCAGTCGCTTCTGTTTAGTTTTTCTTCTCTTTAGTGGTACATAATCTCTATGAAGAGAATCTACATCTGGACTTTCTCCTCCAGTTCTTGGTTCTTCATCTAGACGTGGATTTTGCGGCAAGGGGTCCAGATTTGCTGCAACAATGTGAAAATGTTACATTGTTATATTTTTCTATTGTAATGACAAGTATTTCATTTAAAAAAAGCATTACAAAGGTGTTTTATTACCTGCTGTTGCCACATCATGTTGTTCATGTTCTTGTCCAGGCTCAACCTATACAGTTTCACCCTCTACATGCTCTGCAGTTGAAATACGGTGAACTACAATTAATGTTCACCATTTGCAATGCTATACATAAAATTCTAGCATATGAATAAATTCATTACCAGGATTCGAAGCTTGATCTTTGATTTGTTGTTGTCCCTCCTCAACATTAAGGGGATCATTGCTTTCCTGCTAAAAACAGAGTCAATATTTTATGTGAAGTATTTATAATGAAAAGATTGCACAAGCAATAAATCTTCATTAAACTATATAGATTCTATATACCTATGCACCAGATGGATTGGTACCAGAACACTTTGTTTTCCCAGAGAATCTTTTTCGGCGTTCAACAACAGCTCCAAAGCCTTGGTGGAAGCCAAGCTTCATGTCTTCCTCAGTGGAAACTTCATTGAATCGGTCGGCCTACATATTTGCATAACTTTGTTAATTAACATTTTACGGTGCAATAAAACAAAAAATAATTTGCAACTTATTATTTGTATGCATTATTGGTTTCTCGAAACTTACAATGCGTGCCGCCAAATTCGAATAACCACCAGGACCAAGCTTGTGCTGACCTATTTTTTCCAGTATTTCCTTTGAGGCCTTTGAGGTGTCTGATAGCCTATGCAAGTGTTGAAATACGTTAGATGTTCCAAGTTCGATATAGAAATCAATAATAATAGGTTTAGAATTACATTGTGGAAAGTATTGCATACCTCCCTATGCCTGGTGTTATCTTTCCTTCTCTTCTCTGAGCCCTCTCCTTTCCATCTTCCGCTAGAGCTTTCCACTCCATTGATGGAATCATTGGAGGGTGCTCATACCTATGGTTTTTTTCCAGGTGGGTCCTATATTGGTCTCGGACAACCTTCATATGTTGTCAAACCTTTTTTAGGACCTTCGCTTGATTGAAGGTCTTGTCGCCGAATAGGCCAACCAATTGATTAGTGAGTTCATCTTTTAAAATTTTTGGTTGTCTATCCCACCTTGTTCGAATGGTGGGCCCGAAGATCTCTAAGGACGAGTCATTCATTTGTTTATAGAAAACATCATTTCCTGCAAAACGATCATGCCATGATCATAATTAGTTGAAAAAAATGTTTTATTGGTATATTACAATGAAATTATAAACACTAACCTGATCAACGTATATTAATTACCTGGGATATTCTCAATCTTTATTGGGACAAGATCTTCGTCTACCAAAAATGTTGCCTCCATTGTTCCCGTTCTAGTGACATGGGGAGATCCTAGAAATGAAGCTAGGGCGATATCAATATTACTAGGAGTCTCGATGTCGACCCCTTCTTCTAGACGATCCGTTATGCATCGGTCACTAGCGGCCAGTGCGCTCACAGCGGGGGTCCATGGTGTTTTGGAACGTGTTTTCGACTGTTCAGTTGACAACAATGGCGAAGGATTCAAAGCACGTGGAGTCGTTTTCTCATGATGCAAATACTCTCCATGAGCCTCGCTGGGGCCAACACCACCTTGACCACCATCGTTTGGTCTCTGATAATTCTGTAAATACAAACCACGTCTTAGACATTCAGTACTATCATATAAAAGAGAACATTATAAATTTATAAATGAATTATTTTATGATTCAAGATTCCTCAACTTACTCGCAAGGATTCAGATCTCTATTCCAACAGTTCAATCCTTGCTCTAATCTGGCTTGTCTGCGGAACCTTAATTAGCAGAGAAACGATTTCCACACTATCTTTATTCAACAAATTTTCTATCATCTTAAACGGGTTTGTGGCTTCACTAATTCTGTCGGAATCGTTAATCATCTCAGCCACATCAGGTTCTACCGAATATTCTTCCAATGTTGTTTCATACTGCGATTCACTAGGCTGCAACAAACATATATAAAGCACTATTGAGTTCTATAATGATGGATTCCTAAATTTATATTAACAAAACATATTTATCATGATAGATTCCTAAAATTACAATTAGGTTTACTTGATGCCTGAACGATAGTGTCATCTTATCCACAACTGTGGACTTGCCCCGATCATTGGGCCCTTGCCAAAAGGAAGTAGAAAACATTATCTTAACGAAACCAATATACACAGGAAAAATACATAACAAAATAAACATTATGCTACATATTATATTGGTACAATTGCAATGAATTATACCCGCAACCTCGAGGATCGTGATCCAATCATTGGATCAATGGTCATAGGTGACTTGCCCCGATTTGGTAATATTTGGGAGCTTCCCCTTACAGAACCCTAAATAAAAAACATAGTGAAAGACACCTAAACAAATCCAAAATTATTCATGAAAAAACACATGAAAAAAACTATTATTCATATTATATTTTTACTATTACAAAGATGTATACCTGTTGCACCGAGGCTAGTGGGACCCTTGCAGAACCGGCCTGTATCAAAAACATAGACTAGAAAATTACGTAAACGAAACCAAAATATTCATTGAAACATTAATATAATGAGAAAACATTTTGACATATTTAAATTGTACAATTACAATCAGGTCTACCTGTTGCCCCGAGACTGTTTTCGTTTGATGAACATTCGGGTGGCTTTCTCGATCAACGTTCTGCATCAAATATAGATAACATTATATAAATCAAGCCAATATACTAATAATGAAAAACAAAGAAAAAAAAACTCGTTTTTCTTATTATATTTGTACTATTACAAAGATGTATACCTTCTCCCTCGAGGAAGATGTACTCCTCCGACCATCTCCTGGTGGGGATTTATCCCGATCACTGGCCTGCAAAGTAAATATGGAAAATTTAAACGAAATAAACTAACGAAAATTCCTTAAGATGTTAAATTCATTAATAAGAGGTTGATTAAAATGTTACATGTACCACTCCCATAGTAACCTTGTTTGTATATACTCGATTCAAATGGTAATTAATAAGCAACTCTTCCCCTACAGATATTGATTTAATGGAAACTAAAAAAACATGGTTTCCTTCACGCCCCTCAAATTCGTAGTTTGGTTTCTTAATTGTAGACCTTGGTGTGTACTATTTATAAACCCCGCAATATTCCCTGTGTCCTTTGGCCTTCCATCCATGTACAATGTTGCTCGTTTATTTTGATTTTTTTCTTTCAACTATAAATCGTTTGCTGACAATCCATATCTATGCATACTTTTTGTATATTGGACTAGGCACATCCAATCTTTGTAGTTGTAACAGGGTCCAACATACTCCATCAATTATGTACATGTGCTATAATCGACAAAGATGCCATCCATGCAAAACAACCCGAAACCATGTATTGACAACGGTGCAATTCGATATCTCCTCTCGTTCACACAAACATCTGTGTTCGGTTGAGGCATATCCTTTGGTACCCATTGTTTCACTAAATTTCTGTACCTCAAGGGCACCTTGACGTCGTCTATTGTCTCATCATCATAGGAACATGACCCCCCTCAACCATGAAAAAATTCGTTGTATTTATGGAATTTTCTTCTGGTCTTTTGACATCTAGTTGATACAACTCTTCTAGACCTACTGGATGTCTCACTTTCCTCTAGCCTTCCTAAACTCCCCTCGCTCGAGGAAGACAGATCTGACAAATACTTGTTTGGTTCTACTTGCACCATGGGAAAAATTTTTAGATACGACTGCAAAGCATAGCGCCTCTTAAAAGGTGACGTGTAGTGCCTTTTATAATGTTACTTGATCCTCATTCCCTTTCTCAACATGTAGGCATTCAAGTGATGAGGAAGACGATCACTTTATCTTTCTTATGAGTATAAATTCATGCAATTATGGGCTATATTTTATTGCTACTTTGGGTCTTGAGTCCCATATCACACCATCTAACTATCAACTTTGTCGTCATGGCCCTAAAGTCTCTCTCATCCCATCAGTTTGGGTTCATCACCTCGGTAATTGAAGTACACTCACATTTAGTAAGATATTTATATTTAGCAATAATAATATAAAATAAAAATCAGTAATCATTATGGAAAAATTCTAAAAGTTTTTATGACTTTCAAAAGTGAGATCTTTTAGATGGTTAATAAGTGTTCACAAATCTTCAAAAACAATATTTTATATAATGTTGTGGAACTTGTATAATCTTATTCAAAATCTAAAATGAAATATTCTGAATGGAAAGGATGAACTCATTGAATATTTGAAAGACATGGGTAGTTTTCTAATCAAGCATGGTCTTCTTAGATGACTAAAAGTAATTGAATCAAGCAACAACGGGACCGTAAACATGTACGTTGTTTTGAAAAATGGTAGCTAGCATCTTGATGTGGCCATGCTTCCAATGGTTAATACAGTAGTATTGATGGTCTAGCTGTAGCTTGGGGTGATGTGTAGAGACCTCTGTCATGATTAAGTTTAGATCATGGTAGAGGTGTGTTAACCAATTGCTTGCATCTGATGCTTTTCTCAGGGAGTTGTTGTAAATCATCTCTGCTACAATACTGGATCCCATAGGCATTCTTCTGAGTTCTGGCACTAGTCTAATAAAAGCATCAAATCCCTATAAGTTAGCATCTAATACTTTAGTATGTCTCAAATCCCACCTAGGTTTCCATGTTTGCATATAATCCAACCAACTCATATTATCATTAATTTTATTGATATGATGTTTTCCTTCAGTCCAAGCAGAGATTTCCATGTTTACTTCTGTGTTATGGGCCCACTAGATTCCGCTTTGACCTTCTATGGTCTCTTTCCTCGGCCTCGCTTGCACCAAGATCGCTTGTTTCAGGCTCGCTTGCTGCAGGCTCGCTTGTTAAAAATTAACAGCATACTTCTGTTTCAAATATTCTCTTGTTAAAAAGTCAGGAATGCTTTTTGATTTCCCAGAAATGTGCTCATGAACAGTACAGTTATAACATCAAAACAATGCTTGCCATCTTTCCAACTTTCCTTTTGCTGTTGCAAATTTTATTGTGTTGTTTAGCACAAATGGAAGACTGGAGCAATCTGTTCTTATGATAAAGTCATGGTTCAACAAATGAATCTGGAACTTCTCTATGCATATCAGTGCTACAAGGATTTCTTTATCAACAGTGGCATAGTTCTACTTATTTTTCTGTTAGGACACTTATTCTCCAAGATAATTTTCCTCACAAGTTCAATCGAGGAGTTCCACCACTCTTAAAATTATTTACCAACAAATATAATTTGATTACCAACAGTTTTGTCTGATAAGACAAGTCTTAACTACTTAATTCAAATTATTTACCACATATTTTATTACCAACAATTTGATTACTTAAGTCTTATAACCAATACATATTTGATTACCTGGGTGTAGACGTTTCCTGTAATATACTCAGAAGAGTTACTTTCAGAAATGACTATGCCTCTTAGAGGCTAGTCAACTCTAGGAACCAAGTGACCCTATTATAGGGTTAGTACAAACTAGAGAGAGAGAGATGACTGGTCTATGGTATGGTCAAGCAAAGAAATTCAATGACAGTCAAAAGGCTTAGTACAATCACGATAAAGATGAGCTGAAAGCCAGCAGACTGAGGCCAAAGAGACTCACGGCCTCCAGTAAGGTACAAGGACCAACCAAAGGGTAAAAAAACCAACCAATAAGGTACAAGTAAAAAAGAAAAGAGTGGGTATAAATTAGACTCATAACCCTTGGGACTAAGGGGCTGTACTACCTCAAATGTGGACAAACTACCATAGTTATACCCACAAGACCAAAAACATAAAAGGCGGTACAAATCAAAAAATAACTGAAGATCAGTAAAAGACCCAAAAGGTGAGAGGCAAGGTACCACAAAAAAATGAAAGGACAAAAATTAAAGGACAAGCTACCACAAGACCAATAAACAATAGGGTGTAAGGACCGAAATTAAATCAACCATTGTGGGGAAGGTACAAATAAGGTCAAATATATATTGCAATAGCTCCTTGTAACTACATGTTATTTGACATGCCAAAGAGATGGAAGGTCAAATAATGTCAAATATATGCAATAGCTCCTTGTAACTACCTCTTATATGCAATATCTCCTAGTAACTACCTATTATATGCAATAGCTCCTTGTAACTACCTCTTGTAACTCAAATAGGACCACCAAAAGGTATGATAGCAAGCAATCTTCCTAACTAAGGTCTAGAGGGTGGCACGAAGTGGGTATAAAGACTCATAACAAATGTGGACAAACTACCATAGTTATACCCACAAGACCAAAAACATAAAAGGTGGTACAAGTCAAAAGATAATTGAAGATCAGTAAAAGACCCAAAAGGTGAGAGGCAAGGTACCACAAAAAAATGAAAGGACCAAAATTAAAGGACAAGCTACCACAAGACCAATAAACAATAGGGTGTAAGGACCAAAAGTAAATTAACCATTGTGGGGAAGGTAAAAATAAGGTCAAATATATATTGCAATATCTCCTTGTAACTACCTGTTATTTGACATGCCAAAGAGATGGAAGGTCAATTAATGTCAAATGTATGCAATAGCTCCTTTTAACTACCTCTTTTAACTCAAATAGGACCACCAAAAGGTATGATAGCAAGCAATCTTCCTAACTAAGGTCTGGAGGGTGGTACGAAGTGGGTATAAAGACTCATAACAACTTGGACAAAGGGGGTGTACCTCAAATGTGGAAAAACTACTATAGTACCCACAAGACCAAAAACATAAAAGGTGGTACAAATCAAAATATATCCCAAGATGAGTAAAAGACCCAAAAGGTAAAAGGAAAGGTACCACAAAAATATTATCGACAAAATGAAAGGACCATAAGACAATCAACCAAGGTGGGGTACAACCAATCATCTCTCTCTCAAATGTACCATTGTTCCATATAACCTGAAAGACCATCATCATAGTAAACGAAAAAGTCCACATGGATGATGTGATCGTGTGGTCCTCTAGACTACTTCTAAGGTCAAGCGTTAGAGGCTCCATCAAGGGGTGTGATGTCTTCTTCTCCTAGGTCTTCGAGATGGTTGAGTTAGATGGTAACTAACCATGTAAGAACTCAAAAACCCTAAAGCAACCAAGCGTGCAGAAGGGGAGCTAGGAAAAGACAAGGCTCGCAGGCCAAAAAAGAAAGCTCAAAAAACTGTACTGGGACCGGTGTCACAGTAAGCGAGCTGAAACAAAAGTGGCCAGAATGCCAACAAGCAGCACTAAAAGGAAAAAGACCCTCTAAAAAGGTGAAATAGCAAGCAAATTTCCTAACTAGGAGTTGGAGACCTCGACAAATCGTATCCTTCGCAAGGTGATGAAATCGAAGTCAAACAATACGAAGTGAGAGACCGAATTTGAAGGATATACCTCTATCGAAAGGGATCCTGGGTAAAAGATCCCTAGAAGAAAAGTCACTAGGCTACCTCGTTCATGAAACGTTAGAGAAGGTTTTCGGCACTTCTGTCTTATCGCCCCTGTATCACCAATATGGAAGAGTACAAGGAAGACAATGGATCAATATTCCTTAGGCGCTAAGTGGAGTGCGACATTCCACAAATTTCATCCGGAATCAATCCTCGCGGCTTAACCCCCGAAAAAATGGGAGGCCCCTCCACAAACTGGTCGATGACCATGTCAATAAATAATAGAGGATGTTAGTACCCTAGAGGACAACATCTATGCCTCAGATGAAAATGACAAGGGGTAATTATTTGGATGCCTATCCCCCATGTCCTACCTAACTACCAAATTATTTTTATCCTCAAGCGAGGTTAAAGTTTGTTGAGTTAACGAGTTAAATTTTAATGGTTGTATTACTCAGTTGGGTGATGGAAGTGAAACTCGTGGTGTGATGACTGGCTCAAACCATGCAAATGCATATGAATAAAAAATGCCTTTCCTTTCAATGAATGCTAGCGAAGGTAAGGAGAGAGTTCTTTCAAACTATAACTACTCTTTCAAATTAAATGAATCCAACAATAACTTTCCTCTACTTCTAATGAGTAAAATGAATGATAATGTTTAAACCTTAGCAAGCATAAGCATGACATTGTGATATTGTGCATAATCATGTATGCTAGGAAACATTATTTCAATTTAAAACCCATATAATCAAAATAAGGCATGTGAGCATAATTCAAGAAAATATTGTATCTAAAGATAGGGGGTACTACTTTGATGAGATGACAAGGATTAAAAAATTAGGATTTGAAGACTTTGAATATTTTCATAATGAATCATTATGTATTCAAAACTTGATAGAAATGAAAGGTAATCACGAATTTATTCGAAGATATTTGTGAGAAAATGATTTTCTATCATTGTGTGATCAACTCAATGATAGCTTAAAATAAAGAATAACACTAATACATATCCATTTTAACTCTAGATCTATCAAGTGCCCAAAGGGATCACTCAAAACTGGATTTATTATAGTAGTCCTATTTTACCAAATTAATGCTACCAACATCTTTAAGTTTACCAAATTTCCACGCATCTCGTACAAAACCCATTTAAGCTAAACCTTCACACACCCAAAAAATGGTTCTTGATACATGGAAGAAGATTGATGTTCATTCACTCTTCTACAAGAAGACTTTGATATGTTTTTAGAAGAGATGTTGTTGAACTAAAAAAAACCTAAAATAAAAACAAAACAAAACAACACTAAGATTGGTTTAATGAGCACCTACAATTTGTGCTTCAATTTTTTGTTTATAATGTAAATATTTAAAAGAGAAGGTCAAATGGTTATATAAAAAAGTATCAAACTTCTATCTAATTCTTTAATGCACATAAGGTAAGGAAACACCTAGTAATTAATATCTAGCTATTAATTCAATGTGTTATGAAATAATGAAATATAATAATATATATAATAAATGTGGATTGTCTTAAGAAAGTTGTATCGAATCGTAGTTTGAGATTGAAAGTGTCTCTAGTGTCCTCTTAAGTGAGAAACGACACCATATGCACAGTTTTCAATGCACCAAATGATGGTGTAGAAAGTGTTTCTTGAGGCAAAAATTCATGATGAAATGGATATCTTGTGTTTTTGGTTGGGAGTGTCAGTAGACTAGGACTTGAAATTTTGTTCTTGTTGTCTCCTATCCACAACACACCGAATAACTTGGTTAACTACAAAAGGATCAAGATATTTACTCCCATGCAGTTGTGCCTTATCCATACGATGTGTTGGAGATTATGTCATGTTCGGATGTTGAGTACTAGATATGCATTTTTTTAGTTACTTCTCATGGTTTCTAACCAAAAGAAGAGAAATTTTCTAAAGCTTCCAAAGGGGCCAATATAAATAAAGGGAGGCTGTAAGGCCAATATCAAAATTTAGAAATGACATAGTTTTGTCCTCCTATTGTTTTCAATGTATTTGGTTGTGGTCCTCTCATCCTTTAGATATCCCATGTATGGATAATACAATCTAATAGACAATTTGAAAAGCAAAGGAAGAATCTACATCTCAAGATTAATGCTAAGGTTTCTTTAGATATTGGCATCCTAGTGACATCACTACAATGGGAATTTTCCATATAATTAGACATTGAAAAAGGAAATCACCAGTTTTTTAGGTGAGCATGGAAATCACTAGTTTGTCAAATAAATTGACCTCTTCTCACCTTTAATTTTCATTTTTTGGATTGATGATTCAATGGGTTTCCTATCTAGATTGAATGATTCATGGCCTAGACAATGATTTCCATGCAAAAGCAAGGAAATCTGGGAACATATCATATACAACAATCCATGATCAAATTCCCAAGATGTCTTCAATGTTCATTTCCAGACAATACAGTCCTATGTTTTATTGTCAGCAAGAAGAAGTTTGGAAGCCATTAATTCCAGGCATGTTTATACACCCATGCAGGTACATAAAAATGATGCAAGTGTTCTCTCTCTAAATTGCAGAATGAAAGGGTTAAGATGGAAATGTTCAATTGCAGAATGCAGCAAGTGTTCAAGTTCATTCATGGGACCTCAAGGAGAGCTTCAAATATAATCAAGTCATGCAAATGAATTCATCACATAAAACAAAGTGATAATAAATATAAGGAATTGCATATATCCATGTTCATAATTCTTTATGCACACTTATAACATTCTTCAATCATTCATCACAAAAACACAGTGATAGTAGAAACAATAAACCGCATATAAATGCTCATGAGCTTAATAAAAAAATAATAACCACAATAGGGGAAGCTATACCACAACTTGTTTTTTTATGACATTAAATACAAGAGTATCCTAATCATGAGAAATACATCCTTTACTTTTACATCATGAGCAATACTAATCATTTCCCCTTTAGCTTGCATTGAGTACCTTGACATCAATGCTCCCAAGCTCTTGCCTATGGGGATTGAAACTTCCCTCCTACAACCATACAGATGATAATGATTTGTTGTTGTTATTTCTTTCTTAGTACCCAAGTTTGTCATTCCTAGTGTTTGGTCAAATATCTAATTCCTTGAGATGTTAAAACTTTCGTCTATGGCACATCTATCCCACACATTAGTTGAATTGAAATTTCAAATATCAAATAATTAAATTGGCAAAAAATTACCTTATACCAGAACTCCCATCAATCAGCTTATGGTCATGTTCATTTTCCTCAGTTCCTCTAAATTTTATTGCAGACAGAGTACTATCAACTAAGCTCAAAGTTTGATTGCAGACATACTACAATCAACTAAGCTCAGTTCCTCTTGTGTGATATCCCACGCTTGGAAGAAACTATAGACTCTGTGTACCCACGCCTGTCGTCCGAGGCTTGTTTCCAAGATGAAACTCAAGACCGTTGGAAACACTCCTCGGACGGAAGGCGTGGTCACACAGAGTTAAATCAATTCTGGTTTTGGGAGAAAAACAATAGAGGTCCAAGTTGAACAAATAAAATATAATTATAAATACAAATATATTTATTTTTATCATGATACAATAGGGGAATATCATGATGCTAATGGTGTTATAGGATCTATCTCACATGGTTCTACTTCATAATGGGATGGTGCCAATTAATCTTACTGTCAAAACTCATATGGTGGCACCATGAAAGAAAAACATTATGGGGGCTCCAACCTACAAGGTTATCTGACTTTACATTAAGGATGGATTTGTAGTCCTTTTGATCCCAACCACTGATATTCTCAATTACGAGCTAGTACCTTAGGAGTGAATCCATACCTTACTCATGGAATTTCAACCCACCAAGTGCTCAAAGCAACCAAAAGATGCCCACATTAGCCTCCTACAAAGGCTTCCGTCAAGATCACTTGTTCAACAAGCAAGGTCCTCAAAGGGGGTTTGCACCCATTAAGATTGTCCACTTTGGAAAATGAAGCAACCATCCATGTCCAAATAATAACCAATAAAAGTCTTCACATGTGGAAACAAATGTTGAAATTTTTCCCAAACTAGAGGGATGTTAAGTATAAAAGAGTACCCCACACCTAAACGCTTTCTCAAATGATATAAATTTTCCCGAAGGATAGGAACATTTTAGATGTTATGAATGCTTGATTCTTCCCTTAGTGGAGTGAAACATTGACCTAATAAATGAAGCTAAACAACGTGTTGGTCAGAGGGTGCAATAGGCAGATTACAGACCTTTTTAGTGTACTAAAGACTCTTATTTAGTTTTTATTTAGCTCTATATTTTATTTCTACTAATAACCATATTCTCTTCTTAATTCTCAGGTTGTAGCTTGTGTGGGAGTAATGGTTTATACATGAAGATTTCATGCATATGTAAACTCCTTCATTGGTTCAAGAATGTTTTATTACATTTTGCACTCATTAGTGTTATGTTATGTGGGAACATTGTTAGAGCCGGGTTATATTATAGTGTGAACTAGGGTTAATGTTTATATATATATATAAAGTTTTAAGCTCATCTCAAGTCTGTTTATGAAAACCCTTACAGAGTATTGTTGGTAGAATATCATTTGGAAATTACTGGGTTAGGTTCAGTTGCTTTCTAATCTAGGGTTTTTGTCATAATAAACATGAAAGAAGAAATCCAAAGCATTTGGCGATCCGACACTAGGCTTCTTTGATTCAAGATTAGTTCGATTTTGAAGTTTAGAATGTGTTGATTCTAGGTTGCTCACGAGACCTTTACCCATTAGATAACAATATCTAATGTTATCTATGTACATAGATTCTAAGTGTTGGTTGAGACCTTTACCCATTCATGCTTCATGCATCCCAAATATAAATATTGTTGCCTAAGATAATATATTTTGGCACAAAAGCATGGACGAGGCCTATGATCTACTCATTGTTTTCCAAACCTCTAAATGGAGGCCATATATAATTACAAAGCTAAATATTGCCTATTTAGGGAATACATGATAGCTTACAACCTCTCAAAATGTAAATTATGTCCAAAGGATAATATGATGGCCTAAGACCTTGGATTTTTATATTAGACAACTTTATATGCCATGAGGAACATCCTTGGTGTGCCACTCCTTAAAATTGTTACCAAATTTTACCACATCCCATTTACAAGTGAAGGATTCCTTATAAATGACTTATGTGATAGAATAACGACCCATGAATTACCCATCCATTTAAGAGACATGTTCTATGGGTTAAGAGCCTATATTTTGGCCCTACACCATGGGTTTTATTAAAAAACATCACTGCCACGAGATCCCCTTCGGGGAAGAATCTGAAGGTCTTGGCTTAGTAAGGCCATAGAGTTAAATAATGAGTCTATGGAGTAAGGCCCTAAGGTCTTGCTTTAGTATTAACCCATCATACAATTCTAAATACCGAATAAACTACACATCTCATGAATTGGACTTGTGTGTTGTTTTAATTTGTTTTGGATTGACGTGTGCTTCCTCACCACTCTAGTTTCCCTTAATTTTACTGGAGTAATAGCTCTCCCCACAGTGCATTCATTAAAAATGTGAGAATCTTAACCCGTAGGGCATGTCATTTTAGGAAGGAGATGATGTGTATTGAGTGACTGCCTCAATTCCGACTACGTGATCCAAATCGATTTGTTTTCAATCCACTCCCCTTTGGTATGTTGTAATTGCGAGTGACTTGTATTGTAGAAGGATCATCAATAAAACCAAGTTAAGGTAACATTTTATTGATCTAGAAAAATCACCCCGATATTCATGAATGTGCATCAATAGAGAACAACATCGTCTCATCGTGGGTGTGTTGAATCTCTTAAAGAGGGTCCATTTTTCCTATAGGTTTTCATTTGGCCTATTTTCTAACCCTAGCAATCTCAACGGTGCCTAATGGTGCCTGCTCCTACACAATTGTTTGATGCTGCTTGTTCCATCCTAAACCCTAAACCCATATATTTAAAAAATACCACAATTTTTTTAACCATATACAAGTTGCAGATGGAGAGTAAGGTGAAAACTTACCATGGTTATCCACGAGGAAACACTGTCACTCTCCAGTTCTCCGATGAGGATTTCAGACCTCTCCAGCAGCACAGTAGGGGATAAATCAAGGAACAGAGGGGTTGACCAAGCTCTCCACGAGGGCACCAATGTCAGGACTATCACTCTCACAATCAGCTCTCCAATGAGTATTTCAGCTTCTCCAACAACACAACAAGGGACAAATGGGCAAGTTCGTGGGAGCGAGTTTTCAATTTTGTATGTTTTTTTTAAGTTTTTTTTTTTTTTAAGTTTTGTTTGTTTATTTTTTTATTTTTGTTTAAATTAAATTTAATTTTAATTTTTAAATTCATGCCTTAGGCCCTAAAGGAAACATCTAGGTATCTAGGGTGAAAAAATCGCCTCGAACCACTATGCTTGATATCTTACGTCACGATGATATGTTCATGACTTAGCCTCACTAGTGATTATAATAAATATGTTTTTGGTGGAGTGGTTGTTTACGTAGTGAAAGAGTTTCATTATTCATCACCACAACATGATCAATGTTGTATAATTCACAAGCTAACAAAATGACATATGTAGAAGTAAGAAGAGAGTATGAGAAAAAGGAGGAAATGGCATGATTGGAAATCGTTGTGGCGTAATCATGGGTCATATTGTGTTAGAGGTTATAGTATTTGGGGTTTAGTGCATTAAGGGCCATAGTGTGTTAAGGGGCCACAATGGTTAGTAGTTAGTGTTTAGGGGGTCAATTTATTAGGGGTTAGAGGGGTTAAATGGTCATAGTGTATTGGGAGGTTGGTGTATAGGGAAAAATCCATGTTCTATAGATCAAATTGAACTAATAGAAACTAACATAAAAAAACTTAAATCAATTCTTGACAAAATTTATGTTGCTTAATAAATAGAAAATAAATATTAAATTTTAGTATCCCAAAATATGCAACAAAATACATAGTATGGAAACAAAGTCCAAACAATTCTATTTCTATGCCCAACTCAAAACTAGTTTACAACCTATGAGTCACTCAAATGCTTGTTTTATGCTTTACAATACTTGTTGGATTACTAAATCACTATCACGACACTAATAAAACATATTTTTCTAAACTCACTATCTTCATATGCAACTAATGCATAAACATTGCTACATCAAGAAGCTAACATAACCTTATCATAACTATAAACTAACTAATATCACTTACTAAAAAGTGTCTAATCTATCATAGGATTTCTCCTTTACACTTATAGACTTCACTTAATCACTAATCTTCACATTATACTTAGTCTTCTCATTTCTAATTACTCTTAAACATTATGTTGTGAACCATTGTACAATCATGCTTCAATGAATTATCAATGCTCAATTTATTCGTTTCTTTTGCATGACTTGGACAAAGGGAAATTATTCTCTTGAATCCCTACGTGATTAATTGGTGATTCATCCACATATTTTCTATATAAATTCAAATCAAAATCATGTTCACACAAAAAAATTCTCTTCCTTATCTACTTTGCATTTAGCTATATAAAAATCTTAATTATTTCTACCAATCTCCCATAATGAATAGATAATTTTCTTCATACTCAATTATTCATCTCAATTACTCATTACCAATTGCTCTACCCCTTGGTGGGAAAACTAATTCTTATATAAATGTCTTAGGTAATAGAATTAGAATGAAATACAACATTGTTGTCCTCTTAGTGTCGACGGAGGTTACCAACACTAGGTTCGATATTATAGTGTATTAGGGTTCATTTTGGTAAGGGGGTTAGTGTGATATAGGTCATAATGGTTAAGGAGTGAGTGGGATAGTGTGTTAGTGATCATAATAGTTAGTGAGTGAGTGGGATAGTGTGTTAGTGTTAGATAATCAAATAGTGCGTTAGTGGTAAGTGGCTATTGGTTAGCGGGATAGAATTCAATGGGTGAGTGGTTAGGGGTTAAGGCACTCTTATAGGCCAATCCAAATAGCTTACTGATTGGCCAACACCTAAGTATATAGATCTAAATTTAGCATATTCATAAACAACTAGATAAATTGCGCAAGATTCATCATTTATTTCTTGTCTTTGTTTTTTTCTCTCATTTAAGTTTTTTTCTCCATATAGAATACTAGATCATTATTTAAATATGAAATGGAATCTAGTGCCTTATTATTTCCACCAAAATCATGGGGCTTTGCATGCTAGTTTTGATTGACCCATTAGATTCTCTAATCAATAACAGAGTTAATCTCTTTGACAAGGTGTTGTTCCATGTGAAACATTCTTTTAAGATTATCATAAATAGGTAAACATTATACATACATAAACTAAGGTTGTCTAATATTAAAATATTCTCCACTTGAAGGGCAAACATTAATATTATTTTGATTCAAGTAAAATTTTATTAAGGCTGTATACAAACTAGGAGACGATGGTTCTGATGATGATGACAACGATGATGATGAAGATGATTATGATGATGATGATGATGATGATGATGATGATGATGATGATGATGATGACGATGAAGATGATGATGATGATGAAGACGATGATGACGAAGATGATGAATATGCTGACGATGATGATGATGATGACATCGATGATGATGATTGTGATGATGACGACAACGATGATGATGATGATGATGATGATGATGATGATGATGATGATGATGATGATGATGAAGACGATGATGGTGAAGATGACGATGATAACCAAGATGACGATGATGACCAAGATGACGATGATGGTGAAGATGATGAAGACGATGATGATGATGATGATGATGATGATGAAGATGATGATGATGATGATGATGATGATGTTCGAGTCTAGAAACCCTCCCCTACTGTCAATGCATGCGTCTAGTCTAACCATGCCAAATTTCAGTCCAAGCCAACACATATTTAAAAAAATTCAACGTTGGCCCCATGTAGCACATTAATTAATCTATAGGTATGGTTTTTGATGCTCCAATGGTTTGTGTCAGTCATGTTTGAGTCCGAAAAACCTTCCACAACGTCAATGCATGCGTCTAGTGTAACCATGCCAAATTTCAGTACAAGCTAGCACATATTTAAAAACATCCAGCGTTGGCCCCATGAAAAAACTTTTGATGGGAAATAACTTGGGAAAATAGATTATCCTAAAAGATAGAAATGAAGAAATGATGATGATGATGATGATTATGATGATGATGATGAGGATGATGATGATGATGATGATGATGATGATAATGATGATGACAATGATGAAGATGATGATGATGAATATGAAGATGATGATGATAATGAATCCGATGACCTTGCCATACCACTGACGGCAAGAGGCGTCGGATATTAGACTTCTGACTTCAAAAGAATCCGACAAGATTGCTAAACCACCGACGACAAATGTCGTTAATATTTCTAGGTAGCTGAGTCAGATTTCATACAACGATGAAGATCATGATGAAGATGATGGTCATGATCAAGCATGCCATTTGGGTTAGCATGATAATTGTGCATTTCCTTACTTATAAGCTTCTCTCTGTTTCGAGAATCATCTAATATTCTCTACTAAATAGGGACAACCATGTGAAGGTGGAAGCTCTTATGGCCCCTCCCCCCCCTCAAATTACTCTCAATTCCCCATAACTCGACAAAAATATCTATGTACAAAAACTTAAATGTTTACTAGGAAACAATTAATTTATTATACGTACAGGAAATAAAATTCAATATTTATATCACAATATTAAATCAAAATATATAGAGTAGATATATTACTGCATAGCTCATACACTTCAATGGAATTCATCATCTTCTCCATCTGAGTCATCATCTGTATCATCCGATGATCCAGATTCAACATTGTAAGGATTGGCCATATCATCATCGTCGTCAATGTCAGTTACGACCATCATTTCATCGTCGATATCATCTTTATGGACATTGTCTGATACATGATGTGATTCAAGAAATTCTTCGACATCTTCTACTGGAACATGATCATCTAAGTCATGTTGATCATGATAATCTTCAACGACATCTTCTTCTTCGAGAATGTCTTCATTACCTTCATCTATGTTATACTTTACCGGCCTTCCCCTTGGATCGTGTCTCACAGCAAATGACCAACCCACTCTACTTGGAACCTCAAAGTAAAATACCTGTTCACATTGGGTTGGAAGAACATAGGGCTCCGTTCCTGGCTCAAACAACCTTGTATTTACCATGTTAAATCCATTATCATGTTCAATAATTGTTTTATCGGGATCACATTGATTCAATCGACACCTGTCCCATTTGGAAACGAACAAAAATACCTTGAAGGAGTTAAAGTCACACTGAAGAATGTCTTCCAAATACCCATAGTATCGATTTTTAGAGAGTTGTAGATGTTTGTTACTTCTAGAAGAAACATTGGTCACCTCAAAGACTGTAGATATCCCACAATCTGATGTTTTCTTCGTTTCATCCAACTTTTTGATGCGATATCTACATCCATGGCACCACATAGCCTTATGGTGTTTTACCTACAACAAGCCAGATAGGAAAAGATTACATAATTGATCCAATATTTATGATTAACTAGTGCATGTTTATAATGCCATACAGGGAAAAAAATCAGCGTGACGTACAACGACAATATTTTTTACAAAAAAATAAATAGTGTGGTTGATTAATATGATTACCTGCTTATCTTTTAAACCTCTTGCTAAATTGATTTCCTTTTGTGTTAGATTGGTGTCTCCATTGTGATGTGCATCCTTAACCAATGAAGCCACACCTTCCCATGATATTCCATGACCGAATTGTTCACATTGTTCGATCCATACCTTCATCCAGTCAAGATTGTTTGCGATGTCTAAATGAATTGCATCCCACTCTCGACCAACTGTTTGATGACGATAAATTAAAATTCAATACAAATTTATGGTCACTTAACAAAGTATATTACACTCTAAATTGATGTAAAATACTGAATATAAAAATAGAATATGTATGATATATATACATAAAAATCACTAGTCAAATGTGTTATATTACCTTTGACCTTCCTCGATATACCTTTCCCTTCGGGTACTCCCCTTCTAAATCCTTATTGGAGTCTGGATGACAAATGCGACGTAAATTGAGCTTTGATGCTAACATAGGAAGATATTCACTAATATACAACATGTTTTGGTATACCATATATCCCTCCAACATAGAACCCTCATCATATGCTCGTTGTCTGACTAAACCCTTCATAAATTTCAAGTGCTTCTCAACCATCCACATGGCCCTTGAGTGCGTAGGTCCACACAGTTCAATCTCCTCAACTTGGTGTATGAGGTAGTGTTCCTATGCATTGAAAAATGCCGAAGGTAGATGCTTCTGCATTTCACACATGAGACGAGCAATTTCTCTCCTCCAATACTTTATGTCTTCTTTATGGAATTCTTCAGATGACAACCATCTACAAGTGACATGACAACCCAATCAAGAGATTAAAGGGAAAAAAAATTATATTACGTAACATGAATTAGAGAACGAAAATCAAATATAAGTTCTATGTTGAATTAAACAAACACTAAGTGCATGGAAAAAATCACCACTTACCTCATGTATTTCCCGAGACTATATATTATTTGCTTGGCATTGTTGTCAAAGTTGTCCTGGATAGAGAGAGGTCGAACATACTGTAACAATAATATACAAATCGTTTCATTTTATCAACAAAGAGTAGACAAACAAAAATACCAACCATATTCATTGGAATAGGAAAAAAAATAATAATTAAATGCATACCATGATAATTACCTTCATGAAGACATGCCAATCGTGCGTTTTCACCCCTGCGAAATCACCTTTCTTTGTTATGATATTCTTCATGTTCGCACAAAATCCGATGGGAAATTAAATTTTTCGAATGACTTCTTTTACAACATTACTTTGCTGGTCCGTTAACATCCATGGAAGTGAGTTTATATTAATTTTCTCTCCATTGTTATGAAATTGAATGACATCTTTCATTGCATGGTTTCTATCTTGAATGTCTTTGCAAATTTTGACAATTTTTTCTTTGTCACTCCTTCCATCCAATATTTGCCATAATGTTTCAGTCACATTCTTTCCGATATGCATTGTATCCAATAGATGAGAAATTTGTAGGTGCTCATAGTAGGGAAACCTACTAAATTGTCTAGGATAACTTTTCATTCCTCGTGGAATCCCATTAATGCCTTCATGATCACATGAACGACAATCATGAAAATACATAAATCAATGTCAATTACAAAAAATAACACACAATAAAAAAATGCAATATAACATTTCATATACGATGATTCGACATACGTACCTTGACGATTTATATTGTATTTCAACTTCCATAGGTGAGGTGTCATTCTCTGTGGTTTAAATGCAGTCTCTTGCTTTCCATTGAACAAATGTTTTTCAGTAGTTCGATACCCATGATTCTTAGAGAGGAAGTGCATATACTCATCAAACACCTCATTTCCTAAGCTTTTTGAATGACGAGATTTGATCTTAGGACCACAAACTGGACATGCAAATTTCCCCTTTGTCTAAAGACCTACATAAAGAGATGGAATATCTATGTCAATTATAATTATATACAAAATGACTGGATTATTTATAAAAACATGCCTGCGTAGTATATTATCTAGTAGTTCGTAAAATTAAATGCAAATAAAGTGGAACTTATAATTACATACCACAAAAATGGGTTAACCCTGGGGCATCATGTATTGTCCATACAAGCATTGCATGGAATTGAAATTGCCTTTGCCATATTGGCCTAGATACGTCATACATAGTGATGCCATTCCATATCTTCAGTAGCTCGTCAATAAGAGGTTCAATATATACATTCATATCTTTGACATGGTACTTACCTGATTGATTTGAACATATAAAAAATATAATTATGAGACATACCATTTAGATATCTATTAAACCATATTGCACAAAGAAAAACATTAAATATATATATGACATTATGCGACAAAAATACGACAAATGAGATACCACTACATTACAAAAAAAAAATGCAGGGTTCATACCTGGAACAATCATCGACAACATTATGTGCTCCCTCTTTATTGTCAACGATGGAGGAATGTTGTTGTTGATAACAAAAATAGGCTACACCGAGTAAACGGATCTCATCTATGCAAATGGATTGACACCATCTGCTGCCAAAGAAATCCTAAGATTACGAGGTTCTTCTTTAAAGTGAGGCCATTTTTCCTCCATATCTCTAAATGCAGACCCATATGCAGGGATCTGAATAATGTCGTCTTGACTTCTGTTCCATGCATGGTAATCCATAAGCTGCGCTATGTTTTTGCACCTGAATAATCATTGCAAATGTGGAATAATGGGAATCTAACGTAGAACCTTGCGAGGCACCTTTTTTGTTACTTGATCTGTTCGATATATACTGATATGACATTCAGGACATTCTGTTGGAAATTCATGCTGATTGTAATATAGAACATGGTCATTGGGGCATGCATGAATTGCTTCATACTGCATTCCAATTTCTTTCATGATGGCAGATAAATATCGATATGTGCAAGGTAAAATATTTGATGGTGGTAACAAATATTCACCTATCATGCTACAACAAATTAAAATAAAAATCTAGTTAATATAACATAGAAATAATATTAATGAAACACATTTCATCCGTAATAATTTGACTTATATATGAATTAACAATAAAATACACGATCATATATATTTTGTGATGGAATATATTACATACCTTAACATCCGTGTGACTGATATGTTTGAAAGACCATTCATAACCTTCAAGTTCATTATCAACAATATAGCAGAGAGAAGATTTTTCTTGGAGCCCACATAAAGGGGTTCGTATGCCTTCTCAAGAAGAGGTATATCATGAATATCATCAAAATGTTCATCATTTTCATGATGATGATGATGATGATGATCATCCATTCTAACATTAAATAAATCATAGATCAAATTATTTGTAACATCATCTTCAACTATGTTATCAGTATGATCATCTTCTTCAATGTGATCATTAACTTGTTCTCCATTAATATTCATAGCTCCATGTTCCTCTGGTACTTGTTCGGGAAGCACTTCCTTCGGACAATATGCCATAGGATGTCTTTCCTTTATAATTACATGAAACCATCAATAGATAAAAGTTAATATAAGAAGTTCAAACGCAAAATGTAAACATTTATGTGATGCATTTAAAATGTAACAAATTTTGTACTGTTGGGATGAAAAGAACAACAGCCAATTGTACTATTGGTCAAATAGGTGCATCCAAACTATCCAGGAGACATAATAATTGACCCAATTACTGAGCAAAGCTACTCAAATATAACTCAAAATTTCTCTTACTGTCCACTAAGGTAAGATAAACGATGCTATGGTTTCTATAGAAAAAATATAAGAGAAATTACAACATGCCAATATAGTCGTTATTTCTTTTATCATCATGGAAAGTGTCACAAATCTAGAGAGCTAAGTGCTTTCCCCAGTGAGTGGGTTAGTCTCACTAACGAACAAATAAATGAGTTATTCTACTATACCCTAGATTCAACATGCACAAAAGAAAAAATTATTATAATAAATATTAAATATTAAAATAATATTTATTGTCCATGTTAGTCCCCATCTATTGAAACCACGATCAATAGATATAAGTTAATATAAGAAATATTAAAATAATACATACATTTACAAAAGCAATCAAAATAAAAACATATATAATGCAAAACTTACAAATGGATGATATTCATGTCCCCCCTCAGCGTTCCCATGCTCCCTACAATGTTTTGTGGCTGTTGTGATCAAAATTCTTCTCCTCTTAAAGCCCCTACATTGACTACATGGACAATAGCATTTCCCATCACCCCTTCTTTCAAATCCTTCCCATAATCTAGCGAGCAATTGTCGATTTTTTTTGTCTAGATCGGGAATATTGCTAGTTGACATTTTCTCCTAAAGATCTTGAATGAAGATTATCGATCTTAGAAAATGAAGCTCCACACTTCACTCACTTTAATCAGAAAAACAATGGAAATAATCAAAAACAGTCCGCCGAAAAACAACCCATCGAATAAAAAACCTTCCGCAAACCATCGCTTGTATAGCAAACATGTCAGAATGTTTCAATATTTATATTTTTTTAATGTCTTCCTACCATCGGATATCCGATGCACTGAACTTAGTTACCGTTATAGAGTAGATGTCGGCTATTCGACGAGCTAGGGCATCATAAGCAGTCGGATATCCGACATCCTCGGGTATCGCTTGTCATCGAATATCCGACATCCTTGGTCTTAATATGAGGTTGGATATCCGACATCCTCGGGCTTAATATTCGGTCGGATATCTGAAAACATTGGTAACTATTCCAGTGACCTTGTCGGATATCCATTAGCCGTCGGATATCCGAGGACGCCTTCTATCAATTTAAAAATTAATCATCAAATTTCCTAATTTTTAAGGTGAAATCTGATGACACAGTACTTTTTGTGGAAGGTCGATGGATTTTCTCGTTGGATTTTGGGTTCAAATATTGTAGTGTTATCTACAATAAAATGCCTTTTGGTCTCATGAATGCTAGTGTGACCTTTCAAAGAGCTATGGATATAGCTTTTGTTGGAGAAAAAGAAAAGTTTGTAGTAATCTATCTGGATGATATCACTGCATTTTCTCATTCTGATGATGAGCATCTTAAACACCTCAGGAAAACATTCTTGAAATGCAGAAAATTTGGGCTTTCCTTAAATCCTAAAAAGTCTCATTTTGTTGTTAAGGAGGGTAAGCTTCTAGGACATCTGGTTTCAGCAGATGGAATCAGAATAGATCTTGAAAGAGTCAAACCATTTTAAAAATCAGTATTCCAAGAAGTACGAAAGATGTCCAGTCATTCATTGGAAGAATTAAATTTTCAAGATGGTTTATCCCAAATTTTGCAGAAACTATAAAATAGATAACATGAATGTTGAGGAAAGACTAGGAAGTAAATTGGACACCAGAAGCTAGAGCTTCTTTTGAAAATATCAAACAATCCCTTACAGAAGCTCCAGTGCTGGTAAGCCCATATTTTTCAAAAGATTTCTTAACCTTCTCTTTTGCATCTCAGGACACTATAGCTATTGTTCTTTTACAAAAAAATGCAGATGGGTTAGAACAACCCATTGCTTTCTTTAGCAAGAATTTGAGAGACTCAGAATTAAAATACAGTATATTGGAGAAACAAGCATATGCATTGGTTAAGGCTTTGAAGTTCTTTAGAATCTATATTTTACATTCTAAATTCATAGCTTATGTGCCTAATGCTGCAAGCAAAGAAATTCTGACTCAACCTGATAGCGAAGGAAAAAGGGGGCAATGGATTGCTAAAATCATGGAATATGATGTGGATATCAAACCTACTAAGCTAGTAAAAGGACAGGGTTTAGCAAGACTTTTGGTTGATTCAAATTGTGAAGCTCTAGGCCTTCATTTAGTGGCAAATCAACCAACACATGAGGAGTTACAAATAAAGCAAAATGAAGAACAAATCATGGATAAGTATGCAGAATCGGTGTGGTATGCTGACAAAGTTTATTTTCTATTACATTTGCAGTGTCCTTCCCACCTAGATAAAAAAACAGCTAGATCATTAAAATTGAAGGCCACCAAATATTGTTTAGTAAATCAACAATTGCATTGGAAAGATCCAGGAAGATTGTTGCTCAGGTGCTTGGAGGAATCATAAATAGAAGAAGTCATTTCAGAATTACATGAAGGTGCTTGTGGGGGTCATAAATACTGGAAAGCTACAACTCTTAATATTTTGAGATTTGGATATTACTGGCCTTCCTTATTTTCAGATTTATATAGGAAGGTTAGAGCTTGTGTACATTGTCAAAAATTCGCAGGTAAACATAAGCTTTTATCTTTACCTTTAAAACCTATTGTGGAAATGCTCCTTTCCAGCAACGGGGATTGGATTTCATAGGTGAGATCAATCCTGCTTCTAGTGGACAACACAAGTGGATACTTGTTGATGTATATGTAACTTCAGAATGTATTTTATATATATATTTATTATACCCTTATAAGAGATGTGTTATTCCTCTATAAGGAAGTGTCGTCATTTGTATTGACAAGTGTTGCAAGTGGATTAACTTGCCGATGGGTTATTAGACTACCTGATGTGGGTGTCAGCCCGGAATATATGTAACTGGGGTTATTAGGCTGAGTTAGACAAGTCGGCCCCATAAGTATTTAGGCAGGTCAGGACAAGTATAAACAGAGAGTCGGGATTCTCTATTTTGATCATCTCAGAACTCACTCTTCTCTCACTCGGAAAGTGGCGCACATTGGAGGAGGAGGATCAACTGCATAGTAGGAGACTATCTATTGTATTTGGTTGTACTTTGGTTGAGGCATTTCTCTATCTATCTTTGAGGAAGTTGTGGGGTTTTTCACCTTTGGGTTTTCCCCACAGAAACTATGTGTGTCCATTGTCTCATGCTTTTGATTCTTGTGATGCTTGCATGCTTGATATGATTGTTATGCATTGATATACTATACATATTATTGTCTCAGTAAAGATCCTATATCATATTGAATTAATGCTCAAAATCTAACATGGTATCAGAGCTAACCTGAGAAGAAGACACTGTGCAGTTGCGGAAGCTAGGGCTTCTTGTTTTTGGGTTTCTCTCCACAGATTTTGGAAAAGCAATATGATGGATTGACTCTCCTCAGCAAGGTGAATCTATTTGTCTAATCAAAATTCAATTCTCAACACTTTCAGTTTTGGCCCTAAAAATTAGGGTTTCCTCATAAATAGGAATTTTTGAAATCTGAAGACACAGCTGGAAGCTCCTTGGGAAATCAGAAGTTTAGAGCTTTGGATCAAGATGTTTGGTTGTGTAGATCTCCGGGAAACTCAAACCCTAATCCGGCACCAGATCCAGTTTTCAACAACAAGTGGTAAGACCTAAATCTTTTCTATTTCCATTTGAAGTACTGTTTAAAGATGTCTCACCACACCAAGCTTGAGGATAAGCTTGAAGGAGCTGATAACTTTTGAGCATGGAAGTATAGGATTGGGTTAATCCTTGAAGAAAATGAGTTGGATACTTATATAAGTGAAGAGGTCCCTATCCTAGAGGGAGAAGAGGCTAAAGATCTTCACAAGAGGAATTTCGTTAAGACAAAGAGGATCATTGCTGATTCTATTAAAGATCATCTCATTCCCCATGTGTCATCCCTAAAGACACCAAAAGAGATGTTTGATTCCTTGACCAAATTATTTGAAGGCAAGAACATAAATCGAAAGATGACCCTGAGGAATCAATTGAAGAATATCAAAATCCAGAATGCAGAGACTATGCAGTCATATTTCTCAAGGGTCTCCCAGATAAAAGAACAACTTGAAGCTGTGGGTGAAGTTGTAGAAAATGGAGAAGTGGTGATGACCACTCTTAATGGCCTCCTTAGGTCATGGGATTCCTTCATCCAAGGAATTTGTGCTAGAAAGAAACTTATCTCTTTTGGTAGACTGTGGGAAGAATGCTCATAGGAATAAGCTCGAACTGTGGCCAGAGAAGAGAAGATGGGGAGTGAGGACCAAGCACTCACAGTTCACTCCAAAAGGAATGGTGACAAGAAAGCTCACCATCATGGCAAGAAAGGAAAATATCAGAATCAAAGAAGTAGTCCCAGACATCGAAGGGACATGACCCATGTCCGTTGCTATACATGTGATGATAAGGGACACTATGCCAAATATTTTCCTAAGAATAAGAAAGAGGGTTCTCACAAGAAGAAGAACTTCAAAAGAAGACATCATGCTCATGCTGCAGAGGATGATGAACCTCCCAAGAAGAGGGCTAGAGAAGATAGTGAAGATTCTTCAAGTGATGAAGAATATGTTTTGATTTCTGCTCTCATTGGAACCATTACTCATGGAAGTAATGATTGGCTCATAGATAGTGGGGCTTCTAAACATATGACAGGATTCAAAGAATCCTTTGTGAATCTATCTGAACATGATTCACCCCACAAGGTGAAGCTTGGAGATGACTACCAGTATCCCATAAAAGGGAGTGGTGAAGCCTCCTATAAACTAGACTCTGGAAAGTCTATGAAGATGAAAGATGTACTCTTTGTTCCAGGACTCAAGAAGAATCTACTCTCAATCTCTGCATTGGATGCAAAAGGCATGAGGGTTGCATTTATAGATGGCAAAGTCCTAATGTGACATGAGGGTAAGACTATAGATGATGCAGTTGTGATTGGAGAGCAAGAGGGAGGATTGTACAAATTGAAGGGCCATCCAGAACAAGCCATGGTCCACGATTCAGTAGAGCCAAGTGAACTTTGGCACAGAAGGCTTGCACACATGCATTACAGAGCATTACCAATTGCAAGCAAAGTAGTAGAAGGTCTTCCTTAAATCCATAGAAAGCATGAAGGCATTTGCAAAGGTTGTGCAAAGGGAAATAATACAAAGAAGACATTTCCAAGCAGTGAAAGCAAGGAAAAAGGAATCTTGGAGATTATCCACTCTGATGTATGCGGTCCCATGTAATCCAGTTCTCTGAGTGGGTATGTATACTATGTCTCCTTTATTGATGATTTCTCTAGGAAGACTTGGATCTACTTCTTGAAGAACAAAGATGAAGTGTTTAACAATTTCAAGGAATTCAAAGCCTTGATAGAAAACCAAACTGACTTGAAGATCAAGATCTTCAGATCTGACAATGGTGGAGAATTTACTTCAAGAGACTTCAAGAAGTTATGTAGTGATTCAGGGATTAAGAGGGAGTTGACTACTCCTTACAATCCACAACAGAATGGGGTTGCCAAAAGGAAGAATAGAACAATCATGGAAGTAGCAAGGGAAATTCTTAATGACCAAGATTTACCTATGCACTTCTGGGCTGAAGCAACAAGAACAGTAGTATATGTGCAGAATAGAACACCCCATAAGATACTTGACAACAAAACACCAGAAGAAGTGTTTACTGGTAAGAAACCAGAAGTGAGCCATCTTAGAATATTTGGCTATCCAGTATACACTCACATCCCAAAAGAGAAAAGGTCAAAGTTGGATCCTTCAGGAAAGAAAGATATATTTGTGGGTTACAGTGAAAGCTTGAAGGCTTACAGAATCTACTTCCCTAGATTCAAGAAGATTGACATCAGCAGAGATGTAACATTTGATGAAATTTCAGCCTACCACAAATCGAGAAAGACATATGTTGAAGACAATGAAGAACCCAGAATATCCATAACTCAAGACACCACAATGAATGAAGCAGTTCCTGAAGAAGATCGAGAAATGGAAGATCCACAAGAACCTATGGATCCACCTCGTGAGAAGAATCCTCACAAGAGGAAACCAACATGGGCTAGAGAGCTCATCCAAGATGTAGAGAGATTTGGCATTCCAGAAGAAGAACACAGAGAAAGGAAAAGGACAAGGTCACATACTAGTTATGTTGCTTTACTCTGTGACATCATGGATAAAGAACCTTCCAGTTATGAATAAGCTGCAGAAAAGAAAGAGTGGAAGGATGCTATGATCAAAGAATACCAATCTATTATGAAGAATGATGTTTGGATCTATAAGGTCAAACATGCTGCAGATGGTAGCATCGAGAAATACAAAGCTAAGTTTGTAGCTCGTGGCTTCTCCCAGAAAGAAGGAATTGATTATGAAGAGACTTTCACTCCTGTGGCCAGATACACTTCCATTAGATCAGTACTTGCTCTAGCTATAGTGATGAAATGGAAGGTACACCAGATGGATGTCAAGACAACCTTCTTGAATGGTGTAGTTGAAGAGGAAGTGTATGTGGAGCAGCCACTCGGGTTTGAGACACATGATAGAGGAACACATGTGTGCAAACTGAAGAAAGCCCTGAATGGTTTGAAACAGGCACGCAGGACCTGGTATGGCAGGATAGATGGCTTCCTATCCAGTTTGGGCTTTACCAAGAGTAAAACGGATTCCAACCTTTACTACAAGGTTGAGGAGGGAAATCCAGTGATACTACTATTGTATGTGGATGACCTGTTTCTGACAGGTGAGGATAGACTAATTGCCGACACCAAGAGGAAGCTAGCTGCCGAGTTCGAGATGAAGGATATGGGTATGATGCACTACTTTCTTGGTATGGAGGTGTGGCAGAGTGCAGATGGAATCTTTCTTGGACAAGGGAAGTATGTAGTAAAGATCCTGAAGAGTTTTGGGATGATGGACTTCAAGGCCATGGCCACACCTATGGCATCGAACCTGAATCGTCGGTGTGATGCTTCTTCTGAGCCGGTTGATGCTACGATGTATCGTCAGATGACTGGATCCTTGATGTACCTGATGAACACAAGGCTAGACATTTGCTTTGCGGTGAACACCTTGAGCCAGTACTTGACAGATCCGAGACATGTTCACCTGATAGCTGCAAAGCATGTTCTAAGGTACCTGAAGGGTATAGTGGATTATGGGCTCAAGTATGAGGCGAATCAAAATTTTAACCTGGAGGGTTATGTTGATTCAGATTGGGAAGGCAGTTCCATTGATCGGAAGAGCACTTCAGGGTGCTGCTTTAGTATGGAATCAGGTGTGATCTCTTAGTTTAGTAGGAAGCAGTCCTGTGTGGAACTGAGTACAGCTAAAGCAGAGTATGTTGTAGCTTGTTCAGCTAGTTGTGAGGCAGTATGGCTTAGGAAGCTACTGTCTGATTTGTTTGATCTCCAGTTCAGTGCTACATGTATATATTGTGACAACCAGAGTTGTGTGAAGTTGTCAGAGAACCCAGTGTTCCATGACAGGTCGAAGCACATTGAGATCAAGTTCCACTATATCAGGGATATGGTGCAGAGAGGAGCTGTGAAGCTCCTGTATGTTGCAACAGATGAGCATATAGGCGATGTGTTGACCAAGCCACTTTCCAGAGTGAAGTTTGAATACTTCAGAGGGAGACTTGGTGTACTTCAAATCGAGATGCCTTCCAGAGGGAAGTGATGAGTCCGGAGACACAGATGCACACTGGGCCATTCTTGCATGGTGGTAGGTTGGTCCTCCCATGGCAAGATGTAAGGGCCGAGCCATTCTTGCATGGTGGTAGGTTGGTCCTCCCATGGAAAGATGTAAGGGCTGAGCCATTCTCACATAGTGGTAGGTTGGTCCTCCTATGGTGAGATGTAAGAGCTGGGCCATTCTCACATGGTGGTAGGTTGGTCCTCCCATGGTGAGATATAAGTGCTGGAGCCTTTCCGACATGATAGTAGGTTGGTCCTCTCATGGTCATTGATGTAAGTGCTGGGCCTTTCTGACATGGTGGTAGCTTGGTCCTCCCATGGTTGTTGATGTAAGTGTTGTGCCATTCCGACATGGTGGTAGGTTGGTCCTCCCATCGTCGTCGATGTAAGTGATGTGAGCCTTTCCCAGATGGTAGTAGGTTGGTCCTCCCATGATGGTGAGTGTAAGTGCTGTGTGTGTGCATCTGGGTTGTGCTCCGTGGAAGACATGGTGATCTGAAGACATTGATGTGACAGTTTGGTACACAGGTTTTGCAAAGGCATATAATCAGTCCTGAGATGCTCTTGCAGGTTTTTCCGAGGCAGTGTAATCAGTCCTGAGAGATCTTGCAGGTTTTGCAGAAGCAGTGTAATCAGTCCTGAGGTGTACCTACTTGATGGCTTGCTCACAGAGATGATGATGATGATCAGGTTGATCATGTGATGATATACATTAGTTGGATGTATAGTGAGTATCAGGTACTCTATGGTCGTGGACAGGTTGTGCAGTGGCATGTACAAGATGCTGGGAGATTCGAGAGGTTGAGTTGTGTGCTCGTAAAAGGCCTGGGATGCTCTTGCGAGGTTTTGCAGACGCACGTGATGAGTCCTGAGGATTCCATAATATGACCAGTGATGATGAAGACCTACAGGTGGTGGGCCTACATCTAGTATGAAAAAGGACTGGCTCTGCAAAAATTCCTATGACGAGTAGATTCAGAGATTGGATGAGATAGCAATAGCTGTGATGATGATGATGCATCGATGACGATGATCCAGAGAAGAAGACTTGTGCCCGATGATCTGTGTCGAGAAATACCTTCCTAGTTAAGAGGGAGTGTTGATGTATATGTAACTTTGGAATGTATTTTATATATATATTTATTGTACCCTTATAAGAGATGTGTTATTCCTCTATAAGGAAGTGTCATCATTTGTATTGACAAGTGTCGCAAGTGGATTAACTTGCTGATGGGTTATTAGACTACCTGATGTGGGTGTCGGCCTGGAATATATGTAACTGGGTTTATTAGGCTGAGTTAGACAAGTTGGCCCCATAAGTATTTAGGCAGGTCAGGACAAGTATAAATAGAGAGTTAGGATTCTCTAGTTTGATCATCTCAGAACTCACTCTTCTCTCACTCGGAAAGTGGTGCACATTGGAGGAGGAGGATCAGATGCATAGTAGCAGACTATCTATTGTATTTGGTTGTACTTTTGTTGAGCCATTGCTCTATCTATCTCTGAGGAAGTTGTGGGGTTTTTCACTTTAGGGTTTTCCCCACGAAAACTCTATGTGTCCATTGTCTCATGCTTTTGATTCTTGTGATGCTTGGCATGCTTGATATGATTGTTATGCATTGATATAGTGTACATGTTATTCTCTCAATAAAGATCCTATAGCATATTGAATTAATGCTCAAAATCTAACAATACTTACAACCATGGTTTTCTTTACCAAGTGTGTGGAATTGATTCCTACCCGGAATGCAACTAATAAGGTTATCATCAACTTTATACAAGTAAATATTTTGAGTAGGTTTGCTTGTCCTAGAAAATTATTGACTGATAATGCTCATGCCTTCAAATATGAAGCTATGGTTGATTTTTGTGAGAAAAATGGTATCATTTTGAAGCATTCTACACCCTATTACCCTCAAGGGAATGGGATGGCCGAATCAACAAACACGAATATCATCCAGAGTATCAAAAAGATGTTAACCGATAAAAAAAGGTCTTGGGATTCAATGTTGAAGTATGCTCTTTGGGCAGACCGAATAACCACCAAAAAAGCAATAGGTTTGTCTCCTTTTCAGCTGGTTTATGGTACTAATACTGATTTCCCTATCCAACTAGGAATTTCTGTGATGAATTTTTTTCAGGACAGTCAGGAGGTGCCAAATGATATTCAGACAAGAATCTTTTCAGTGATTGAATTACAACAAGAATGAGAAGCATTGGCAGAAAGAGCTCAGGCTTACAGAAATAAGGTCAAGGAGAGATTTAACAAGAGGGTTAAAGAATATACTTTTCTCCTGGGATATATGGTGCAAAAATGGGATGCTCAGAGAGATCAGAAAGGTCAACATGGCAAGTTTGACATTTTATGTCTTGGACCTTTTAAAATCTCTAAAATTTTGGATAACAACACCTTTGTATAGTAGAACTTGGGAGGTGAGGAATTTTCCAGCCCGATGAATGGGCGATTCCTTAAACATTTTTATAGCTACTAAAGAGTAAGGAACTTTCATTCATTGTATATATCGGTGTGAAGTGAATTCAATAAGACTCTAGCCCAATGGAAGTATATATCAATGTGAAAATAACAGGGAATTTTCAATCAGCATTTCAAAAGGCACTAGTCTACATTATCTTGAAACCTCACAGGGAGGCTTTCATCCCCCAGCCGGAGCCAGATGTTGGAACTGGAATTGTACCTAGTTCATTTTAATCTTTTGATTTGTTTCCTATTTCTTATTGTTTTTATTTTTGTTGATTTGAATTTTATTACATGAATGCTAGTTTATTATTCTTTTTTTTTTATAGACATTGGCTTATTAAAAATTTCCCTTCTTATTGATCTTCAAAACATGACTGAATATTGTTTCTAACCTTTATGTTGAAGATTATGCAAATTTTTCATACTTAAGATATTCCGACAGTGCAATCACTAGGGTTCATAAGCATGAACGTTGCCAGAATCCGAAATCATCCAAGATCATGGCTTGTCCTCATCCAATCTGACGTGTTATTCTCATGAATGAGCACCCCCAGGAACCTGTTCGCTATATCATAGCAGGGGTCAAGTTCATAATTTCAACATTGATGATTCGAAAGTAAGGAGAAGACATGCACATCTCAAACTAGTGATGTTGATTATTTATACCATAGTTACTTTGTTATCACGTTATCAGTGAAGTTGATAATCAAACACAACAAGCATGGGAAGGAGTGGAAAACTCTACAGATTGGAGCTAGCGAACACTGGATGGGATAAATATTTCGTAGAATGTGCAGAACTATTCAGGAAAGCCGGTTGGTTCACATTTTTTCAGAAGATTTCAAGTTTTAATTTGAAGGTCACTCATTCTTTTGCTCAGAAATGCTCAGACTCCCGTGTTAGCTTCGACACCCTAAAATTTGAGTTGACAGATGAGTTAATTGCTGAGGCCACTGGTATGGTCATTGAAGGGGAGCATTGGTTTAAGAAGATCCCATTTGAATTCAATCCAAGTCTATTCTTATTACCAGGTTTTGAATCCCTTGACTGGAACAAGGGTATTCATCTAATTAATATGAAACCAGAATGGTGGGAGGTTGTTGGCATCATGCAAAGTTATATCACATGTGAGGGAAGGTTTGCATCGGTTTATAAATACCATGTCAGATTTTTATTGCATTTGAATGATTAATCAAAGATTAACTTGCCCTTTTATCTATTAAAAAGTCTCTTGAAAATGTCGAATAGGGTTAAAGGTCATGTGGATCATATGAACCATTCTCTTTTCCACCATAGTCTGGTCAAATTAATAGTTTTAACATAGATGGAGAAAAGAAATCGTAGTTGGCATAATTTTTTGTTATGGTCAGGGTTTGAATCAAAGAACAATGAACCTGAAAGAAAGCTCATGTCAATAAAACAAGTTGGCTTCATAAATAGGTTTAAAAGAAACATTGTTGAAGAGTTGCATAAAACTGAAGATGATGATGTATTGGGGAAGATTGTAAATCCAAATGATGCAGAACAGAGATAGATAGAAGTGGAGGAGAAGCAGGAGTATATCCCTGAAGAAGACAGTCTTGTACAAGGTATTTTTATTTCAAATAATGAAGAAAGCATTAGTTTCATTGTAGAAAAGAAGGAACATACCCTTGAAGAAGATACTCCTGTGCTGGATACCCCTCCTATGAATTAAAAAAAAAGACATTAAAATAGGTATTATTCAGGTCCCCGATTTTAAAGCAGATGTTAAATCTATATTGGAGCCTGAAAGGCCTAGATGAAGACCTAAAACTAGAGCAGCCATCGAATTAGGATTGAATATGAGAAGAATATTGAAACCAAAATTGGGTAGAGAACAAGTTACCATTATTCACGACTCCTCGAGTGAGGAAGATTTAAGAGATGGAAAATTAGAACAACTTGTCAAAAACAAAGGAAAGGAACATCTAGATTCAACAGAGCCAATGGGAAAATATGATGAAGTGACAAAAGAAGAAAATGTTTTGAGTGATGAACAAGGAATGAGCTCGAAAATTGTCCATGCAAATGCAATAGCTAAGGAATCAAGTGAGACTTATGAAGATTTTCTTATTGAAAATATTGACCTTCTAGTAGGTTCAAATGAAGATCCAATACTTCAAGGAGAAATTAAAATGAATTATGATGTTGACAATGTTAAAGGACCATTATAGCAGCATAAAAGACAGATTGGGTTTTTGAATGAAACAAATGAAAGGCTTGTACTGACCAATAAAAGACTTAGGGAAGATATTGAAGATGTGAATGGTCATTATCAAGACCTTATTTTAGTTGCTAAAGAGGTTTTGAAGAGAAAAAGGGATGCACAGGGGCAAATTGAGGAGCTAACTAAACACATTGAAGACCTAAACAAGCAGAATAAGGAATTGTCAAGCAAGGTTCAGGTCATGGAAGCAGAGCAGACTCGTCTTTCCAAAAGATCACAAGCACTGGATGGAGTAACCCTTTTGGCAGAAGCAGTGAAACAATTCTGATTGCCACATATGCATACAGCTGTCCAACAAGGTTCATAACATATTTTTGTTGATAAGTGTGAAGTCCTATTTTTATTAATTAGGTGTTATAGTTTTAAAAACTCCTTTTTTGTATATAATTCCTGAACAAATTCAAAGCCTAAGAAAGTGTATCTTAAACCACTTTACTTTTCATATTTTGTAATTATAAAAGAAGGAAGAACAAAGAGTAGGGGGGTTGGTTTTTTGTTCTGGAAAGAAAGTTAGAGTGGTGGAATCAATTTGTATGAAGCATATATGATACACTCGCCCGTAAGTTTTGAAGAATCATGTTTGAATTGAAATATAATACATAAGGAATATGTTATTCTTATTTTCTGGTTAATGTTAATGATTTGTTAAATCACCTTGCTTACCACTTCATTTCTTGATAAAGGTTTTTATCCTTTAGATGCTTTTAAGTCTGTGGACATTACTGGAATTCTCTTTGTATTTATATTTATGGTTCATGCTTATGATTCATAATTCTTCCATTTCAGTTTTCAGATTGCTTATGACTTAGTGATTGTATGTGATTCATGTTTTATTACTCTTTCCATGAATGATACCTCCAGAAATCATAAACTTTAAAACCTTTTACTTTCAGTTTCTTTAGACGTTCTAGCTTGTACTTCTTTGTAGTTTTAGTACAATTTCTAGCAAAAATAGGTGGGGTACTTGAGGATTGCATATGAAAGTGTCTCATTGTGATATGCCACTGGATGGACATGTTGATTGAGGACTGCACCAACAACATAGTTTGAAGAACGTGTCTCAATTTCAAAGTGTTGTTGCAAATATGGTAAGGTAAGGATAGGTGTTGAACATAAGACTTACTTGAGTTCCTCAAATGATTGTTGTTGTGTCTTGGACCATTTTTGTTTCCTTAGAATCACCTTTGGTCACCTCTTTAAGGGCCCAAGAAACATTAGAGAATCCCAACAAAAACATACGATAGAGGTTGGCAAGGCCTAGTAAGATGCGAATCTTTGTGAGAGTTGTCGGGGCCAGCTAGTCACGAATGGATTGGATCTTGGCCGGATGTGCATGCACACCATATGTATCCATGATGTATCCCATATATTGAATCCTCTCCATTCCGAATGATCACTTCTTTAGATTGACATATAACTTGTGTTTTCATAGGGTGCTAAGGACCCGATGGATATGCTGCAAATATTGTTCCCACGTTCTGTTGTAGATGCAGATATCATTTAGATACACGAGGAAAAAATAATTGGTGAATGGTTGGAGAATATCATCCATCATCCTCATGAAATTTTTTGGAGCATTAGTCAAGCCGAAAGGCATGACCAATCACCCAAAAAAGCCTTTTTGATATTTGAAGGCAGTATTCCAGACATCAGTTTGCTCAATTGGCACCTGATGATAGCCAAAATTCATATCAATCTTACTGAAATATTTGGAACCCTTGAGTTAGTGAAGAAGGTCATCGATTTGGGGAATGGGATACCAATTCCAAACTATGATTTTGTTAGAGATTTGTAATCAATACAGAGTCTCCATGTCCCATATTTATTTTGTACCAACACAATTGGACTCCCACAAGGTGAGGAGATGGGTCGAATATGACCTTTCTAGATTAATTATTGAATCTGATGTTTGATTTCTTCATTTTCCATGAGGGAACGCCTATATAGCAGACCATTAGGTAAAGGCACCTAGGGTATCAAATCAATGGAATGCTTGAATCGATAATATATTGGCATCTTAGAAGGTGTGGTGAACATGTGTTTGTATGCTTCCACAATCTTATCCACCTTTTTCTGTTGTGTAGAGGGATCCCTTGTAGAGGTAGTGTAAGTTGTTGTGATCTTTTTCTCACCCTCAAAACGAATCATGAAGAGGAAAAATTCCTCAATCTAGTAGATTAACTTCCTACACTACTTAGTTTTAATGAGAGACACTGTAGTGGTGGGAATTATCTCTGGTATCCTATAGAGTGTCTTTCCCAAAGTAATAATGACACTACGAGGCCTAGAATCATACACAACATGAAATTTCCACATATATGATTGTCTTAAAAGAACATCACAAACTTCAAGTGAGGAAACATCACACACTACCTCATCTTTGAAGGGCTTGATGCCATAGTGTAGGTGTCATTTTTGACTGACATGTATGTCCCATCCCTGGCTAAGCCACCCAATGTTGTAGGGTTGAGGGTGCGGTGTCGTTGTAAAATTCAATCGTATGATGAAATTTTTTGAAATCAGGTACTTTTGGCTTCCACTATCAACAATGAAATGTAGTGTAGTTCCCTTGATCCACATCAATGATTGGAAAATGAATTCTCCTTCTCCGGCTCCTCTGGATCATCGGGATGGACCTTTGTGGTAGTGATGGTAATACTGGGTTTTGCATCATTGATCCACTTTCCCTTTTTTGTGACTGGGATGTTGTGTTCGACATCAAAGTCAGAACCAAAATATGACTTTGAATACTTGATCTTGGCCACCAATGACTACTTTGAGCGACATTCATTAGTGTTGTGCTAGGGGATCTTATGGAACTCACACCACTTCCTAGTGTCCTTCTTTGTCTTCTCGTTATCCTTCTTCTCTTTTGATTTGGACTAGTTTTACTTACTCTTTCCTTTCTTTTGTGGCCCAGGATTTCCCTTGCCTTATTTCTGTGTTGGTTTTG
This sequence comes from Larix kaempferi, assembly GCA_027924585.1. NCBI lineage: Eukaryota > Viridiplantae > Streptophyta > Pinopsida > Pinales > Pinaceae > Larix > Larix kaempferi. The sequence goes on along the minus strand of BSBM01000179.1, from coordinate 18,702,927 downwards.
TAGACCCAAACTCCCACTTATTCTTCTGCTTAAATTTTTGCTCGATTTTGATAGCATATCGATAAGTGACGCCTAATGACGAGATGTCTAGGAGCTCCATTTTGGTTCGGATGTGCCTATGTAAGCCGCTACAATATTTCAGAGCCAGGTGCCGCTTTGAGTCCCTAATACCAATATTTTTGTGCAAGGTGTGGAAGCTGTTAGTGTACTTCAGCACCATTTGGTTCATCTCCTGTTGCAAAGTGTTCCATTTTGTGTATCGGTCGGCATAGATTCCAATTGGATAGTATTTGTTCTTGAGGGATTCCAAAAAAATTCCTAGGTGAGATTGCCCCCAAAATATCAGTCCCATATATGGCGTTTTGCTCACAATAAGTGTCCCACCAATATTTCACATGGGGCATCGTCTTAAGGAGCTCAAAGATGATATTTTCTGTATTAGAGAAATTGTGGGTAGAGAAATAGACCTATAGCAAACACAACCATTTATGTAGGGAATCAACATCTATCTAACCTTCAAATATATGAATATCAAAGTTAACTTGTACCTTGAAGGCTGTCACTCCTTTGAAGTGACTGCTTCTGCTTGATGATCCATCTGATGTTGCCGACATCTATCGAATCATTTGGGAAAAACAATCCATAATCTCATTCCTCTATCACGAGAGAGATTCCTTGAGAAACATATTTATAGGCTCTCCTGCTCCATCATCTCTTTTTTTCTCGAGGGGGAAGTTTGGGCCACGGGGGGATGTCTTACTCAATCTGAACTAGTTCAATACCCAATTGTTTCTATTCCGATCTCTTCGGGGACATGCATGGATAAATAACTAAAGAGAAGACCACTCTAATACCACTAATCCATATTTATCTGAAAATGAAATGAAAGAAAAAATATAGAACCAGATACACAGATATATTGCAAGGAAAACAATGATACAATAAACAAAAATTCTATTAAATGGTGAAACTAGAACAGATTGTAAAATAAAGTAGCTAGAATGGTGGTACCTTATCTCTGAGAAGAGATGTGATGACTGCGCTCATTCATGACAAGATGGATACAAAAAGAGGCCGAAAGGGCCTATTTATCATTAGCATGAGTGAAAGAACCCTAAAATTCCAAAAACCTAACCCTAGGAATTGACCCATCATAAAGTTTGTGTCCCCAAGGTGGTTAGTTGAACAATCAACTTCCTAGGGTCATAAATTTTGCATACGATATTTGTTTGGGGAGCTTAGTAGACCATTGGAAATATATAACCGAAGAGTACAATAGTGGATCGGGCCTCGATAAGAGCCTATGATTATTTTGTGGGTCATTGAGAGCCCAAAAAACATCATTTAGGGCCTCAAAATGGCCATGTAAGTTTAGGACACAAAAAACTGTAGAAAAACTACTGGAAAATTGCCAAAATGGAAAACTGATTTGAGCTAGTGGAATAGGTGGGCGGCCATCGATATCCATCTGGATCACACTAAGTCCACAATTTTTTTTTATAAATCATAATATTAATATAAATAAAAATGTGTCACTTAACACGTGTCCTACATTATGCCAAAGTGGAAACATAAAGAGAGTCATTTTGAGCCCTTTTCAGGTCATTCTGCATCAAATTTGACTCACTCTTTACATTGGTACTGTTTGTTGGTTTGTTTTTTTCTTTTCATGGACTAAGATTAGTTGATGAGACGTTAGTGAAGTCATCCATAGTTTGGTATAATTTTGTGGTTCCAACTATAGAAACCTAAATAAAGAAAATATTCATTGTAGGATGGACTTAAAAACCCTATTTGAAAACATCATATAAGAATGCCGTTAGATATTTTGTTAAGTGTTCATAGGAAAATATTGTCACGTACCCACCCATTCATCCAAGGCAAGGGAGGGAACATGATGCCAATCTCTGGGGATTTTCACAAAAACTCAGCCATTTCATTAGATTCACAGCAATAAAGAGATGTGTGCAGATGCAAATCACTTAAACATGCACAGCGGAATAAAACATATTCATCCACACACTCTTCATATGCATTCAACATATCAATAATAGTCATTAATTTAAGCATTGCAGAAGTAAATACATAGACAAAAAAAACACTTATCTCCATTGTGTAATTGTCCCAAGCAACTAGCTATGTCGCTGCAACGTTCCACCCAACCGTAGGCTCTTCGAAGACATATACTGAGTCCATCCGAAGGCCACCCCCAAGCTGGGCATGATTCTTACAAGGAAAAGGGGACATTCGCTCATTCACAGCCAATTAATCATTTCATCTGAGCCAAGCCAGTCCACAGCTGGGTTTATCAGGCTACACTTGAACCCTGGATGCTTACTCTCAAGCTCAAGCCAAAACAATGGATTACCCTTTACCCATACCCCAATACAATTACAACATAGGTACTCACAACATAGGGACCACATTGGCTCTCCCAACTCGTGGTTCACCCAAACGAACTGTGGAATTTCGAATTCGAACCCAAGGAGCAAAATCGATTTCTCCCACTGGTTATGATCCTTTCCAATGGCCTAAACGACCTCTAGGAAGACCCCCAAACGTTATTTCCTCTTCCCCACTGGTAATCAACACAAAAACGCCCCTTCCCAGCTAAAAGATGAAGGAGAACGCAGAAAAACCATGGAGGAAAACACCCAGGCAGCTAGAGCTGCGTGAGAGAGCAAGGCAATGGTGAATAATGGCATAGAGAGCAATTTCGTGGCTCTTTTCTTGCCCAAGGAGACAAACACGATTTTCCATGAAGGGTGGCTTTCCCATACCCAAATTTGGACAGCCATACCTCTCCATTCCCAAGGCATTAACTACCTCAACCAACTCTTGGGAGAAATCAATGGTTGGGTACAAAAGTCAACATGGGTAGTTGAGGGTTTGATGGGTTCTCTCATTGACACTTGGCTTGACTTGACTAGATCCAAGGGTTTGAATGCTTTCCCTCCCAATTCCTTGTAAAATCATGCCCCCATCTCTTTGTTGCATTGCATAGCTAGTTGTGGGTATTTTTATTAAAATGCATATTACATGATATTGAATTTCCAATGTGCTTGGCTAGCACGCAAACCTTATGCATCAATAAATTGATGGCAGGGCCTTGGACTTGAGCTCCTCACCATGATTGCATAACAATATCACATCAATTACATTTGAATGTAATGGGGTCAATAATGGGGACGTTACATTCCCCTCCCCTTGGAATAACACCATCCTTGGTGTTCCAATACTTCAGAATATATACCCACTTTACACATGCCTCAAAATTCACAAATGGTGGCAGGTCTATCCTGCATTTCATCTCTTTACTTTGAACTTCTAGGATCAAGTCCTCTGGCTTCCACAAGCTGCTCCTACTAGCTTTGGTCTTCCAGCTCTGTAGGTGGGCATTGCTCTAGAGCAATCCCTTCCCTTTATTCACCTTCCAGCTGATCTACAAGTCTGGAATTTCATGGATGTCGTCTTTCTTGTTGTCCCGACAACTATCTGAGGAAGACTTCCAGCCAAAACAAATATCTTTTGGCCTGCTGCCATGATCAATGTGCACAACTGGCTCTCGCTTTTCTCACTAGCAATCATTTGGCTAGTAACAACTGCAACAATGGCTTTCAATGTCTCTCCTGTGAGACTTATCATGGCAATTCCTGTTAGGACAAGCATATCACAATATTAAAATTAGTCAATTATTTGCCCAATTGACATGGAACGTCCATGCTTTACTCATGAGACTTCCACACATTTCATGCTTTCCCAATATACACATGAACTCATTCATGTTCATCCTTTCACTAGAAAATAACCATTTCAGCATTCACAATTCATTTCAAGCAATTAAACACAATTTGTTTTCATTTATGACATGCACTCAACAGCCTTTTGTTTCTGAGATGCATCATTCAAAAGGAAAGAGAAGAGTAAGAGTTCCCCCCTCTTAGTCTTGTTCCAATCCGGAGCCACACCATCACTTGTGGTTCTATGCTCCTTAGCCTCTTTCACTTCAATGTGAATGCTTGGCATGCCATTTCTTGGCTATGACATTTTAGTGTCTAAGGTCTGTCTAATGCTTTTCAACTAGGGAACCCTTCCCTGTTGTTGCTTACAGAACCTTTGGCTGCTAGGACCCACACAGTTCCACTAGCACCATCTTTCATTACTGCTCATACTGAGCTCTTTAGGACAATCATATGTCCACACGCATCCTCCATATGCTTTCATAGTCCTTGCTTCCAGCAATACCTACACTCAAACATTGAATTAATTCACATGTTTAGTGTATTTTCATAGGGTTTATCTCTAGACAAGAGTTTGACAAAATCATAATCAAATTATATACACATGTATATTCATAAGCAAGAAGTTGTAAGATAACCAAATACTTATCTGTATCGGATGTCTTCACTTTATTCCACAGGATCCTTCTTTTCTTTCCAAGCATTGGATTTCCCTTGGATACAATAATGAATGTTGGGATAGTACGCAGGCTACTCCACAACCATTCAAATAGGAAATGCCAGGCCAGTACGTCGACTGGTTTTTATCAATTAATTACAGAATGTTTGGCCAGCACGTTGGCTACTCCACAACATCAAGTGGTTAATGTTCCCACCAACTATTCTCTGAATTTACCAAGAATTTTATAGCGCCCAACCAGTTACTCTCTGGATTTACCAAGAATTTTTATAGCGCCCAACCAGTTACTCTCTGGCTTTACCAAGCATTTTTATAGTTCTTTTAGGGTCCTTGCTTCCTGTAATGGCTAAGGTTTCCAACAAAGAAAGAACAGTGTATTAGCTTGGTTTTCATAAGACTTATACCTGAAGTCTTCATTATTCCAAATAAGAAATAAATGAAAATGAATACTTATCTGTATTGTGCATTTTCCTCGCTACTCCACAGGTTTCCTTCTCTGCTTTACAAGCCTTGGATCACCTGTGGGGTGGATGCTTGGCCAACACACATGCTGCTCCACAACATCATCCGAATAGGTAATGCCAAGCCAGTGTGCCGACTGGGTTTATCAGGCATCCCAAAAAATTAGTATGCTAAGCCAGTATGCCGACTGGGTTTATCAAGCATTTCAAAAATCAGTATGCTAAGCCAGTACGCCGACTGGGTTTATCAAGCTATACAATAACCATTTCCAAGCCAGTTCTCCGACTGGGTTTGTCAGGAAATAACACCCTTCACCAATACCTCCACAACATGCAAATAACCAATGCCAAGCCAGTACACCGACTGGGTTTGTCAGGCATTAATTTAACAACATGCCAAGCCAGTACACCGACTGGGTTTATCAGGCATACAACAACCATTTCCAAGCCAGTACATCGACTGGGTTTATCAGGCAATATGAACAACATAATATGATTATGTGGCTCCTTCTCTTATGTAAACCAGTGGTTCCCTCCAGGAACTCCATAGGTGACTCACTTGACTGCAGGCTAGCATGGCCCCACAATACCCACTCACAATACACAAGGATGATACCCCTTTTCTGCAATATAGCTCCTCGGGCCTATCCATCTCTTATTGTAATGCCCATATTTTGATCCGGCATATTTATTAGTTAGACACACAATACTTTATTTTTTATATATTCTGTTGAACTCAGCTCGACTGAGTAAACTATATTGGACCTCATTATATGATGTTACTCTGTCTTATGATTTCACCATGATTATGATGTTACTATGTTATGCAGTTATGATGTCATGATTATCATATGATTTCCTTATTTTACGATTGCAGTATATGTTTATATGTTTTCCTTAATGAAATGTGAAATATATGATTCGGTACGTGGATACCATCTTCTTATATGAATTGCTGAAATGTTATATGTCATACGCATCTATGATGAGCTAAAAGGTTACATGAAATAAAATGATAACATGGATCAATTGGCGATCAATGGAAAATGCTTTCTATAAATTGTATTTTGCAAAACACTAACCTACAGGACACAGGGGCTATGGGATAGCCAGTTACTTGATCTGATATATATTGGAAAGGAAAAACATGTTCATACAGCAAACCTTAGCAGCCAAAATGAGGAATACGATAACACAAACTGATAATCCCGATAGCAGCAAGTATGAGTTGATAAGGGCGTAGGCCCAGTATGTTGAGAGGGATGGATGTGTTTCCCACCCTATGTTTCCATGAGACCCGAGGTCGTGGGAGGGCCGTGCTGAGACATGCTCCCCATGTTGTTGTGATGACGATGGTCGGATGCCTGCTAGGGGAGGATAGGTCCGCTGTTCAGCCGACGCTATCGCTCTCAAGTTCTATGTGGTCAGATCGGTGAGTCCGACATCCACTGTTGTACTAGCAGAGGGAGGATAGGGAGGATGCTGGACGTAGGTTATGATGGGAGGATGTGTTAGTTAGTAATGTTGGGGGTTTAGTATTCCTTGATTCCGAGTTAGTGGAAGTAGGCACCCTTCCTGTACTTGATTGATTAAACTAATGTAAACATAAAGACAATGATGTTAAATCGTAAAGGGTTAACTGTTAAATAACCGAGGATGTTAAAGTAATTATACTATATATTATGCTTGCTCTTCTGCATGGGGGTAGATACTATTATTAGTTAGCAAGTATGCATAGGCGGAATGGGGTTTGTTTATAGTACATGTCCGACATGTGCATACACTGGCCATGCATGCACACCTTGTACTTGTACAATATTACTGGTGTATAACATACTTGTCATGCTTGAATAATAGTATAAATGTCATAGATAACTCAGTTAAGGATACATCAATCAACTTAGGTAATGAATGGTTAGGTTGTCAATGTGTAAATAAGTGAATTAGTAATTATATGAAAACATTGTAATAATAAACTAAGACAAGTGTCGTCAGTTAACATTGTCATAGGAGAACTGTTGTGAATAGGGTAATGATAGTGTCTAATTAATTAGTAAAATTGTTTAAGCCCTCACAAGTGCTTTGTTTATAAGAACAAGGATGCTATGTTGATGATAGGGTACTCATGTGATAAACAAATAATTAAGAATACTATGATTGATTCACCTTTTATTATTTTTAAAGGGTGATTTAATTATTATTATTAATTAATAAATGGGGATCTAATTATTATTATTACTTAATTAATAATATTCCAGCAACATTTATATCCCTATCGTAACAAATGCAATATAAGTAAGATCTAAAATATTGATTTATAAATTAATATTGTGTGATTAATTCCATTTCAAAAGTTAGCCATAATAGGATAATCCTTTTTGGAATGAACGTGATGTGATGGAAAATAGTTATTTAATTACTCAATGTTAATCTTGGAATTTAAACCTCAAGATAAGTGGTCTCGACGGATAAGGTGGACCATTAAGACACATCATGTCCAAGTTGAAAAGGGGCAACTAATTATATAATATTTTATTAAAAACCTTAATAACAATAAATACAAGGTTTAGTGAAAAGACTTGTAATTAATAGACCTTGTCCCGAATGGATAACCTTTGGGTGATAATTCCCACCGTAATAATTACTTACGACCGTCAATCCAAAACCAAATAAATTTTCCATGAGAGTAATTAATTATACATTTTTATAATGAGACGTGGATGAATGAACTAGGGAAAGGAGTAAATGTTTGAGGGGCTCGAGAGGGGGAGTTTGGGGCGGTGGAGTAAGCCCAAGGTCTTCTCGAGGATGGACATGTATATAGAGGGGGAGAAGGTTGAAGGTTGGGGGAGGTTTTTGGGGTTTGGGGAAGAAAGAAGTTGGAAGAACAGAAAGTTTGGAGAACAGAAAGGTTTGGAGAACAGAAGGAACACTGCTCTCGGGATTATCAGATTGTGGGCTCGGGGGCTTGGAAATCCTTTGATTTCCAAGGGCCAGCAAGATAATAGCTGGTCGGTAGGGTGGACACTTCATTTTGGATGCCTAAGAGGTTATACAACCTGCTACAACTTACGGTTAGCATCAGCATCAGGTAATTTTCTTGATTATTTATTTTATTAAATTATTATGTGGAAACGAACTCTGAAACCTGCTTATACCTTCTTCCTGATTTATGATTTATTACTATGAACATATTCTTATGCAAAAACTACAAGTTGTTGAAGGAAAATATTGATATATTAGTTATTCTATTAAATGCGAATGTATGATTATTGGAGACAACACAGTATGCTAAACATCATTTAAAAACGTAGAATTTTCTTCAAAAATTTACTCACACATACCTGAATGAATTACTACATGGGAAATTAACTTAGAAATTTACTTAGTGCTCTGCTGTAAAAACCAGAGCACTACATTTGGTATCAGAGCCTAAGGCTCAAGCACTTTTGGACCTTTCGGGCCGGCACACGCCTAAACCATTGTGAGGATTCAAGATATTAAAACCTACAAGAACTTAGGACATAAACCTGGATAGAATTGAGGTATGAACAGCACCAAACTTTAGCCTCTTTTACCTGCACGACCACAAATTGGAACACCATTAGAAAATCTGGATATGTTAGAAAACGGCATGTGTTTGTATTTCAAAATAGATACACATTGGAAATATATTTAGAAATAAAAATAAATAGAGCAAATATAGTTAGAAAAAAAATAAAATAAAATAACACGAGCTAGCAATATTTTTTCCTTTTAGTACAGCTTGGGTTAAAATTTATAACTAACCGAGCAAATTGGAAGTGATAAAATTTGGGTAAAATTTGTGCAAACGAAAATCAGGGAGCCTAAATATTTAGGTAGCAAGGAATTTAAGACAAAAAAAAATCTATAGTTAAAAAGAAAAAAGAAAAGAAGATCTCACCAGACAATCACTTTTATTAGTGTGGGGCAACTCAAATGGAAGCACTCAAATGTTAGAATTTATTTGCCAATGTTATTTTCTTCGAACCAACAATATCAGAAACATTAAATCCCTGCCCTCACTTGTATTTGCCTTGCCATCAATCCTTGATTATTCCTTTGTCATTAGTGAGCTTCTTGACATCAATGACAATCCTATTATAGCGACATTATTCCAAGTTTAATTCTTTGCTAACATTACCTTAGAAAATCGTGAATGCTATTCTAATTGACAATACATATGATAATCCTAATGGTTTAAAGTGTTACTTCCTTTGAATACCGTAGGTTTTTGCTGGAAAACGTTCTCTACAATTGAGAAATATGGACCGAATGCTGTATATTAATGATATTATATATATATATATATGAATCGAAATTTTAAAATAGCAATATTATAGTGTTAATCTCGGATCTATGGTTTCTGTAGGAAATACAGAGTAAAATATAGCTTGAATTACTTTAGAAAGAAACTCCTTTTTAGATCGATTTCATATTATATACATAATCATGGATGGTTTAGATTTATTTTTAACTCGGATGATGGAACTCTATTTTGTGTTTTCAACGCTACCAGAGATTAATGGAAGAAAAAAATATATATATAAGTCAAAAAATAATAATAAATGCTCTGCAGATTTATTTCAGAAGTGGATTATGTATATATATCAAGACTGCAACGGATGAGTTATTAATATTCATATCAAGAGAAAAACCTGGGGCATTCCGAAACTCGTTGCAAGAAAAACCTGGGGCATTCCGAGAATTGAACTTGGGACCTCTCGCACCCTAAGCGAGAATCATACCACTGGAACCCTAGCGCATAGAACCTGGACGAGAGCTTGGACGAGAGCTTGGACGAGAGATCAAAGGAACCTTCATGCCCAGCCCGAGATCGTAACCAAGAGCGTTGTCGGCAGCCACCTGCCAAGCCTGTCTATGCGCCCAACACGAAGCGTTGCCAGCTAAATGGTAGAAGACGAGCCCACGACCACAACTGCAACCGCCAAGCCACAGAGCTTCTTTTCCTCAGCTTCAGAAGGAAATACAAAAGCCATTATAGTTAAGAGAAACTATCGCCAACTCACAAGCTCAGTAAGAACTTCTACCGCCAAGTCAAATGAAGAGAAGACCTGGAACGAATTATATATAAAATTAAGCAATGGGTGTGCTGGCAAAGTATTTTGGGGAATCTCCTTAAAGCACCCCACCCAGACCCCAATCCACAACACTTTCTTTGTCTTATCCTTTTTTTATCTCTTCTGTTAAACATGTGAAATCGAGCTTTTCCAGATTGTTAAGGTATGCCATAGAGTATATAATTGGACCTTTCTACAAAGTAACAAGTTCACCCAGCTCAGTAAACATCTCAAAATCTTGCAATTTCTTTCATGTATTTGAATGTGTTCACCAACTTTGTCTTCACTCTGCTGCAATAGAAATTCAAGAACAGCAGAAGTATGCGAGAGAAGTTCTTGACTAAAATGCCACCTCCGAGCTGAATTCACTGTAGCATTATTCTTTTGGTCTTCAATAACTTCTTCTGGTAACACTGTTAGCAATTCCAAAATTGCATTGCTACCATTTCCATGTCCCTCCTGTAGCTCATTCAAACCCACAAATAATTGCTCAATTGGTTTCTTCCGTTCTATTGATCGGAGGACAAGTGCTGATAATGCTAAGCAGATCCGTGTTAGGAGCGGAGGAGGGCCCGAGCTAAATCTCTTTGCAGCCAAGAGAAGAGCAGTTTGCAGGGCACTTCTAGCTTCAGGTTGTAAGCAACCTCCTTCATTTTGAATCTTTCTTTTGAGAACTTGTGCCGAAAAGAGCTCCACTTCAAAATCATGCACATAAGAGGAATTTGAAGTAAGAATAGAGGTGGCTACTTCCCAGGCTGCATCCGTTTGCTGGAACTATACAAGCCATTGGTTCGCAGCAACTCTATTGCAGGACTGTATGTCGTGATTCAGTACTTGGACTACCTTTGCTACCTGAAGCTGCAGCTCCATTGCCGTTCCTCTCTTCAATCAATTATAGCACGATAGATGCCCACAAATGCGTCCAGTAGTGAAGGAAAGATCTTAAATCTTTGTGAGTGGCCCAAAGTCTAAAATCGAGCCCAGCCCTAGCGCTGGACAGCTGAGAGCTTACAAAGCGAACCAGCGGCTGAGCCCAAACGACCCACGCACATCATTCAAGCATCAAGCTCACACAAAACCACTCCCTCCTTTTGTTACACAAAGTCGACCCCTTGTTGATGAACCAAGCAGTGCGCCCTTAGTTATGTAAGTAGATCTCACAAAGCTACGCTCAAGAACGGTAAACCCCTGGAAGGCGTAAGAGGCTGAAAATCACCATATCCACCACCACCCAGGTTTGATTTTCGTGGACTGCCAGAAATTGAAATAGAATAAAGCCACTGAGAATACGAAAAACTCAACAGTAATCAGATAAACACCCTACAATAGCCATAAAACACCAGAAATGAAAGGGTAAATCCCGTTCATTCTTTACAATAGCAGGTCTGACAGTAGTATTCTGCAGTAGAAAAATGGAAAGCTCCTTCCTTTCTGAAACCCTAAGCGAGCTTGCATTTGAGTTGCAGAGCTAAAACTCCAGGAGAGAGGGTGAAAATGGCCGCGCCTTGGGGATTGACTCTATTTAGGGTTTCCCCCACTTTCCGAGGGCGGTGGGTTGCTTGGAGAGACCGCGTGTCCTTCATGCACACTCGCTCTTTGCATGGCGGTGAAAGGCCGCGTGGTAAAAAAAATCTACGGTTATAAATCTACGTATATATTTGTATATAGTTGTAAAAACAGGTATATATGTTCGTGAATTATGTATAGGAGAATATAATATATGTTGTATCAAAATTTACATTTATTTTTATATATTTTGAGAGAATGTATGTTTTATAAAAAAAAAAAAAAAAAAAAAATTAAATTATTTATATTTTGTTAGATTATATGTATTATAAAAATTAATTAATTAATTAATTAATTTAATTTTGTTATAACATACGTTGTTAAAATATATGCCTTATAGGATTTTTAATTTTTAGTATTAAACCTTACTATGATTTTAATTTTAATTAATTAATTAATTAATTTAATTTTGTTATAACATATGTTGTTAAAATATATGTTATTAGTATTAAACTTAACTATGATTGGTTGAGGTTTAAACAATTAATGTTAATTAAGTTGTTTAGATTAAAGGGTAACATTTAAGGTTAACTAAAATAGAGATATTAAAATTTTTGTCGAGATTTCAACTCCTAGTCGAAGGGATGAAAGAGGCCCGAAATCCCAAAAGCAAGACACCATTAAGACCAACACGACGAGCTGAACACCATGACAAGATTGTTTAAATAAAAACGACTATAGATTTTACTGCGCTAATCTTGACAATTTGTTATCTCATGATGCAAGTTATTAAATACCTACATTTTAGTTCCACGTATATTTGATTGAACAACTAAGGATATGATTTTATTTTAATAACTCAGGAACTATCATGGTGACAACACGCAGAGGTCGAGGTCGGGGTCAAGGTCGACCACCGTCACCACCACCTCCGCCACCGCCAACACCGCCACAACCAACCTCAACACCAGAAATGCAGATCATAATGAGGTCATTGGAGGCTATTATGACCACGATGAACAGGCAGTCGGAAAGGGCCGCCGAGGTGGAAACCACTCAAGTGAGTCGAGAGAACTCTGAAAGGGCACATGGCCCAAGACTGGAACCGCTTCAGGACATATCGAGGGAGTTACAAAAGATAAAAGTTCCAGAGTTTTCAGGAGGACGACCCGGTAAGCATGCAGAGGCATGGCTGGAAGGCATGAAGAGATGCTTCGCATTGAATGAGTACACATCTAGTTCCAAGGCTAGGATGGCCGTCTTTCAGCTTAAAGGTGATGCTTTGAATTGGTGGTCAGACCTCGAGAAGCAGTTGCACCTTACTCCTCTTACAACTTCTTGGGAACTGTTCGAGGAGAGGTTCCACATGAAGTACTTGCCAAATTATTACAAGGAAGAACAGGAAGGTGTACTCCATGCCTTAGTACAGGGAGACAAGATGGTGGAGGAGTATGAATCTCGATTTATGGAACTGGTGAAATATGTTCCTTACCTAGATGCAGATGATTGTCAGGTAGAGCGTTTTGTGTATGGACTTAACTACAAGATTAGAGCTGCTGTGCGGATGTGGAAGCCAACTTCAGTTGCCATGGCAGTTGAGTATGCTCGTTATGCAGCTGATATGTCAGATGGAAAAGGGGGTAGTAAGTTGACAGGAACCAATCAGTATGTTACAGGGAAGGCGTCACGCCCTTACTTCAGGGGAGGACAATCTAGGCCTCCTCCTTACGGTAACAGGTTCACACCGAGGGGTAATACTTCAGTTAACTCAATCTCGCAGGCATCGTCCGCAACCCACCAAAGCCAGGGACGTACGCAGGGAAGTTCCTATAGAGGAGCAAGGGGTTTTAGAGGAACCAGGGGAAGGAACTCATCTCACAGGATTCCTTCGAGCAACAGGCAAGCCCCTCCCAATCTCTCTTGTTGGGGATGCGGAGGTCCTCATTTCCAGCGAGACTGTCCCAAGGGTCAGTCAAGCAGCAGGCACAGGGAAGGAAAAGCACCCATGGATAGTTCGGGTAACAATCATCGGATTCATGCAGCGGTGCATAACCACCAGGCAGAACATCAGTCTACCGTAGTAGAATCCACTGGTAATGTAAACAATGTCAAACTTAAAATTTTGTTTGATCCAGGAGCAACTGATAGTTTTATTTCACCATTTGCATTAGATAAATGTGGGTTGGCAGCCTACGAGCACGATGATTTCGAACTGGTTGAAATGGCTTCAGGAACTAAGCAACCAGTAGGTCTTAAAGTGAGAGGTTGTGGGGTTGACTTAGGAGTTTGCACCACTAAGTTGGATGCTTATGTCACCAATTTGGGGACTTATGACCTCATTATTGGCATGGATTGGTTAGAAGACCATAGAGCTTTCATAGACTGCTATGCAAAGAAGGTGTTGTGCCTCGATGACGAGGGAAGGACAATTCAAATCCAAGGCTTGAAGAGGAAGGTATCCCTTCGTTTCATCTCTATGGTGAAAGCTAAGCGGTGCCTAAGACAAGGATGCCAGTTGTTCGTAGTGGAGGCCGTGAGCGATAGTAAAGGACCTTCCTTGAATTCTTACCCAGTACTTTCTGAGTTCAAGGATGTCTTTTTGAAGGAATTACCAGGACTACCTCCAGAAAGAGAGCTCGATTTCACAATCGAACTAAAACCTGGTGCAGAACCTATCTCAAAAAATCCTTATAGAATGACAACTCCAGAGCTCCGTGAGTTACAGATCCAGTTAAAAGAATTGCTAGATTTGGGACTGATTAGACCTAGTATCTCACCGTGGGGAGCACCAGTGATCTTCGTTAAGAAGAAGGATGGATCTCTGCGACTGTGCATAGATTACAGAGATTTGAACAAGGCCACCGTGAAGAACAGGTATCCCATACCAAGAATTGATGACCTCTTTGATCAAATGAAAGGTGCGTCAGTCTTCTCAAAGATTGATTTACGATCAGGGTATCACCAGTTAAGGATCAAGGAAGGCGACATTCCTAAGACTGCCTTTCGAACTCGATTTGGGCATTACGAGTTTGTAGTGGTACCATTTGGTTTGACCAATGCTCCAGCTGTATTCATGAGCCTCATGAATGGGGTCTTCCGAAAATACTTGGACCGCTTTGTTCAGGTCTTCTTAGATGATATTCTTATCTATTCTAAGAATGAGAAGGAGCACGAGGAACACTTGTGGTTAGTCTTGACATGCTTAAGGGAACATAAACTTTATGGTAAATTATCAAAGTGTTCCTTCTTCCAAAAAGAGATTCACTACTTGGGGCACATCATCTCAGGTGAAGGGATCTCTGTAGACCCAGAAAAGGTAAAGGCCATTGAAGATTGGCCAATTCCAAGGAATGCTCATGAGGTGCGCAGCTTCATGGGGTTAGCAGGCTATTACCGGAGGTTTGTGGAAGGATTTTCTAAAATTGCAAAACCTATTACCACCTTGCAACGCAAGGGAATCCGGTATGAATGGACCGATGAATGCGATGCCGCTTTTACAGAGTTAAAAAGATTGTTGACAAGTGCACCGATCTTGCGGGTACCAGACATGGATAAAGATTTCATGGTATGCACCGATGCCTCGAAGCAAGGATTAGGAGCGGTGTTGATG
This sequence comes from Larix kaempferi, assembly GCA_027924585.1. Classification (NCBI taxonomy): domain Eukaryota; kingdom Viridiplantae; phylum Streptophyta; class Pinopsida; order Pinales; family Pinaceae; genus Larix; species Larix kaempferi. Next base: position 18,687,829 of record BSBM01000179.1, on the reverse strand, counting down.
CAGGAAGGTGGGGTAATAGCTTATGCATCTCGAAAGTTGAAACCTCATGAGGAGCAGTATGCCACGCATGATCTAGAATTGGCAGCAGTAATGTTGGCACTAAAATTATGGAGGCACTACCTAGTTGGTAGAAGCTTCACCCTTAAAACAGACCATCAGAGCTTGCAATACATCTTTACCCAAAGGGATTTGAATGCTAGGCAAAGGCGATGGAGTGAGTTCATGAGTGAGTATGACTTTGGTATCTCTTACATCAAAGGAAAGGAGAATGTGGTGGCCGACGCTCTAAGCCAAAGGCCGAGACTTTTCTCCTTAATTCCCTTAAAGGTTGACTTGAGGGAAAGGGTACTAGGACAACTATTGGGCGATAGTTGGTATCTAAAAGTAACCTCAGCTATTCAGAATGGAAAGGAACAGGAATTGAAGTATGATGGGTACCATCTTGAGGAAGATGGATTGTTGCGGTATCAGGGAAGGATGTATGTTCCTAAGGAAGGTGATATCAGGAAAACAATCCTTAGAGAGGCCCATAGATCACATTACTGTGCTCACCCAGGGGTGAAGAAGATGTATGCCGACATGAAGCAACTCTTCTTTTGGCCAGGTATGAAGATGGACGTAGTGGATTTTGTTTCGAAGTGCCTTGAGTGTCAACAAGTGAAGGCAGATCACCATCACCCGGCCGGTCTCCTACAACCGCATGATATTCCTATGACTAAATGGGAAGTCATTTCCATGGACTTCGTTGTAGGACTACCACTCACATCTCTGAGACATAATGCTATTTTGGTGGTAGTTGACAAACTGACCAAAAGTGCTCACTTCATTCCAGTCAGAGACACCTATGATGTGATAGATGTGGCAAGGGTATTCATAAATGAGATTGTACGTCTTCATGGAGTTCCTAAAAAGATAATCTCTGACAGAGACCCTAAGTTCACCTCCAGATTTTGGACAAGCATGCAGTCATCATTAGGGACACAGTTGAACTTAAGCTCAGCTTATCACCCCGAGACAGATGGACAGACTGAGAGGGTGAATCAAGTGATGGAGGACATGCTTAGGATGTATGTTATGGATCAGCAGACACAATGGGAGAAATATCTTCCTTTAGTGGAGTTTGCATACAACAATAGTCATCATAGCTCCATTGGTATGCCGCCATATCAGGCATTGTATGGGAGGCCGTGCAGGACACCACTCAGTTGGGACAGGTTAGAGGATCGAGTTTTAATTGGGCCTGAATTGATTCAGGAAATGGAGGAGCAAGTGATACAGATTAGGCAGCGGCTGAAGGAAGCACAGGATAGGCAAAAGAGTTACGCTGATGCACACAGATCAGATAGAACTTATGGAGTAGGGGATCGTGTATTTATTCGCATCAGACCAAATAAAAGTACCATTCGGTTTGGGAAGGGTACCAAGTTGTCACCTCGCTTTATAGGTCCATTTGAGATTCTTGAGAAAATCGGACCAGTTGCTTATCGTCTCGCGCTGCCACCCCCACTTGCATAAAAATCATAATGTATTTCATGTTTCTGTATTACGACATTACATAGCTGATGAGACTCACAAAATTCATTGGAAGGAATTGCAGGTCTCGGACGAGGGAACCTTCAGGGTCGAACCATTACGTATACTTGATCGTAGGGTTCGACAGCTCCGTAGTCGCCATGTGGACCAGGTTAAGGTCCAATGGGACAAGTATAGCCCCGGGTCTGCTACCTGGGAGGACGCAGAGACCATGCGTCGAGATTTTCCCTCACTATTTTGACCATAACTTCGGGACGAAGTTTCCCGAAGGGTGGGTGTATGTAATGCCCATATTTTGATCCGGCATATTTATTAGTTAGACACAATATTTTATTTCTTATATATTCTGTTGAACTCAGCTCGACTGAGTAAACTATATTGGACCTCATTATATGATGTTACTCTGTCTTATGATTTCACCATGATTATGATGTTACTATGTTATGCAGTTATGATGTCATGATTATCATATGATTTCCTTATTTTACGATTGCAGTATATGTTTATATGTTTTCCTTAATGAAATGTGAAATATATGATTCGGTACGTGGATACCATCTTCTTATATGAATTGCTGAAATGTTATATGTCATACGCATCTATGATGAGCTAAAAGGTTACATGAAATAAAATGATAACATGGATCAATTGGCGATCAATGGAAAATGCTTTCTATAAATTGTATTTTGCAAAACACTAACCTACAGGACACAGGGGCTATGGGATAGCCAGTTACTTGATCTGATATATATTGGAAAGGAAAAACATGTTCATACAGCAAACCTTAGCAGCCAAAATGAGGAATACGATAACACAAACTGATAATCCCGATAGCAGCAAGTATGAGTTGATAAGGGCGTAGGCCCAGTATGTTGAGAGGGATGGATGTGTTTCCCACCCTATGTTTCCACGAGACCCGAGGTCGTGGGAGGGCCGTGCTGAGACACGCTCCCCATGTTGTTGTGATGACGATGGTCGGATGCCTGCTAGGGGAGGATAGGTCCGTTGTTCAGCCGACGCTATCGCTCTCAAGTTTTATGTGGTCAGATCGGTGAGTCCGACATCCACTGTTGTACTAGCAGAGGGAGGATAGGGAGGATGCTGGACGTAGGTTATGATGGGAGGATGTGTTAGTTAGTACTGTTGGGGGTTTAGTATTCCTTGATTCCGAGTTAGTGGAAGTAGGCACCCTTCCTGTACTTGATTGATTAAACTAATGTAAACATAAAGACAATGATGTTAAATCGTAAAGGGTTAACTGTTAAATAACCGAGGATGTTAAAGTAATTATACTATATATTATGCTTGCTCTTCTGCATGGGGGTAGATACTATTATTAGTTAGCAAGTATGCATAGGCGGAATGGGGTTTGTTTATAGTACATGTCCGACATGTGCATACACTGGCCATGCATGCACACCTTGTACTTGTACAATATTACTGGTGTATAACATACTTGTCATGCTTGAATAGTAGTATAAATGTCATAGATAACTCAGTTAAGGATACATCAATCAACTTAGGTAATGAATGGTTAGGTTGTCAATGTGTAAATAAGTGAATTAGTAATTATATGAAAACATTGTAATAATAAACTAAGACAAGTGTCGTCAGTTAACATTGTCATAGGAGAACTGTTGTGAATAGGGTAATGATAGTGTCTAATTAATTAGTAAAATTGTTTAAGCCCTCACAAGTGCTTTGTTTATAAGAACAAGGATGCTATGTTGATGATAGGGTACTCATGTGATAAACAAATAATTAAGAATACTATGATTGATTCACCTTTTATTATTTTTAAAGGGTGATTTAATTATTATTATTAATTAATAAATGGGGATCTAATTATTATTATTACTTAATTAATAATATTCCAGCAACATTTATATCCCTATCGTAACAAATGCAATATAAGTAAGATCTAAAATATTGATTTATAAATTAATATTGTGTGATTAATTCCATTTCAAAAGTTAGCCATAATAGGATAATCCTTTTTGGAATGAACGTGATGTGATGGAAAATAGTTATTTAATTACTCAATGTTAATCTTGGAATTTAAACCTCAAGATAAGTGGTCTCGATGGATAAGGTGGACCATTAAGACACATCATGTCCAAGTTGAAAAGGGGCAACTAATTATATAATATTTTATTAAAAACCTTAATAACAATAAATACAAGGTTTAGTGAAAAGACTTGTAATTAATAGACCTTGTCCCGAATGGATAACCTTTGGGTGATAATTCCCACCGTAATAATTACTTACGACTGTCAATCCAAAACCAAATAAATTTTCCATGAGAGTAATTAATTATACATTTTTATAATGAGACGTGGATGAATGAACTAGGGAAAGGAGTAAATGTTTGAGGGGCTCGAGAGGGGGAGTTTGGGGCGGTGGAGTAAGCCCAAGGTCTTCTCGAGGATGGACATGTATATAGAGGGGGAGAAGGTTGAAGGTTGGGGGAGGTTTTTTGGGTTTGGGGAAGAAAGAAGTTGGAAGAACAGAAAGTTTGGAGAACAGAAAGGTTTGGAGAACAGAAGGAACACTGCTCTCGGGATTATCAGATTGTGGGCTCGGGGGCTTGGAAATCCTTTGATTTCCAAGGGCCAGCAAGATAATAGCTGGTCGGTAGGGTGGACACTTCATTTTGGCTGCCTAAGAGGTTATACAACCTGCTACAACTTACGGTTAGCATCAGCATCAGGTAATTTTCTTGATTATTTATTTTATTAAATTATTATGTGGAAACGAACTCTGAAACCTGCTTATACCTTCTTCCTGATTTATGATTTATTACTATGAACATATTCTTATGCAAAAACTACAAGTTGTTGAAGGAAAATATTGATATATTAGTTATTCTATTAAATGCGAATGTATGATTATTGGAGACAACACAGTATGCTAAACATCATTTAAAAACGTAGAATTTTCTTCAAAAATTTACTCAAACATACCTGAATGAATTACTACATGGGAAATTAACTTAGAAATTTACTTAGTGCTCTGCTGTAAAAACCAGAGCACTACACTTATAGTGTCCTTTAGTGTGAGCATAAAAAGGTTACCACTACCCATACAGTCCTCTTCAGCACCCTTGCTTCACTTTGCCTCTTAACGTGCAACACCAAATTGCATTTGTGTAATTTGTTAGCACAAGAAGGATAAGCAGGCTCATCAATATTGTTGCTAAAAAATCGTAATCATATTTCATATCATTCACTATCAAGTATTGAAACACCATGAATGCGTCCATTCCCTTAGGGTGTAGTCAATATTGAAACCCTAACATAACCCATCACCCGAAAGGTATGCATCCCTTTCCGATGTGATCCATGTAGGCCTTAGTCACACTCAAGCAGTCCGGAACAATAATGAAATAATAAAACATGCTCTGCATATTAAATCTAATAACCAGACATGTATATCCTTAGTTAGGGTTACCGAATACTCATTCGTTTCATAGATGTATATTTTCTTCATTTGCGAAGAATGGGGGCTCCCTTCTCTGAGTCAACAGTCCTTCGGTTTGCCACCCCAATCTTTTCACATTCCATAACCCACACATGCCTTCTTGGCATAATTTACCAACATGCAGTTCGGCTAAGACATTATCAACATTTACAATGACGTTTCACCCGAAACCCATTTCCAAAGCATGGGATCCTTCCCATCTAGTTTAGCTTCTGCAAGCCATCACACATGGTCTTTCTGCAATGTGTCATCCTGGCACACTTTATCAAATAGCCAAACAGTCAGCAACATTTAGCAATAAGCTTCAAATATGATTGTTCCATAACCAATCAATAGCATTAATAATTAAATTCAATATGAATTTACAATTCTGTCTCCTACAGAAATTGATTTGCTTAGCAATGAGTCTCTCCTCATATTGTTTGGCTCTTGTAAGTGGTATCACTCTGCCCATTATGGTTTCACCCTTTCTACCATACATGAACATCCACCTATAACATGTCCTCCTGACACAATTCTATATAAGCCAAACAATCATTAGCAATTATAAGCAAATTCTCAAATCTGAAATTTGTAAATCTGTTTTCCTACAGAAATTAGATTTGCAACTATGAGACTATTCTCATAAACTTAAACCAGTCAATTTTCAGATTTGTTTCATGCATAAATTTACAACCATGAGAACCTTCTCATAACCTTTGGCTTCTGCACATGGTAGATCTCGGTCTTTACTATGGACTTATCCTCATTGCCATACGAAAGACTTTTCTACCTGAAAACTGAAACTTCAATCAGCCAAACACGTTGTGAGTATCTATGCATATAATCATTCATTGCCATAACAGTCATTGAAGTGATCTCAGAATTATAATACTCAATAATTCAAGCACCTTCATCTATTTAACATTTGAAATGCAATGAAATATATACATTTCTATATATGCATCACCTATTATCACAATAAAATTGCAAGACATAGTCACACTATCCATGCAATTTAAATAACTATAAATACTCATTACTTCATATTCCATGCAGCTCTGTCCTTCCAACAGAGTGCTCTGGTAGCCCATCACATGTCTACCTTCTTCATGCAGTCCTTCTCCTGCATTCATAGCAGCTTATGAAATGGTCTCAGGATTAGCAATAGTCCACCATTTCATCTATTATCTAACTGCATTGAAACATATATATGTCACACCCATGCATTCACACAATGCATTTCAACATGTGCACCTACACATGCATGCATATTTACAACATTTAACGAATATTTCAATGCACATCTCTTCAATGCCATCTTGCATGATTTCATGAATACTATGCATTCAAACATACTATGGCCTAACCATGATTACTACATATAGCATGCACTACCATGACAGGTCCATAAGTCCTCAGTTGCTTTGGTTGTTAAACTCACAACCAATATTCACAAATGGCATGATATGAATTCATATGAATGCATTGAGGGTTCTAGAAACTATAGGGTGTAAGGCTCCTTGCCTTCATTTACCCACACTTGACCATACTTGGTAGGTTAACATTCACATTTAGGCACTCAATACCACATGCAAACCAAATCATCATAGTTTAACTGTAGTTGAAGGGATCTTACCAAATCCTCCTTCAACATTCATGCAACTAAGCATAAATAACCATTACCTGCATGGCTGTCATTAACATCGCTTGATGTTACCTGATCAGTTGGCCTCTTACCAAGGCTACTCCGTCCTTTTTCCAACATCATGATCACGGATTTGTTGCACCATCCTCTCTTCATAAGGTTGTATGCAACAATCATCATCCACATCCTTAGCCATGCTTCAGTTGTCTTTGGTCCTACAACCAATGTGAACATGACTAATTATTAGCAACCACAATAATTATCTTAAGTGGCTCATTGCATATGTAAAACCTCACCATTTTACCAATGTGCAATATCATATACACGCAAAAACATTTTCACATGCACTGTGCAATATGCCATCTAGTACATATTCACTTTATCTATCTATCCTCTTGCATTTCCAACATCCCTATGCCATAATTTTTCAGTATAGACAATTCAGGAAATATAAATATAATAGCAATGGAGGAGTTAAGGAATTCTCCCTTTCCAATTCCTCATCATGACATGGAGTTCCTCCTCCACATCATAGCTGATCGTTTTCTTGGCTTCCCTACCAAGCACACAAGGACTCATTAGCTATAATCTTCTCACGAATTAGCATTTCAGTATATACATTCGTGTATAACATTCATTATGCCATTTTTATGCTATAAACAAAGATAGTTTAAGGTGAGGAATTTCCCTTTTATCCTCCATAATGGGTATTACAACCCATTACTCTTGCTGAGATTCCACAACCCCTTCTATGCAATTCCTGCTTCTCATTCCCAACCATAGAGAATGCATTTCACACATTCAACGACTATCTCCGAGGGATGACGGGGGTCAAGGGGGATTGCCCCCTTGTGGCTTCCCTGCACCACTGTAGGGCGGGTCGAGGGCAGTACCCTCGTTTTTTTTTTGTAAATCTTTCCATTTCGCGCAATCTGGCGCATAAGTTCCATGGCAATTTTTCCATTTTCGGCACCTGAAAATCTCCCTGAAAAACAACTGAAATTTCCTGTTTCGGAGCAACTCATCCAGTTCTTCCGCCCTGTTTCGGGCCAACTCGCCGAGTTCTTCCGATCGAAGACTCAATTTTTCCTTCCGATCCGTTGCGGACCAACTTGTCGAGTCCTTCCACCATTTTGAACCATCTTGCTGAGTTCTCCCGCTGTTTCGGAGCAACTCGCTGAGTTCTCCCGCTGTTTCAGAGCAACTCGCCTAGTTCTCCCGCTATTTCAGAGCAACTCGCCAAGTTCTCCCGAAATTTCCTCTTTGACGGTGAAAACACTTAGAAAGTTTTTCAGCCCAACTCGCTGAGTCCTTCCGCCATTGCGGGCCAACTTGCTGAGTTTTTCTACAATTTCGGGTCAACTCGGTGAGTTCTTCAGCCGTTGCGGACCAACTCGCTGAGTTCTTCTGAAAATTTTCCCTTCAATGCTGAAAAGCACTTACAAAATCTTTGTCATTTCGGGCCAACTCGGCGAGTTCTTCCACTGTTGTGCACCAACTCGCTAAGTCCTTCCAAAAATTTTCCCTTCGACGCAGAAAAACACTTAGAAAATTTTTGCCGTTTCGGGCCAACTCGGCGAGTTCTTCCGCTGTTGCGGACCAACTCGCTGAGTCCTTCCGAAAATTTTCCCTTCGACGCCGAAAAACACTTAGAAAATTTTTGCCGTTTCGGGCCAACTCGGCGAGTTCTTCTGTTGTTGCAGACCAACTCTCCAAGTTTTTCCGCCGCCTCAGTTTTGGCAGAAACTCATAGACACTTAGAAAATTTTTGATAATTTTTGAAAATTTGAAATTTTTCTTAACAGTCTATGTTGGGCAGGAAGCATACTTACTTCTGCGAGTTGTGACAGGTAGCCCATGAAGGCCCAATGCTGCAACCAGCAGCTCTGATACCATCTGTCACGTACCCACCCATCCATCCAAGGCAAGGGAGGGAACATGATGCCAATCTCTGGGGCTTTTCACAAAAACTCAGCCATTTCATTAGATTCATAGCAATAAAGAGATGTGTGCAGATGCAAATCACTTAAACATGCATAGCGGAATAAAACATATTCATCCACACACTCTTCATATGCATTCAACATATCAATAACAGTCATTAATTTAAGCATTGCAGAAGTAAATACATAGATAGAAAAACACTTATCTCCATTGTGTAATTGTCCCAAGCAACTAGCTATGTCGTTGCAATGTTCCACCCAACCGTAGGCTCTTCGACGACATATACTGAGTCCATCCTAAGGCCACCCCCGAGCTAGGCATGATTCTTACAAGGAAAAGGGGACATTCGCTCATTCACAGCCAATTAATCATTTCATCTGAGCCAAGCCAGTCCACAGCTGGGTTTATCAGGCTACACTTGAACCCTGGATGCTTACTCTCAAGCTCAAGCCAAAACAATGGATTACCCATTACCCATACCCCAATACAATTACAACAGAGGTACTCACAACACAGGGACCACATTGGCTCTCCCAACTCGTGGTTCACCCAAACGAACTGTGGAATTTCGAATTCAACCCCAAGGAGCAAAATCGATTTCTCCCACTGGTTATGATCCTTTCCAATGGCCTAAACGACCTCCAGGAATACCCCCAAATGTTATGTCCTCTTCCCCACTGGTAATCAACACAAAAATGCCCCTTCCTAGCTAAAAGATGAAGGAGAACGCAGAAAAACCATGGAGGAAAACGCCCAGGAAGCTAGAGCTGCGTGAGAGAGCAAGGCAATGGTGAATAATGGCTTAGAGAGCAATTTCGTGGCTCTTTTCTTGCCTAAGGAGACAAACACGATTTTCCATGAAGGGTGGCTTGCCCATACCCAAATTTGGACAGCCATACCTCTCCATTCCCAAGGCATTAACTACCTCAACCAACTCTTGGGAGAAATCAATGGTTGGGTACAAAAGTCAACATGGGTAGTTGAGGGTTTGATGGGTTCTCTCATTGACACTTGGCTTGACTTGACTGGCTCCAAGGGTTTGAATGTTTTCCCTCCCAATTCCTTGTAAAATCATGCCCCCATCTCTTTGTTGCATTGCATAGCTAGTTGTGGGTATTTTTATTAAAATGCATATTACATGATATTGAAGTTTCAATGTGCCTGGCTAGCACGAAAACCATATGCAACAATAAATCGATGGCGGGGCCTTGGCCTTGAGCTCCTCACCATGATTTCATAACAATATTGCATCAATTACATTTGAATGTAATGGGGTCAATAATGGGGACATTACAAATATTCACATGGACTGAGAAGCAGATAGGTTTATCATTACATGATATAAAAGTGGTTGCCTACATGATATGAAATAGTTGCTACATAGAAGAATATTCATTGGTTCTTGATGTAGAAAATTATGTTGCATTAATGGATGATTGAAAGGAAAGAAGGGGATCGCAACACAACACTTGAGAAAATGTAGTTTAAAAAGGATGACGTGCAGTTATCCTTGGCCTTATGTAGAAGGTATTCAAATTATTCATTTTTGGATATAGATTACTTCATGTTAATGAGAATTTTCGATACAAGGAAAAGACCCTGTAGTGGAGGTTCTAGAAGAGGTTTTTAGTTTTACAAGATTGTCCAAAATTGTCAAAAAAACCTCCACTAATGGTACCAGATGGATTGGAAGAGGTTTTTACATAAATGTATTATAACTAAACAAAACTCTATGGCTAGAGGCTTTAGCGATGGTGTTTTCATTGATGAGATTTATTGATATAAACATATTAGTGCTAACAAATACACAACACACTCATGCATTTAAATACAAACAAGCACTAGTGCATACTTAAATTTTAATGACATCGAAGCTTTACAACACTATATGCACTAGTTCCTTATAAGAAATATAGCACTGGTGCTTATGAACTCTTATAATGCACTAGTGCTACATCAAAAGGAAAACACACTAGTGATGTTGACTAGGACGTTGATGTTCATTGCATTTTTACATTCCCTGGTATGGTTACACTATATTGGAGAAATGGTGCTCTTATATATAGAAAGAACCTATGCGTAATAATAAAAATGCACTGGGGCATGCAATAGATAGTTTGTTGCACCAATGTGCTTTTGTTGTAAAAGCATTGATGCTACTTTTACTTAAACACACCAGTTCAATTAAAATGATCAAAAGCATCAGTAATCATTTTCTCTTTCGTGAACAATGACTAGTGACAATGCATTGAAATATCTATATTTAATTTTTACTTTTTTTAATGAATTGAATTGAATTTTATTTTATAACAATATTCATATAATTTGAATTTGAATTATTGTGTTTGGATATGTTGTTTGGATTATTTTGTTATATCATCAGTTTTCGCATCTATAGTAATATTTAACATGCATATATTTAATCAACAATGAAACATCTCACAACAAAATTGGACAATGCGAAAGAATAAGAAACTTTATTTGATTATATATGAATAAGAGGCCCTTTGTCATACAAAATGGGACAACATAAAGGTACACAATAATCAAAATTCAAATATGTAATTGTTACACTTATTTATAACTCGTTGTCCTTCAATTGGGACACTATGTCCACTACACTATACAAAATGTTTGATTTTCACAAACCATTATTTAAAAATATAAAATAGCACGCATTAACATCCAATTATATTGATTCTCATTCTTCACTGGAACTATTGTCAGTGCTCGAGCTACCTACATGACTTGGGTTATTTGGATGAATGTTTTGTTGATTTACTTGATTGTTTTCCTCATATTTAGCTTCCATATACAACCATACAAATAAAGTGTAATGAGTGTATCTACATTGGTGGGAATAATGAAAATTAATAATATATAATTTACATGAATGTAAATTGAAAAGTGTACCATAGAAATAATTGAGTCATGAATGATACACATTCTTTCAAAACCAAATCTCATTTTTCCTTTCAATAACTCTTATGTTGGATCTACTCCATACTTTGTTTCCTGCAACTTTTATATCCCATCACAAATCATAGATTTGATATGAAGGATTTTTGTTATTCCATTAATTCTAAAATGAGAGAAGTAAAACAACATAAATACTTGCAAATTTCACAATTAATTTTTGATACAACAACATATAATCACAACCCATAATTATCCCAATGTCGATCGACTCTTCTAATGGGTCTTCTTTGTATGTTAGCACCTAGTATTTGAAGACATCCAAGGATTTCTGGTGTAAAAAAAATAAAATATAAAGATCACAACTAATATGAAATCTTAAGTTATTGTCAGGAAATTACAATTACTCACAAAATTTGCTATCAACCATTTGTTTCCTTGTAGTCCTATCTTATGTGTTGAATGGGCTCCATTTTGTTTTCTTTTATGCAACAAAGAAATATAAAATTAATATTTAATGATAAATTAATTAATTATATGTACATAATGTTATATTTTCTACTTTTAATCAATATTTATCTAGGATCTTAACTGAAAGAATAACATGCACAACAAAACAAAATAGACACAAATAATTTCCTCGGGGAAACCATAAAGGAGAAAACGCTGCAACTTCCTCAGAGATAGAATCATCACCAATGCAATATCAAAAAAGTAAAACCCCAAAACAAAGATGGTCTTCTGCAGCTCCTCTTCTTTTCCTCCTATGCGAACTTGTCCTATCTCTCACTATTGCGAACTTCTGAGTGAGTGTGTGTGTTAAAATGAGATAGCTCCACTCTCTATTTATACTTTATCTTTCACTTGACCTTTTCACTTACTAGGTTGGCCCCAGCTATACCTGACTGGGCCAACTTCTCTAGGGGACTCAATGAACCTAATCTAACTGACTCTAGGGGTCTCTAATGCCTTGAATTACAATGGAGGATTTACCTCAATGAATTTACATGACCAAATGTAATAATGGCATTCCCGACCGAAGGAATAAACATCTTCGTCGGAGGTACAAATAAAATACAATAATAATAACAATACAAAATACAAGTTAATATATTCCGAAGTTACAATTATATTAACACTCCCTCTTAACTAGGAAGTTATTCTCTTGACACAGTCATCAACACATCTAGACACAAGTCTTCATCAATGGATCATCATCAATACTGGAAAATCATCATCAACATTGGATCATGATCATCGTTGCTGCAATCATCATCATGTCGATCATCGATTGGTGACATCTCTCGATTCTAATCGTCATAAGAAGTTCAACATAGCCAACCCTTTTTCATATTGGATGTAGGCCTATCCCTCATGTAGGTATTCATCATCTCTGCAAGCAATCCATTAAGTAGGTACATCTCAGGACCAGTCATTACATTTCCTATGCAAACACCCGCATCTCCTACTTTCGCCTCATCGTCTTCAGATCATCTCATCACACAGAGCATAACCCAGATGCACATCACATGTCCCACAATAGTCATCCCTCTTCTATCAGCATGGGAGGCATGATCCTACCACCATGACAGATTCTGACTAGGCACACACAATGCCTTATGAAAAGTGGAAATATCCAGCATGGGAGACACGAACCTACCAACATACGAGACATTGTATACCAGCATGGGAGGCACAAACCTACCACCATGTGAGACCCAACCCTTACATCTACCAACATGGGAGGAACAAACCTACCACCATAAGAGAATGGCTCAGCCCTTACATCTACCAACATGGGAGGCACGAGCCTACCACCATGCGAGAATGGCTCGGCCCTTAAATCTACCAAAATAGGAGGCATGAACCTACCACTATGCGAGAATGGACCATGTGCATTTGCGTCTTCTGGACTCATCACTTCCTCTTTGAAGGAACCTCAATCTAGAGAACACCAAGATTCTCTCTGAAGTACTCGAACTTCACTCTGGCTAGCGGCTTGGTCAACACATCGTTTATCAGCTCGTCCGTCGCAATATACTGGATCTTCACTGCTCCTCTCTGCACCATATCCCTGATATAGTGGTACATGATCTCAATATACTTCAACTTGTCATGGAACACCGGGTTCTTGGACAACTTCACACAACTCTTGTTGTCATAGAATATACAAGTCGCCCCTAATTGGAGATCAAACAAATAAGACAGTAGCTTCCTAATCCATACTGCCTCACAACTAGCCGAACAAGATACAACATACTCTACTTCGGCTTTACTCAGTGCCACGAATGACTGCTTCCTTCTAAACCAGGAGATCATACTCGATCCCATACTGAAGCAACATCCCGAAGTTCTCTTCCTATATGCAGAACTGCCTTCCCAATCTGAATCAACATAAACCTGCAAGTTAATATTTTGATTCATGTCATACTTGAGCCCATAATCAACTGTACTCTTCAGGTACCCCAATATATGCGTTGCAGCAAAGTGAACATGTCTCGGATCCGTCAGGAACTGGCTCAATGTGTTCCCAGCAAAGCATATGTCTGGTCTCGTGTTCGTCAGGTACATCGATCAACCAATCATCCGACGATAAATCGTGGCATCAACTGACTCTGATGAATCATCACATAGTAGCTTCAAGTTATATTCCATGGGTGTGGCTGGTGGTCTCAAGGAATGGATGCCTAGTTAGGGCAGCTAGACCAGGAGAATACTTTAATTATCGACTAGGGGACGTACAAACTTCAGAGGTGCTAGCACTGTATGTGCTCTATAGGATAATCTTCGTCATGTTTGGGGTGTTGTTATATGTCTTAAAGGTTTCTATAATCAAAGAAGAAAGTGAGCTAAAAATATTGTGAATCTATGAATTACAAATTCCTATGCTAAGAAGTTAAATGCTGAAAACTGTAAATCTATACTAAGAATTGAAATGCTGAAAGCTTGATAAACTTAGTCTAGAAATAAAATGCTGAAAGCTGGGATTTTAATCTAAGAAATCAAGTGTTGAATATTAAAAGTCTAATCTAAAAACTTAAATACTGAAAACCAAATCCAGAACATAAATATCCAATGCTGAGAAGTAACCAATCCTATCTATTTGGATTAAACATTCAAAGTGATGATCATTAATTAAACAAAAGAACTAAAAGTAATCAACTTCTATGATCTAACTCTGATAAGGGAAATATGCATGAGCTCCTAGATCTGAATCATTGTTTTAGAACTAATATAAGAATGCATGAAAACAGATGTCAAAATATGCTTGCGTGGAATGCAGCTATAGGACTACGGAAAGAGTTTTACCAAACTACGAAATGCACTGTAACCAACTACATATGGTATGCTAAATCAAAATGATCGCTTTAATACTGAAATAAAACCATGTTATTCAAATGCTATCAAAATACTTTCAGATACGATAGGGATTAAATCAATGCACAACACATATGGAAAATACTTGAAAACAGAGTAAAACTCCTGACTTAGGTGTTGGAGGGGCCCTCCCCAACCCGTACTCAGGAGTATGGAAAACTTATAAACACAAGTTTGAAAGTAACATCAGTCTTCTTATTAAAATAGTAACTTCATGGTTCAGGAAAAGTCTTTAACACAAACTGTCTTCGCAGTAAAAAAATGTGTAAACGATTGATTCTACAAAATAGAAACAAGACCCCCTCGCTACCCGATAGGTCCATATATATATGTCTCTAATTCTAACCTGGTCTATGATCATAAATGTCGATCCTCTTAATCAGGGCTTCTGCTAGAACTTAGGGAGATATGAGCACTGAGCCCCTTTTTTATCTGTAGTTCTTGAGCTTTGACTCTCGTAGATACCTCAAGACCTTCATGCTATGTTTATGCCTGCTCATTCCTAGGGTTAGCACGCGGAAAAACGATTTTAACATAAAAGAATAATCTCTTAACATCCTTATTAATTAATCAAAGTAAATACATTTTCCCACAAAACAAGGGTATTTCATTCATCATATCTTCCGCTTTACTGTGGCAAAAAGGCTATAGGATACCTATAATTTGGGCTCATCATCTCCCCCATGCTTGAACGATTCACCCATCCTTGGTTGACACACTCGGCTCTTGTAATACCCCCAATTCGACCCTTAGGATATATGAGCCTTTAATGTAAATCAGTGTACATGTGATGTATGTTTTCCTAGCGTGGAGCTCAAGGCCAAGGCCCCGCTAGTGAAAGCCGAATTTTATTTAAAGGGCAAGTATTTGATATTTGATACCATGTGCTCTTAAGTCATGGAAATTGTAATAGGATGTAAATAAACATCAGGCAATATAAAAATCCAAGACTGGCTATGGAGGCAACGAATGAGAAGGGGCCACGTGTATCCACTAGGGAGTGGTGAGGGGGTTATGGGAGTAAACCATAGGTTGCCATATGTCTTTATGAGAACCCATTTGACCTTTCTAGATGACATTTATTCCTGTTGTAAGAGAATGGTTGAAGAATTAAGTCAATGACTTTGATGGAGCATGGGCAGCCCTGAAATTCGTATGGGAAGGTATGGGCTCTTTTGACTTGTCCCACAAGTCACTCTACATCTTGGGGGTTGCTCCATCCTTATCCCCATTCCATTGTGGAAGTATGGGACATATTGGCCCAACCAAAAACGAGCTCCCAGCAATGAGAAAACCAGAAATCGCGACTTGAAGGAAACCCACGTTTTGGGAAGCCAAAAACGTCCCGTTTTGGTATTGGACAGAGAAATCCAATGGGGGATCCATTGGTAGGAACCTTGGGGCGAATTTGGGAGTAATAGCTACCCCAAAAGCCATGGGAAAACCCAGTTTTTGCAGCTCAGAAAATGAGTGACGGATTTGGGTTATTTGCTGAACGAAGCTGTGAGAAATCCGATTGTGGATGTGTGAATAGAGGATGGGATTGCTGAGTCTAGTTTGAAGGGTATGTGGCTCTGGGTTGGAGCTCAGTGGACTAGCATCCTCCTCCATCTCCTATTGCATGCTTGAGAAACCCAACCGTGTGTTGGCTTAGCATGGCTGTTTGAGTGAAACCCTTACTGTGAGGGAGCCATCTAGTTCCTCCTTAGTGGATACACAGCCCAGCTCGGGGGTGATCTCTCAGCTGAAAGAATACAGGCTGGATAGAGATCTATGGTTGGGTGGAACGTTGCTCTCACGTAGCCAGTCGTTTGGGCCATTATAATTCGAGATAAGTATTCTTGATGTTAATTCTATGCCTTGCAAGCATTTTAATTAATGACTGTTGTTTATATGTTGAATGCATGATGAAACTGTGTGCAGATGTATTGTTTAATTCCGCTGTGTTTATATTGAATCGAATCTGCATATAGAAGTTTTAAATGTTAGTTATTTATGTGCAAAAATTATTGGGGCTAAGTTTATCAAAAGCCCGGTAGGTTGTTAATGTTTCCTTCCCTGTTGTTCAAGGGAGAAGGGGACGTTACAGCTCTTCGATAGCTTCTCTGATGTCCCATGCAACCATTCTAGGAGTCCCTGCCTGCCTGTAGTAACCCATGCTCTAGTCATCCCTGCCCATGTTCTTTTCTCTTCTTCCTCATTAATCTGCTCTTTAATAATTAGAGGAAGGAAAAATGGAGGATTTAGCCTCATGCCAATCCATCTGAGTTGATTCTTGATCAAGGATTCTCTATATAGCTTAGCTTTGATGAGAGCAACTTTTAGTCTGAGAGGGGAGTGAGGCTCCTTCTTCTTTAGATCATTTTCTACCCTGCCCCATATTTCACTAATGGCCTCATGAACATCTCTGTATGTTCACTGGAGAGTAACATCAAAGTGTGCCATGACCTCCTGTTGCTTTTCAAGGAGAATAGGGATTAGCTTCTCATCAATGGTGAGGTTCCTGTGGTCCTGAATTATTCTCTTAGGGTGAGTCGCATCTGCCCTGATCCATAGTGGATTTTTCCACTTCTCTGCAAGGTAAAGATGGGAATCTTGTTCTTTCTCAATCTCATTATTCATCCATGAACACAATGCCCTCAACTGGAAAATGCCCATGTAGGGATTTGGCGACTAGTTGGGAGAGATTGGAACTACGAAGTTGTGTAAGAAAAATTCATGTAGCTGATCCTTCTCCAACTCTGTGGAGCATAGAGATGTGTCCACAAATTCTCTTTGGGCATTTATTTCTAATGAGAGCCCCTGCTTTAACCTTTGGAGCTGGAATTTTTCCCACTTCTCTTGTAGATAAACTGCATAGATCTCTGAGGATGGTCTGAATCCTAGTAGTCCATCATAGATTTTAGTAGTGGTAGCCAAGATGTCCTCCAGCTGGAGAATCTTCTGATCCTTTTGAGCTAACTCCTCTTGTGCCTGGACCAATTTATCCTATAGTGTTGAATTTTGTTGTTCACCCAGTTTTAACTCCCCTGCGTGTTGCATTTTAAAAATTTGGGTCTTTTCGTGCACAAACAGTGGAGAAGTTGGTTGGCTTCTCTGCGTCCTTGCTTCAATTTTTAATCCTACCAACTCCCCTCTGAGTTTTTCTATTTCTTCCCGTGCCTCAGCGAGCTGGTTAGTGACTCCAGGATTTTCATTTTGATCAGTAAGGTTCCATTGGAAAGCACCTTGTTCTTCTGGTGCATTCTGTTCTCCTGGTGTAGTCTGCTCTTCAGGTGTAGCTGAATCTTCTGGTGTAGTTGGATCCTCCTGCTCTATCCCGAGATCATCATCATCTGACAAATTTTGAATTATGGGGATGGGCTCCCTTTCTACCTCCTCTGCATGCTTGATTTTGGGTGGATGTGTGAACCTTTTGCTTCGTTGCTTTGACCCTTGCTTGCTGGTGGAAACCCCTAATTCCTTTTGGCGGGAGCCATCTCTTGAATGCTTAATTTTCATCAAGGTATCGGCCACGCTGTCCAGGTCGATTTTTTATCTTAGCTCCTGATGTAGAAGCGATCTTGTCTTTTGACCCAGAAGCTAGGGGTATGCCATTAGTAGGTGTACCCTTCATTCTCTGTACATCCTCGGTTGATACCAATACAAACTCTTCCCATGAAAGTTCTGGAACCTGTACTGTTAACTCTTCCTGAATTATCAATTTGATTCGCCCATGGTGGGCTAATGCATCTTCTTTTCCTTCAACTTCTTTTTTGCTCATTTCTCCCAGAGATAGGAGAATATAATAAGGGATGCTGATGTTGTTAGTCGGTGTTATATGGCTCCTGTGCCTTAGAAGATCCAGAATTCAGAAGTGGAAGAGAGGGACATAGATCAGCCTCCCTGTACACGTTACATATTTCTGAATGACAGTAGCTACTTCGTCCCAAGGTGCTGGCATAGTGACCCTCTTGACTCCATTTTTGTCTTCTTCATAAACTTCTCCAGGTCCGAAGAAAGCTGCCTTTGCACTCTGGTTGGCTTCCCTTTCTTCCCTAGCCCAATGTAGACCCATGGGTAGCCCTATGTATTTTGCAATTGTCTCCTCATCCAGTCTGATATGAAGTCCCCTAACCCGGGTGACGAACTGCTCATCTTTGATGTGCTTCAAGTTTCTTGCGAATTATAAAGCCACCTCTGTATTAGACCCTCTCAAACCTGAGATGAAGGGCATCCAGCCCGCATTGCGGAGGATTGATAAAACCCTTGGGTTTTCATAGATGGCTTTGTCATCCTCTGGTTTACTCTTTTTGAACCCCTTTGTCATCTTGAATTTTCTTCTATAATCAGCAAAGCGAAAAACTTTGAGTGTGGTTGACTTACCTCAACTGGCCAAGACTAATTCATAGGTTCGAAGGTAGCTTGCTGGCTGAGTGACGATGTGAACTTTCAGTTTTTCTTCTTCTGGAGAGCTCGTATTCCAAAACTGGGTCTTTTTTGTAGACTATGCCACCTTATTTAGTTTTTCTCACACACCTCTCCCGATCATTTTGAATTGTACTTTCCACCTTACACATTCCTTTCCATTATTGAACCCTGCATTTCTTTCCATAATTGTGCATTGCACTTCTGCTCTGATCATTGGGAAATATGGTGACTTGATGCAGAGATTGTTAATTTGACATGCCAAAGGTGGGTAATCATGATTTTGTGAGGTAATATGAACCTTACCTCCGATTTAACTTGAAAGTTGTCCTCAGCTTCATAAAAAACTATTTTGTGGGATGATGATTTGACCTTGAAAATAAAACAAGGAGTTTTAAGGATTACCTGGTTATGCTTAGCATACCTGAGTGCATGACATGGCTTGATTTCATGGGTGTTGAATTTTGTACTATATTTCCGCATTGTCTATAGTTATTTTAGGCATGTCAGTAGTTACGGGTGTTTTCCTTCATTCAGCCGGTTCTTTTGAAAATGTTGTATCGGCATGCTTTGATCTTTGTGTCAAATTTTGATTTGAATTTGCTCTTATGCTCAGCATTGAGTTTGAAATATTTCCTCAACCTGCTGACTTGATTTCTGTAGTGCATGATTTATTTGCTCATTTGAATACATGGCTGGCTCGCTTGAACAAATGGCTGGCTCGCTTGATTTCTGTAGTGCTTGATAATTTTCTGGCTCACTTGATTATATTTCTGGCTCACTTGATTTCTGTAGTGCTTGATTATTTTTTGGCTCACTTGAATTTTGCTACCTGGCTCACTTGATTTGATCTACTTGTAATATGCGTGCTGTTTCTTCATGGGGATGTATGATTTCCTGCAATTCACTTGTGATAACCTTGAGTGAATCATTTTTCGATTTTTCATTTTCAATTAATTTTGCTCTTTTTCATTTTCTTTTATTTTTTCTTCTTTCTTTTTCATTTTTTTTTCTTTTTTTTCATTTTTTTCATTTTTTTTCATCTTTTTTTTTTGTGTAACTGCAGATCAGTTACATTTGATGCTCTCTATCAGCATTATAATTTGTTGGTAGAGTATGTCTGTGAATTCTTCTTTGGACTGTGGTGTCCTGTAGATTTTTAATTTGTGTCCATTCACCAACATGGGGAAATTTTCTTCATCTATTGTTGTAATTCTGATAGCTCTATTGTCATAGATCTTTTCAATGATGTAGGGTCTGAGCCATCTAGTTGTTAGTTTTCCCTTGAAAGTGTGAAACATGGATTCATAGAGTAGTGCCCAGTCACCTTCCTTGAACTTTTTCTGCTTTATGTGTGTGTCATGCCACTTCTTCCTTTGCTACTGGATGATTTCAGTATGGCCAAGTGCTTGCTGGTGTTGCTCATCCAGTTGATTTAATTGTAGCATGCGTTCCTGTTGGATGTCTGAAAGTTCTATATTTAACTATGCTGCAATTCTCAATGTCTTGATTTCAAATTCAATGGGAATCATAACTTTATTTCCATAAACCAGCTCATATGGGGTGAAGCCTATTGTTTTTTTCCATGTGGTATTATAAGCCCAAACTGCTTCACTTAATCTGTCTACCCAATCTCTTTTGTGGAGTTGCACTTTCTTCGTCAAAATTCTTTCTAACTCTCTGTTGGTTACCTCAGCTTGACCATTAGCTTGAGGGTGATAGGAGGAGTACTGTCTGTGCTTAACATTGTTTCTTTGAAGCAAGTCTTCTATTAGATTTGATGTAAACTATGGGCCTTGATCAGAAACTAGCTCTCTTGGGACTCCAAACCTGTGGAAGATTTGCTCAATGAAAAATTTTGCCACATTGATTTCATTTGCTGCAGCAAGTGCTGCTACCTCAATCCACTTTGTAAGGTAGTCAATGCATACTAGAATGTAGCTTTTCTGATTTGATTATGGGTTTATTGGACCCACGAAATCAAATCCCCATTTCTCAAATGCTTCTAAGGAGATTTGTGGATTGAGAGGCATTTCTTCTCTTTGTGTAGGATTCCCCATTTGTTGGTAGCCATCACAGTGCGAAACATATTCATAGGCATCCTTGTGGAGTGTTGGCCAATAATATCCTGTTTGCAAAATTTTATAGGCTGTTCTTTTTGCAACATAGTGTCCTCCACATGGGTCATTGTGAGTGGCATGCATTATGTCATGCACTTCATCTTCTCTAATGCATCTTCTTAATATTTGATCGGGCCCTTTTTTGAAGAGAATTCCTTCTATCCATGTGTAAGTGTCACTTTGTCTTATGACTTTATTCTTCTCTTTGTAGCTGTAATGTGCTAGAAATTTCCCAGACACTAAATAGTTTGCTATGCCAGCAAACCATGGGCTTCTCGTGGAGATTGCAAAAAGATGCTCATCAAGAAAATTGTCATTTACCACTTCATTGTATTGTCCATGGGTGAGCCTAGATAGACAATCAGCCACTACATTGTGTTTGCCTGGCTTATCCATAATTGTGATGTCAAACTCTTACAGGAGGAGTATCCATCTAATGATTTGAGCTCTTGTGTTAGGTTTGTTCATGAGATACCTTATTCCTGAATGGTCTGTATGGACAAAAAAACGGTATCCAGTTATGTAGTGCTTGAATTTGTTAATGGCATGTATGACAAACAAAAAATCCTTCTCTGTGACAGTATAATTTAATTCTGCTCCTGCCAAATTTTTACTGATATAATATATAGCATAGGGCTTCTTGTCTCTTTCTTGTCCAAGGACAGATCCAATGGCCTTATCTGATGCATCTGAGTGGATGTGGAATGGAAGTGCCCAATTTGGTCCTTGGAGTACTGGAGCTATAATTTTTTTCTCTTTGAGTTTGTCAAATGATAGCATTCAATGTTTTGACCATATGAATTATGTGTCTTTTGTGAGTAGAGAAAACATTGGTGCAACAATTTTGCTGTAACTCTCAATGAATCTTCTATAGTATCTTGTTTGTCCAAGAAAACTTCTCACATCTCTTTGTTTCACAGGTGGTGGTAGTGTTTTGATGACTGTAACTTTTTACTGATCAACCTCAATTCCTCTCTGTGAAATATGGTGGCCAAGCACGATGCCTTCCTCCATGATCATTCTGCATTTATCGTTGCTGAGGAATAAGCTCATTTCAATACATTTTTTCAAAACCAATTCTAGATGTTTTGGTGCTTGCTCAAAATTCTGGCCATAGGGTGTGAAGTCATCCATGTAGACTTCCATTTGGTCATTAATAAAATCAGAGAAGATAGTGAAGATTGCCCTCTGAAATGTTGTTGGGGAATTATAGATCCCAAAGGGAAGCACTCTGTATGCATAAGTTCCCCATGGGCATGTGAATGTTGTTTTGTCCTGATCAGCTGGGTGAATGAGGATTTGGTTGTACCCACTTAACGCATCCAAGAATGAGAAAAACTTGTTCCCAGCTAATGTATCTAGTACTTGGTCAATAAATGGGAGAGGAAAGTGATATTTCTTGGTTTCCTTATTGATCTCTCTATAGTCCACACGAATACTCCACTTTCCTCCTTTTTTAGGAACTATGACCAGTGGTGATACCCACTCACTATTTGAGATTGGGTATATGAACCCTACATCTAACAACTTTTGTAATTCCAGCTTGACTATGTCCTTTAATGTTGGGTTCATGGTTCTATGTGGTTGCCTGATAGGAACAACATCTTCCTTTATATAGATATAGTGCTTACAGATTTCTGGGTGGATACCCTTCATGTCAGTGTATGTCCATGCAAAGGATTTGTTGTTGTCTGATAGTACCTTCAGTAATTGTTGTTCTTGTCCTGGCTCTAGATTGGAGTTAATATTAACTATCCTACCAGGCATTATCTCAACTATTTTTATCTTAATTGGATGTTGTTCACATGTGAGTACCTCTGCCCAAATTTTGTCAGGATCGTGGTTTAATGTTTCCTCTCTTTGCTCCTGATCTGTGCCAAGAAAATTTTCAAACATATTCTGATTAGAAGAAGCATTTTGTATAAACCTATCTAAATGAATATCTTCGTCGATGGCCTTTAGTGATAGGGCAGGTTCAATTGTAAGGATAGGTCATATTTTTTGTTTGGATTTATCATCATAATAATTTGTCCAGTTCTGATATTCTAGGTCTGAAGACTTCCTTGCTGGGGGATAAATCGTGATTTTCTTCCTAGCTTGGCCACTGGTGATTGTCATGTTGCCCGATCTGCATCCTATGTAAGCATCTGCAGTTTCCAGCCAGGGTCTCCCTAGTATTATTGGGTATCCACTAAGTTTACTCTTTACTTCGATGACTATGAAATCAGCTAGGTACTCCCAGGATTCTATATTGATAATTATGTCTTCAAGTATCCCTTTAGGTCTTACTGTAGATGTGTCGGCTAGCTGTAGCATGGTAGTTGTAGGTCTGACCATTGATCGGAGTCCTAGGTGTATCATAGTATCCTTGGTCATCACATTGATAGCAACTCCTAAATCAATTAGGCTTCTGGCTATCTGTCTGTTATTGATTGTCACGTTGACTACTGGGCTGCCTGGATCAAGGTATTTGGGATTAACAATGATACCTAGCATTAGATCTGCTAATTGGCCCACTACATTTATCGTGGGTGGGTCATGTCTTCTTCTACCAGGTCTTTTCAAATAATTATCTTTAATGAATTTGTTGCAGATAGGCACATCTCTGATGGCCTGAAAAATATGAATTTGGATATTCAAGTGTTTCAATTTGTTCATAATTGCATTTTCCTCTTCTTCTTTTGTACTTCATACAAGTTTTTCAAGGAATGGAGGGTTTCTATTTTGTGTGAGTGGTCGAATTTCTTCCTCCTAAGGGATTGGCTCATCTGGATGTTGAATATGAGGTTGTGTTGTTTGTTCATGAGACTCATCTTCTTGATTATTCTCTGTGTGTGTATTTTGCAATGTTTTCGTAGACCTTAGATTAATTTCGTTTATCTCTACTGTATCCACAACATAAGTTGGAAACTGCACCATTTCAGTATTGTAGGCTTGTTGCTATCCTGGCCTATTGTTGTTAGGGTTTGGAATTGGTTGGGAAGGTATTGGTGGACATCTCGGAGGTGGTTGGTTTTTTGGAGGTGGCATGATGAGTGGCTGTTACAATGGATCCCTCCAATTGGATGAATAAGGATATTGATTTCCATAATTCGTGGTT
This sequence comes from Larix kaempferi, assembly GCA_027924585.1. Classification (NCBI taxonomy): domain Eukaryota; kingdom Viridiplantae; phylum Streptophyta; class Pinopsida; order Pinales; family Pinaceae; genus Larix; species Larix kaempferi. The sequence continues at coordinate 18,663,324 of BSBM01000179.1, read as the reverse complement.
GGTTGAGCAAACATTGGGGGATATGGAGAGTAAGATTGTGGGTAATAAGGTTGTTGATATGGTTGGATTTGATGCCAATGGTTTGGACTTGGCTGAGATGGCCATGGGGTTGGTACTGAATTCCAATTTTGCTGGTTATTTCCCTAATTATAGTAGGCTTGGTTGTTGGGTTGGTAAGGCCTAGCAAAATTATTCCTCCTTTGATTCACAAAACAGAGTTGTTTTATTTCAGCTTCAGTTGTGGGCTCTTGAATAGTAGCTTTGCACGAGGACAACAAAGGAAATTTATCAGTGTAGTGGTCTTCAGTGCAGAGGCCACATATTTCTATGGTGTTTAGTGTGCACTGCCCTTTCTCATGTTTTTTCTGCAGCTTGGACAAAAGACTGCCAATGCTTGGTTTATTTCATCCCGTTTCTTCTTGATTTGAAGTGCATTAAGTTGCATGGCCAGAGATTGTAGGATATCAGTCTTCATGTCATCTAACATGTTTCCTAAATCAGATTTTGTAAAGGTTTGGTCCTGAAGATGTTGATCCCCCAGTAAATGGGTGTGAATCCCTTGTCCCACTTTTACTTTTCCTAAATCTAGAGTAGTTTTTGATTATTTATAGGATTTGGTCATAAGTCTTATGGAATATATCTCCATCCCCCAGAAGGTTTAAGACTTCAATATTTTCCTCTTTTATACCTCTAAGAAGGACAAGTTTTAGTGATTCAGGATCTAAGGTGCAGTGACTAGCTCATTTGTAGCTGAGTTGAGATCTTTGGGCATAATCTTCTAATGATTCTCTTTATCCTTGCTGCATCCTAAATATTTCATCTCTTGTATCCTTTGCTTTGCAGTAGTCCCTACATTTTTTTAGAAATGCCTGTTTCATTTGGTCTCAGCTGAAGATATTGTTTCCTTCAAGGCTCATGAACCACCTAAGTGATAGATCTTTTATTGTGGAACGAAAAAGCATCATCTTTTGTGCATCAGTAGTGTGATCAAAGGATCTACAAACTACCTCAAACTCAAAAAGGAATGTGTCAGGGTCTTCTGAAGTCAAACCATGGAAGTTTGGCAGATTATTAGGGTTGATATTCTTCATCCTGACATCTCCAAGAGGTATACTAATGGGAAAGGTGAACAATTCTCTATGTTCTTCCTCTTCTTCTGCCATAGTAGTGTTTTAGCTAGAGCTAGCAAAGAAGTTATCTACGTTTGCGTCGTAGCTAGAATCAGCTTCTTCCTCTAAGTTAAGGAATTCAAATTGAGAGTTATCAAAACTATTGTTGCTCATAGGGCGGGCAGGACGAAAGCGTCCAAATCTATCTCTCTGTAGTCTAGGCATTCATGGTACAATTTTGATGTTTTTGATTGTTTTTATGTGTTTTTTTTTTCAAATATTTCTCCTAAAGATTAAGCACCTCCCCGGCAACGGCGCAAAAAAGTGGTGGTCTCCAGGAATGGATGCCTAGTTAGGGCAGCTAGACCAGGAGCATACTTTAATTATCGACTAGGGGATGTACAAACTTCAGAGGTGCTAGCATTGTATGTGCTCTGTAGGATATTCTTCGTCGTGTTTGGGGTGTTGGTATATGTCTTAAAGGTTTCTCTAATCAAAGAAGAAATTGAGCTAAAAAGATTGTGAATCTATGAATGACAAATTCCTATGCTATGAAGTTAAATGCTGAAAAATGTAAATCTATACTAAGAATTGAAATGTTGAAAGCTTGATAAACTTAGTCTAGAAATAAAATGCTGAAAGCTGGGATTTTAATCTAAGAAATCAAGTGCTGATTATTAAAAGTGTAATATAAAAACTTAAATACTGAAAACCAAATCCAGAACGTAAATATCCAATGTTGAGAAGTAACCAATCCTATCTATTCGGATTAAACACTCAAAGTGATGATCATTAATTAAACCAAAGTACTGAAAGTAATCAACTTCTATTATCTAACTCTGATAAGGGAAATATGCATGAGCTCCTAGATCTGAATCATTGTTCTAGAACTAATATAAGAATGCATGAAAACAAATGTCAAAATATGCTTGCGCAGAATGCAGCTACAGGACTACGGAAAGAGTTTTACCAAAGTACGGAATGCACTGTAACCAACTACAGATATTATGTTGAATCAAAATGATCGCTTTAATACTGAAATAAAACCATGTTATTCAAATTCCATCAAAATACTTTCAGATACGATAGGGATTAAATCAATGCACAACACATATGGAAAATACCTGAAAACAGAGTAAAACTCCTGACTTATGCATTGGAGGGACCCTCCCCAACCCGTACTCAGGAGTATGGAAAACTTATAAACGTAGGCTTGAAAGTAACATCAGTCTTCTTATTAAAATAGTAACTTCATGGTTCAAGAATTTTTTTAACACAAACTGTCTTCGCAGTACAAAAATGCATAAACGATTAATTCTACAAAATATCAACAGGACCCCCTCGTTACCCAAGAGGTCCATATATATATATTTATCTAATTCTACCCTAGTATATGATCATAAATGTCGATCCTCTTAATCAGGGCTTCTGCTAGAACTTAGGGAGATATGAGCGTTGAGCCCCTATGTTATCTGCAGTCCTCGAGCTTTGACTCTCGTAGATACCTCAAGACCTTCACGCCCTGTTTATGCCTGCTCATTCCAGGGTTAGCATGTGGAAAAACGATTTTAACATAAAAAGAATAATCTCTAAACATCCTTATTAAATAATCAAAGTAAATACATTTTCCCACAAAACAGGTGTATTTCCTTCATCATATCTTGTGCTTTACTATGGCAAAAAGGCTATAGGATACGTATAATTTGGGCTCATCAGTGGCCATATCCTTGTAGTCCATCATTCCGAACCTCTTCAGAATCTCCACTGCATACTTCCCTTGTCCAAGGAATATCTCATCCGCATTCTGCTACACCTCCATGCCTAGGAAATAGTGCATCATACCCAGGTCCTTCATCTTGAAATCTGCGACAAGTTTCCTCTTCGTGTCTGCAATGAGCCCATCCTCCCCTGTTACAAATAGGTCATCTACATAGAGAAGAAGTATCACAAGATTTCCCACTTCAACCTTGTAGTAAAGGTTGGAATCTTATTTACTCTTGGTAAATCCCAAGCTCATCAGGAACTATCCATCCTGACGTACCATGTCCTGGGTGCCTGGTTCAATCCGTACAAGGACTTCTTCAATTTGCACACATGTGTCTACCTATCATGTGTCTCAAAACCAAGTGGTTGCTCCATGTACACTTACTCTTATACTACACCATTCAAGAACATTGTATTGACATCCATCTGGTGTACCTTCTATTTCATCACTACAGCCAATGCAAGTACTGATCTGATGGAAGTGTATTTGGATACAGGTGCAAATGTCTCCTCATAATATATGCCTTCCTTCTGGGAGAAGCCATGTGCCACAAACCTTGCCTTGTGTTTCTCGATGCTTCCATATGCAACATGCTTGATCTTGTAGATCCACTTCGAAGTCACAACAGACTTCCCTTCTCGTCTCAGAACTACCTCCCAGACATCATTCTTCATGATCGACTAGTAGTCCTCGATCATGGCATCCTTCCATTATCTCTTCTCTGCCAGTTCCTCATTCTTGGAAGGCTCTTTGTTAATGATGTCACACAACAGGGATACATAGTTGGAGTATGGCCTAGGTCTCTTACTTTCTCTGTGCATTCCCTCTAGAGTGCCATACTTCTCTGCACATTGTATTGCTTCTCATAGCCATGCTGGTTTCCTCTTGTGGGACGTCTTCTCTCAAGGTGTATCTACAGGTTTTATGGTTCTTCCATCTCGCGATCTTCATTATCTTCAGGAATCGCTTCTTCCATTACTACATCCATGATCCTGGAAACTTCAGGATCTTCAATGTATTCAACAAGTAACTTTCTGGATTTGTTGTAGGTTGAGCCTTCTCAAATGTCATGTCCCTACTGATGTCTATATTCTTGAATCCCGGGAATTATATTCGGTATGACATCAAGCTTTCACTCCATCCTACTAATATACCCTTCTTTCTTGATGGATATAGATTCGTCCTCTTCTCCTTTGGATGTGTATGTATAAAGGGAAGCCAAATATCCTGAGATGGCTAAATTCTGGTTTCTCTTCGGAGAACACTTCTTCTGGAGTCTTGTTATCCAGTACTCTATAAGGAGTATGATTCTGTACATACACAACTGTCCTCGCAGCTTATGCCCATAGGTGCATCAGAAGATCCTGGTCATGAAGCATTGATCTTGCTACTTCCATTATTGTTTTATTCTTTCTTTCTCCAATACCATTCTATTGTGGATTGTATGGAGTGGTCAACTCCCTCTAAATCCTAGATTCTTTGCATAGGCTCTTGAAATATTCTAATGTGAAATCTCCTCCATTATCTGATTGAAAGGTCTTGTTGGCTTACTACTTATTTTCTTAACTTTCTCTTATAGACCCAGGTCTTGCGTAGTTATGGGCCAATAACGCCACTTCTTCACCGGCCCTTTTGGAAACAATCTGCGAACAGACTAAGGTCTCACCTGAGGCGAAGCTATGGGGGATTATAGAAGTAGGTTTCTGTAACTAGGTGATGCGCACTTAGGAACTGATGTGTGCGAAGTCCTTCATAATTACCATATACTAGAGGTTACTGCGCACTTCACAAACTCATACAACATGAATAAATACAGTGAACAACGCAACTTCAAGACCGCACTTCCAGGGATTCACACTTAACATAGACTTCACTGACTTAGTGTTTACCCAAATACTCATGCATTCAACATATTCAGAAACACTTGTTCATTCTACCATATGTGCTCAATACTTAGCATATTCTTCTCATTCATCAACATATGAACATATATATGAAAGTGTGAATACATGTAAATATAAGTTTGAACATAACTTAAGCAAAACATACACAATCACACATTCAATCACATAACACACGTATTTACGTGGTTCACCCCCAGGATGGGAGCTATGTCCATGAGAATTGTTGTTGATATTAATGGGAAGGGTTCAATAGTTCCAGTTTGCACACTCAGCTGCAGACTCTTCTCTCTATAGTAGGCCTTTGCGCACACAGCTGCAGAGCCTCTTTCTCTCTAAAATGGGTCTCTGCGTACATAGCTGCAGAGCCTCTTACAATGATTATAAAAAGAGTTTAATGTCTATCAAGATCACAAAAAGATCAATCAAGTTCAATCAGAGATCAACCTTCCCTTACAAAAATTCCCTTTTTATAGATCGTGCCCGAAGGTCACGTATTTACAATGACTGTGGGCCAGAAATCCCCCCAAAATGGCGTGGTCACTCCGCTAACCCGGCCTGTCATAGTCGATAGTGACTTTACATGCCTTCGTCTGCCTTACTGTGCCGCCTTTGGATCTAACGAATCTTCTAACATCTACAGTTATGACTGCGCGGGTGCGACTGTGCTCTGGCACGTCCCTTTCATCCGCTCTGGCTTCATCTGTCACTGTCGGCCCTCCGTTCTACTTCCAACGGTCTTAGTACCTTGCATGTACTTTAGTGCTAGGTCACTTTCAACCAGTTCCACACTGCTCCTTACCCATCTCCCGGGAGTTATGGAGTCCCTTACCCAAAATAGGTCTCTACATCGACTTTTCCTTTCCTGTACATTGCTTCCAAAAATAGCTGTTGTACTGGCACTCCTTATCAGCAAAACTGTGCCACGCTCGACTTCACATTCCTACTGCGGTTTCCTTCACTTCGCAGTGCCCAAAAATGTGTAACTTGGGCCATTTTACAAGGCCCCTAACACTTACTCATGGATCGTCTCTGGTCCGCTTTGCTCTTGTTGTACGTCCTCAGCAGGATTCAATTTTTCAGTGAAGTCTTGAAGAGTTGCGCTTAGCTTCGCAACTTCTTCCTTTGTCTCTTGCTCGAAGTCTTTAACAGTTTCCAACATCTCCACTAAGACCTCTTCCTGAGCATATTCCTGAACTTTCTTCTCCATTGCATGGAGTTCCTGTAGTTTATCTTCAATCAGATCAGTGAGGGCGAGTTCCTCTTCCTATATTGGTTGCAGTCTTGTTGAAGTCTCAGTCTCCCTGTCCCGCAAAACTTTAAGTTCTCTTTGTAAGTCCTTGACTTGCACAAACTTTTGGATTTTCTCTCTAGGCTTTAAGGTCTTCATGGCTGCATTCACAGTGTCCAACTCTTCCTGTCACTGGTTCAAGTCATCCTCAATCTGCTGTAGGGAGGGGTCGTCTTGCAGCGTAGTCCATAGCCTGAGTTGCTTCGTCCAACAAGTGTTGACATTTTGATACTTCAGCAGAGATACTTTCTATTGAGGCTCTAAGTGCTTCAACTCTTTCTTCTCCCATGCCTGGTGGTGTACTCGGTGGCTTTTGAGTTGCAAGGTTAGCAACCTCTTCTTTGTGGGAAATCTCCATGTCCACCATCTCTTCTTTCAGACTGCTTTCCACCTTGCCAATCTATACTATTGTATCCTCCAACTCCAGTTGTGCTTTGCATTCTCGTATCTGTGCCCAGACAGTAGCAAATGTGTCTTCCATCCTTCTTCGCTTTTCCTTATCCCTGGATATCTCTCTAGTCTTCTACGCACATTCATCTGTTAGTGCTTTATAGATTTCTTCCAGGTGTAAGTTTTGGTTGTAAGAGATGATGTCTCTATCTCTTATTTCTTCGACAACCTACAGATGTAGGTCATGTAACCCCTCCATTGGTAGCATGCCAATGTTATTGTCAATGTGCTCTTCCTACTTCGCACCTTCAGCCATCTCATCACTTGGAAAAATGATGCTGAGTGGTTTCATTCAGATGAGGTGTGGTTTCATTGTCTCGGTCAGTGGCCTTCTTCTTCATTGACTAGATTCACCGGTCTTGCCTTCTGAATCAGATTCGCGAACCAGTTCCTATTGGACTTGCTCGATCTTTGCAACCATAAGCTTAAGCTGTGCAAGGTTCTGGATCAACTGCACTTGTGCCTCTTCGTTCTTGCTATCTTTTATAGCGACCGCCTCCTCCTGATTCTCTCCTACACACAGAGCAATGTGGTCGTAGTCGTCGCCCTGCAACTACGCTCCTGGGTTGGTCTTGGTTGCCTTCATCTTCTTCCTTGGTCCTTTATCTAGCTTCGAACCTTCAGGGTCCTTTCTTTTCTCCCCTTTCTATACTTCAGTGGTGTCTATTTCTACCTCCTCCTCAACTGGTGTAGGTTTCTGTGAGCTGTCTTCTGTCATGGTGGCCAGTCTTCCATGGCGAGCTCAATCCTTTGTGCATCCAATTAGTAATACATACAGAACCATACTGGGTTCTGCTTTTCGTCCCTTGGCTGAATATAGATGGAATGTAATCAGCCTTGAAGATCATCATCTGGAGATATAGAGTCGTGGTATCTTTTGAAATGCGTGGAGTGCACTGTATTACATCGCATAGCTGGCCATGGTAAGTTTTGAACTGCACATTACTTACGCAGTGTCATTTCGGCCGCGCGTTTTCCCACATATTGGCATACTTCGCAGCTCGACAATCTCCCGTTATCATTGGAAGATTGTGCTGGTGCAAAGGCTCCTTCCAACCTATAAAAGCAATCAGTATCAGCAGCCAAGTGTAGTGAAATGCGCTGCCTGTCTCCTGAGTTTTGCAAACATCATCCAGAAACTCGTTCAAAAAATACCCTGCCCATTTGTAGGGTCATCCATCCTTGGCCTTCGCAGCGAGAATAATTGTTGTGGCTGAAACTTCTGCCGGTCTACACTTTCACAAAATCCTTCCTGAGAGCAGCTGGATGGTGAACTTTCTAGCTTTGTCTTCAATTTCATCTGTGATAAAGCCTCATTTCCCCTTCATTATTTTATATTCTTCTTTCACCTGCTTTGCAAGTTCCTTGTCCTTTGCTTTTCCCACAAACTCATCTTTGGGGTCCTCACGTCACTTGCTGAGGTGAGTGATGTTGTAGATTAGATCAACATTAATATCAATCCTGCGTTCAAGCCACATGTTTCCCTGGTGCGTTGTTGGAGGGGCCTAGGTCGGCCTGTCGACTAGGCCCTCTGGCCGACCATTCTGCAGCATATGTCGACTAGTCGCATCGACTAGTATGGGTTGGGTCGGTTGGATAAACCGACAGACAGTTATGTAACTGTATCTGCACATATATATCTAGGCTGGTGAGCCGATAGGGAAGTAGAGATTGATTCTATCATATTGTTCTGCTATTGTTGGTTAATACAAAGACTATTCTCTCTATCTATCTCGTCTCTTGTATCTGTGTCAATGTGTATGCTTGCTTATATTGTGTAATGTATCTATGATAACTATGTGAACCGTAGGATTACAACATCTGGTGCCGTTGCCATCTTCTTCTGGTCTGGGTGATAGCAACAGCAGTGGAAGCCGGTTTGAACCTGCAAAATATCGTGAGGAGAAAGAACACTGAAAGAAATGCTCAAAAAAGATGATGTTGTGTGATCGAATCTTAAGGAAATCGTGCAATGTTCGTTGAAGAAACCTGCAAGAAAATACAAATATATACCCAAGAAAGTGCGTGTGAGATGTTTGAAGCCTGCACGAAGAAGCTGAACAGAGCAACATAAGCAATCCACTGGCTTGAATAAGTCTGCCCGACTAGAGCGTTGGAATCAAAATATCTAAACCTATCGAGCATTGGAAGCATGGCTGAGACTGGTCGCATCGACCGTTTGCATGCTTGTCGACCCATCGATTTCGGAGAAGACGTCGACTGACATGACAAACTCGATCAAAGTAGTAATCCGACACTTGTTAACCGAATCTCACATCCGATCTATCTATGGATAACGCAGATGACCGATGTTCGATGGAAAATTACCGATCTTATCAAAGATCAAGGATATCGATCTATCATTCGAAGCACAATTGGAAGATAACGCAATCAAGATCACCTATGTTTTGACTGCAAAGGGAGGACTGTGCCAAAGCAGTCGGCGTCAAGCAACCGACCATTTCAGTGGATCAGAAGCCAACCGTTCCAGTTGATACGTAGCCGACTAGGTGAGATTGGAGTAGCTCATCGTCGGTCGATGCTTATTGTCAAGATGTTGGTCGATCGCGTTCCTTCGAATTTTAGCCAGATCTCTACATTGTGAAGTTTGATTGCCAGAAAATATCCGTTGACTGCCATATACTTATGGACTGCCAATTTTTATTTTATTTTATTTTAGTCAAAATACATAGTCATCATCTAGGGAAGCCCGTCGGTAAAGTTTTAGGATGTCGACCAATGCGGCCGACCATGAAATAAATCAAATTTCCTATTGTTAGTGTCATGAACGCCTAAAGGGAACGAGTGTCCTCAATGAGAATACCATTGACTCATTGAAATAATGTTTGATGTCTTTTGAAAATGTGGTCGAGAGTTGGTCAATTTTAAAATATGATTGGAATGTCAATGTCGACATATTATTAAAGTTGCTTTGTATTTTATTCGATATGCAAAAGATGAAAAAGTATGAAAAAGTGTCGGGTCATTGGAAATAAGTCGAAAAAAAGGGATGTTAAAAGCTTATTTGAACCATGTATATTCATAAAAGTTGTAAATCTAGTCGGTTTCTTGTTGACTAGTGTCATTCATGTCGAGTCAAGTACATGATATCGACTCAAGTAAGTCATGTCGAGTCGAGTAGAGTCAACTCGACCAATATCAGTCGGTATCCACCATAAGCAACAACGACACATTCAAAACTTGCAGGAAGCCTCACAACAGCAAAGTCTACGAAAACCATGTATTTCAAGAAGAAGACATCTATACCACACAGAGAAAGTGCTTCACGTTTAATAATGACAAAAGAACAGTTAAATTGATCAAGCCCCCCGACGCTAACACACATAAACATCTATTCAATGTCATTTCAGAGGTTTTTCAGGAAGATGGTAAGTTGGTGCAATGGCAGAGCGACGAAGCCCAGAAGTTCCTGGACCGTGGAAGAGAATCGGCAGGAAGGGTGAGAAGGTTCGATTGGCCACTACCAGACTGTTGACAGAGACTAAAGGAATTGCAGTTCGTGGTTGTTCATGTTTCTTTGGGATGAAGAAATATTTTGAGGTGGGGGAGATGTTGGAGGGGACCCTTCGGGTTCCTTAATTGTCATTAGTTACTTATGTAATAGTATAGTTAAAGAATCCGTTGGAGCAGGTGAAACCGCTCCAACCTCATGTAACATGTATAAATAACTGTCTCTGCTGAAGTAAGGTGCGCACCACAGGTTTCCCTGGCGCATGCACGATAGTAAGGTGTGCACCACCATGGTACATTTCAGACTTCGCTCGAATCCAGGGTATGCGCATGAGATTCAGTGGTCTTGATGGGACCAACAACTTTAGCCAATCCTGCGCAACAATGATAGTCTTTCCAGATTTCGGATCCTCCCCTCAACACATGTACTAGTCAGCTTGAAACTGTAGATACTTAGTCTCTTTCAGGTTTTTTGCTTCTAGGATATTATGGTCATCAAACTTGCATCCTTCGATCTTACTGAGTAAGTTCCCACGGATTTCCACATGGCTGTAAATCGACGGTACTGGAATTTCATACTGTGTGTTTTTATATAGGGTAACTTCTGGTGCGTCATGATTTCTGGGTGGGATGTATTCATGCATGAGGTAGATGGGTCTCTCTCCTAATGGCGATGGAAGTATAGGTTTTGGCTTCCCTTGCGCCTTCGTCTTCTCAGGTTCCTTAAGGGGTCCCTTATCCTTTCGCTGCATCTTTGTTATGGTGCGCAGTGAGGTTCGTGATGGTGCACCTTTTTCTGAGACAGACCTTTTAACAGGTGTTTACATCAACCCCTCCAACTCGGAGTGTTTAAAGTCTCTCATAGCCTGCTCAACTAAATATTGTTCATACATTCACCTGTAAATTGCTCGGTATGCCCTCGAGATTGCTCAACACTTACTGGAAAAGATGAGACTGCTTTTGTGGGAAGATTGAAAACTTTCGGTAAAGCTCACAAGTTTGGGCTTAGCGGTATTTATAGGCACAGCTAGACTTGAGGCGTGCCCATAAACAACTAGATATACATTAAATGTCATGACCGCTAGCCAAATCCACCGAGGATCTTGGTCCTTTCCTTCATTAAATGCTTCAGAACGACTAAATTTGCGTTAAATGCACAAGCGGCCATCGGCAAAATCACTGTATAATGGCTAGTTTTTCGACCGACATTTTAACGGCTAGTTTCTTGGAACTGCACTCAACGCTCTGACAAAAATACTTTTGCGTGGTCCCACTGCGCACTTGTGCTCCTTCATATTTAACTTCGCAATTGCTCATCCTCTTTATACTTCGCATCGCAGCTTCTCATGTGCACTTCAAATCCGGATTCCTACATACACTATGCATCCCTATCTTGACTTCGCAATTCAACTTCCTTGGCGTCCTTCTCAGTGCATCTTTGTGTTCTACAAACACTTCGCATTTGATCAATAAATTGCGTGTAGATTCTTATTCTTGTATTCTTAGTGTCCAATTTCAATTGCACTTGACACTTAGAATTTTCTTCACTTTTGATCACTGAGGGTCGAGCGAAGTAGGACTATCCCTGTAGGGTTTTAGTCTACTTCCATTAATCAGACTTGGTTTTAGAAGTATTTCAAAGCTGAATGGTCAGTAAAAATGGAAAAGTGTGCACCCAACAAATAGTGTCTGAAATTTTTCAATGCATATACCATAGCTAATCCTTCTCTTTCTATCATGGTATAGTTTTTTTTCCACTGAGAACAACTTTCTTCTTGAAAACGCGATAGGATGGTCAATGCCTCTCTCACCTGGCTGAGCTAGCACAATGCTAAGTGCAATGGATGAAGCATATACATGTACCTGGAATGAATTGCTCCAATCCAGAAAAAATAAGATAGGCGTAGTTACCATCCTATCTTTCAATGTGTCTAGTCCTTGTTGATAGTCCTCAGTCCAGATGAACTTTGCTTCTTTTTTCAACAAATTTTCCATAAGCGCAGTTATCTTTGCATATCCTTTAATGAATTTCCTGTAGTAACCTGTATGTCCCAATGTGGTGCATAGTTTCATTACTAAGTTAGGTGCTGGAAAATTCACAATAACTGTGATTTTTGCCGGATCAATCATCAATCCCTGTTTGCAAACAATGTGTCCCAGCAGAATTCCATAGGGCACACAGAAAACACTTTTCTTCAAGTTCAACGAGCTTTGATGTTGTCTACACTTCGCTAACACCAGTCTTAAACTAAAAAAATGGTTCTTCAGTAATCCAGATACTGTCCAATCATCAAAATATACCTCTAAGAATTTATGGATAAAGTCCTTAAATGCAACAACGACCACTCTGGAGAAAATAGCAGGTGCGTTCTTCAGGACAAAGGGAATAACTGTGTACTCGAACGAGCCCCATTATGTGGAAAATGTGGTCATGTTCCTATCTGCTGTATCTATTTGGATCTGATGATATCCCGAAAATCTGTTAGTGAAAGAATATGCCTCATTCCCTCCAACATTTTCTAGCACTTCATCTGTGAATGGAGTTGGGAACGAATCATGTAGCGATGCGTCATTCAACTTTCTCAGATCTACGTAGATCCTAATATCACCTTTTGTTTTCTTTTCCTGGATAACCCTGGGACTTATCGATTATGATTCTTCTACAAGTTCAACGATTCCTGCATTGAGCATCTTATCCAATTCCGCTTTTACTCTTTCTTTATACCTTGGATTAAGTCGATAAGGTCTCTATTTTATGGGCTTCACATCTGGCTTGAGAGGTATCTTCATGACTCCCAAGTTGCCTAAAATACCTTTCATTTAGGAAAACTTTGATGGAAATAAGTCTTCATATTCACATAGTAAATCCGCTATCTGCGCAACCGTTTCCTCATCCCAGTAATCTCCTATAGAAGCAAACTTCGGTTCATCAGTAGTTCCAAAGTTTAATTTCCTAGTTTTCACAGGATTGCTCAAATCTGGGATTTCCAATGGTGGTCCTTCAACTTCATGATGTCCTTCTTATTCGGGTATGTTAACATTACGCGGATCATCATCTTCTTCGCTTTCCTCTTTGTATTCGTCTAATGCGAAGTTATAACATTCCAAGGCATCTTCTATCTATGTTTCCCATTCCGGTTGTTGATACACAGGTGTTGATGTGTCACGAAATACCTTCTTTTTGATAACCTGTAATGTCTCATTTATACTTAGGAATTCATCCTCAAAGCTGAAACTTGCGGTGAAATTCTTATTCATGGCAGACCATTCTATTGTCTCTCTATGAAGTTCTATATCTGTGTACCAATTCTATGGAATCTGTTCCAGTGTATGTACAAAGATAAGGACCCATTCTTCTTGCGGTATCTTCGTCCATGCTTTGATGCAAAGGTCTATGTGATCCCTAGGATCCGTTTTTACAATGTACTTCACCTGTACATAGTTATTCTGTTCTACAAATCTAATCTGCATCATGTGCTTACATTGTTCCCATGTTGTTAGATTATGCTTATGCGTAGCCCACCATCTAGCAGGTGTGGCGCGGAATGTTGTATGTAATGCAGTTAACTTATATTCATCTAAAACTGATATAGTATATTCTTGAAAAAATGAATGAATATTATTCAAACAATCATAATAAGGGATGGGACTTACCTCTGTGCTGATCCAACGCAGTGATCTAGTGAGATGCACACATCTTCTTGCTGATACTTCATGCATTCTGCTTTGCTAGTTCTCCAGTCCTGCTTCTGAGTCTAATATGCAAGAACTGTCACATCGCCAACTCAAGGTTCCATCATCCATTGGGTTGACGTAGTGTGCCTGATTTGCTGTCATCTTGAAGATATGATCCAGATCTTGAGCTCGACATTCTTCTCTGATAAGTTCAATGTATCTGTGTCCTTGTGCAGGGTCTAAAGGTGCGATGACCCTGATATCTTTTCCTTGAAATATCATCTATTTCTTTTTCAAATTGATAATCGTGAGGTTATCAATCTCCCAATATATCCCCAATAGTGCAGGATATGGGTTATTGTCATTTATAATTTCAATAACCTCGAAGTCTGCATGACTTCGCACTCCATCAATGTCAACTAGGACACTTGATAATCTTCCAAATGGTATAACCTTCTGTTGATTTGCTAGTCTCAACTGTATTGGTGACCATGATAACTTTGGTTTCCCCATTTGTTCCCATGTCTACTTCATCAATACGTTCACTCCTGATCCTAAATCGAGGATAATGTTATCCATTTCGAATTCTCCGATCTGCACAGTTAGCCTCATTTCTCTGTCAGTTCTCTTGTGACTCTTAATCTGATGAACCGCTCTGTGTGTTTCATTCACCACATTGCGCTGTTCATAATGACTCAGCAAGCTTTGTAGTTCTTCTAAGGAATTCTCGTGTTTTAATAACTTCAAGCAGCTCTATAAAAGCTATGCAATAGGACTCACCGGGTCTGTTGCAGTTCGTGATTGATCATACAAGGCTGGCATATCCCTCACAGTTGCAGTCTCACTTCACAACTGGATTCTTGGAGTTACAGGTGCTGGTTCTTTAAAGGTTTCCCTTGCCTCCATGAATACTTATTTTTCTTTGTGTAGGTTGAACTCCGGTGTTTTTCTAGTCACTTTTCTTATCCAATCCCCTTCAGTAGGATTCTTCCTGGCATGGTAATCCCCTAAAGTTGAAGCTCCTTAAGTTCTTTGATATTCACCTGTGGTAGCTCCACTTCACGTCACAACATTGATGTTACAATCTGTATTCCTCTTTTCTGTTGCGATCATCTGTACGTTCAAATTTTGTCCCTCTTGCCTTCTTTCCTGCATTTTTGCTTGCAAAACAGGGAATTCTTCAATGACATGATCAAATGAATTACAATATTTACAAGTTGTAGAAGCATTTGTGCAATATATGGATAAATGTCCAGGTTGACCGTAGTTATAACATACTATCTGACCTCTGCCTCTTCCTTGTCCTTTTCTAGCAATTCGTCCTCTTCCTCTGAGTCTTCCACGTCCTCTGTACGCACCTTGGTCATACTGTGCATTCACATTTTTATTCTGTGTTTCTCCTTGAACTCTGTAGACATCGTGTTTCCTTTTTATCATAATTTTGTATGCCCTACAGTGGTTATCATCATGACCTACTGATTTACAGAACGTGCAATATAAGTTCTTTGGGGTTTGCACATATTTCTGAATCAGGTAACATTCTTCTGGCGGATGTCCTCTACATCGACAGATCTCACACCATGGACCTTCTTGTTGGTTTAATGGGTTTGGCACTCCACTAACAAGGTAATCTTTAAATACAAGGAAAAGTTCCTTAGAGTGTCCTTCACCTTTACATTTTGTACATCGGATCTCTTCTCTGGTTTCTTTCCCTTTATTCATGTATTGTAGTTGTAGTGTTAGGTTTTCCAACTAGCTTTGTAAATGAACCATACTTGCGTTAGTCTCTCTGATTGGTGAAGCCTCTAGTTTCATTGCAATATCTAAAGCCTCTATCTACGAAGTAACTTTTTGTTGCATCAATGGAAACCTGATGTGTGGCAACAGCGCAACTATGAACCACTCTTGGTGCTATTGCGGTGCGATGTAAAAAATAACTTGGTCTAGCCATGCTTTGAATTTCTGGTCAAATTCCCACACTGACTCACTGGGTAACTATTTAATCTCTTTAAGCTCTGTGATACACTATGACTCAGACTTAGGTTTTTTAAATTCTCTTAGGTGTGAAGCCATGATATCCACTAGGGTCCTATTCTATCCAATAGAATACTTCATGAACCAATTCAAGGCTGTCTCTGAATGTTGTAACTAATTGCGCTTCTCTAATAGCGTCATCGTGCACTTGTTTGACGTTCCACACAGCTTCGCAAAGAAACCAATGTTGCTCTGGGTCCTCAAGACCAGTTCCTTTGAATATCGGTAGCTTGATGTCGTCTATCATTCTTCTTCTAGGTGGTGTAGTATTCTGCAATGTGTTAGGGATACTACTACTTGGTATGCTCTGAGTACTTGCTCTTGTGGTGTGACTACTATTGTTATTCTGTGAGTTAGTAGTATTTCGATCGTCAACTGAAGGTTTCTACGAAGTAATAGGCTAGTAGGGAGTTGATCTGGGTTCTTCTTCGCTATCAGTCTCATCCTAATATGAGTCCCTATTACTTCCTAACTCAGTCTCTAGATAAGTGCGAGGTTCATGTTCTTTAAACCTCTTTTCGGTATTAAACTTATATCTTTTACTGCTTCTTAATGTGTAGGTATCTTCTTCAGTGTCGCTGTATGTGTTACTGAACATTACAGATGCAATTTCCTAATGCTTTTATTACATTCTTAAGACACCTTTCTCTTCTGACAATATTTTAATATACAGACTGAGATTGTTCAGGTACTTGCGTTTGAATCCTTTGAAGAAATCGGCCTCTGCTGCGCTGTAAGACTTCCGAGTGTCCATATAAAATTCTGTCACGTAGTCCTCTAGTATACTATCTAGCTAGAATTCCACTGCTCTTTAGATCAGGCTATCCACTACTTTGAGTCTTTGAATCAGTTCCGAAGTCCACTTTGTAGGTTCTCCACCTTGATAACAGTTTTTCCACTCTACTAGTCTTGCTAGCCAGTGATATAGATCGTTACTGAAGAATGCAAAGAAAAATTCGTAAATATCGGATTATAGGTATCTATGCAGCCATTCAACATTGGAGAAATGCGGATGTCTGTTCTCCTTTCTTGCAAACTCATTTTTTGTATTATCCACCCGATTCTGTATTTTTGTCCTCTCGGGATTCCAATATTTAGAACACATCACCAGTTCAAGCGCGGCAATGGAACCATTTGCTAGCTTACTACTTCTTTTCTAAAATCTCTCTTACAGACCCAGGTTTTGTGCAGTTATGAGCCAACAGTGCCACTTCTTCACCGGCCCTTTCAGCAACAGTCTGCAAACTGACTAAGGTATCACCTGAGGTGAAGCTATGGGGGATTACAAAGCAGGTTTCTATAACTAGGTGATGCGCGCTTAGGAACTGATGTGCGAGAAGTCCTTCTGAATTTGCATATACCGGAGGTTATTGCACACTTTACGGGACTGCGCACTTCACAAACTCATCCAACATGAAGAAATACAATGCATAGTGCAACTTCAAAACTGCGATTCTAGGGATTCGCACTTAACACAGACTTCGCTGACTTAGTGTTTACCCAAATACTCATGCATTCAACATATTCAGAAAAACTTGTTCATTGTACCATATGTGCTCAATACTTAGCATATTATTCTCATTCATCAACATATGAACATATATATGAAAGTGTGAATACATGTAAATATAAGTCTAAACATAACTAAAGCAAAACATACACAATCACATATTCAATCACACAACACAGGTATTTACGTGGTTCACCCCCAGGATGGGAGCTACCTCCACGGGAACCATTGTTGATATTAATGGGAAGGGTCCAACAGTTCCAGACTGTTCACTCAGCTGCAGACTCTTCTCTCTATAGTAGGCCTCTGTGCACACAGTTGCAGAGCCTCTTTATCTCTAAAATGGGTCTCTGTGCACACAAATGTAGAGCCTCTTATAATGCTTATCAAAAGAGATTAATGTCTATCAAGATCACAGAAATCTCAATCCAATTCAATCAGAGATCAACCCTTCCCTTACAAAAATTCCCTTTTTATAGATCATACCTGAAGGTCATGCCTTTAGAATGACTGTGGGCCAAAAATCCCCCCAAAATGATGTTGTCACTCTGCTAACCCGACCTCTCATAGTCGACAGTGACTTTACATGCCTTTGTTTGCCTTACTGTGCCGCCTTTGGCTCTGACAAATCTTCTGATAGTTGCAGTTCTGACTGTGCGGCTGCAACTATGCTTTCGCATGTCCCTTTCAACCGCTCTAGCTTCATCTGTCACTGTCTGCCCGCCGTTCTACTTCCAATTGTCTTAGTACCCTACCTGTACTTTAGTGACAGGTCAATTTCCACCAGTTCCACGCCGCTCCTTACCCAAATCCCGGGAGTTATGGAGTCACTTACCCAAATTAGGTCACCATAATGACTTCGCCTTGCCTGTACTTTGCTTCCAAAAATAGTTGTTTTGTTGGCCCTCCATATCAGTCAAACTGCGCCACAATGGAATTTGCATTCCTACTGCGATTTCCTTCACTTGAGGATGCCAAACACTGTGTTACTTGGGCCACGCCCAACAGGACTTTATTCTTTTCTCCGTGTGGTTCTCAATCAAGGATTTGAATTCCTTGAACTTCCTGAATACTTCACCTTTACTCTTCAAGAAGTATATCCAAGTCTTATGGGAAAATTCATCAATAAATTAAACATAATATACATACCTACTCAATTAACTAGATGACATAGGACCACATACATTGGAGTGGATGATTTCCAATATTCCTTTAGCTTTGCTCTCGCTACTTGGAAATGCCTTCTTCATGTTCTTTCCCTTTGCACATCCTTTGCAAATGCCTTCATGATTCGACTGGATTTCTAGAATTCCTTAAACTTATTTGCTTGCAATGGGTAGTGCTCTATAGTGCACATGTGCAAGCCTTCTATGCCATAATTCACTTGGCTCCATGGATTCATGGTGTCGGGATATTCCTATACTCCATCCTAGTCCTACTAGCATTATCCATTTTTGCATTTTCAGTCATGCATGAATTTTGCATGCAGTCATGATTTTACATGCATCCCAGTCATTAGTCCCAGCACCTAGCCCTCAGTTAGCTAGCCCCGTGAGCTTCTTTCTGATCAATTTTAGCCCTCCTAGTGCTTAGTGTGCCATACATGCAATTGCATGCATCCCATGCTCCCTCTCTCACCTACCACTCAGTTGCACTTCAGTTAGTTGAGTTATCTTTAGATCTTTCCTTGATTTAAGGCTAGATTGACTCTCAACTGACTGTATCAATCCGATGGACCTCTAGTGAGGCTAGAATGCCTATTATGACTTCAATTAGCTCCTCATGTGCCCTCCATTGAGCCTCCTTCATTTAGTTAGTGCTTCCATGTGCTAGTTACACCTACCACACTCAGTTAGACTTAGTTTGACATCTAGTTGACAGTTACTTGTGCATTGATGACTCCATTGATGATGACCAGGACTCCTAGTTGTGCTTTGATGACACTCCATTGATATGATGATCACTCCATGAAGGCTAATTCAAATTTCCACCTTGGCATTTGAATCCTCTCACCATTGTATTATTTATTTGTCCATATTTTGATTAATGAGTAAGTGTGTGTGACGTTATTCTACTTCTATCCGAGTTCTACTGTATCATAATTCTGTTGCTCCTTTACACTACATTGACCACTCTTCTTCTATTTTCCTGCTTAATCTTAATCTTTCTTGTGAGGTATACATCAGCTCTTAGATCTACTATGAGGATTTTCACATGGTATCAGAGCATGTTGAGAGTATAGTCTATTTCCATTCCTGAGAGTTTTTTGCACGTTATTATCAAGATTTTGAGTGCAACAGTTTCTACACTTTTGTAGCAGTAGAAGTTGCAGACATTTTCTATTGTTTTTTGTAGGTCTTCTGAAACAGATTCCATGAATTCAGAAGAAATTACTCCTCTTTCTCCATTCAACTATGATGAATGGAAACCACAGATGATAGCACATTTGAAGAGACATGGTCTCTTTGATTATTGTTTTGAAAGAGAGTTCGAATCCTTTAAAGAAGAGAATGACTGGTTAAATGAAGGTGACAGAGCCTCTGCAGCCATGATGTTTGTTATGTCTCGATGCATGGTACAACATTTCTTTTCTTCTGAATTTCCAAAAGAGCTATGGGCCCATCTGGATGAAATATTTGGCAAACAGAATGAAGGGATTGGTCCAAACCATTTCGAGAGCAAGCCCACTGTTGCATTCTCCCTCCTTGATGATCTCTCTGATCATGAATCAGTATCAAACATATCTCATATTGAAGTTGTCCACAAAGACGAAGAACTTGCAGATTCTACACTCATGCTCCAAATTTCTTCTATTTCGAATTATGTGCCAGCTCACACTCTAGAAACTGCAGAGGTTCTTAAATCCTCTCTTGCACAAGAGTCTGTTGGTTTGCATCATGATCTATTGAATGTTTCAGAGGTCAAATCAGCCATTGGAGGCAATACATTTGCTCTCCTTAATCAATCACCTCTTATTTACTACTGTAAGATCATTTTTTCATGCTTTCAGAAGTTTATTGAAGATGAAGGCCATTGCCATTCGCTTGGGATAATTTCTCATGCACTTCATGGTTTTGATATCACCTCTAATGGTTCAAAGGATATCTTAAGAAACCATTCTTCAATTCTTGGATATGATTTGGATTCAAAGCATCCACTATCATGTGATGGTTCTTTTGGGCATAATCTCACCTACGATGGTTCGAAGGAGAAAACAAAAGACTATCTACACATTCATGGTTTTGATCCTACCTCAGCTAATTCTAATCACAGGTTCTAGGATCATCCTCATACTTTTGGATTTGTTCTCATCACATTCCATCTGAAGAGCAAGTACAATCACATGCTTTTTGAGCATGATCCACTTCCTCCCAAGAAGAAGATACCTCCAGACATATGACCAAGCATCACACCTGCTTGAGTTTGGAGCATTTACTTTTGGTGTGCCTTACAGTCTATTTTGAGGGGGGATATTTTACCCATGAGTTTTTCCCCATTTCCTCAATTTATTGACTATTGTTATTATTCATTGTATTGGGTGACCTTTGGTCTCAGTTACCAGGGCCCAGGATGGATTAAGGGGGGCTGTTGGGATATTTTCTTGCTCCATCCTAGTCCTACCAGCATTATCCATTTTTGTATTTTTCAGTCATGCATGCATGCATGCAATTGCATGCATCCTAGTCATCAGTCCTAGCTCCTAGCACTTTTAGATGCCAAAACTGGTTCATGGAGATGGCTCGCCTAGGGTTTGTTAGAGAAACCCTAATTTTTCAAACTTGGAATTTGAAACTTCTGATTGGATAGATATATTCACCTTCTCAAGACAATTTTCCCAATATACTCACTTCCCCAAATCAGTGAACATAAACTCAAAATAGCTGATGCCCTAGTTTTCCTTCGGCAGCAGTGACGAGCCAAAAAATGAAAATTCTCAGAATCCAATTCTGCTTCGACAGAAATATGCGCCCTCCTAGGGTGAATTATCCTAGCCTACTTTCATTGATGATATGTGGAGAGAAGTCCAAAAATTAAGAATCCCTAGGTTCCGTAGTTGCACAATGTCTTCTTTTCAGGTTAGCTCTGATACCATATTAGATTTTCTACTTTTAATCAATATTTATCTAGGATCTTAACTGAAAGAATAGCATGCACAACAACAAAAAAATAGACACAAAGAATTTCCTTGGGGAAACCATGAAGGAGAAAACCCCACAACTTCCTCAGAGACAGAATCATCACCAATACAATATCACAAAACTAAAACCCCAAAACAAAGATGGTCTTCTCCAACTCCTCTTCTTTTCCTCCTATGCGAACTTGTCGTCTCTCTCACTAATGTGAAATTGTGAGTGAGTGTTTGTTTTCAAATGAGATATCTCCACTCTCTATTTATACTTTATCTTTCACTTCAATTTTCACTTACTAGGTCGGCCCTAGCTATACCTGACTGGGCCGAATTCTCTAGGGGACTCAATGACCCTAATATAACTGACTCTATGGGGGCCTAATTCCCTGACTTACAATGGAATATTTACCTCAATGACTTTACATGACCAAATGTAATAATGACATCCCCGACCAGAGGAATAAACATTTCCATCTGGGGTACGAATAAAATACAATAATAATAACAATATAAAATACAAGTGAATATCTTCCAAAGTTAGAATTACATTAACACATAATAGAAAATTTCAATGATGACATACATTTGAAGCATGTTGTTGTTGATATGGCTCTTCCTGCAATAAATTATGTCCATTTCCTTGACCATCTCCCTGTACAATTTTTTGGACATCCCTACTAGCATATTTTGGATATCAACTCATTCATCCTTTGGGATTTACATAATCTTCCAAAAAAATTAAAATGACATTAAACTCTTTTTATATCGATATGAAAAGTAAATATAGCAGAATTAATATAAATAATGGAATGATTTGTAGTAGTATATACATATTCTATAAAAGCATGGGTAGGAATACTACTTTTTGAATGAATTTTTTTTGTTGTTATATGTTTTTGTTGTTGCAAGTTTGACATGTCTCATTGACCATTGCTTCGGAAACACCTCCTGTAGTTTAGATATAACCATATTCTTGGAATCACTGGATTGATTTATGTATTGTAAGTGGAAAGTATGCCTATACGTTATTTCCACTATATTCCTCATAGTTTTATAAACGTTTTCCCCCTTTCATTAACTTCCATCACCACTCTAGATTATCTAAGGACCATTTATCATAATTTACATATTCCATAATTCTTTTTTTCTTATGATGGAATTCCCTTATGTTTCTGTCAATCCCTGCAAAACATTCAACATATGTAAAATGTATTGTCTAAAACATGTTTTTTAAAACTAAACGGGTAAATTGGCATTTATAAATAGATGAAGAAAATCAAAAGCAATAAGTTACATTTTTCTAGTCCAAAAAAGAAGGTCTATAGAGCATATGGATAAGCTATTCGCCCCATATATAGTCATCCAAAATTTTATAGCTATTCCCATATAACTAGATATGACTATACTACTATATATTTTAACAAATTGTCTTGACAGTAGTTGACAAAAAATATCATAAATAGCTCAAACTAATTAGAGCTACCGACACTATTCATGATTTGATCTTCCACATTTTCTTCAACATTTTCTTTTTCTTGCTCCACTAAGCTTGACATAGTCATTGCTGCATGAATAGGTTGGTGAATAATGGAATCCTCAGTTCCCTGGTTGCCAAAGTAATCAGTGGTTCTTGATTGTTTTGCAACAAGAATACCTTCATTTTGATATATGGTGGCTTGGACAGCATCAACCTGTGCTCCATACACATGGTTTTTTCCCTCAATGTACATCATCCAAGAAGGTATCCAAGTAGGATGTTGTGCTGAGATATATCAGACAACATGAAAAGTGTCATCTAAGTGAGTGTTCAATCTAGGAAGATGTGTAGCAACCTGATGGAAATCCTCTACAAATCCATCCATTTATGAATTCATATGACATAAATGACTATGAATGTCTTTGATATATTCTCCAATATATCTTATTCCTTCAGCGAGTTATTGTAGTTTGGTCTCCAAATCCATCGTAGGCTTCATCGTTGCTAAGCAAAAACACACAAGAGATCAAGTATGACAAACTTTCCAAATTATTGACATAACATAAACCAAACCATACCAACAAATAGTCTCTTGAAGGTTCTCCTCCGCACGCCCAGATAAATATGAAACACAATATTACTTTATTGGGGCATAGGGGAATGATTCAACTACGTCTATAACCTTCAATACCATCCCCCGCACATGATACACACCAGAATTCCCTATCTTCACTCTAAAATGAGAAATACAAATGACAAATATTACATAGGAAGAAAGATAAAACAAGTCCTGAAGTTCTGTCATGTACAAACTTCCCATGGATCTGTCCATGCGCGAGATTAGTTGTTACATTGATAACTATTTTGGTGGCATGAAACGGTGATGATGAACATTAATTGAAGACATGACACTCCATCTTGAGGTTGAGGCCAACATAAATGACTTTCCCATCATACAATCCAACGGAGAGATCAGGGGCATTCAAATAGGTTACTGGGGAGACAACATGAAATTTTTTTACCCCCATTGATAAGCATGTCCCCTTTAACCATAAGTGTCGTATTATTTGTGAGAAGATAAATTGTTTTATTATTATCCCATCGCAGATGAAAGAGCTGAACTTCAGGAATTTGTGTGAGAAGGCTATGAATAAGTTGTTGTAGTTCTCCCACTCTCTTATCTTCAAGGTCTATTTTCTTTCTACCTTGGGAGATGATTAAGAGGGAGTAGCCTAGGAAGACAAGCGATTAAATGCCAAGATATATAATTCTTTTTAGTCCTTGTTAAAGAGCATATATCTTTGCTTGCTTGTTTGTGGCTTTCCCTAGGCCCCATTAAAAAACTAATAATGCATTTCATTTGGGATCTAATAGGGTCCTCCTTGCACCTTCCTTGCCAAGGATTGTTTCAAACATGTTAGTGAATATTCTTAAGTACATTTTTATTGAAAATTCAAGAAAAATTTCAGATTGATTACTTTTTTATTCACCTTATTCATTCCTCTGCAACTTTTGCATCAAGGTTTTACATTCTTCTACACTTATATTGGAAAGAATCTTATTAAGCTTCCTCATTTTTTGGATTTTCATGACACATATTAACCAATTAACATATTAGTTAAAATCATATATAATTCAAACATATTAATTTAATACAAAAATTACACAAAACATGACTTCTTCACTTTTTTGGATGTGCTCCCATCATGCAATTATAATTATTGTTCCTTGAACTCTTATTAGACATTTTCTATTAATAAGCAACATGGACCATTAAATAGAGAATCTATTGAATAAATTATCCAAATAGATTGCATAAGTTCGAATTAGAAAATTAGTCTGTCATATTGTTGCGATTTATGAATACAAATGTTCCAGTGAATTTACATCATCTATATATCGATGCATCATAATTGAATGCAAGGATAACTAAAAACAAATCCATGAATTCTTTGGTGTGATATATTTAATCTAAAGTGCCAATGAGACATATTTTCCATAGTGCACTGGATATTCCCTAAAACATTTTTTAAATAATTTATATCCAAACGGTGTGCTTTTATTACAAGCGCACTAGTGCATTATATGATAAGGATCACCACAACAAAAACTGTGAATATGATTTTGAAAAAAAAAATAGGGACATGGCTTGGATCCAATGCAATAATTGATCCCATTTCACCCAATGCCTAATATATATAGAACCACAAACCCATTAAATCTAATATGCCTAAAAAGAAAAAACCGAATTGTGAAAAAATAGAGGGAGTTTAACCCTAATGTGAAATTTTGCAGCCACATAAGACAAAAGGAAGCAACAAGAAATTAAGGTTTCTAGGGTTGAAGGTAAATATGAAATCTTTTATTTTTTCTGAATTTATTTTAAGTCTTAATAGGAACATAAATATTTATCAAGGATTGATATCAATAGTAAGAATTTACATACTTGAAATTTTTACTATGCAGAGTTTTGTTGGATTCACCATACCTTACAAATTTTGATCTTCAAAATAATCTAGTTGCACTAAAATCCACCATGGAAAGGATGGTATGCCTCACACATAAGTGAGTCATGAGTAATTCAAGGATGAAGTACAGATCCTTCCATTCAACATTTCCATGGATGGTGTCAACCCATATTCCCTCCAAAACGCCAACTATTGTGTTTTTCCTATAGTAATGATCAATAACAACACCCCCCCCCATGGTTTTCCGTGAAGAATGAAAATGTTATGTTGGATCTTATAGTCCATAGTAGAAGACGAGTGAATAATATTAATGTTTACCTACAACCATTTATCAATGAATTGCAGGAATTGTGGGAAGGTATACAAGTATACACTGTATGAAGATCCATCCCAAGAGAGAGGATTTTTGTATTGTATGGCATATGTGCATACACCACACATGATTATCTGGGTATTAGGAATTTTATTTGGTAAATATATTGATCAATTTGTTTATATTCATAATAACATTTCATTGGAATATTTAATTTGGTGCGATTGTCCTGATATTCAATGCTAACAAGATATGTATACAATAACATCATAGGTTGTGTAACAAAAGGGTATCATGGATGTAAATGTTGTGGAACTTTATGAAGGATAGGTGGTACAACCACCTATGAAATCCGGTGTATGACTACTCCAGAGTATTCCACCCAGAATAACACCCTTATAGAATAACACCATTTTCTTTCTGTGGTAAACTAGAGATAACCCAAAGGCCTGAAATAATGGCATTGACTAATTGGATTAGGGCATATGAAAGAGAGAAGGACAAGGTGATTGTATAAATGTTGGATCCAAATGAGGAACCTATGTTCGATGATACTGAATTCTTAGGAACCTATGTTTAGAAAATACCCATTGGGATGAAAAGGAAATATGTATTTTATGAGATCCCTTATTGGGAGCATCTTAATATTTAACACTTACTAAATCCCATGCATATATTTAAAAAAGTTTAATTTTATTTATGGAGTAACATATCATTGAAACAAAGTGACACAATGGCTATTAGGAGAAATATCATTTCTTGAAATACTAAAAAGAAACATTGGCCAAGACAAGAAAGTAAAAGAGAGGTTAGTCCCTCTTGGTCTTTTAAAGAACGTGATGTCCCATGGATTTTGAAGAATGTCAATATTTCTTGGAAAAGGTAGTTATATTGGGTGTGAAGGTGCCTTCTTTATATGGATCTGGTCTACAGTGCTGCTTCACTATAGAAGAAAATTTGTCGGGATTGAAATCACATGACCATATTAACCTTCTAGGAGTTCATATATCAAAAACATGTTCTTATTTGTTGTTTTTATTTTTATGCCACAAGTTAAAACACAATTAATTTTTTATGTGTTTACTTTGTAGTGTCATTATACTTTGCTCGTGCATGGGTGTGTCAACCATAAATTCCCCTATAATTTACAACACGCCATATGTAACTTATCTACATTTGTACAATGGATCACATCAATGGAGATTCATATGGTTAGCATTCCATAGTGGTGTCAAGAGATAGCTAAGATTGTTTGTAAGTTTGAGAAGGAACTGTTGACGAGTTTCATGGAATTGTAAGTTCATATTCTAATTTACCTAATTTATGAGGTTTAATTAGTCGAGCTGGTCTCATATTGTTGGATGTTATTCTTAGAAAGGTACAAGAAAAAATTGAAAATATTTGTTCGACAAAGGGAAAAACTTGAGGGGTCTATGGTGGAGGAATACACAGTATATGAGTCATTCTATTATAACAATGAGTACATCAAGTAGATCAACAACACACTAGATGCAATTATTTGAGACAACAAAAGGGATCAGAAAAAAGGAATGCGAGCTACTCCAAATAAACAAAAAAATGTTAATTTTAAACCAAATAGACTAGCAAGATCACTGAAAGAAACATAATCACAATATAGACACAGAATTTACCCTGGGAAACCCTCATGTGGTAGAAAACCCAGCAAAGCTTTCCTCAATAAGATGATCAACCAAAATACAATATGCGCTCCAAGACTTGACCTCCTTCTCTACCTCCTATGCATACCTCCCAGACACAAGTGCGTTACTTTCTGAGTTGTGAAAGTGTGTCAAATGAGGAGCTCTCCTCCTCTATTTATACTAGTTCCCGACTGACCAAAAACCCTAATGGGGCTGACCTCTCCTAGAGAAGTATAATAGCCCCTAAAATATAAACTCAGGGCCAACCCCCACATGGTGGGTCTAATAACCCTAGTTACCACAAACCATCGGAGGAATAAACATCTCCGGATACATAATAGAATCACCTCGGAGGGATGAAACATCTCCGGAATAATAATGTACAAATATAATATTCTTAGAAGTTACAATATTCAACACTCCCCCTTAACGAGAAGGATATTATAACAACATCTGTAGGAGCAAGGAGTCATCAACTACATCATACATGATACATCTATAAATCATCGGAAGCTTTCTTCAATACATCATCATCAGTCACTCAACCAGTTACTGGAACATCAACATCATTGTCATCACACGATCATCGTCATCACATGATCATCAGCATTGTCATCATACAATCATCAGCATTCGATCTACAGTATCTGGATCATCTCGATCTACAGCATCTGGATCATCTCGATCTACAGCATCTGGATCATCTCGATCTACAGCATCTGGATCATCTCGATCTACAGCATCTGGATCATCTCGATCTACAGCATCTGGATCATCTGCGTAGCATACTCTGCAATACACACGATCATATTACAGGATGATCAATCCCGCTCTCTTTAGGACATAGGTCCATGGATGATACAATCCAGATCAAGTTCCAGGATGATCAGTCCTTATCACTTTAAGACAAGTCTCATGTCTAGGGACGATGCAATCCCATCACGTACATTTTGAACCCAGTTCATGGACGATGGAGTCCTCTCACGTACTTTTAAGACAAGTCTCATGTCCAGGGATGATGCAATCCCATCACGTACATTTTGAACCCAGTTCATGGACGATGCAGTCCTCACCTACATTTTGAACCCAGTTAATGGACGATGCAGTCCTCGCATACATTTTGAACCCAATTCATGGACGATGCATTCCTCACATACATTTTGAACCCAGCTCATGGACGATGCAGTCCTCACGTACATTTTGAACCTAGTTCATGGACAATGCAGTCCTCACATACATTTTGAACCGAGTTCATGGACGATGCAGTCCTCACGTACATTTTGAACCGAGGTCCAAGGACGATGCAGTCCTATCTTCAATTCTCAGAGACATCAGTCTACGGCTCAATTCTGGGGCCGAAGTCCGGGGAAGATGTAATCCCCTACCTATTCATTCAGGACTTCATTCTCAGAGACATCATGTCTACAGATCAATTCTGGGACCAAAGTCGGGGGAAGATGCAATCCCCTACCTGTTCATTCAGGACTTCATTCTCGGAAACATCATGTCTACGGATCATTTCTGGGACCGAAGTCTGGGGAAGATGCAATCCCCTACCTATTCATTCAGGACTTCATTCTCGGAGACATTTGTCTACGGCTCACTTTAGGATTGAAATCCAAGGATGATCCAATCCTCACATGTCCACCAAGGACTTCATTCTCGAAGACATATGTCTACGGCTCTCTTTAGAACATGTGTTCAAGGATGATGCAATCCTCACATGTATCCTCATCAATACAGGTACAAGTATCCTCATCCATACAAGTACATTAATCAATACATGTATTCTCATCAATACATCAATACAAGTACTCTCATCAATACATCAATATGTAACAGTACAAGTATTCTCATCAATACATATATCATCAAAAGCATGTATCCTCACCAATACATATATCATCAAAACATGTATCCTCACCAATACATATATCATCAAAAGCATGTATTCTCACCAATACATATATCATCAAAATCATGTATTCTCACCAATACATATATCATCAAAACATGTATCCTCACCAATACATATATCATCAAAAGCATGTATCCTCACTAATACATATATCATCAAAAGCATGTATTCTCACCAATACATATATCATCTGTTAAATTTTCAGAATTTACTTCAATCTGATCTAGGATCTTAACTGAGAAAACAACATGTACAACAAATCTATAGCATATCAATCATGGACACAATAATGCAAGCACACAAGAGACACAGAGTTTACTTAGGGAAAACCATAAAGGTGGAAAACCCCAATAACTTCCTCAGAGATAGATAAAGCAATGATACAACCAGAATACAAGAGATAGTCTTCTCCTAGCAGCAGAGCCTCCTCCTCCACAAGTGTGCCACTCTCCCAAGTGTGAGTGAGAGAATAGAATGTGTAAAATGAGAGAGACACACTCTCTATTTATACACTAACTTGACTTGACCTTTACTCAACTAGGTCGGCCTCAACTTAACCACTTAACATAATGTTGACTGGGCCGACCCCCACTAGGGTGGTCTAATAACCCTTTGACCCACATGGCCAACCCCCAATAGGGTGGTCTAATAACCCTTTGACCCACATGACTTATATAGGGTCGACCCCAACAAGGTGGTCTAATAACCCATCAAGTATAAGTTACGACACTTACAATATAAATGAAGACACTTCCGTATAGAGGAATAATAACATCTCTATAGGAATACAATATACATATATGTGAAATACATTCCGAAGTTACATATACATCAACACTCCCTCTTAACTAGGAAGGTATTTCTCGACATAGGTCTTCTAGCACAAGTCTTCTTCTCTAGATCATCGTCACTGGATAATCGTCATCGAGTCATCATCATCGTCACTGCTGCTGCTATCTCAATCAATCTCTGAATCTACTCGTCATAGGAATTTCTACAGAGCCAATCCTTTTTCATACTGGATGTAGGCCCACCACCTGCAGGTCTTCGTCATCATTGGCCATACTGTGGAAATCTCAGGACTTATTACGTGCGTCACAAAACCTTAAAAGAGTCTCTTGACTAGTAAGAACTCTAAAGAGCATCTGAGGCCTTTTTCATCCTGTCCAGATCTCCAGGACTTATTACATGTGACCCCACCACAAAACCTCGAAAGAGAATCCTAGGACTGATTACGAGCACAAGGCTCAACCTATCGGATCTCCCAGGGCACAAATTACATTTGGTCACCACAAAACCTTGAAAAAGCATCCCATAACTGATTACGAGCACAAGGCTCAACCTATTGGATCTCCAAGGGCACAAATTACATGTGGTCATGGCAAAACCTCGAAAGAGAATCCCAGGACTGATTACGAGCACACGAATCAACCTATCAGATCTCCCAGGGCACAAA
This sequence comes from Larix kaempferi, assembly GCA_027924585.1. Lineage (NCBI taxonomy): Eukaryota > Viridiplantae > Streptophyta > Pinopsida > Pinales > Pinaceae > Larix > Larix kaempferi. The sequence goes on along the minus strand of BSBM01000179.1, from coordinate 18,632,696 downwards.
TTACATGCCATAGGACAAAACCTCAAAAGAGCATCTGCCAGATATCCCAGGGCACAAATTACATGCCATAGGAAAAACCTCGAAAGACTATCTGCAGATCTCCCAGGGCACAAATTATATGTCCTCCCAAGCAAAACCTCGAAAGAGCATTTGCCAGATATCCCAGGGTACAAATTACATGCCATAGGAAAAACCTCGAAAGACTATCTGCAAATCTCCCAAGGCACAAATTATATGCTTATCTGCACAATCTGTTCCACGGCCACAGAGTATCAACCTAATACTCACCATACATCATCCTGATGTACACATTATCATCCTGATCATCATCACTGCAACATCCTGCTGCATGTCATCTGGAGCAACGTCCTGAAGCTCGTCATCCATGATCGTCATCACTGCAACATCCTGCTGCATGTCATCTGTAGCAATGTCCTTTAGCTCGTCATCCATGATCATCCTGATCATACGATGCATCTACCCAATGCATACCAGGTATCTACCTGATACATATCATCATACATGATCCACCTGATCATATAATGCATCCACCTGATACAGATATAAATACATGATCCACCTGATCATACATGATACATATCAACATACATGATCTACCTGATCATACAATGTATCCACCTGGTACATATACAGATACATGGTCCAAGCATCCAACATGATGCATACACAAAATACATACAAATGATCCAACCGATCATATCCAGCATCCAACATGATGCGTACATACATAGCAGTAACTGGAGCATCGTCCTGATGCTCATCATCCAGCGCTTACATCCACAGCCATGTGAAGGATCCTCCTTCCAACATGCTTGGAATGGCTTCTGCAAATGTGTCCATCACTTCTTCCTCGAAGTGTCATCAATCTAACGAACACCAAGCCTCTCCCTAAAGTACTCGAACTTCACCCTGGCTAGTGGCTTCATCAACACATCTGCAATCTGCTCATCCATCACAATATACAGGAGCTTCACGGCTCCTCTCTGTACCATATCCCTGATATAGTGATATTTGATCTCTATGTGTTTCGACTTGTCACGAAACACTGGGTTCTCAGACAGCTTCACACAACTCTGGTTATCACAAAAGATACCAGTAGCATCCAATGGGAGATCAAATAACTTAGACAGTAGCTTCCGTAGCCATACTGCCTCACAACTAGCTGAACAGGCTGCAACATACTTTGCCTCAGCTGTACTCAGTGCTACGTAGGACTACTTCCTGCTAAACCAATAGAGCACACCTGATCCCATACTGAAGCAGCATCCAGATGTGCTCTTCCTATCTGCAGCACTGCTAGCCCAATCTGAATCAACATAACCCTGCAGGTTAAACTTTTGATTCGCTTCATACTTGAGCCCATAATCCATTGTACCCTTCAGGTACCTCAGAACATGCTTTACAACAACTAGGTGAACACTCCTCGTATCTGTTAGGAACTGGCTCAATGTGTTCACCACAAAGAAAATATCTGGTCTCATGTTCGTCAGGTACATCAAGGACCCAATCATCTAACAATACATAGAGAGATCAACCGGCTCAGATGAAGCATCACAAAGAAGCTTCAGATTCAATGCCATAGGTGTGGCCATGGCATTACAATCCATCATCCCGAACCTCTTCAAGATCTCTACTGCATACTTCCCTTGTCCAAGGAACATTCCATCTGCACTCTGCCACACCTCCATGCCAAAAACAAATAGTGCATCATCCCCAAGTTCTTCATCTCAAACTCAGCAGCAAGCTTCTGCTGCATGTCGGCAATCAATCTATCTTCACCTGTAACAAACAGGTTATCCACATACAAAAGTAGTATCACTGGATTACCTTCCTCAACCTTGTAGTAAAGGTTGGAATCCTCTTTACTCTTGGTAAATCCCAAACTGGATAGAAAGCTGTCTATCCTATCATGCCAAGTTTTGCACATATATGACTCCCTATCATGTGTCTTAGAACCAAGTGGCTTCTCCACATACACTTCTTCTTCAACTACACCATTCAAGAAAGCTGTCTTGAAATCCATATGGTGTATCTTCCCTATCATCACTATAGCCGGAGCAAGTACTGATCTAATGGAAGTGTATCTGGCTACAGGAGCAAAAGTCTCTATGCTACCACCTGCAGCATGCTTGATATTGTAGCTTCTCTTGGAAGTCACTACAAACTCCCCTTCAAGTCTTGGGACTGCATCCCAAACATCTTCGTGATCGACTGGTACTCCTCGATCATGCATTCTTCCCAGATCCTGGGAACTTCAATATATTCAATATTTTCAATAGATAACTTTGTTGTTGAACAAATGTTGTAGTCCTTCTTTTGTAGGTGATGGTATACGATCTTTCCTACACAACAAGTTAAATTGCATGATTAGAAAACATCTCATAGAATAAATTCTTACACATAAAGAAATATGTCATATAGTCATGCAATTATCTTAGCCAATGTTTCAATACAACATTTATCCATATTCCGTAACTTTCTAGATGCCTTCCAATCTCTACCAGAACATTGTTAAGAGTGTGCACAACTCCTAACATGTCAGCAAAGAGGTTTCATTCTAGATAAGTAGCAATGGAATGTTGTACAGTTCCATAGGCCACTTACCCATGTATATTAGTAGTATGCTGTTGATCAATGCAACTATTCTAATATGCATAATACACAACCTAATTCTAGGAACATAAGCATATACATCATTGAATAGCATTATGTAATAAATAACAATTCAAATACTTCTCTTTGTTTGGTTGCTGGGTGGACTCCCTCTGAATCTTTGAAACTCCATTTTGATGTGGATTGTGAGAAGTGGTCAACTCCCTCTGAATATCTGCATCCTTGCAGAAACTACTGTAGTGTGCTCCTTTGCTTTCTTGCAGGAACAACTGGAGTGTGCTCCCTCTTGATCTTTGCTTCCTGGATTACCTGTCCTTGAACTTACATCCATCCTTAAACACTATGCATGCTTATTAGTATCATCATTGTGTTATCTTTGAGGTCTCATACATAATCACACATTTATTAGTATAATCTTAATACTATCAAAACACAATAATCTTAAACATGTATAGTCATGATCATTCACAGATAATAAACATTAGTATTCAAGGTTTCAGGGAAGTCTTCTTTTACTCATGCATATTCTTATTTGATCATAGGACTCTCCTGATTAGTTAAATCATCAATGCATAAACCCGTGATTACTCAAACCTATACCTTCATGATTCTTCTGGTTAGTCATATCATCAATTATGGTAAGAAACATAATATGCATACAACCATGACTATTCAAACCTATGACTTCATGAATAATCATTATCAACAACACAACAGTATAAGATCCTAACACAAGGTAGGATTCTGGCTTGATATAGGAAAAACATACCTGGATTAGCATGCTAGCTAGTTATGTCTAACATACCCGCATAATGTCTTCTGGTTCTCTTCAGTGACTTGTGCTAGTAACCTACATGTCTCATAGGTTAACCATTGTAGGACCAAGTTATACATACCTCGAAAGTAGATCTTCTATGTGATCCATGACAATGGATGAATCTTTGTCTTCATGTCACCATGATCATATGTTATTGAAGTAGAACATGATTTGTCTTTCTTGGTGTACCTTTTATGTTAGCGAACAACATAAACCTCATACAACATCACAATGCATTAGTACAATCATAAGTGTCAAAACCTTAATCAATGAATATCTTCTATTAAGGTGATACGACAAGTCTAGTAATTAATCAAGATTGTACTGTAATGATATGAAGACAAACATATTATAAACTTAACCATGAATAGAATTCGAAACATACCTGTAAGCCATACATCTCAAGATTGCTTGTAATCTTCTTATGGAAGGCCTTTGCCTCATCTCCCTCTGAAACAGGAACTTCTTCACTTATGCAGGTGACCAATCCATCCTCTTCTAGGATTAACCCAATCCACTTGATTTGCAGGAACTGGATCTGGAGTTGTAATAGGGTTTGTCAGTGAAACCCCAAAAATTCAAACTTTGAATTTCAAACTACTGAAAAGATAGAAATATGCGCCTTGATGAGATAATCAAGCTGGTATATTTAGAATTTGAAAACTGCAAAGTTTCACTCCTCAATTTTTCCTTTGAAACTTCCGAATTCACTGGACGTGACCCCGAACTGGGGTTTGATGAAGCCCACTCTTCTTCCCAATCAAAAGGTTTGATCCAAATCTCTAAGCTTCTATTTTTATGAGGAGCTTCCAGCCATGGTCACATATTTAAAAAATTCCCATTTTTGCAGAAGCCCTAATTTTCCACTTTTCTGATCAAAGTCCCGAACTAGGGTCTGATCAAGCCCGGCCTTCTTCCCAACCCAAAATTCTGATATTGGTCTCTAAATTTCAATTTTTATGAGTATCATTCAGCCGTGGTCTCCGATTACCAAAATTCCAACTTTATTCGAAACCCGAAATTCCGAAAGCCATGAATGAAGGTGCTCAAAAATAATTCTGTTATGACAGAAATATGTATCTAATTGTTTCAGGTGTAACTCCAAACTTTTCAATCCACAGGGTCTGAAAACGTTTCTTGAGATAGCCTGACCTGTCATCTTTCCATCCCGATAGGTCTGACCTCAATTGAATTCTCTGAGAGAGATTTATGCCAAGTGTCCCAACGTGACCTGTTTATGGGATAAAATAGGAGAGCGAACTTGTATGGCATGCCACGTGTCACTAGTTCAACTTCGGCCTCTAAAAACATTTCCTGAGATAGTACATTCTGTTTAATACCTGTCACTTTTTACAAAATTTCATTTGGAGCTTCCTAGCCCAAGTTATGACCTTTTTCCCAAGGTCACCAAATTTTGACTCAGATCTGGAAGAGGCAGAAACCCTATATTGAACAGATCATAAATCACAAAGTACAACGAATTAGAGGTTGTCCATTGGACAAAAGGTACATGGGGATCTGATCTTCGACCTATAAATGTTTCAGATCCAAAAACTTTGTCAAAATGGATTTATAGCGAAAGTGCTACGATGACTGGTTTTTGTTATTTCAAGCTCTTGCATAGTAAGTGCAATAAGTGTCATACATGCCATATCATGCCTTCTTTCAGGATAGCTCTGATACCATGTTAAATTTTCAGAATTTACTTCAATCTGATCTAGCATCTTAACTGAGAGAACAACATGTACAGCAAATCTACAGCATATCAATCATGGACACAATAATGCAAGCACACAAGAGACACAGAGTTTACTTGGGGAAAACCATAAAGGTGAAAAACCCCAATAACTTCCTCAGAGATAGATAGAGCAATGATACAACCAGAATACAAGAGATAGTATTCTCCTAGCAGCAGAGCCTCCTCCTCCACAAATGCGCCACTCTCCCAAGTGTGAGTGAGAGAATAGAATGTGTAAAATGAGAGAGACACACTCTCTATTTATACACTAACTTGACTTGACCTTTACTCAACTAGGTCGGCCTCAACTTAACCACTTAACATAATGCTGACTGGTCTGACCCCCACTAGGGTGGTCTAATAACCCTTTGACCCACATGGCCAACCCCCAATAGGGTGGTCTAATAACCCTTTGACCCACATGACTTATACAGGGCGGACCCCAACAAGGTGGTCTAATAACCCATCAAGTATAAGTTACGACACTTACAATATAAATGACGACACTTCCGTATAGAGGAATAATAACATCTCTATAGGAATACAATATACATATATGTGAAATACATTCTGAAGTTACATATACATCAACATCATCAAAACATGTATCCTCACCAATACATATATCATCAAAAGTAAAAACAAGTAAAATAAGTATTCTAAGCATAAGAGTCCTAAATCTAAATAATCTAAGTATCCAAGTGTAGTAAACAAGTATCCACATCATCGACCTTGCTGTCAATGAGAAAATCTCATCATCAGTGACTATACTACTCCCCCTTTCGAGGAGGGTCCTTTTCAACTACACCAAGCTTGTCTCGAAGTATTCAAATTTCACTCGAGACAGAGGTTTGGTCAAGATATCAGCAATTTGATCCTCAGTGCTCACATACTCGAGCTTGATAGCTCCTCTCTACACCATATCTTGTATATAAAAGTATCGGATCTCTATGTGTTTTGACTTATCGTGGAATACAGGACTTTCTGTTATCTTAATACAGCTTTGATTGTCACACATGATCACAGTGGGATCCATTTCTAAGTCAAACACTCCAGATAATAGTTTTCGAATCCACACTGCTTCACAACTGGGAGAGCATGCAGCTATATATTCTGCTTCATCAGTACTGAAAGCCACACTAGATTGTTTCTTGCTGAACCATGAGATCATGGCAGATCCAAGACCATAACATCCACCTGATGTACTCTTTCTGTCTGAGACACTTCCTGCCCAATCAGAATCTAAGTAACCATGTAATCTAAGTTCATGATCTCCAAGATAATATAGAACAAAATCTAATGTACCCTTTAGGTACCTCATTACATGCTTTGCAGCTATTAAGTGAACCTTTCTAGGTTCTACTAGATACTGACTCAGGGTGTTTACAGCAAAGCATATATCTGGCCTAGTATTTGTTAAATACATCAATGACCCAATGATTTGTCTACATAGAGTTAAGTCCACTAAATCTAATGAGTCGTTAACTAATAACTTCAAGTGAGAGTCCATGGGAGTGGCCATGGCTTTACAGTCCAACATATCAAATATTTTTAGAATCTTCACAGCATACTTACCTTGATTTAGAAAGATTCCTTTTGGTTCTTGCCATACTTCTAGACCTAAGAAGTAGTGCTTTAATCCAAGATCTTTCATCTCGAATTCTGAAGAAAGCTTCTTCTTGCATTCAGTAATTTGTTTCTCATTTCCGGTTAGAAATAGATCATCTACATATAACAACAGTATAACTGGTTCATCATCCATCACTTTGAGATAAAGATTAGGGTCAGCTTTACTCTTGGTAAAGCCCATGCTTGTTAAGAAATTGTCAATCCTTCTGTACCAAGCTCTGGGAGCTTGCTTCAATCCATATAATGTATTTTTCAGTTTGCATACATGAGTTCTCCCATCTTTAACCTCAAACCCTTGTGGTTGCTCTATGTACACTTATTCTTCAATTACACCATTCAGAAAAGCTGTCTTAACATCCATTTGGTGTAATTTCCACTTCATCATAGATGCAAGTGCCATGATAGTTCTAATTGAAGTATACGTAGCAACTGGTGCAAATGTTTCTTCATAGTCAATTCCCTCTTTCTGAGAGAATCCTCTGGCTACAAACCTTGCCTTTTATTTTTCAATGCTACCATCTGCAGCATGTTTTATCTTGAAAATCCATTTGGAAGAAACCACACTTTTATCTTTTGGTTTGGGAACTATATCCCAAACATCATTTTTCATTATTGACTGATATTCTTCTGTCATTGCTTCTACCCATTCTTTCTTATGACCTGCCTCTTCATAGCTAGTAGGTTGTTGATCCACAAGATCACACATCAAGGCCATATAGTTGGACACTAGCTTTGGTTTCTTTCTTTCTCTAGTGGAGCCTTCAGGAGCTCCATATCTTTCAGCTCCTTGAATAATGTCTCTAGCCCATGCTGGCCTTCTTTTCCTAGATAAGTCTGTAATAGGGGGTTCTTGTGGTTCCAACATGTCATGATCCTCTGGTGAATCATCTTCAGGGATGGGCACATCCTATGTGATTCTAGGAGGTGTATCTTCTTCGTAGATTTCTTCAAGTTGGCACTTCCTGGATTTCTTGAGAGCTGCTTCTTCATCAAATGTTACATCTCTACTTATTTCCATATGATGAAAACCTGGTATGTAAATTTTGAAGGCTTTGGATGATTCACAATATCCAACAAATATTCCCTTCTTACCATAAGGATCCAACTTGGTTCTCTTTTCTTTTGGAATGTGAATGTACACAGGACACCCAAATATTTTGAGATGACTTACCTCAGGCTTCTTTCCTGTGAACACTTCTTCTAGAGTTTTGAATTCAAGAGCACTATGGGATAGTCTATTTTGCACATAGACTGTTGTCCTAGCTGCTTCAACCCATAGATACATGGGTAGATCTTGGTCATGTATCATAGTCTTTACAGCTTCCATGAGGGTTCTATTCTTCCTTCCAGCAACCCAGTTTTGTTGGGGACTGTAGGGAGTGGTTAGTTCCCTCTTGATTCCAGCTTCTTTACAAAAGTCTTCAAATTCCTTTGAAGTATATTCTTCGCCATTATCTATTCTGAAAATATTGATTTTCTTTTCTGAGAGATTTTCTATTAGGGCCTTGAACTCTTTGAATTTTCCAAAGACTTCATTCTTACTTTTTAGAAAGTATATCCAAGTCTTCCTTGAATAGTCATCAATGAATGAGAGATAGTATTCAAACCCACTTAGGGAAGTGGTGGGCATTGGTCCACATACATCTGAGTGTATTAGCTCCAAAAATTTCTTAGTCTTTGTTTCACTCTTTGGAAAAGAGTTCTTGACATTCTTCCTTTTCTCACATCCTTTACATGATCCATTATGATCAACCTTCAAATCTGGTAATCCTATGACAACCTTGCTTACATAGGGTAAGGCTTTGTAGTTAATGTGAGCTAATATTCTATGCCATAGCTCACTGGGACTAGAGGTTTCATGAGCAAGGGCAACTTTTGGATGACCCTTGAGCTTATAGAGACCTCCTTCTTCTTCACCAATGACAACTGCATCTTCAATTGATTTTCCTTTGGGCCACATGAGTACTTGTCCATCTATGAGAGCCAATCTAAAACCTTTCTTATCTAGTGCTGAGATAGAGAGTAGGTTCTTCTTCAAACCTGGTACATATAAAATTTCTTTCATTTTCAAGGGTGTTCCATAATCAAGCTTGTAGCTTGCTTCACCAATTCCCTTGATGGGATATTGATAATCATCTCCTAGAAATACCTTTTGTGGTGAAGTCTTTTCTTCAAGTCTTGAGAGAGTTTTCTTTTGACCTGTCATGTGCTTTGAAGCACCACTATCAGTGAGCCATGTATCTTCTCCAGGAGACACAGATCCAGAGAGTGCAGAAAATATGACATATTCTTCTGGATCTTCTTTCTTTACTTTAGATCTTTTCCTTCGAGGCCTTTCCTCTTCTTATTCTTCTACTTCTTCTTCACTATCATCTTCTGCCAGATGTGCATGATGTCTTTTATGAAAAAACTTCTTCTTCTTCTTTTCTGGTAAAGTACAGTCTCTAGCATAGTGTCCTAGTTTAAGACAATTATAACATTGGACTCTGGAGAGGTCTCTTTCTGAGTTTGTTCCTCCTTTCCTTTTGAATCTATGAGAGGGTTGAGACTTTTTGTGGTTCACTTTCTTGAAGTGACCCCTTATTCCTCTTTTGGTGTGGGTGGCCAAGGCTTGGTCATCCTCTTTGAGAAGGGCTTCTCTGTTGGCTACCCTAGCCTCTTCTTGAACACAATCCTCCCATACTACATCAAACTTCATACTTTCTTTTCTGGCACACATAGTTTGTATGAATGACTCCCAAGGTCGAGTGAGACCATTTAGAGCAGTCCTCACAAGTTCATCTTCATCAAGAGTATCACCAATGGCATCTAGTTGCTCCTTGATTTGGGAGACCCTTGAGAAGTAGTCTTGAATGGATTCTCCTTTGTGCATCTTGGTACTCTTCAACTGAGTCCTTAGGTTCATCTTCCTATTGATGTTCTTTCCTTCATACATTCTTCCTAGGGCATCATAGATTTCCTTTGGAGTCTTCTTGGAAACCACTTGGTGAATCAAGTGGTCTTTAATAGAATCAGCTATGATTCTCTTTGCCCTAATGAAATCCTTCCTATGCTTCTCTTTGGATTCATCTCCTTCAGGTTCTGCAACTTCATCCTTGATATAATGAGCAAGATCATTCTCTTCAAGAATGAGACCAATTCTGTATTTCCACGCGCGGAAATTCTCTATACCTTCTAGCTTGTCTTCAAGCTTAGTGCTTGGAGCCATCTTCTCTTGGGGGAGTCCAAGAGATAAGAGATAGAGTAGTACTTACCCAAAAATTTTAACTTTTCACTTTTCCGGATCTGCAACAGAATTTCTGGTTTATCGCGCTTTTGGTAAAACTAGGGTTTGACTTTCCTGGAGTTCTACCCAACCAAAAACCTCGATCCAAGGCTCAAAAGATAGATCTTTAGAAGGGATATTCAGCCATGCAATCAGAATCCAAAAATACTAACTTTTGCAGAAACCCTAATTTTGGGAGAGAGAGAGAAATACCTTGTGAAAGATGTTCTATTCAGGCTAGCTCTGATACCATGTTAAGTTTAAACCAAATAGACTAGCAAGATCACTGAAAGAAACGTAATCACAAGATAGACACAGACTTTACCCTGGGAAACCCTCATGGGGTAGAAAACCCAACAAAGCTTTCCTCAATAAGATGATCAACCAAAATACAAGATGTGCTCCAAGACTTGACCTCCTTCTCTACCTCCTATGTAGACCTGCCAGACACAAGTGCGCTACTTTCTGAGTTGTGGAAGTGTGTCAAATGAGGAGCTCTCCTCCTCTATTTATACTAGTTCCCGAGTGACCAAAAACCCTAATGGGGCTGACCTCTCCTAGAGAAGTCTAATAACCCCTAAAATATAAACTCAGGGCCGACCCCCACATGGTGGGTCTAATAACCCTAGTTACCACAAACCATCGGAGGAATAAACATCTCCGGATACATAATAGAATCACCTCAGAGGGATGAAACATCTCCGGAATAATAATGTACAAATATAATATTCTTAGAAGTTACAATATTCAACAAAAAATGCGCATGATAAAAGGTAAATCACTTATATTTTGTCAAATTTCTACAGAGCAACTATTCACACTAAACTTCATAATGTATATTTGATGTTGTGCATACTATATGTCGGTGTTATTTTATGAACACATAAGTGAATTTAGAAACTTATATGCCATCAATAAGTTCATTCTTTACAATGTGGAGGCAACACAGTCCTTGGTCACATTGTATAAAGAGAACATGAGGAAATGGGATAGGGACAAGAGAGAATTATGAGAGTTGAATGGTAGAATCATGCCTTATATTGATTGTTTAATAGAAAATATTCCAATGATTTGTCCCAAAATTTGGGTTGTTGACTAAGTCAAAGAGAAATATGATGCATACAATCATTAACTATTTGCCACAGAGGGTGTCCTAAACATAGGGATTGGGTGCAACAACTTGGTAATAATCTATTTGTGTACATTTTTAACTTTATAATACACCTTTGAATGATAACATCGATATTTTATATATTAATTGTTGGGTTATTAGACATATGACATTGTCATTTGCTCACATTTTTATAGGTGCATTTCTTCCCATCTATGTGGGCACATGGGAATCATTTTTGCATCAAGGATGCTGATGATTGACATGTAACACAGGATTGTGGAGTGGAAGTCGAATTTGACCAATCTAGTCATGCTAGCCACCACAACCAAAACCTAATGGGGGGGATATAGGTTACATTGGAAAGATACAATAGATCATTCAAGTGGACTTCTCATCTTTCCAATGTGTTATTTTTAGGTGCAAGTGGTGGGACACCTTCGATCGGGTTAATGCGAAGGAAGTTCATGAAAGTGGGATGATATGTATCAAATGTGATGAAACTAAGGAGCCTTATGTTTTCCCAAAACACTACAACCAAGTATTTTCTTACCCGGGTGAGCTGGATAGGGTTTGGTGGTTCAAATTAATAAATGACCCGAGATCAAAATATATTTTTGAGAAAAATTGTGTTATCATGCCAAGCAATGAAAATAATCAGGGTGATGGAACAGACAATGATATGTACATGCTTTATTTCATCATTTACTGTGCTAATGTATTATTTTCGCATGTTTACCTTTAATTTTCTAATTATATTCTTTTTCATCTCGTGACGATGGAAATGGAAAGTTAATTCATTATTGTAAGACATAGTAAGTTACAAGCTCATTAATTTCTAACAATATGGAAATAGTCATTTTATACTAATTATGTAGATTGGCTAGTTTTAAAAGTTGAATGACCTATGCATATGTAATGAGCATAACACATTGTTTATGCACAAATATGTAAATAATCTTAAAATATACATTAAAAACATATATTGATAATAAATTAATTTTAATATTAATTAGAAATCTATAGTTCATTTACAAATTTATTTAACTTACAAAAGACATCTTTATCATTAATGAATTACGGTTCATATAAGTTTCCAAATCAAACAACTTCTAATATTAAATAGAAACTTAATAATTCATTTCAAGATTAAATGTTTTCAGAGGAAATAACTCCTAGAATGTTTTTATTCATGAGATAAAACCTTTATTTATACATTGGGAAAATGTCTCTTGGACTTCAGATTCCAAGAGATCCATTGCAGTCCAAATGACTCCTCATATTCCCCTTATTAAACTAACTATATCTACATTATTAACAATTTTGATCATAATCCCGAGGATGAGGTCTCAACATCCCCCCCACCTTTAATCTGAAGCAGTGTTTGTAAGTCCGAGCATGTTTTTAAAATTTTCAAACTTTTCTCGTCCAAGTGCTTGGGTGAAGATGTTTGCAATATTTTTATTCATGGAAAAATGTCGTAGAAGAGATTCCTTTGCCTATACATGATGTCGAATCAAATGGTACTTTGTGTTGATGTGCTTGGTTTGATCATGGAACATGGGATTCTTGGCCAAATTGATTGCAGAAGTGTTTTCGATCAATAAGGGAGTGGAGGTCTCTTGTTTCTCCTGCAAATCTTCAGGTATATTCTTGAGCCACACAATCTCTTTTGTTGCTTCCTCAACAACCACATATTCTTCCTTTGTTGTCGAAATTGTTATCACTGACTGTTTGTGTGATCTCGAGGAGATAACTATTGATCCAAGACTCATTGTGTATCCAGAAGTAGACACTCCTGTCTCTTTGTCACCATTGAATTTTTAATCAGATTACCCAATGAGTTTGAATCCATCTACCTTAGAGTACTTGAGTCCAAAGTCTTGCATCCCCTTCAAGTAACGTAGAAATATTTTAGCAGTTGACCAATGTCCTTCACAAGGTTTGTGCATGGACCTTGAAAGGATGCCGACAACATATCAAATATCTGGTCTAGTGGTGGTAACATAGATAAGGATTCCTACAAGATGTCGATACTTGTATGCATTCTCAAATTCCTTTCCTTCAATTGATGTGAGCTTCAACTTTTGTTCCATTGGGGATGAGAGAGAGTTGCAATTTGTCATGCAAATTCTTATCAACAGTTCTCCAACATACTTCTTTTGGGAGATGAATATGTACTTAGTATGTTGAGTGACTTTGATTCCCAAGTAGTAGTAAAGGTGTCTCAGATCTTTCATTTCAAATATCTTCTTCAAATATTTCTTTCTGGATGCAACATAACTTTCATTTTTCTTTGTTATCAAATGGTCATCTACATACACTACAAGAAACAAAATAGATCTTCCAACTTTATTTACAAACAATATTGTGTCATCAATATTATAGTGTTTGAAATTCAACTTTAGAAGATGCTCAATTATCTTTTCATACCATGCTCAAGGTGCTTGTTTCAATCCATACAAGGACTTGACAAATTTGCATACCTTTTGTTCTTGTCCCTTCACAGCAAAACCTTTTGGCTGAGACATGCAGACATTTTCTTTCAAGTCTCCATTCAAGAAAGTTGTTTTTGCATCCATCTGGTGGACTTTCCACCCATTTTGTGCAACCAAACATAATAAGGTGTGGATTCTAGCCAATTTTTCCATGGGTGAGAACATCTCTTCATATCCAATTCCTTCTTTATTTTCTCTTCATAGTGCTCAATATGATTTGTATTTTCTCTTGAATACCCACTTGAATCCAATTGGTTTGGTTCTTACTAGAGGATCAACCAGCTTCCAGGTTCCATTCTTCTTGAGTGCATCATACTCATTCTACATGGCTTCTTTCCACTCATCATGAGCAGCAACCTCTTCAAAGGAATTTGGTTCAAAGTTAATGGATAAATTAAATTTACAATCAAATGAGACATCCATGTCATCACATGGGTTATCTAATTCTCCTCCATCTTCTTGTTTGGTTGATCTTCTTGTTCCCATATTCCTAACGTCATATGGATATTAAACACTTTCAAGTGTCTTTGTGTCCCATTTAGGAACTTTCTATAATGGTCTAGGTTGATCAGTTGGTGGTGCTTCATTTTCTTCAAGATTCAATCTTCCAATCCTCTCAATCACATCATCCAGTTGAGCTTCTTGTTCAGGTGAAGTGGTAGGTGTTAAATGTATAACATCAAGAGATATTATCCAAACCAATCGTGTGCAACCAATATTGATCCTCTGGTATAGAGGTGAGCACTTTGATTGTCTTCCATGTAAAATTTATTCCTCCTGTATAGAGGTAATTGATCAAAGTAATGATGTTGTAAATTCTTGTTGGACAAAGCTCTGAACTTGTGTGTCAAGTCATGATTCTCATTTGAACCTTTTGTATAAAGGTATCCATGGGATAGACCTCTCATATGTGATGTATTATTAACCATGATCACAAATTGTTATTAAGTCTCCTTCGAATATTGATCACCTCTAAAGTTAATTACTTTAGCATATGATCATTTGGTCCATAATAATATAATATGATCACAACATCTGATGATTCTTCTTAGTATAATGTAATGTGATGGATAATTAAAATTATCACATATTTACCATGTAGTAAAATATAAAGAAATAAAAGATAAAGCATAGAGATCAAGAGAATTCAAAATTTCTCATGCAGACACTTCAGTTAATTAAAAAGAACTCGAATTGTTAAAGCTTCAGTTATTAAGCTTCAATTAAGTAACAATGTCTGTCTCAATCAATGCTTCAGTTAAAGCACTAGTTAAAGATATGCAATCAGTTAACTAAAGGAGAACTTAGTGATCACTTTAGTAAAATCAAATGACATTATTTTTAGTAAAAAAAAGTTAACTAAAGTGTTCAAAATGAATTCGTTAACTAAAGTGTTTTGCATGATGACACGTTAGTTCAACTAAAGGTTAAAATATGACACTAAAGTTGCTCCTATTGCATGATGACACTTATGTTATCTTGTTAACTAAGTGCTCCTACATCAGTTATTAGGTGAGTTCACTCCAAAGTTAGTTAATAATGATTTCAAGTTAAGGAAGAAGGCATGGCGCATTGTCGGTGCATGGGAGGCTTATCCTTCATGCATTGGTTCTCTATTACTTGCATGGCAGTGATATTTGCTATATATTAATGTGCTTGGCACATTGGAAAACACATCTGATTGATCTCTCTTCTCTATTGCTTCCATATCTTCACCAAGAGTGTTTTGGTGAATCTCTCTTATCTTCCGAAAGAAATCTGCTATGTTGTAAAAGAAAGGCATTCTGTGCTATCCATTATATTATACTAAGAAGAGTTGTTGGGGTTTTTGTTATCATTTTTTTGAGTATTTTCCCGAGGGTATATCTTGTGTTATGGTTGTATGAATTTCATGTGATTGAATTGTCTCATTGTTTCAAGTTTCGACGGCTAAAATAATTAAAAATCACTATGGATGAGATCTAGAGGATAAGAGGATCTCCTTGCCATCCCCTTCTCAAATTTATTCTCGGGATGCTTTCCCATCAAACAACCATGACAGTGGCCCTTGGAAAACTTGATCTTGGGAAGCCCATCAACCATCTCCTTTGTATGCATGTCATGCAAGTATTGATAGTTAAGATGCCCAAATATTTCATGCCACAATCTGCTTTCTTCATTGGCATGAGTGTGGAGAGCAAATTTCCTTGTGAGAGGTAAGAAGTGTGAGAACTAATAGAGTTTAGAGTTGTGATTTGCAAATCCTTTTGCAATGATTTCACCTGAAACCATGTTTTGTATTTCGACTTCATTTGGAGAGAAGGTCACTCTCTTGGGATATCCAATATGAGTCATTTGGTACACTGAAAGTAGATTTGCTATGAGAGTAGGAACATAAAGAACATATGAGAAGTAGCCATGGTCAATATTTATCCTTCCAATCCCATCAAAGGAGACTTCATAATCATTACCCAACATGATGGAAGGGCTAACTGAAAATTCTAAGTTGGAGAAGAGATCTTTGGAGGAAGACATATGTCTTGATGCTCCTAAATCTATGATGAAGGAGGATTCTTTTGATGCACTTTCCATGAGAGCATGGCATCTCTCTTTGTCCTCAGATCTAGAAGTTTCACTATCTTTCTTCCTTGCACATGCAGGTACAGGGATATTGTTCTTCTCAAGTAACTGAGCCATCAAATCTATGGTTTTGTTCATACAAGAACTCTCACGATAGAATCCTCGATGACAATAGGTACACTTGGATCTCTCCTTATGAGATTGCTTGGTATTCTTTGAATTCGAAGACCCATCTGGCTGATATGGAACATATTTTGGCTTTGTATCATTCACTATCTTTTCAAATACTTTTTGCTTTCCCTTTGCATTCGCTCTTTTGGCCTCAGCAGCTATAAGGACTGAATCCAACTTTGGTTTTATCATTCCCATGGAGATTAACTTCTCCTTCTCTTATGTCAGAGATTGGATGAAGTCATCAAGTGTAGGAAGCTTCCATTTTGGAATGGACATCTTAGCCGACTGAAATGTGGAGACAAAAACTGAGAAATTTAGCCCCAATTTTGATAGAATGGAAAGTATGAGTTGCTTGTCTTCTTTCTCTATCTCATATCTCTTCAACTATGAAATCAAGCTTTTGAACTTGGTTAAGAAGGAATTGATGGATTTGAAGCTTTCAGGACTCAATGAGATGAGCGTATTCTCCAATTTATGACCTTTCAAATCATCTTTCTATCCAAAGAGGGATTCGAGCTTGTCCCAAACCTCTTTTGGAGATGCTAGATCAATGATATGGAAGTGAATATATTCATAAATTGAGAGAAGAAGTAATCCTACTACTTCATCAAGCCTATCCAAGTACTTGGATTTATCTACTGCACTGTGAGGTTCGACCACAGTTCCATTCAATATCCTGGAGAGGCTCTTGGACTTCATGAAGATGTCCATCTTGGTCTTCCATTCGACATAGTTGGAGGAATTTATTTTTAGATCCATTTGGATCAGTGGAGGTTGAATTGAAGAGGAATTCGAATGGATGAATAAACCTGCAAAACAATGAACTTTGTTGATGGATATTTGCTACAATTTGAATGAACACTGCCTTAGGACACTGAGCACATATGACTAAGTCCTTCACACCTTACTAGACCTCACTGGATTGCTCCAGTGAATTCAAGGTAATAGCACCAGGATTTGCTCTGGAAACTCAGAGGCTTCTGGTGCTCAATGAAAGACAGTTACTCAATGAAATGTTGCAACTGCTGCAATGGTTGCAATTCGAATAGCTACTGTAAGCTATGATACCATGTGATAATCTGCAGTAGGATCTCATAGCTGAAATAAACCTCACACAAACTCACTGAATAATTGCAAAGAAGAAGACAAGAATGTAGTCAATAATCACTCATGAACACAGAAAGTGGAGAATAACAGTATAATCATACATCAGCTGTGAGTTAGCACTGTGAAAACTGAATACACTATAGTAATTATCAAGTGAATTTGAATGGAGCTAAGGTCATTTGAATTATCCTCAAAGTGTGGCTTGGATAGCATTGGAGACATCATCCAATCAGTAGTAGTAGTCATAAATGGTCAATAGTCAGTAAAATGAGTCTAACTAAGTCTAACTGAGCCATGTGAGCACAAATCAAGGGATGGAGACTACAAGGAGGGCGCATGAGGCTTTTAGAAGGTCAAGTGGCACTCCACAACTAGCTAACTGGGAGCGACAAGCAGTTAGGATGAGCAATCAATGGAAGAACTGGTCAATCAATGCTCTTACTGATTGTCAAACTCCTGGTATGTGAGATAAGGTGCTCTAACTGAATGTTAAACTCCGGGTAGGTGAGATAAGGTGCACATGTCATCCAGGTGAGGAAAACAAGGCGCATCGGGTAGGTATGAGGGCTATTGGGGGCTGAAGACAGGCTCTAGGGAGCTTAAATTAGTCTGTAGGTGCTGGGGAGACCACCAAAATGATGATTGGATGCATGCATATGCATGCATGATGACTGGATTCATGCAAAATGCATGCATGCATGCAGATATGAAAAATGATGGTGAGAATATTCCAACACTCGAAAGATCCAATTAGCTTTTTGTGGAGGAAACACTATACTGCCCAGGCTGAACCACTTATCCACACTTAAGTCAAGGTATCTTAATGGCCAAACTTAGGACATCACCAAGGGGAAATTTTGAATGCAATGGACTCATGAAGTTATCTATTTCCATTGGGAAGTGTTTCTATGTCTTGTTGATTGAAACATTATCCCCATCGTCAGTAGAATTGGCTCTTTGTTACCTTCACTAGTCAATTGGTGTGTGGATCCCATTGCCACTATCAATTGTGCTTTTGGAAGGCCGAATTACATTTGAGAGGAAGGATGTAATGTCTTTTAGGGAATTTACACTTAATTTTATTTTTAAATACAAGGTCACTAAGTCATAATTAAAAAGAACCTACATTTGGGGATTCTTTCACTAAACCAAAATTGCACATATCACTCACTTTTGCACCATATTGCATCTATTGCGGTCGACATATTTTTGCATTGTGTTTATTTCCACCATCACTCTCACTTGACACTAAGCTTTCACTATTGAGGAAAAAATCACCCACCTAAGGAAGTCCCAACGAATGCATGGCCTATCCCCTCTCTTGAGGGGTGTTTTTCCACTTTCTCCCCGTGGTTCGCATGAGAGATAATCTAATAGGGGCTTCTCCCAAGCCACATTGATAAGATCATCAGGGTGAGGCCGATCCTTTCTTGATTTATTTTCTCCTCTTGGAGAAGTTACTGACCCTCTTTCCTCATCCTCTTGTAGAAGAAGAAACCCTCTCTCTCCTCCCTCTCTTTGAATATTTTCTCCTTTGTTTTCTCCCCTTGGAGATCCTTTGGACTATTTTGATCCCTCCCATCTCATAGGAATTCACTCTTTATTTTCAACACCACCTTGGTATCCAGCACATAGAAATTACCACCGACTCCCACCTTACCTTTCATGGCTAACCTCAAACTCCCGTATTTAGCCAAAATGATCAATGACCCTATCGCACATGATCAAACATGGTCATCAATGTCGGATAGGCTCCCCTTGAATATTCCTAAATTCGAAAGGAAACAAGGAGATGAACCCGCCAACCATGTCATGTCCTTTCACTTATGGTGTTCCTCCAACAACATAGTGGAATACTTAGTGAGGCTCCACCTCTTCTAGTGCACCCTCACCTGGATAATAGCTAAATGGTAGGTGAATTTACCACGATTGACCCATGCCACCTTTGCGACATTTTCCACCTCATTTATCACATACTTCCATCTTCCTATTCTCCATGCCCTCGGCCTTGAAATTCTCACATAATTTTGTCAAAACACATATACACACATCATAGACCATATCCATGAGTGGCTTAGATGCCACACATTGTGTAAAATCGAGATACAATCCCCATTTATGTTGGATTAGTTCATTAAACCACTCCAATTGACCATTTCAAAAGATGTCTCCAAATCTATGCCACAAAATGTGTAAGAAGCCATCCTGAAGGCTTAGTATTTTGACCTTATCTATGCACAATCCAAGTATTTATACAATATACTTCCTAATGCCCCTCGGCATTGGTAATTGGATCCTACACTTGTGGGTTTGTCACATTCAACGGATGGGATTATTGGGTCCATTTCCCACCAAGGAAATGTCAGAGTTATAGATATAGCTAAACTACCTTACCTATCTAAGCATCCAATAACATATCAACATAAATAAGAACATAAAGAGAAGAAGCATAATAATACACCAGATATACGTGGTTCACCCAATTGGGCTACATCCATGGGAAGGTTTCCTTCTATTATCTCCAGAAATCTCCTTCAATCTTACAAAGAGAGCAACTCCAAATAACCCCAATACAATATAGCAGAGATATTGTGAGCACAATAGAATGTGGTGTGATAGTATGATGATGTATGATGACATGTGACTCCCTTGACCCTATTATATACCAAGATATGTGGAGGAATTACTCTCACATATTGCATGTGTGATAACATAATTCTCCATAATAACACCTCTTTATATAACAATGGATATCAAGAGTATACTTTACCATATTAAATATGGGATATAATGTATTACTCTTTTACATAAGATTGTGAATAACTTCCGACATAATACAAAGACATTATTACCTTCCAAGGAATATAATATATTCCAATAGGAAAGGTCCCCCCCTTACTTCTATGCCATGCAATATGGCATTGCAGTACCCACCCATCCCTATCATGTTAGCACCCCCTACTCCTATATCAACTCCTCCACATGGTCAGTTATATTATGGACCCTATAGTCTGGCTTATCCTAATGCAAGCCAAGCATTGAAAATACTCCCACTGCAAATGGTACAAGTTTCTCTTACATCCACATCCTATGGAGTGCAAACTACATTCATACCCCCACCAGGGTATAACCAGTACTACATGTTCCCATGTTCTATTGGTTCAACCCCCACACCTCATATGGGATTAAATCTAGTTCAACCCATTTCGCACAACAAGCCGAACAATTTGAGCAGTTGAACATATAAAAACCCAAGAAACCTCAAAATTAGGGGAATAAGAAGGGAAAGAACAAGTAGAACTAGTAGTAGGGCCAAGGTGGAAACCCCCATCCACAGCATAACCAGAACCAGGGAAACACAAATGCAATGGCTAACAAATCTCCCAAGCAAGGTAAGAACGCAAACATGAGGACCAATTACTGCTATTCCATTAACAAAGAATATGGTCACTACACTCGCCATTTCCCTCATATCACCGACTACCAACAATTGGTGGAGGCCAAGAAGAAGACAATGGTAAATCCCCCTCAGGTCCCTAAACCTACGCAACCCCAAACTATTGTAGTACAAAATCCCTTTTCCAATCAAGGGGTTGTTTCTTAGTAGCAGGAAACATGTCCCTCTAATGATGGCTCCTTCCAGAACATCTACACATTGGATTTCAACCTCCAGACTAGAGCCAAATGTTATTAT
The DNA here is from genome assembly GCA_027924585.1 of Larix kaempferi. NCBI lineage: Eukaryota > Viridiplantae > Streptophyta > Pinopsida > Pinales > Pinaceae > Larix > Larix kaempferi. Next base: position 18,611,470 of record BSBM01000179.1, on the reverse strand, counting down.
AGGCCCAAATCCCCCCAAGGGGAAGATGTCCCTATCCCCTCAGAGGGTCCTTTGCAAATACCATTCCCAAGTGGTGAAAAAATCCCACAGATCCCCAAAGTCCCACTTCAGTGCACCCCTTAACCCTCATATCAAATCCACCCACAATTACAATATTGTGGATGACTTGGCTCAATAATCCACCATGATGTCCACATTAGAAGTGACACAGTCTTTCCCAACTCATTGAAAGACATTACTTAATGTACTTGGAACCATCGACCATTCCAACTCACATCTCATGACCTTTGATCTTAACAAAGGTGAACCATGACTACCCTCATGAGTGGCATTCCAAGTCCCCATCATAGTTAAAATCATTATGATTCATTGATGAAGGCGCATCCACATGCGTCATGTCCATTAATGTTTGGAAATGATTGGGATCACTTGATCTTGTTCCCTAATCTATCGCTCTTTGCACCTATGATGAGAGACTATCCTAACCCCGAGTATTGTACTATAATGTCCCTATAGAGCTGGGGGAAAGATGGTCACGATCGATGTCAAGGTAGTATATTCCCAACTCGACTATAACATCCTCTTGGGGTGTAGTTACATGTACTCCATGAATGCAGTATCCTCCTTGGTATTCCACATCATGATGTTTGTCTATAATGAAAAAATAGTCACCCTTGACCAACTCAACTACTACAACCCAATACCCACACCAATCCCGACAATGTCCTACCCACTGCCATTGTAACAAGTCAACCCCCTTATGTACAAGGAATCCAACTTACTATGGGTCTATTTCGGTCTGTCGTCTAAGATCCTTGCATCCATTGATGGCCCTATATGTACAATTTTCGTCGATGAAAATGTTTCCACCTCTCCCTCAGCATCGTCATCAGTGCCTCCCCTAACCCATGGCATTAAGCAAACTTTGAACCGATTAGTACCTCATATCTTCCAAATACCATTCTTTACTCCCCCACAGGAGTGTAAGGGACACCAATGATGGCTTAGTTGACTCTACTTGAGTTAACACTCGGTATACTTGTGTGGTACCTTACGCCACCATACCCTGATATGGATTCAAAACCCATCACCCACTATGAGTTTGTCCCTCTTTTGGTTGTTTCCCCTTCTAGGCTGGTCACACCATCTATACCTCTAGTCAAACCTATGACATCGATGACTAAACCAACACTGGAACTCACTACACCTGCTAATGGTGGCATGAAATAGCCTAAGTTCAAATTCCTCCTCCTACAAAGTCCTACTCCCGAATCATAATCAAGGGTCGCTAAGCTAAAGCAAGGGGAAATGACCAAGAATGGTTAAAAAAATCAGTAATGACAAATACTCCCACACAGAGGGTCACTCCACAATGTGCTCTCTATGAGAAACAAGGCTATGCGACCAACCTTTTCCCCACCTTGCCGAAGCTCAGGAATATTCTCAACACCCCTGTCAGTCTGACACATGCTCCACCGACCGTAGCAAGGGGCACCTCATATTTTCCCACACCTAAGCCTAAATAATTATGCATCAATCACACATGTTCAATTTGTTCTCATTTTGGGCATTTCACACACCATTGTCTCGATATCCCTCGATTTTGGGATGCTTTGGTGACAATCCACCTCACACAATCGATGGAATAAAAATTCCCCCTCTGCCACCGAAAGCAACTTCTATCAGTTTCGTTATGATGAAGTTCCCCATTCCTATAGAAATATCCTCCATGACTCTTTAATGGGAAGAGGAACTACCTGACCAAAAATTGTCCCTTTAGTGACCTCAAAGTCCCTCCATAGTTCTCAGTCACACCTACGCTACTCGACCCTGTAGATCATGTAGGTTTATGACTCATCATTACTTCCAATGCCCCATTTCGATTGTGGTACGCACCCTTCATGCTACACAAAAGGAACTATCGAATAACGTTACCCCTTTGGGAACAACACTACCATTGGTGGTTGAAGAAAAAAATGAACTTACTGATGATACTGAAGAACCTAACCTCTCATTGGTTCCTTCTCACTTTGGTGGCAATGATCCCCCATCACCAGTTAGCGTAGAGGGCTTAGACCCTCTATTTTTCCCACAAGAAGGTATTCTTCCCCTCTCCCACAAGTCTCCTTTTCTATATGCACATCCATCATCTTCATTTGATTCACCTTCTACTAAGTTTCCCTACAACCTAGGTCGGCTCCATCCAACCAAATAGACCTGTCAATAGTTAGGTCACTTATACTTCTTTCGACAATTCATTTTCCTCTAATGAATATATGTTAGAGGAATATTTATTCTCCATAGACGAAGAGATAATCGAAGCCATGCATTCAAATGAAACCCTGTGGGATGAATTCTATCATAGGTCGTCATTTGTCTAAACTCCACATCCCCCGATCCTCGTAGTGGCCCAAAAATATACAATTGAATTAAAATAATTTCTACCCCCTAGTCATATCAATTGGTTCAAATTAAAACCCCATTCCAGCTCTTATTGCATTTGAATATGGTAATATAGCCAATATTTATCCCCCAATCCAGGTTGATATCTCTGTAACACCATGATTCATTGATAACATTTCCATTATTACGTCATCTTCACCGCAATAAATTATTGACTTCACCACCCTATTCAAGGAATTTCGCGATGTCTTTGCATGGTTATATGAAGAAATACCAAGCCTATACCCTTCAATAATCGCACATCATATTGTCACTTGTTTCGATGCCAACCCGATCAGATAAAAACAATGACCTGCTCACCCCTCTAAGTCCCCTGCTATCAAAGTTGAGATCAAATTTTTTTTATAGGTGGGATTCTGTTGGCAGGCGGTTTGATAAGGACGTGTCGCGGTACCGCTGATGTTGCGACACGTTGGAGGAAGGCACAAAATGAGTATTTTGTGATAAAGAATACCGCAGTTAGCGGGTTTTGGGTCACTTGGACCACATACTATGTAATAGTGAGTCAGTTGTACCGTGGTATGCGGGTTTTTGGGGTCATTTGGACCAAGTTAGTTAGATAATGTGTCAATTGTCCATAGTGTCGGTTAGGAAGTTAGTTGTAAGTGGACAAATATTGTAATGGAAAAAGCCTATAAATAGATGAGAGTCGTAAGTGATAGATATCAAGGAGGAAGATGAGAAGATAGCGAGAAGTGGAGAAGATGTATGTTTTGCCTCTGGTATTTTGACCGCAACAGTAATACAATGATGTTTTGGTGCAATCTCTGTGCAATGGTGCGATATATAGTTGTTGTTTAATGTAATATCTGCTTACTGTTGTTGAAATGACAAATGATGCGATTAAATGATCTATTTTTGAATGACAATTGATGCGATTAAATTATCTATTTCATATGGAATACGAATGCTGCGGTTAGTTGAAATGTTATAATTCTGTTTAAGTACTACAATAGAGATAGTCTGCACAGCCACAACTCTCTTCCTCCCTCGGCGGAAACATGGTTCCATCTGCTCTTCCTGGATGCCTCGGGTGAGACCTCATTTGCTCTATGGGTGTTGCTGGGTGGGCTCAAACCTGCCCAGGCCAGTGCCCAGGGAGACTCTGGTATGCGTCGACAGTGAGGCGAACCCCTGTCGACTGAGGTCGAAGAGGTCTTGGTCAAAAAATGGTTCTGTTGTCAGGACAGTGAGGCCATGTTGTGGCACCCGACGAAGACGGAGATACAGAGCTGGTTTGATCAAAGACTGCAGGAATTTGCTAAAAAGGAAAGTCAGAACACACAACTAACGGTAGATCACTGGTTGGGAAGATATATTCACGACGGTCCACACGAGTGGTTCTTCTCTGAATTCTCGGTTATTCTGTATGAGTGGTTGTCGAAGCTGACCTTCCAGAAGAGAAATTTCCAGGGTGGTGAGCCGATGGCTTGGACCCCGGAGCTGATCCAGGAGCTGCGGGAAGTCGATAGTAAGGCATCACAGGCTGTCAAAGTTTGGTTCGATAGCATCTTGGAGGGATACATCACTGAATTCACGGTTGAAACGAAGAAATCCTATAGTGAAGCTGAAAGATATTTCTTTGATGGACCAAGGGGAAGGTTTCTGCTGTCACTCCAACTGTCAATTAAGATGCACATCTGCGAGAAAGGTATATTGAAGATGCACCTTGATCAGTAAGAAGCCTGGTGGGTGGAGGCCGTGGGTATCACGACTGCTGGGGATCGGTAGAAGGAATGGTAAAGGGGTAGATGGGTGAAGACCATGAGGAGATTGTGAGTGAAGCCGAGGAAGAAAGTGGCCTTACAATGGGAGGAGCAAGGTTCCAACAGGAAAAGAGGCAGAGGATAGGAGAAGGTCTTGCTGTGATCGGACTGCAAGGCCATGAAGGAAGGCCACACGGTATGAAGCGAGCTCATAGTCCTGACAGGGACAACTAGGATACGCCCAGGATAGAGGCAATACCAAACCCCGGCACAAGCATACCCACACCTCCGCTCACTGACTCACAACCCGCAAGGAATACGACTTTGACACCGCCAAGTTAGTTAGTACCGCAGAAGTTAATTAGTAGTAGCACAGCGATAGGAGGAAGGAAGCCCAGGATGGCAGGCGATGATGCTAAGTTACCATTGTTCCACGATAGTGCGATAGACAAACCAGAATAGTATTGGTTTTTGTGTGAAGCGGTTTGGACCATAAAAGAGGTCACTGTTCCTAAGAAAGGGAAGTTGGCCACGACCTTGCGAGGTTGTGCATTAGATTGGTTCATGAGGTTTATTTTGGTCCCTATGGGAGCACCAGAGAAGTCCCTGGATGAGATTCGGAAGGGACTGATTGTTGAATTTAGACGGCCTAAGTCGGAGGCTCAATATATTACTGAATTGAAGGAAATTAAGCAGTATCCCAATGAGACAGTATGGGATTTCGATCAACGATTCAAGACACTGATGGCAAAGGTTAGTTTCGATATGAGTGCTGTCCAACATAAAGAATGGTTCATTGCAACACTGTTACCCCACATTCGGTTGTCGCTGATGTAGCAGAACATATCAACGTCGAGCGAAGCTTTAGAGTTTGCAATGCGATTAGAAGCATCACCGATTGGAGATAATGCAGCTGGGATGTTGCAGATACATACGCAGCTCGCCAACCTGACTATACAGTTGCAAGATTTGAAGAAGAACAAGGACCGGCGTGATGAAGTATGGTGTACATGATGCCGAAGAGAAGGGCATACAAAGGATAATTGTCCAGATTTCCATAATTATTTGGTATCAAGTGCGCCAAACCCGTTGAATGGCGGCAGTATGCTGTGGTGTCGTGTTTGTTTGGTGTTTGGGCACAGTCATGATAGTTTCCCGTATATGCAGAAAATGGTGACAACCCCGCGAAATCTTTATTGCACATTCTGCAAGTTGGTGGGTCACGATGAGAAGGATTTCCATGCATATGGGTTGCTACAGGAAAGGATGTGCGATGCATTCTATGTCAAGGACAATTAGTGTGCAGTCCCACAACTCCCACTGTAACCACAGCTAGCCTAGCCGCTATCACAGCCGCAGATGCAGTTTGCACCACAACAACAACAACCGCAACAGTTCATGCCGCAATACAACCTGATGGAGACGGCTCATCCACAATATGTACAGCAATCGCAGTATGCACCGCAAGGGAAAGGGATTCCACCAGCACCTATGCAACAACAATACCAGCAGTAGGGCGGATACCGGGGAGGCTACAGGGGTGGACGCGGTGGTGGATTTGGTCGTGGATGAGGAGGTCGAGGTGGTCGAGGACCTGTTCAATGTTACCACTGTGTAGTATGGGGACATTATCAGCGCGACTTCCCACTGCTACAAAATCAGTGTATGCTTTGTTCCGGTAATGATCATATGGTTGAGAATTGTCCACAGTTAATTGCACGATGGCAGGCTGGGAACGCTACGCAGCTACAAAACCCAGTACAACAACCAGTACAGAACCCGGTACAGCAACCAGTGTAGAACCAGCCCCCGTGACCACTGCCGAACCCGAATCAAAATATGAATCAACCAGGGAATCTACAATAGAACCAGACGCAGGGTGCAAATATTGCGACCATTTCTGCAGAACTGTGACCACAAGATGCTTCGGTGGTTGTTGTCACTCGTGGAGGCAAGACGATTGGGGAAGATGGTTCATGACCACTGATTCGGTTGGCTGGTCTGAAGACGCTACCTTTTGACATTGATACAGAGCGAGAAGCATTCTTGGAGGCACGTCGCACTTTGGAGAAAGACCGCGGTAAGGCTGTTGTTTACAATATGCCGCCTGTCTTTGATGCCACATCAGACACCGATCGACCACGACCAGGGACATTGCAGAAGTTCCTTGAAAGCTATCTGTCATTGGAACGAGACTCAACTTCCTTGGTTGAGATTGAGGGATGGTTGCAGTGATTTACCAAAGGACGGCAGGAGTCGACAGTAAAATCCTTACAGCGATGAAAGATGAGCAAAGAAATGCGAATGAATATTCAAATTGGTGACTATGACGTTGACTGTGTAATTCTTGATCTTGGTTCGGATGTTAACATCTTAACCAAGAAGGCTTGGCAGAAGATGGGGAGTCCCCCATTGAGCTGGTCTCTTGTCCAGCTCCAGTTGGCTAACCATGCGAAGGTTACACCTATTGCGAGGGTTCCGTAGCTCACAATTGATATTGAGGGCATGAAGACTTATGCTGACTTTGATGTTATCGAAGTGGTTGAGGGTGGAAGCTCTTATCCTACATTATTGGGGATAGGATGGGCTAATGGTAGTGGAGCTGTCATTAACTTCAAAAAGCACATGATGACCTTTTAGAATCGTGATTTCAGAGTTATAGCCCCGTTGGATCCGGCTAAAGGACGTCGCTATGTGGAGCCTGTAAAAGATGATGATCCTGCTAGATGGGACCATGCATTCAATATTTCTGAAGATTATATTCATCCTACTACCTACGGTGAGTTGGAGTGGCGCAGTGAGAGTTTTGCGTCTTCCGACTCTGATAATGCATTAGAGCATAGGCAGAATCGAATGCATGAAGTACCATTCCAGAAATGTGGCTTAGTTACACAATCCTTGTGTCGGGTTGCGACAAAAATGATCACATTGCCCGTCTATGAGGGGTTGCCTGGCCTGAACACCTTCTTAGTAGAATTTCAAAACCACATTTCAGAACCACAGCGATTGCTGGCCTTGGAAGATGCACTAAAGGCTGTTCCAGCACGTTGGTGGGCGACACATAAGAAATTCATTAAGAATTGGTCCCAGTGTCGAAGGTTGATGATGGTTCGGTTTGGCGATACTGAGGTTTATCACACTGGCAAGTATGATGGTAGGACTGATCCCAGTGATCATGTGATGGAGTGCCAACGATTGTGGGTAGTACGACCCAGAGATGAGTGGGTTCATGCTTTTGTTCATACTTTGCAGGAGATACCTCACTCATGGTACACTGCAGCCGAATTGCCTCGTGACATTACAGCATGGGGGGAGTCGACGATATGTTTCACTCATACATTCACTTTTGCAAATGCCAATCCTGATGTCCATAACGCCCTGCAGCTCATCTGCGACGTAATATTTCAGGTTGTTCCGGTGGCTTACCCTATTGACCCACACACACAATGTCAGATGCAGTCTCTCATGGAGTGCTTCAACGTCAGTGGTGGCCCAGAGGACGATGATGATCCCCGGAATATTAACATTCCCGAATCCAAAGGAAGTCATGATGTGGTACCACCTATTGCGCCAAGTAATCTGTTCAGTCAACCATTGCAGCTTCGCAAGATGAATATTGGCACCAAAGCTACTCCCAAGTTTGCTAATGTTGGGGATTATTGGGACGATGAGATGATGGGTAAGGTTACTGAGTTACTTCATGAGTTTCAAGATGTGTTTCCCACAAATTTTTTCGAGATGAAGGGAATCCTAGGTGATTTAGGAGAGATGAAGATTCCATTAAAACCAGATGCTAAGCCAGTCCGACAACGAACTTATCGGCTGAATCCGCGACATAAAGAAAAGGTTAAGGCAGAACTTGATCACATGTTGGATGCTGGTATTATTGAACCTATAGAAGAGGCCGAGTGGATCAGTCCTATGGTGGTGCAGGACAAGAAAATAGGTGAAGTGCGCATTTGTGTTGACTTGCGGAAGTTGAATGATGCCTACTTGCATGACCCTTTTTCGACCCCGTTTACTGATGAAGTACTTGAAGGAGTGGGTGGCCAGGAGATGTACTCTTTCACTGATGGATTATCTGGCTACCATTAGATTCACATTGCCAAGGAAGATCGCCATAAGACAACTTTCGTTACTGAATGGGGTTGCTTTCAGTACACAGTCATGCCGTTTGGTTTGAAGAATGCACTTGCGATATTCACCTGGGTCGTTGTTGCCGCATTCAAAGATTTTATTCAGAAGTTTATGTAGGTATATATGGATGATTGGACCGTTTATGGATTGATTCGAGATCATTTGGCTAATCTACGGTTAATGCTTGAGCAATGTCGATAGCACCAGATATCGCTAAACTTGAAGAAATGTACTTTTTGTGCTCCCTTTGGAATATTGCTAGGTCATATCGTGTGTAAGCAGGGATTGCTGGTTGATCTAGCCAAAATTGCCCTTATTTTGGGATTACAACTGCCGACCACCGTTAAGTAGTTGCGCGCCACCTTGGGCCATATGGGATATTATCACAAGTTCATTAAGGGGTATGCTGCGATTACTACCCCTATGGAAAAGTTGTTGAAGAAGGATGTGGCATTCTAGTGGAGCCCGGAATGTCAGGCTAGTTTCGAAACGCTCAAGGTGAAGATGGCGTCGGCGTCGATCTTGGTCTTTCTGGATTGGAGTAAGGAATTCCATGTCCATGTTGATGCTTCATCAAGTGCATTGGGGGTTGTGTTGGCTCAACCTGGAGAGGGAGATATTGATCATCCCATTGCTTTTGCTAGTCGAAATCTGTCCTCTGCAGAACGGAATTACACTACCACAGAATGGGAAGGTCTGGCCATGGTTTATGCATTGCAGAAATTCGGGAATTATTTGTTGGGTGGCCACTTTAAAATGTTCACCGATCATTCAGCATTAAAATACTTGGTCAATAAGCCTCTATTGGGGGGGAAGATATGCCGGTGGCTACTTTTATTTCAGGAGTTTGATTTTGAAGTCATTGTGAAGCCGGGGCGGTTGAATGCTAGAACAGATCATTTGTCACGGATTGATACAGGGGAGGAACCGACCAATATCGAAGACGGGTTGTCGAATGCCCAACTATTTCATGTTTCCACTATTGATCAATACTTTTATGACATCCTTCAGTTTCTGGTGATGGGCACTGTGCTCGACAACTTTACCACTACTCAGAAGAAGCAATTGGTTGTCAAGGCTGCTGACTTTCAACTCATCGCGGGAGAGTTGTATAAATTGGGTGTCGATGAGATATTGCGCCGATGTGTCTTGCCGCATGAGAAAGCGCAGATATTGGCCGAGGCACATGGTGGAGTCGCGGGGGGACATTATGGTGGTCAGGCGACTGCCCGGAAGGTACTGCGTGCAGGACTTTAGTGTCCCACATTACATAATGATGCGACAGACTATGCATGGTCTTGTGATGTTTGTCAACGAACTAGCAAGCCGTCCAGATGAGACGAGATGCCGCTGCTACCTCAGGTGACATTGCAACCATTCGAAAAATGGGATGTTGATTTTGTAGGGCCTATCAATCCACCAAGGAAATGTACGAGTGTACAATACATCATCACGACGACAGAGTTGTAAAATTAGTCACAGCAGATCTAATGAACAAGTAAATCAATCACAACAGATGAACATAGAAAATATGGTGCAAAACTGTGCAAAACATGCAGTAGTGCTCAATATCCCAATAAGAGTGAATGATTACAATACAAACTATCACAATGACTGAGCAATTCGAATTGCCTAGGAGGTCATTCGAATCACTGAATGGAGTAGCTTGACTCCAACTAGGAGTCCTCATCATCAATCAGTAGTGGTCATCAATGCACAAGAACCAGTCATCCAGGTGTCAATCTGAGTCTAACTGAGTGTAACAAGTGTAACTGAAGTGTGTGGCACTGATTAAGGGAAGAAGGCTCAGTGGGGGGCGGATGGGAGGCTAACTGAAGTCAGAACAAGTCATCTAGTCAATCTGTAGGTCCAACGGAAGTGAAACAGTCAGTCGAGAGTGAAACTAGCCTCAAATCAGGGAGAATCGGAGCTAACTGAGTGTAACTGAAGTGGAACTGCAGTGGTAGGTGAACAAGTGCGCCCTTCTCTGGCAGTAGGTGAGAAGTGGGAACCTTTCAGGCTAGGAGGGATAAAACTCTAATGTAAGTGGATCCCGAGTGATAGAAAAAGGTGGCTAAGGTGCTGGAGGCATCAACCTGGTGACTGGGATGCATGCAAAGTGCATGCAAACCCTAGAATTTGCATGCAAACCCTAATTGCATGCAAGATCCTGAAAAAGATGATGTGGATATCCGAACACCCCCCCTCAAGCTAGACTATGATGTGCAAAAAATAATGTGGGGCCCTGGTAACTAAGACCAAAGGTCACCCCAATACAATAATCCAAAAAATGCTGAAAATAAACTAAGTGAGGAAAGAGGGAAAACCTAGTGGGAAGAAAGCCCCCCCTCAAGCTAAAGCATAATAATGAATCAATCTTTCTCCACCATGATGGAACTCACCCCCAACAGTGAACGGAGGTAAGAGAACTTCTTCTCAGTGAAGCTCTTGGTGAAGATGTCTGCAATTTGCTCATCAGTAGGGCAATATTGCAGAATGATGATGCGGTCATGCACCAACTGTCGAATGTAATGCATATGAATCTCAATGTGTTTGGTCCTCTGTCGCTGAACTGGATCTGTGGAGATCTTGATAGCACTTTGATTGTCACAAAATAGGACAGTCGAAGTAGTGCCACCAAAACCAAACTCGGAAAGAATACCCTGCAACCAAACTGCCTGAATGCAGGCATTGACTGCCCCTCGATACTCTGCCTCTACTGAAGAAAGTGCAATGGCTGCTTGCTTTTTGCTGGACTAGCAAATAGCACCATGACCAATCATGAAAACATAACCAGAAGTGGACTTCCGATCAATGCTATCACCCGCCCAATCTGAATCAGTAAAACCAATGAAATCAAGCTCAGAATCTACAGCATAATGTATGCCAAACTGTCTCGTACCTTGCACATACTGCAAGATCCGCTTGGCTACTCACCAATGAAGCTCATGTAGCTGCTGCATATATCTTGACACGGCACTCATGGAATATGAGATATCAGGCCTTGAGTATGTCAAATAAAGTAGTGAACCAATCAACTGTCGATACATACTGCAATCTGCAAGCGGTGTAGAATCTCCCTCCTCAAGACTGATTCCTGAGAGGAATGGGAATGGGGCTGCCTTACATTTAGCCATATTAAACTTCAATAACAGGTCGAAAGCATATTTTTGCTGAGATATAGTGATCCCATCAAAATTTTGAGCTATCTCCAAGCCCAAAAAGTGACTCAGCAAGCCCAAATCGCTCATGTCAAAAGCTAGATTTAAGGCAGTTTTTAGCTTGTTTATTGAAGTAAGAGTGCTACCAGTAATGAGAAGATCATCAACATAAAGTACAATAACCAAGAAATTACCTTTAACTCGCTGAAGATACACATTCGGATCAGATTTGCATCTTTGGAAATTCTGAGAAAGAAGGAAGGAGTCCATCTTTGCGTACCAAGCTCTTGGGGCCTGTTTTAACCCGTACAAAGATTTCTTCAATCTGTAAACCAATGATGGATCTGATGTATAAACCTCTGGCTACATAATATATACCTCTTTAGCAAGGTCTCCATGTAAAAATGCACTCTTCACATCCATGTGGTGCACTTCCCAGTGCTTGGATGCGGAAATAGCCAAAACAAGGTGGATGGAATCCATCTTTGCAACCGGTGCAAAGGTCTCAGTGTAGTCCACTCCTTGGACTTGGGAGAAACCTTTTGCCACTAGCCTTGCTTTGTATTTGCTGATAGAGCCATCAGCAGAAACTTTAGTGCGGTAGACCCATTTACACTTCACTAATTTTCTTCCAGGTTGAAGAGAAACTAGCTGCCATGTATTGTTCTTTTAAAGAGAACTGTACTCTTCATCCATGGCACTTTTCCATCTCGGATCTCGGTGAGCAGAATAGTATGATGTAGGATCTGAACCAGCCATCAAATAAAAAATCTCAGGAAGAAATGGATCAGCAATAGAAAGAGCCATACCTGCTCTTTGAAAGTCTGCTCTTGTTCGTCTCGGATCAACAGGATTTCCAAGGTTCGAACCAACAGATTGAAGAGTGTTTTGGGCCCACTTTGGTAACTGAGGAGGATCATAATGGTCGGATTCCGAACCTGATATGTCATGATCATCATATGCTTCTACAATATAAGAAATATCAGAACTCATACCTTCATTATCGCTGCACGGATCTTCTTCTGGTGAAGGCGGTGAATCGACAGTCTTTTCCTCGACTAGTTGCAATTCTTGAAGCGGTTCTTCAAATTGCACACTGCGCTCTATGAATATCTTTTTAGATCTGATATCCATGAGTTTATATGCTGTTGATTCTTCCCCATATCCTATCAGTATGCACTCGGTACTTTGTGGATCCAAAGCTCATCTCTTCTCGGAAGGAATTCTAGCCCATGCAGTAGAGCCAAAAACTCTCAAATTTGACACATCTGGTTTGTGACCAAAGAATGCTTCGAAAGGAGTCATATCTTTCACGGATGAATGTGGAACACAGTTCTGTATGTATGCAGCAACATTGATTGCTTCATCCCAAAGATTTGCAGCCAAACCTTTTGATTCAATCATGCATGTAGCCATCTCTTTCAGTGACCGATTTTTCCTTTCCGCTACAGCGTTCTGCTGGGGTGTGTAGGGAACTGTATGTTGGATCTTAATTCCGCTTTGGGCAAAAATTTGCAGCAACTCGGACTTAATATATTCTCCACCATTATCAGATCTAAGAGCTTTGATCTTGCTCTCAGTGGCGGTCTCAACAGAAGCCTTAAAATCCTTGAATTTTCCAAGGACTTCTGACTTGTTTTTGAGAAAGAATACCCATGTAAAGCGGGAAAAATCATCAATAAATGTCAAAACATACCTTGAACCCTTTAATGACATATGGGGCAACGTACCACTGATATCAGAATGGATCAACCCCAAAACTGTAGAAGCTCTGCTAGCTTTGCCGCGGTCGAATCTGTGCTCGGGGTGCTTCCCAATGATGCAACCAGTGCATATTCCCTTCGAGGAATGGAGTTGTGGAAGACCATCTACCATGGACTTGTTTGATAGCAGCAGCAAATATTTATAATTAAGATATCCAAATATTTCATTCCAAATCCTACTAACCTCATTACCATGTGTGCGAAGAGCAGTGGGCTTTGCAAGCGGAATAAAGTGTGAAAACGCATAGCATTTTGCAGTGTGGTTTGCCTTTCCAACTGCAACGAGTCTTCCACTTTTGATATCAGAAATTTCAACTGTATTAGGGCTGAATGTAACTTGCTTCGGTTCACCAGCGTGTGTCATTTGATACACAGAAAGAAGATTTGAAGCCAAGGAAGGCACATAGAGAACATTCTGAAAGCTTCCATGATCTACATGAATCGTACCTTTGCCCTTTGAAGAAATTTTTGAGTCATCTCCCAAATGGATGGGGATGGAGCTGTTTGGATCGAATGAAGAAAAGGAATCAATATTTTCAGCCATATGATTTGATGCACCCGAATCTATCAAGAGAGTAGTGGGCTTCGAAACAGTTGCCATGAGTGCTTGTCCTCTTTCATGATCATCATTCCTATCCTTCTTCCTTGCACTGTCAGAAAGAGTTATGTTGTTCTTTTCCAAAAGGAGGGCCATTTGATCTATAGTCTTCTTCATACATGAACTTTCGGGATGAAATCCATGGTTACAATAAGTACATTTAGATTTCTGGTTACCTTCTTTTCCCTTTTGCTTGGACTTCGAACTGGATGGTGCATCCGTTTGTTTGCCTTTCTCTTTTGGCTTGCGAGGCTCGAATTTGGGCTTCTCCTTCTTCTGCTTTCCTTTACCATTTCGAGATCTTGGGTCCTTGAACATATAGGGCTGAATCTTTGGAGCTTATGGACCCCATTTGAATCAACTTGTCATGCTCTTTTGTGACGGACTCAATGAAGGCATTCAAGGTAGGCATCTTCCAATTCGGGGTAGTTAGCCGACCGGAATTGAAAGTAGAGACAAATACCGAATAATCTTTACCAAGCTTGCTGAGAATGGAGAGGATCAATTGTTTATCCTCTTTGATAACTCCACTGTTCTTCAACTGCAAGTTCAAGTTCTTGAATTTTGTGAAGAATTCATTAATGGTCTCAAAATTCTCAGGACTAAGGCCAATCAATTCATTCTCTAATTGAAAAGCCCTAAGCTCGTCCTGCTTGCCAAATAGTGTTTCAAGTTGCTCCCATATAGCTTTTGGAGTCTTCAATCCACTGAGATGGAAGTGAATATCTTTGGAGATGGAGAGACAAAGAATACCATAAGCTTCATCAAGCTTGTTGTAGTGTTTGGTTTTATCTGACTGATTGTTTGGCTCCAATTCAAGACCAAGAGTGACTCGGTAGTATCCTTTTGAACGTAATATGATCTCCATATCATCTTTCCAATCAAAATAGTTGAATGGGGTGAGGATAGGCTTTGAAGAAGAGTATTCCATTGCTAGGAGTGAGTGCACACTGATGTAGAGGAGCTTGCATGCACAGTGTAGCGAATGCAAATGATGGAGACAATAAACCTGCAAATCACAATAAACCAAGAACAATGAGGTCGAACAATCCACCCTTTTAGAGTTGCATCACACCTGGGATTGGAGATCAAATAATGTTGAATGGGTCCAATGTATCAGATCCAGGAATTATGTGGAAACTCAAGCTTCTGGAGCGGTATTGTATGTATTTTCAAGTTTTGCATGCACAGGAGCGAATGCCCTTGAGATATTTCATGCCAAAACTTAATTTTTTTTGCAATTTTTGAGCAATTCACTCAAATCTTCTTGCAGAACCACCTGTAGAAAAGAAATCTTGTCCCTGCAATGGCTCTGATACCATGTAAAATTAGTCACAGCAGATCTAATGAACAAGTAAATCAATCACAACAGATGAACATAGAAAATATGGTGCAAAACTGTGCAAAACATGCAGCAGTGCTCAATATCCCAATAAGAGTGAATGATTACAATACAAACTGTCACAATGACTGAGCAATTCGAATTTCCTAAGGAGGTCATTCGAATCACTGAATGGAGTAGCTTGACTCCAACTAGGAGTCCTCATCATCAATCAGTAGTGGTCATCAATGCACAAGAACCAGTCATCCAGGTGTCAATCTGAGTCTAACTGAGTGTAACAAGTGTAACTGAAGTGTGTAGCACTGATTAAGGGAAGGAGGCTCAGTGGGGGGCGCATGGGAGGCTAACTGAAGTCAGAACAAGTCATCTAGTCAATCTGGAGGTCCAACGGAAGTGAAAGAGTCAGTCGGGAGTGAAACTAGCCTCAAATAAGGGAGAATCGGAGCTAACTGAGTGTAACTGAAGTGGAACTGCAGTGGTAGGTGAAGAAGTGTGCCCTTCTCTGGCAGTAGGTGAGAAGTGGGTGCCTTTCAGGCTAGGAGGGCTAAAAATCTGAAGTAAGTGGCTCCCGGGTGCTAGAAAAAGGTGGCTAAGGTGCTGGAGGCATCAACCGGGTGACTGGGATGCATGCAAAGTGCATGCAAACCCTAGAATTTGCATGCAAACCCTAATTGCATGCAAGATCCTGAAAAAGATGATGTGGATATCCGAACAAGAGTATTTGACCCGATGGGCTGAGGCAGCACCTGTAGTTGATTGCTCTGCCGCAACAGCTACTCGATTTTTGTTTGATCACATTTTCACTCGTTTTGGATGCCCCAAGATATTGCTGAGTGATCAAGGCAGCCACTTCCTTAATCGCACTATCAGTGCATTGACGGAGGAATTGTAGATATAGCATAAGAAGAGTACACCCTATCACCCACAGGCGAATGGAATGGTGGAGGCGTTTAACAAGGTACTGGAGCATGCATTGACAAAGGTGTGCAATGCGGACCGAGACGACTGGGATTTGAAAGTTCCAGCGGTGTTGTGGACCTATCGCACCACATGTAAACGGTTGAATGGTAAGACACCTTTGAAGCTAGTATATGGGAAGGAAGGAATTATGCCTATGGAGTACATTGTTCCCAGTTTACGAATTGCGGTTGTTACGAGCATGGATGATGTTGCAGCACTAGATGAACATCTAGCACAATTGGTGGAGCTGGAAGAGGATCGATTTATCGTTGTCTTTCACCAAGGGGTCGAGAAGGATCGACAGAAGGCATGGCATGATCGCCACATTAAAAGTAAGCAGTTTCAGTAAGGCGACTTGGTGCTATTATACGATAGCAATTTTATCAAACATCCAGGAAAGTTACAGATGCATTGGCTAGGTCCCTATTGCATCAATAGTATTACTTCAGAAGGTCCAGTTCAGTTGCAGCGGTTGGATGGGGTGATACTCCCCAAGCTGGTAAATGGTCACAGGTTGAATCCCTATCGCTCGGGCTTGGAGCAGTGCAATGTCTTAGTCGCATCATCCAAAAAAAAAAAAAGTGTGTCTGTGTGTGTTACAGGTTGCTTGGTGACAGATGGTGCACCAACAGAAGAAGGTATGCGAAGCAGAGAGGCTTGTACTACACGTTTGGAACAGTCGACGATATATGGCAGCGTAGCGACCTGGTCAAATCAGTAATAAATGCCAAAAGTGGAGATAGTTAATTAACGGCGCTGCTTGAATTATGGGCATTAATGGCGGATCCGGCCAATTGGCGAACAGGATCGTCGGTGGATTTCCCTCATTAATACAAGGACTTGGTTGAGTTAATGCATGATTTAGTCATGATTACGGTGGATTTGGGTAAATGCTATAAGTATGGTTTAGCGTCGGGCAGAAGACACCGAGAAATTAGTAAGCCGTGTTATTGTGGAGCGTTGTAGTAATTTCAGTCAGTTGCTGTTAGGTATATAACGCAGAGTGGTGAGGTATGCTAGGAGAATTGGAGACAGTGGACATTAGCAGTGAAGTGGATTCTCCATTCATTCCAGATGCTGTAGAACGAGAAGGTGCGTCCTCGGAGACTATTGATCTTGGAGCTAAGGTTTCCAACATGCCGGTGGGAACATCAAGCGTTGCTAAGAAGCGCTGAGGGGGTCAGCCTTCTGAATCTCCGTAGAGTAAAAGATTGCTTCGGTTTGCGGTGGCTAGTGGGGCTGAAGTGGTGTGATTACTGGCCACCCTCTCTACACATGATTGCACCTAACCGATTCAGCTGGGTTCACACATGACGACGGCATGTTTTGCACATGGGACGCTGGGCCGAGATGATCAGCGAGGTTGGTCACGTGGTGGCACGTGGGATCTTTGTTGGCAGCATGGTCACCCCCTCCACTGTGATAGTCGGCCGGCTCATACGCACAGATGTGAGGTCCCGGGGCATCATTACCTCTGTCGTGACCTGGCCAGGTTCGGCTATAAGTAACCGAGGAAGTTGGTAGTTCGCCATACAGAAGTTGTTCCGACCTAGAGTGGTTATGCTGTTCGATCTCTGTGCGAGTTGAGTTGTGAGGAATTCCAAGGAGGTTGTGGAAATGCTTCACTTCATTTCTTGTGGCAGCACCCCAAGGGCCCTGCGTTCCCGAACGACAAGTGTCCCTGAGCATCTTGATATGGTGGGGGCACTTCTACTATTGTATGACCAGGCCGCAGGTCGGTCCCGTCTGTCTAAGTATGCAGTCATTGTTCAAAGGATTGTGCTATTTTTTATCAGAATGCTGGTTGGGGTGGTAGATCCCTCACCACAGTAGACGATGGGCGCTGGCACAAAACAGATGCGCCAGAGTCTTATGCCGATCTCACCCCTTGGTACTGTTCGTCCTCTTTTCCTTCCCGTCTAGGCTATTCCAAGAGACTGGAGGATGAGTTTGAGACGTACATGACAGCAAGTTGGGGGTTTCCCAATTTTGAGTAGGGCTTACAGAATTGGTAGCCGAGGATCTGTACAGTCGAAGGAAGGAGACAATATTGCGTGATCCAGACAGCAAGAACAGAAGAAGTTGATGTGGCTCGAGGACGAGCCACAAGATTGTGTTGGGGGCCTGCTAGCAGGCAGTTTGATAAGGACGTGTCGCGGTACCGCTGACGTTGCGACACATTGGAGGAAGGCGCGAAAGGAGTATTTTGTGATAAATAATACCGCAGTTAGCGGGTTTTGGGTCACTTGGACCACATACTATGTAATAGTGAGTCAGTTGTACCGTGGTATGTAGGTTTTTGGGGTCATTTGGACCAAGTTAGTTAGATAATGGATCAATTGTCCATAGTGTCGGTTAGGAAGTTAGTTGTAAATGGACAAATATTGTAATGGAAAAATCCTATAAATAGATGAGAGTCGTAAGTGATAGATATCAACAAGGAAGATGAGAAGATAGCAAGAAGTGGAGAAGATGTATGTTTTGCCTCTGGTATTTTGACCACAACAGTAATACAATGATGTTTTGGTGCAATCTCTGTGCAATGGTGCAATATATAGTTGTTGTTTAATGTAATATCTACTTACTGTTGTTGAAATGACAAATGATGCGATTAAATGATCTGTTTTGGAATGACAATTGATGCGATTAAATGATTTGTTTCATATGGAATACGAAAGTTGCGGTTAGTTGAAATGTTATAATTCTGTTTAAGTACTGCAATAGAGATAGTCTGCATAGCCACAACTCTCCTCCTCCCTCGGCGGAAACATGGTTCCATCTGCTCTTCCTAGACGCCTCGGGTGAGACCTCATCCGCTCTGCAGGTGTTGCTGGGTGGGCTCAAACCTGCCCGGGCCGGTGCCCAGGGAGACTCCGGTATGCGTCGACAATGAGGAGAATGCCTTTCAACTGAGGTCGGGTTGGTCTTTGTCAACAGATTGATTTTTCCCATTGCTTATACATCATGGGTTTGCAACTCGGTCCCCGTAAAAAAAAATCAAGTTATCATTCGAGTTTGTACATATTTCCACGATCGCAACTTGGCCTACCCCAAGGACCATTATCTGACTCCATTCATCGACCAAATCATCGATTCATGTGCAAGTAGTGAGATGTTGTCCTTTATGGATGGGTTATTCTGTTATCACCAAATACGGATCCTCCCTCAGAATCAATACAAAATAGCCTTTACCACACCTTAGGGAACCTTTTCTTACAAGGTTATGCCATTCAAACTGAAGAATGTTGGAGCCACCTTTCAAAGGGATATGGAATATGTTTTCAATGACTTGGATCATATCATCCTCGCCTTCTTATATGACCTCACCACCAAGTCTAAAAAATTATGTAATCACCTATGTGATCTATGCACCATATTCATGCGTTGCCATAAATATAACATATGCTTGAACCCCCTCAAATGTGTGTTCTCCATCACCGCCGACTGGTTATTAGGCTTCATTGTATCAAGGGAAGGAATCACATTCGACCCATTGAAATTCCAATCCATCCTTGATTTACCACCCCCTCGAACACGATCAGAGTTGCAAAGAGTTCAAGGAAAGGCCAATTTTCTCTGAAATTTTGATCCTCGATTACGCTACACAGGAATACAATTTTTTACATCTTATTACGAAATACATCCATTTAAAATGGGATGAACATGCCCAATGATCCTTTGATGCACTAAAACAAGCATTGGCTTTGGAACCCCTCATCTCACCTCCAGACTTTAACAAATATTTCATCCTCTATATCTCAATGTCATCTTCAATTATCGCAAGTGTTTTGGTCCAAAACGTTGATGGTCACAATGAACATTTCATTTAACACATTAGTAAAAAATTGGCAGAATCTACACTCAACTACACTCATGATGAGAATCTTCCATTATCCATCATTCTATCATGAAAAAAAATACACCACTACATTCTGCTTCACAAAAAAATAGTCTTTGCTGACTCCAACCCCATGCAATACATTATGAGCTGCAGGCTCATCAACAGTAAGTTTGCTTGTTCGATTTTTATCATCCAATAATTGAACCTCAATTTCATGATCCAAAAAGGAAATAAATCATTGGCCCTCATCAAGCTTATCACTGACCTCCCAACCACTTCCTCAAGAGAACTGGTGCACGATTAGTTACCCAATCAACACCTATTCCTCATAGCCAGCAATGACCCATGGTATGGCGATATCTTAGCCTATATATGCACTCAAAATTTCACCCTGCACCTATGTTGGGATGACTGTTGAAGCATCTGTCATCAAGAACCAAGATACCTTCTCATAGGAGATGTCACCGTGGGGTCAACGTCATCTTATGGCATTGCTTGTAGAACAAGTCCTCAACGAATGTCATAGTGAAGCATGCGGTGGCCACCTCTCAGGCCTCACCGCCACCCAAAAAATACTCCATGCAATATATTTTTGGTCATCCGTATTCAAGGATTGTGTTTACACTATCAAACGATGTGCTAATTGTTAGGTATTTTTCTGCAAGACACGGCACCACCTTCCCCACTCCATCCAGTCATCACCACTAACTCATTTTGTAAATGGGAAATTGATTTCGTGGAATGTCGATAAGATTTTTCACAGGGTCATAAGTACATCATTGTCGCCATTGACTATTTCACTAAATGGGATGAAGTAATGCCCACATTCGACATCAGAAGCATCACTACTGCAAGATTCTTCTTCAACCACGTCATTTCACACTTCAGAGTACCTAAAACAATAGTCTTAGATAATGGAACCCATTTCCGCAATCAGAATTTTGAGGAACTATCATCGCTATTAGGATTCAAGAACAAATTTTCAACATCCTACTACACCCAAGCCAATGGCCAAGTCAAATATGTCAACAAATTTCTAAAGACTATGCTCCAATGCACAATCAATAAGAACAAATCCAATTGGCATCACATGCTATTCCCCTCTCTTTGGGATTATCACACCTTAGTCCAAATGGCGATAGGATTTACTCCATTTCACCTCATCCATGGAATCGAAGTCGTGTTTCCCATCTCATGGAAAATCCCTACATGTAACGCATCCTTATGTTACACCGAACTAAAAGAAAAACATACCATTTTTTTAAAAATTAATTACATGCATAAATACCATATGTGCACTTCTGCGGAAGTATAAGCTTTTTATGAGACCCATAATTTGCCCTTTTTTGTTTATACAATTACTAAATGCATACTACATATCTACCAAACATAGAATAACAACGGAATTATCAATCAGCAAAGAGATGAAAACATAATAATTAACTTATAGTTCTATTAATCAAGTTATGATTCAAATTATTAAAAGCGATGCATATTTTAAATATCAATTTAAAACAATTTTTATAACTTGCTTAACATATATTGAACTTGATAAACCAACTATTTCCAGCTAGTCTCAATTTTGGTTAAATTTGGAAATTAACATCCCAAAATTTCCCCATTAATGACAAGGCTTGGAGAATAACCCTTCTAGCCATTTTTATAAATTTCCTTAGGCTTGAAGAGTTAAATTTCATAAATCTTATATATAAATTTCATTTATTAAAACTGGAAGCAACATTCCAACATCATCATGTTCTACTATTATTTCAACTACCAAAGCACATTCCCAATACATAAATTGTAATGGTAGTTTTCCTCATCAAACCAACCCATGGTTTTTGTAAACCATACAAACCAATTCAGCCCATGGTTTATAATACAAAATACCATTCAAAACCAGCTTAGTAATTATGCCTCATACCAAGGTTTATAAATACACAATACCATTCCAGACAAGCTTAGATTCCAAAATATCTAATTGAAATTTCTTAACCTTTCCAAGAATTTAGCAAGTAAATAGCTACATGAAACTAATACAAAATTCTATTGAATTTGGAATTTATGCATTCATTTCAGGACCGTATTAAAATTGGGAAATTACCACCAATTCTCGAATTTTCTAAACCATTAGCTATAGGAAGCTAATATCAAATTTTATTCAAATTTGGAAATTAAAATCTTATCAACTAATTTCTCAACAAATAAATGGAGAAATTATAATAGATATATTTATAACATCAGGGTGATTAAAAACAAACTTGCCCATAAATGCCATAAACATGAATTTCCATAAAGCATAGGTATTTATAAACCTTGGAATTTTCACCATTAATTTCTCCTAGATAACAAGAGAATTTATAGAGAAATAAAATTCTATACAATACTTATCTGGAGATTTCTCTTAAAATGGGAAACTAGTTGTGTGTGAGGCATGCTCGGCTCAACCGTAGAACATATCCAACCTGTATTATTTCAGCTCCCAAGTCCACACCCGTGCCGAGATACAAACATTAACCATAGGTATCTCACAAACCCCCTCAGCTTAATCACAGGGATAAAAACATGGGTAATTGGACAGTTTAAGTAATTATAACCAGGCAAGAAGAAACAATAGATTCAAGCCAATTTCATGCCAAATTTACATTCAACCTACAAAGTTTCCTTCACAGACACACATTGATACTCTTCACTACAAGTGTCAAAATTCTACTAGAGGTTTCATGCACAAACCGCTATGTAACTAGTCAATTCAAACAATTGGGCTACAATGGAAAACACAAGACTTACAAAAAATAATTTCTTCCACCACAAAAAATCCAATTATACTCAGTAGAGATACCTCATAGTTGTATTCAATAATTGATAACAGATAAATGCTCACCTGCATTATGCAATTTACATTCTACATAGATTTATTAGATTCAGGGTTCTTCACAACAATTGGTAACACTGGCTAATGGTTACACTCCACACTCTGTCTAGCCTTCCCTTTCCCATGAATTCCCAACCTCGTTTTCCTCAACTGCTCATGGGAGACAGGTGTTATGCCCTGGGTTCCTATGTGGCTATCCAAAGAGGACCATGTTTCCCTCATATAGGACTAATCACAACTTAATTAAAACTAATTAAGTTCACCCAAAATTTTAACTAATAATATTTAATTCTTAATCACTCCCCATTTGATTTTGTCTTAGGAACATGGGTTTCGGAATTTAAACATAAGGTTTAGATTTCTAAACAACTTATCAAAGTAAACAAGGTACATGGGTAAACCTTACCCCCTCACCAACTTCGGTTAATGTTTGGATCTCCTCTTCATCTTTTTGCCTCGTCATGTAGCCGGTTGTAATTTTTTATTAAAATAATAAGCATGCTATGTTTTTAATATCTGGGAGAGGGGTATTAAAATCCCCTCCTCCTTAGAGTTTACACCATCCTCGGTTATTTTCATTGTATCAAAAATATACATATACAAAAATTACTGCAGGAATACTTCCATTCTTTATATACACATTTCAAAATATATGAGGATACTCTTCTCTCATTTTATCTTCCATCTCCTAAGTAGCCTCCTTAGGGATGTAATGGGTCCATTAGAATTTTACCTATCCGATCACCCTAATCCTGAGTATCTTGTTTCTGTGATCCAATATGCAAAGTTGTTGAACCTGTATTTCCCCTTCGGGTTCTACCTGAAGCGCAGGCCAATGAAACACATGATTAATATCATAAACATACATTTTTAGCAGTGAAACATGAATTAAATTGTGTATTTTGATCATGGGAGGTAATGCTAGCTCGTAAGCTACTAATCCAACTCTGCATAGGACCTCAAATGGCCCACAAAATTTGGTGGCTAGTTTCTTGCATTTTCCCAACCACAATGAAATTTTCTTGCCTTTGACTTTTAGGAACAACATGTCCCCAACTTGGAATTCTCTATGAGTTCTTCTTTTATCTACGTAACTTTTTTGACAGTCTTGTTCCATATTTAAATTTTGTTTTAACTTTACTACTTGCTGCTCAATATCTTGAAGCATTTCAGGCCCAATGATTAGCCCTTCCACTGGCTTGTCCCGATTGACCGGAACATTACATTTTCTGTCATATAAAGCTTCAAATAAACTCATTTTCAAAGTTGCTTGGTAGCCATTATTATAAGTGAATTCAACCAAATACAAGTATTCTTCCCATTTGCTTGGTTTTTCCATGACATACATCTTGAGCATGTCTTCAATAATTTGATTTACATGTTTTTTTTTTCCATTATTCCGGGGATGCTAAGCTGTGCTAAATTTAAGCTTATTCCCAAACTCCTTAAATAAGCCTTTCCAAAAATTAGAGGTGAATTTCAGATCTTGATCTGACACAATGACTTTTAGAATGCCATGCAACCTAGCAATTTCTTTCATATTTCAGCAATTTTGGCTTCCTTGTAATTCGATTGAACTGGAATAAAATGGGATGATTTGGTTAACTTATCAACCACTAACATGATATAATCATGTTTCTTCATGGTTCTCAAAAAACTTGTAATAAAATCAATAGTTACTATGTCCCATTTCCATTCTAGAATAGGTAAAGGTTGAAGCAAACCAACTAGGTATTGATGCTCTGCCTTGACTATTTGGCACTCTAAACAACAGGAAATGTAATTAGCCACTTCATTTTTCATGTCTGGACAATAATAAATTTTATTTACTACTATTAGAGTTTTCTTATATCCAGGATGCCTTGCATATGTCACATTATGCATCTCATTCATTATTATTTTCTTCATCTCTTCATTACCAAGTACATAAATTATATCTTTAAAGTGAAGAATACCATCCTATTATTAGGAATTACACGAGCATACATAATTTAACCTGAGAGAAATAAATAGAAACATGCAATCACATAATAGAGACACAATATTTACCCTGGAAACCCCATGTGGGGAAAACCAGCACCCAATGAAGATCTTCATTACATGGCCAAAACCGGTCATCTGGGACAAGTGAGCTCACCCGCTCACCTCCAGACCGCTTTACAATGGAGCCTCCTCGAGCCTTATAAAGGCTTCCTTACATGCAATACCATGGGGCAATACCATGGGCTACAACAAACCATGTGCCCAAAAACATATGCTAGACCTAACCAATTTTGACTCAATCCCGAGTCAAGGTTAACCCTAACAATCCCCCCTTTAAACTTGACTTGGAGTAATCACCAACCCCCCTCAATGTTTTAACTGAGGAATCTCACATACATCCCCCTATCACCTAGGTCTTTCTCCCGACTTTACCGATGAGTTACAAGGGGTATGCATGCCTTACTAGGTCTTACAGCCATATGCCCTTTTACATGTAAATTGCTCCATTAATTTTATTTTTTTCATGTGTCTTCATGGTAACTACACGATCACCATCTATTGCTTCATTCTCTCGCTTTTCCATGCTCATTTTATACCATGTAACTTTTAAAATACTTATCTTACTTCTCATGTGCAAAATTTTCATGTTACCACTTTACAACTATGTGCTTGCCATACTTGTCATATTCCATGCCCCACATTCATGACCATGATTCATAAAACCATGAACCATCATTTCATAGACCCAAAACTTAAATAATATTCCATACACGTATTCCCATCCCATTAACCAAAGCTCATTTAAAAGGTTTGAACTATTAATTTAATCATCCACCAACCACCTTTTTATACTTCACATCCACTTAACTTTTGATTCAAAACATTTCATAACTTAATAAATGACCCCCTTTTAAAAATGACGTGAATGGCATGTATCCTTCCTTTAAAAAAACTATTTTTATAATCGTTTTTTACCTTTACTTCATGGATGTGACTTCTCTTCACGGCATGCCATTTTTAGCATTTTCTTCATGGCATAGGTTTTCCACAATTCGTCGGGTTTCACAATATTGGCAGGAAGGCTTCCATGGTTTTACGACTCCAGCGGCGGTGTCTTCACACATGCATCTCTTACTTTTTGGTTGTTGTTGTTGTTGCAGCCTTCAGTTCCTTCACGCATGGGCTGGCATCTCTAGCGACCGCCACAGCTCCATCTTCATTGAATGTAAACAACCCTGGATGGATGTAATGTAATAGAGGGTTAAACATTTCTTCAAAGTTGTCCTCAAACTTTGAAAGACGCATCATCTGCGATTCCTTCTCCACAGTTTCAATTGCTTAGAACATACTTTCATTTTTCTTCCACGAATGTGCATTCTAGATTCGAACTTCACGCAGGCATCAATTCTGCATTCAAATCCGCTCCTTCACACCCTTCACCAGACGCAAATTGTTCATCTTGCAACTGTGGCACCAAGAGATCTACATATCCAACCAGATCTACAATGATCTTCTTCTGCACACACACAGTACCAAAATGCAAAAAACAATTGATGGCTCCATATAGTAGATCTAGGCCGGCCTTTATCTGCACGGGTTTCCTTGATTGAACGAGACATACAACAACAATAATCAACGACGCCAACAACTTTTCTCTACACACGGTGGGTTGAATTTCAGCTCAACGATGTGGGGGCAATACAATCCCAATGCACCGTTCTCGGCCCTCTACTCAGATATCTTTGGACTCATGCATAGGCAGCACATTTTCTTCCTAGATCAACCTCGACCTCTACACGCAAACCAGATCTGACCAGATCCACAACGATCTACCTCTGCACACTTCTAGCATTCAACGAGCACACCAACACCAATACTCTAACAATGGCTCTGACACCACTTATTAGGAAATACACGATCATACATAATTTAACCTGAGAGAAATAAACAAAAACAAGCAATCACATAATAGAGACACAATATTTACCCTAGAAACCCCATGTGGGGAAAACCAACACCCAATGAAGATCTTCATTACATGGCCAAAACCGGGCATCCGGGCCAAGTGAGCTCACCCGCTCACCTCCAGGCCGCTTTACAATGGAGCCTCCTCGAGCCTTATAAAGGCTTCCTTACATGCAATACCATGGGGCAATACCATGGGCTACAACAAACCATGTGCTAGACCTAACCAACTTTGACTCAATCATGAGTCAAGGTTAACCATAACACTTATGTCAATGCATAATCATAGAACTTTAATGATTTATTGCTTTCTTTCAATGTTGCTATAACCTGTAGATAAACTTTTTCATTCTCTAATGCTTCTTGCAATCTGATTTTTAATCCAGATTTCCAAGTACTAATGGCTTAAACATGCATCAGTTGACCCCTTCTGCTGAGTGCATCTACTACTCATTTTTCTTTTCCTTTTAAATACTTGATTTCAAAATTGAACTCACTTAAGAATTCAACCCATCGTACTAGCTAGGAATTTCTCTAAGGCTGATCAAATAAATATTTTAAACTATTGTGATCATTTCTTAACTCAAACTTACTTCCCATAAGGTAGTGCCTCCACATGCAAAGTGCGTGAACAATGGATGCTAGCTCCAAGTCATGGGTAGTGTAGTTTTTCTCATGCTCTTTTAACTTCCGTGAGTCATAGAAAATCACATGTCCTTCTTGCATTAAAAATCCATCGAGTCCTTCAAGTGATGCATCGGTACATACCAAATACTCTTTATCTGGGTCCGTAATTTTCAATATAGGCGCACATGTGAGAAATTACTTTAGAATTTTGAAACTATATTCACATTTTTGACTCCAGATAAAAGGTATACCTTTCTTTTGTAAAGATGTAATTGGATGGGTTATTCGTGATAAAGATTTTATAAACTTTCTATAATACCATCCAATCTCATGAATGATCTTACCTCAGAAACACTACGGGAAGTAAGCCATTCCATAATAGCCTTTACTTTAACTGGTTCCATTTCCACACCTTCTTCAAAGATGATATGGCCCAAGTATAACAAATATCTTTGGTAGAAGGTGCATTTACTGAGCTTGGCATACAACTAATTTTCTCTTAATATTTGCAAATTTCTCTTGAGATTCTCTTCATGCTCCTCCTCGGTTTTGGAATATATTAGTATATCCTCCAGAAATAGTACAATGAACTTATCCAAAAACTCCCTAAATACACCATTCATTAAGCACATGAATGTAGCTGGGACATTCGTCAATCCAAATGGAAGCACGGTGTACTCGTAATGCCCGCATTTTGTTCTCAAAGCGATTTTAATGATGTCTTCAGCTTTAATGCATATCTGGTGATATCCAGATCTCAAATCTATCTTAGAAAATATCTGTGCACCCCTCAACTGGTCGAAGAGATCATCAATTCTTGGTAGAGGGTACTTGTTCTTAATTTTGGCCTTGTTTAATTGCCTGTAGTCCACACACAATCTAAGTGTACCATCCTTCTTTCTTGCAAAAATAGATGGATCACCCCAAGGTGACATACTAGGCCATGTATACCCATTCTTAAATAACTCCTCAAGTTGCATTTGCAATTCTTTTAATTGTAAATTAACCATTATGTATAGAGCTTTTCATGCTGGTACAACTCTAGGAACCAAATCAATTGTGAAGTCAATATCTCTCTTGGGTGGTAACCCAGACACTTCTTGAAATACATCTTTAAATTCTTTCAAATCTGGATATTCATCCAAAGTTTATTCGTTTTCATTAGGCAACTCTTCGACATGAATTGCATACAAGTGGCACCCTTTTCTGATGCACTTCTTCATTTGTAAGGATGGAATCTGTCTTAAGGATATACTCCTTAGAATGCCTTTTATTTGTATATTATAGTTTCCATCATCATTCAAACATGTAATAACTTTATTGTGGTATTCCAACACAGCAAGGTGTTTCTGTAACCAATCCATTCCGATCAACACATCACAAGATCCAAGATGGATGATATCCAAATCTGCATTGGTTTGGTATCCATTCGTTTCAAAACAACAATATTTGATTATAGATGTGATCCTCCTCTTCATACCAGTTTCCAACTGAACAATTCTATGCTTAGACAATTTATGAGTCATCGATTTAGACTTTTCAACCAAGTTAGTATTAATATAGCTATAAGAAGCTCCAGAATCAATTAAAATAGAAATAGGCACATCTTTTAATTTACCTTCAATCTTGATCATAGAATATTGATGATCGTCCTGGTGATTATCTAATGCTTCATAGATGCGAGGAACACTTATAGGAACATTGCCAACAATAGAATCTTCTTGCATATTATACACACCGGTTCCCTTATTTCTCCTCTTAGAATATTTTTTTATGAAGTGGTCACCACCACAACCCCAACATTTCCCTTGGGTTGATTTCTTTTTCCCTGAAGATTCAACCACCCCAGAGTCTCCTTTCAGTATTGGTGGTTTGAAATAATTGTAAATTTCCCTCTTGATATCAATAGGCTTAAACCCCTTCTTCCTTTGATCTTGTTTCACTTTGATCTTACCTTTCCAAACCTTTTGCACCTTCTTCCTATTTTTTCCTTGCTCATACAAGCATCTAGCTTTCGTGAAAGAATCTTTTAGAGTGCGAGGTTCATCATAAGTCAATCTATCTATGTAGTATGTAGGAAAGCCACTGATAAAGCGTTGTACTTTCACCTTTTCATCCTTAATAAATTCAACATATCCCAGCAACTCCAGGAATTGCTTTTCATATTCCTCCATGGACATATTTCCCAATTTGTGCTCAAAGGACTCTTGTACTTTTTTTCATAAAACTGATGTGATAGATATTCTTTCTTAAAATATCTTTGGAATCTCATCCAATAAATCTGCTTCTCATCTAAAATTTCAACTTGTTTGAGATGCCTTCACCATTTATAAGCCTTTCCTTTCAAATTATATATCGCAATCCGCGCTTCTTGGTTTTCTGAGTAATTATGCAATCGTAATTACATATCCATCTCCATAAGCCATAATTATGTAGTTTAACCCGACTTCTCTCCATCAAAGGTGGGATGTTTTAATTTTCTGAGTTCACCTTCCAGCATCAAATCATACTTTTTGTTTCGCTTCTTTCTAGGATATATATCTTGCTAGCTATTCTTATTTCCATGAGAACTTTCATTGGTCTTATGGTGGGAATATAATCTCCTCATGTTGTCATATTTTTCTTGAGAAAACTAATACATGTCAAGGGTGTCTCTATTCATGGGATCTTCTTCTTTTTCCAGATTAGAAGTCACTTGATGCATTTGATTTTGCAGTTGAACCAAGCTTTGCATTACATGTTGATTGATTTGGTTCTATTGTTCCAAAATTTGCAAAATTTTGTTGTTCCCAATTTGTAAATATTTCAAAGTCTGCATTACATCCATGGTCCATGTCCCACTTTTGTGATCATTGGACTCATTACCTTGTACTTCCTTACCGAATTCTTCAACAAAATTAGACAATATGGGATCCTCTTCCATCTCTTTGATTCAGTTTTCCTATCTTCACTGACAATATGCAAATTAAATGGCTGGAAATTCCCGTGTAACACTAGCAATCTATAACCAACAATGATTATTAGTCCCAAAATAAATTTCATCATGCATTTTAATACTATAACAACATTCATTTTAAGAAATTAAATTTGATTCCATAGGTTCAAGAGATACAATGTCCTTCGCTCTGATACCAATTTGTAATGCATCCTTATGTTACACCGAACTAAAAGAAAAACATACCATTTCTTTTTTGTAAATTAATTACATGCATAAATACCATATGTGCACTTTTGCGGAAGCATAATCCTTTTATGAGACCCAAAATTTTCCCATATTTATTTAGACAATCACTAAATGCATACTACATATCTACCAAACATGTATTAAAAATAACTTGAATTTTATTTACCAAAATATGTTATTTCAAGATTATTGGAAAGTAACAACAATAGCTACAAGTGAGTAATAGAAACAACTACTGGTGAGTAACAACAGTAGATACAGGTAAATAACAACAACAACTACTGGCGATTAACAACAGTAGCTACATGTAAGTAACAAAACAACTACTCGTGAGTAACAACAATAGCTATAGGACTACTGTTACTCTGCAATTATCAATCAGAAAAGAGCTGAAAACTTAATAATTAACTTATAGTTCTATTAATCAAGTTATAATTCAAATTATCAAAACTGATGCATATTTTAAACATCAATTTAAAACAAGTTTTCTAACTTGGTTAACATATATTGAACTTAATAAACCAACTATTTCCAACTAGTCCTAAGTTTGGTTCAGTTTGGAAATTAACATCCAAAAATTTTCCCCATTAATGATTGCGAAATCAGATCACAGACTTATCATAATATTGAATATGTTCACTTCTCACACAAATTGCTAGTCTAGAATTGACAAGAACACTCAAACTCAGACTCATAATTATGCACAAAATTAAACTGTATTACCATAAAAATACATAATCCAACCATGTACCATAAATTTCCTACAAATATATAGAGTTACATCATAAAATCGAAATGCTTTGGATGCACTGGAATAGCTCACAAAAAGTACGCTTAGTAAACTAGCTAAAACCCCCCAAGGTAGAAACATCTGACTGCAACTCAACCATAAAGCTCACAAATTGTCCAAACTAATTTTGAAAAGTGATGTAGGATGAAATTATAAAAATACGGTATCTTTTGGAGTGAAAAAAAGGAAAGGTGTGTTGGCCACAAAAACAAGCACTTGCCAAAACCTCTAGAGTGCCTAGCTTTTACCTTATCTACTGAAAAGCAGAAAAAATAGTGCAAAATAAGGAAAGGTTCCTTTGACACTTAGAACAACTAGAAAAACATCTAGGATTCTCATGAATTCACTCATGTGGATAAGGATGGAAAGTGGTGGACCAAATAAGTCAATTAGTGGCCAAAAACATGGTAGAACTACCTAGGAAAGTAATAAAAAGTGAAATAAATTATATCCTAAGTAGTATGTGGGTTTTAATGCTCTAACACCCTCCCTTAAGCTTGAATATATGTGAAAAAAATATCATAAATATCAGTGCCCAAAAACAAAGGATTGGTCACCCTTTACATTTTGTTGTCCAAAAAAAACAAGGAAACAAGGAAAACCTCAAGGGACAAAACCCTCCCTCAAAATGGAAAAGAACATAAAATTTGAACCTAGTCATCAACCAGCCTTCACCTCATGTTCAACCACTCCAATCAGCAACTTAATATGGCTAAAATTCTTCTCTATGAAGGATTTAGTGAAAATTTCAGTAATTTGCTTAGCAGTGGGGCAATACTTCAACACAATCAGTTTCTCATGCACTAGACTCTAGATGTAGTGAATGTGCACTTCAATGTGATTGGTGTTAGGATATTCCTATACTCCATCCTAATCCTACCCGCATTTTCATCCTTTGCATTTTCAGTCTTGCATGCATTCTGCATGCATCCGCATGCTGCCTAGTCATCAGGTTGACAACTCCAGGACCTAGTCCCTAGTCTTGCAGCAATCAGGAGATTATTTCCACTCAGATTGAGCCCTCCTAGCCAGTGATGTGCCCACATCTCACCATCCACTTGACAAAGCCGCCCTTCTTGTTAGGAACCCATGTCTTTACTTTGTTAGTATGTTGTTGTTGGACGCATATGCTTTGTAAGTCGTCCCGTAGTATTTGTTGATCAATAGTTTGTGTTATTGTGTTGGCGCATATGCTTTGTAAGTCGCCCGTAGTATTGTTGATCCATAGTTTGTAACGGCCCATGGTTTTGACCCATAGTATTGGCGCCTAGAATTAGTATATAAGTGTGTGTTGCGACCTATGAAGGCACCGTGAATTAATTGTATTGAGCTTGCTCAAAGGAGGTTTCCCCCTCGAAGTGGCCTATGATCAATATAAAAGTGATTCTGATTTCTGTCATTTCTGCTATTTCGCATACTCTTGTTAATTAATTGTTGCAGGTGCATCACATCTGGTATTAGAGCACTTTCTTGGGCTCGCTGGGTGAGATTTATGCCAAATTTTCTTTTCGCATCTGTTGCAGGTTCGGATTTGGGAATAATCCCTATCCACTTAACTGTGGGAAGTACTTGGGCATAAGCCCTAAAACTCATTGTGAGGAGTACCACAGGAACCCCGAAGTAGCTGGCCCATTGAGAGGACCTGCCTGCGAAAAGGGCAACGACCCCTACCTGATTGACTAGTTCCCACCCGTGAGGTAAACCAAGAGCTGTCGTTTGTGGCAAAGCGGTTATCAGTTTTACCTGAGCCGTGGAGTTATGGGTACTACCCCAATACGCAAGCCGTCAGATAGCATTGGTGGCCGAGTGAAACCCCTGAACTGTTAGGAAGCCGCACATACCTGGGGTCCATATCTACTTTCAGCTGAACTATTGTCGATCACTGCTATGTCGTTTCAGATCCATGTTGCAAGTCGTTCCAGATTCAGCCGTTTTCAATCCATTCGGCACTATTCAAGATCCCTTTTGAGCCGCAGCCGCTCCAGTCTGAACTGGAAAAAAAAAAAAAAAAAAAAAAAAAAAAAAAAAAAAAAAAAAAATTTAGTTTTTTCTCCATATCTCCCTTATTTTCACTCTGTTTCCCTTGAAATTTTCGGGGAACCCCTGTCATCTTATTCTGCATATTTCAGTCCTGAGGACCCTATCCCCAATTCCCCTTCCCAAAGCCTAAAATCCCACATTTGTCTATTTTTAGGGTTTGTGCCATAACTTCCTCAGATTTCACCCAATCACCTTCAAATTTTACCACAGAGTTCCTTTTCTGAATTCTGCTTCTTTGTTCCCCTCTGCCAAATTTTCCCATTCTTTCACCCCATTTCTGAAATCCTCATTTTTGCTTCCTTGTCTATCCAACAGTGTCCAAAACCTAGTCAAACCCCAATTACCCTTCTGATTTTTTCCCAAGTCCAGATTTTCCTTTACTGAAGTAGTTTTTGTTTTTGTTTTCCTACCCAGTCAACCGAATGTCACCCGTGCAGGAGCAAAAACCATGGAGGACGCACTTGCAGCTATCCAAGCCAAACTCCAGGATCTGGATGAAAAATTTCTTGGTCTCCATCTTGAACATTCAGCTATGAACAACAAACGACAGTCCGAGTCTTCAGCAAACAATGGGTTCTCTTCTTCCAGCAATTTCCATGGTCCGAAGCTTGATTTTCCTCACTTCAATGGTACCGATCCAACTGGCTGGATCTATCATGCAGAACAGTATTTCAGTCTGCATAATACTTTTGATGTCAACAAAGTTCCGTTGGCATCCTTTCATTTGGAACAGGAAGCTCTTCAATGGTACCGTTTGTACATCAAGGCTCATCCAGAGCCCAAATGGCCAGACTTTTTCCAGCTCCTTTTGCAATGATTTGGTCCTAGTGCTTTTGATGAATTCACAGGAGCCCTCACTAAACTTCGCCAAACTAGCACTGTGAGAGAGTATCAAACCGAATTTGAGAATCTAGCCAACCACACCGAAGGATTGTCTGATGACTTTTACCGGAGTTGTTTTATCAGTGCTCTAAAGGATGCCATCCGCTCTGAGGCCAAAATGTTCTGTCCCAACACAATGATGGAAGCACTAGGGTTGGCTAAGTTGGCAGAAAGACAAGATTGCATCCCAACAACGCTCCAAGCCCACTTTTGTTCCCTTCCGAAATATGGGTTCTCAGCGACCACCTATACCGCAGGCTCCTCGACCGACTCCTATCAAGCGTTTGTCTGAAACAGAGATGCAAGCACGCAGAGAAAAGGGGCTTTGCTATAATTGTGATGAGAAATTCACTCGGGGACATAGATGTGTTCAGCAAAAGCTCTATCTCTTGGATGTGGAGTCTCCGCCTGCCTCTGAAATTGGTGACGAAGATCCAGAAACACTGGATGCTCCGGTCGACATTCAGGAACCGCCTATTGACCCTCCGTCTCAAGATGACCAGTCAGAGATATCTCTCCATGCTTTAGCTGGAATCACCACCCCCCAAACAATGCGGGTCAGGGGTTACTTCAAGAAGCTTCCTCTTACAATACTCATTGATTCTGGTAGCACTCATAATTTCATTGACCCTCGGATCGCCAAACAAGCTGATTGTTTTATCCATCCTTGCTCCAACTTTGAAGTCATGGTTGCCAATGGGGGCACCTTACCTTGCAAAGGGAAGTGTCGAAATGCGCGTATCTCTATGGGAGATTATACCTTGCGCTCTGACATGTTTGCCTTGCCCTTAGGCGGATGTGATGTGGTTTTGGGCGCTCAATGGCTACGCACACTTGGCCCTATCTTATGGGATTTTGCTGAAATTTGGATGCAGTTTTCCCTCAATGGACAAAAACACACATTGACAGGATTACAACCAGGTTCTCTCAGCATCATCAGTTCACATCGCATGGAAAAACTCCTCAAGAAGAATTCACATGGTGTCATCGCTCAGATCCATTCCATCCAGATGCAACCATCAGCTGTCTCCACTACTCCTTTGGATCTACAACAAATTCTGGATCGATATACAGGTGTCTTTGCTGAACCAGTGGGATTGCCACCTTCCAGGCCAGAAGACCACCGTATTTAGCTCCTTCCTGGCAGCGTTCATCCCAACATCAGGCCCTATCGCTATCCATTTCACCAAAAAATGGAGATTGAAATGGTCGTTCGGGACTTATTGACGCAAGGTATTATTCGCCCAAGCACTAGTTCCTTTTCTTCTCCAGTTATTCTTGTCTGCAAAAAAGATGGGTCATGGCGCATCTGCATTGACTTCCGAGCACTTAATAACCTCACTGCTGCAGGGATAAGTTTCCAATTCCTGTTGTTGATGAGCTTCATGGGGCTCACTTTTTCTCCAAGTTGGATCTTCGTTCTGGGTATCATCAAATTCGGGTTCATGAGGATGATATCCCTAAAACAGCTTTCCACACACATGATGGCCATTATGAGTTTTTGGTCATGCCCTTTGGCCTCACTAATGCTCCTTCCACATTCCAGGCCTTAATGAATAAAATATTTCGACCCTACTTGCGGAAATTCATTCTGGTATTCTTTGATGATATCCTCATCTACAGTAAAACATGGGATGAACATCTCCAGCATTTGGATCTTGTCATGCAAATTTTCTCTGACCATCATCTCCATGCCAAGCAGTCTAAATTTGTTTTTGGACAGAAGGAAGTTGAGTATCTCGGGCACATTATCTCAGCACAAGGGGTTCGCGTGGATCCTGCCAAAATCGATGCCATGACCAATTGGCCGCATCCTCAGACACTCAAGAGCCTTCATGGTTTTTTGGGGTTGACTGGCTACTACCGCAAGTTTGTCAAGGATTATGGGAAGATTGCAGCTCCATTAACTGCTCTATTGAAAAAGGATGCCTTCACATGCACACCTGCTGCTCAGTGTGCATTTGACAAACTAAAACAAGCTATGTGTACTACACCTGTGCTAGCTATGCCCGATTTTTCCAAGCCCTTCACTATTGAGAGTGATGCTTGCGGCAATGGACTTGGTGTTGTTCTCCTTCAAGATGAAAACCCCATTGCGTTCACCAACAAAGCCCTTTCAGGTAAGAATTTAGCTGCCTCTACCTATGAGAAGGAAATGATGGCTATTTTGCATGCAGTACAGAAGTGGCGCCCGTACCTATTAGGGAATCATTTCTGCATCAAGACTGATCACCAGAGTCTGAAATATTTCTTGGACTAGCGTGTCTCCTCCCCGGCACAACATAAATGGGTTAGCAAACTCATGGGTTATGACTATGAGATCACTTACAAGAAGGTTAAAGACAATATTGTGGCATATGCTCTTTCTCGCACATTTGATGCCCAAGGTTCTCTTTCAGCTATTTCTATGCCTGTTCCAAATTGGTTGCAATCTGTTCAACAGGGTTATGTCAATGACTCCTCCTTATCTCAAATCATCCAACGCTTGACCAAAAACCCTTCTGCTGTACCACATTACTCTTGGGATGGTGCTTCTCTGCGATACAAGGGTCGTCTGGTGCTTCCCCAGAGCACAAATCTTCAACAGGCTGTCTTCTATGAACTCCATGCTTCTCCATCGGTAGGGCACTCTGGGTTCCTCAAAACGTATGAACGAGCACGACGTAACTTCTTTTGGCAGGGCATGAAAAGGACAATTCAACAGATGGTGGCCGAATGTGATACCTGCCAGCGCAATAAGGGTGAAAGAACACTCCTTCCAGGATTGCTTGAACCCTTGCCCATACCTACACGGATTTGGACAGATATTTCTATGGATTTCATTGAAGGGATCCCTAAATCTGGTGGGAAGACAGTGATTCTCGTTGTGGTTGATCGCCTCTCCAAATATAGTCATTTTTGTGCTCTTAGCCATCCCTATATAGCCTCCTCCGTCGCTCAAATTTTTCTGGACCAGATCTTTCGTCTTCATGGCATCCCTTCTTCCATTGTCTCGGATCATGATGCGACTTTCACCAGTCATTTTTGGACAGAACTATTTTTCCACACTGGCACCAAACTGAAGATGAGTTCAGGGTATCACCCACAAACAGATGGTCAGACTGAAATTGTCAATAAATGCTTGGAAACTTATCTTCGTTGCTTCACCTCAGAACAACAACACCAGTGGGAAAAATGGCTCCCTCTCGCTGAATAGTGGTACAATACCTCTTACCACACTGCCTCTAAAATGACCCCATATGAAGTAGTCTATGGTCAGGAACCTCCAGCTCTTCTTCCATACACCCCCACCAGTTCACCAGTTCAGGAAGTTGACACGGTCCTTCGAAACCGCGATCAGATTCTTCGCATTTTGCGGGACAATCTTCACATGGCAAGAAATCACATGAAGCAACAAGCTGATCATCACCGTTCTGAGCGCACTTTTCAAGTCGGCGATATGGTTTTTCTTCGTCTCCAGCCGTACAAACAATCAGCCTTGAAACTCAAAGGGCGTCATAAGCTCGCTCCAAAGTTCTATGGGCCATATCGGATTCTTCAGAAGATTGGGTCCATTGCTTATAAATTGGAACTTCCTCCTTCTTCCCGCATTCATCCAGTCTTTCATGTCTCTTGTCCGAAGAAAGTTCTTGGCACCAACATCAGTGGAAAAACGATTTTACCCAAACTGGATAATGAAGGATCCATCCTTTTGGATCCAGAGGCCATCCTCAATCGGCGCACGCGTCAACTTCGCTCTCGCTCTATCACAGAGGTCTTAATTCAGTGGCACGGCATGCAACCAGAGGATGCTACATGGGAACCACTCCTTCAGATTCAACAACAATTTCCACATCTAAAGCTTTGAGGACAAAGCTTTTTTTAAGGGGGAGGGGATGTTAGGAACCCATGTCTTTACTTTGTTAGTATGTTGTTGTTGGACGCATATACTTTGTAAGTCGTCCCGTAGTATTTGTTGATCAATAGTTTGTGTTATTGTGTTGGCGCATATGCTTTGTAAGTCGCCCGTAGTTTTGTTGATCCATAGTTTGTAACGGCCCATGGTTTTGACCCATAGTATTGGCGCCTGGAATTAGTATATAAGTGTGTGTTGCGACCTATGAAGGCACCGTGAATTAATTGTATTGAGCTTGCTCAAAGGAGGTTGCCCCCTCGAAGTGGCCTGTGATCAATATAAAAGTGATTCTGAGTTCTGTCATTTCTGCTATTTTGCATACTCTTGTTAATTAATTGTTGCAGGTGCATCACACTTCTTCACCTACCAGTCCAGTTGTCTTCAGTTAACTAAGTTCTCTCCTTGATTTTAGGCTTGACTCACTCTTAACTAACCTTACCACTCCGATGGACCTCCAGTATGACTAGATTGCTCATTCTGACTTCAGTTAGCTCCTCATGCGCCCTCCACTGAGCCTCCTTCATTCAGTTAGTTCTAGTTACACTCAGTTACACCTACCACACTTAGTTAGACTCAGTTTGACTGATGGTTGACAGTTACTTGAGCATTGATGAGTCCACTGATGATGAGATAGACTTCTAGTTGTGCTCCGATGACACTCCAGTGATCTTTTGATCACTCCATGAAGGTCAATTCGAATTTCCACCTTGGCATTCGAATTCCTCATGCATTGTATTATTTATTTGCCCATTTGTGATTAATGAATTAGTGTGTGTGAAGTTATTTTGATTCTATCCGAGTTCTACTGTATTATTATTCCGTTGCTCATCTTACTGCATTGAACACTCTTAATCTTATTCCTAAATTCTTTATTGTGAGGTATACATCAGCTCTTTGATCTGCTATGAGGATTTTCACATGGTATCAGAGCATTTTGAGAGTATTGTTTATCTCCATTCCTGAGAGTTTTTTGCAGGTTATTATCAAGATTTCGAGTACAGCAATAGCAATTGCAGATATTTTCTATTGTTTCTGCAGGTCTTCTACAGCTTCCACAATTTCAGAAGATCCTCCTCTTTATCTATTCAACTATGTTGAATGGAAACCCAAAATGATAGCATATTTGAAGAAACATGATCTCTTTGATTATTGTTTTGAAAGAGAGGTCGAATCCTCTGAAGAAGAGATTGACTGGTTAACTGAAGGTGAAAGAGCCATTGCAGCGATAATGTTTGTTATGTCTCGAAGCTTGGCATTCTATTCCCTTGATGATGTTGAATCCCCAAAAGAGCTATGGGCCCACCTGGATGAAAGTTTTGGCAAGCAGAATGAAGGGATTGGTCCAAACCCTTTCAAGAGCAAGCCCAATGATGCATTCACTCCCCTTGATGGTCTCTCAGATCATGAATCAGTTTCAAACATATCTCATATTGAAGTTGTGCACATATCTCATATCGAATTCTGTGCCAGCTCACACTCGAGAAATTGCAAAAGGTCCTAAATCCTCTCTTGCACCAGAGTTTGTTGGTTTGCATCATGATCTATTGAATGTTTTGGAGGTAAAATCAGCCATTGGAGGTAATGCATTCGCTCTCCTTGATCACTCACCTCTTATGTACTACTATATGATCATTATTTCATGCTTTCAGAAGGTTATTGAATATAATGGCCATTGCCATTCGCTTGGGATAATTTCTCATGCATTTATTGGTTTTGATCTCACCTCTAATGGTTCAAAGGAGATCTCAAGAAACCATGATTCAAGTCGTGGATCTAATTTGGATTCCAAGCAAACACTGATATTTGATGGCCATTGTCATTCGCTTGGGATAAATTCTCATGCATTCATTGGTTTAGATATCACCTCAAATGGTTCAAAGGAGATCTTAAGAAACCATTCTTCAAGTCTTGAATCTGATTTGGATTTCAAGCAATCATGTGATGGTTCTTTTTGGCATAATCTCACCCATGATGGTTTGAAGGAGAAGACAAAAGACTATCTGCACATTCATGTTTTTGATCCTACCTCAGCTGATTCGAATCACAGGTTCAAGGATCATCCTCATACTTTTGGATTTGTTCTCATCACATTCGATCTAAACAGAAAGTACAAGCACATGCTTTCTGAGCATGATCCACTTCTTCCCAAGAAGAAGATACCACCATACATATGACCAAGCATCACACCTACCTGATTTTGGAGCATTTATTTTTGTGTGTGCCTTACAGTCTATTTTGAGGGGGGGTATTTTTCCCATGAGGTTTTCCCCATTTCCTCGGTTTATTGACTGTTATTATTATTCATTGTATTGGGTGACCTTTGGTTTCAGTTACCAGGGCCTAGGATGGATTAAGTGGGGGTGTTAGGATATTCCTATACTCCATCCTAGCCTTACCAGCATTTTCATCCTTTGCATTTTCAGTCTTGCATGCATTCCTGCATGCAACATGCATTCTGCATGCATCAA
The DNA here is from genome assembly GCA_027924585.1 of Larix kaempferi. Classification (NCBI taxonomy): domain Eukaryota; kingdom Viridiplantae; phylum Streptophyta; class Pinopsida; order Pinales; family Pinaceae; genus Larix; species Larix kaempferi. Next base: position 18,570,790 of record BSBM01000179.1, on the reverse strand, counting down.
CATGCTGCCAGTCATCAGGTTTACACCTCTAGCACCTAGTCCCTAGTCTTCCATCACTCGGGAGCTTATTTCCACTCAGATTGAGCCCTCCTAGCCAGTGATGTGCCCACATCTCACCATCCACTTGACAAAGGCGCCCTTCTTCACCTACCAATCCAGTTGTCTTCAATTAACTGAATTCTCTCCTTGATTTTAGGCTTGACTCACTCTTAACTGACCTTACCACTCCGACGGACCTCTAGTGTGACTAGACTGCTCATTCTGACTTCAGTTAGCTCCTCATGTGCCCTCCATTGAGCCTCCTTCATTCAGTTAGTTCCAGTTACACTCAGTTACACCTACCACACTCAGTTAGACTCAGTTTGACTGATGGTTGACAATTACTTGAGCATTGATGACTCCACTGATGATGAGATAGACTTCTAGTTGTGCTCCGATGAAACTCAAGTGATATTTTGATCACTCCATGAAGGCCAATTTGAATTGCCACCTTGGCATTCGAATTCCTCATGCATTGTATTATTTATTTGTCCATTTGTGGTTAATGAATTAGTGTGTGTGAAGTTATTTTGCTTCTATCCGAGTTCTACTGTATTATTATTCTGTTGCTCATCTTACTGCATTGACCACTCTTAATCTTATTCCTAAATTCTTTCTTGTGAGGTATACATCAGCTATTAGATCTGTTGTGAGGATTTTCACAATTGGTTCTTTGTATAAGTACTGGATCTGAGAATATCCTTATAGAAATCTGATTATCAACCCAAAGAATAGTGGGAGTTCTAAATTCAATCTGAAACTCACCAAGAATTCTTGCAACCAGATGCAGTGAGTCGCTACATTCACTGCTCCTCGGTACTCTACCTCTGTTGAAGAGGGTGAAATTTCCCTTTTGATTTTACTAGAACAGCATATAAAACCTCCTCCAAGCATGAATACAAACCTGGAAGTGGACTTCCAGTATGTGCTATCCCCATCCCAATCCGAGTCAGAAAATGCAACTAGATCCAATGAGGAATTGACAGCATAGTGGATTCCATGTGTCTTGGTGCCTTGCACAAAGTGAAAGATCATTTTTGCATCCCTCCAATGGAGCTCACGTGGCTGATTCATATATCTTGTAACATGACTTACTACATATGCCAAATCTTGTCAGGAGTGAGTCAAGTACAATAGCCTTCCAACTAGTTTGTTGTAGAGGGTGTTGTTCACCAAGGGTGTAGAATCCCCTTTTTCTAGCCTAACTCGTGAAATGAAAGGATTATTTTTAGCCTTACATTATGCCATATTGAACCTTTTTAGAAAATAAAAATCATATTTGAAATGACATACAGTGATTCCATTGGGTGATTGAGTCATTTCAAGCCCCAAAAACTACTTGAGAATCCCCAAATCTGTCTTGGAGAAATCATGATGCAAAGCTGTCCTTAGTGATGAAATTTAATCAGTGGCACTTCATGTGATTAGTAAATCATCAACATATAATACTATAATCACAATCTTACCATTTATGTGCTTTAGATACACATTTGGATCATATTTGCACCAGTGAAAATCTTATGTCAAGAGGAAATGATCCATTTTTGCATACCAAGATCTGGGAGCTTGCTTGAGTCCATATAGTGATTTCCTTAACCTGAAAAAAAATGATGGATATGCAACATAGGCTTCAGCTTTCTACATATATATCTCCTCCTTGATATCACCATGAATAAAAGCAGACTTCATATACATGTGGTGAACTTCCCAACACTTTGTTGCTGCAACTGACAAAACTAGTCGAATAGAATCCCTTTTTCCACCGGGGAAAAGGTCTCATTATAGTATAGAAGTTGGATTTGTGAAAATCCCTTGTACACCAAACTTGATTTATGCTTGACTGCATCAAATTAGTCTTGTATATCCATTTGCATCTTACTAGCTTTCTTCTCGATGGAAGCTTGACTAACTCCCAAGTTCCATTCTTCTGCAAGGAGTGGAACTCTTCATCCATAGTAGTATCCATATTGGATATTTTGAGGCTTCTTCATATGTTTTAGGATCTGATTCAATCATGAGAAAAAATTTATCATCAAGATTTGGATCCCTTACTGAAATTTCATTCTCATATTGTGACCTTGTATTCCTAGGATCCTAAGGATTCCTAGCAAGTTCACTAGCAACTTCTATGGTTTTTGATGCCCACTTTGTCCTTGATGTTGAGATTGGGTATGAAATCATATCATCAGCATCATCTGAATTAGAATCAAAATATTCATCATCAGAAGCCTCATTCAACTCTTCATTTCCTTCTTTTAGTGGTGGTTGAGAAGACTCTCCAATCTAAACTCCTTGTAGGGTCTCTTCCTCAAATTGACCACTTCTTTCTATGAATGATTTGTTGGTGATCATATCAAGAAGTTTGTACCCTTTTGAGTCTTCTGAGTAGCCAAAAGTAAAACATGGTCTAATCTCTGTCTCTAAATCCCTTCTCTTCTTGAATGGCACTCTAGCCCAAGCCTTGACATCAAATACCTTGAAATGTGAAATATCAAGTTTCTTGCCACAGCAAGCTTCATGAGTGGTAACTCCTTTTAATGCTTTATGTGGGAAACTGTTTTGTAATTAGGATACACAGTTGATTGTTTCATCCCATAAATTTGGTTTCAAATACCTTGCTTCCAGAATATAAGTGGCCATTTCCTTCAGAGATCGATTCTTTCTCTCAACAAATCAATTCTATTGAGGAGTGTATGGCATATTGTGTTGCATGTGGATGCCAGCCACTACACAGAGCTGCTAAAAATAAGATTTTATATACTCTCCCCCATTATCATATCTGATTGCGTTTATCCTAATTCCAGACTGGTTCTCAACCATGGCTTTAAAAAACGTGAAATGGCTAAAAACTTCAGACTTAAACCGCAGAAAATAGACCTAGCAATACCTAGTATGATCATCAATGAAAGTTAATAGGTATATGGCTTTGTTCAGTGAAAAATGAGGGAAAGGAACAACAATATCACTATGGATCAAATCCAAAGGTTCATAGGTTCTCTCAGGCCTTGATCTCTCAAACTTCTTCTCAGGGTGTTTTCCTAGGATGCAACCCTGGAAAACACCTTTTGTGAAAGTGATGTTTGGAAACCCTACAAGCATGTTTTGTCATGAAGTTCATGAAGGTATATGTAATTTAGATGGCCAAATATCTCATGCGAAAGCTTTCTTTCTTCATTATCATGAGAGAGGATTGCTATTGGTGAAGAGATAGGAAAAAATTGTGAAAACTTGTAGACTCTAGAGGAATGATCCGCAGTGTCTAATGAAACAACTCTTCTTGTGGGTATCTCATAGATATCCACATTATTTGGGTTGAATAAAAATATTTTGGGTGAAATGGTATGGGTCATTTGGTAGACAAAAAACAAGTTTCCAGCGAGACCTAGGACATAAAGAAGATTGAAAAATGAGCCATTTTCTAGATCTACTCTACCTTTACCCTTTGAAGCAGTTTTTGATTCATCTCCAAGAATAATGATGGGACCTGGGCCATTGGAGGATTCAAGAGTAGAAAATGACTCTCTGTTTGCAACCATATTGTTCCTTGAAACTTTGGAATCAATGATGTAAGAAGTGGATGAAAATGTGTTGTCCATTAGAGCATGCACTCGCTCCTTATCATATGAGTTAGAACCTCCCTCCTTCTTCTTTGCGCCTTCAGGAATGGGAATATGGTATTTCTCATACAGGATATTTTAGGATGAAATCCCCTTTGGCAGTATGAGCACTTGGTTCACTCCTTCTTCTATTGATCCTTTTTAGAGATGGAGGGATCCTCTTGTGGCTTAGATCTCCCCTTGTTTTGCTCAGAAGGATTTTTGGAGTTTTCCTTCTTCTTACCCTTCGAAATCCTTGAGTCACCAGCAGCTAGAGATTGATCTTTTGAAGGCTACCATGCGCCCATAAACATAAACTTATTCTTCTCATGAGTCAAAGACTCCATGAATTCAAATAGACTGAGAATCTTCCAATTATTCACAACCAATTTTGTAGCATGGAAAGTGGATACAAAGACTTAATAGTCTTTCACCAATTTCAAGAGTATGACCAAAACTAATTGCTCATCCTTTTTCTCAATACCGCAATGCTTCAACTACAAGACAAGTTACTTGAATTTGGAGAAATAATACTGTATATTCTTGAAACTGCTCGGAATTAGAGAAATCATCTCATTATCTAGTTGATGTCCTCTCAGATCATCGGTTTTACCAAACAAATATTTCAATTTCTCCAAAACTTCATTTGGTGAATTTAGACCATCCAAATGGAAAAGGAGATCTATTGATGTGCTGAGGCAGAGAATGCCATAAGCCTCATCTCTCCAATTGTGCCACTTTGACTTCTCTATAGCTAAAGTAGGATCTCCTTTAGTGCCCATTTTCACTCTATAGAGGCCTTTCGACCTCAACAATATATCCATCTGTGCCTTCCATTGAAAGTAATTGAATGGATTCAAGATCACACTATAAGATGGATCCATGAGTAGACTAAGGTGTGCACTATAGACTGATTTGTACCTACAAAATAAAAACCAAAAAAATATCTGGAGACTGATTCAAATTGCAAAGCTCTACAATATGACAGTAGGCACATTAGGGAGTCTGTCACGCACAGGTAGACATCTTGAGCTAAACTCAAGAGTACAAGGTAAGTGTTCATGGAACTTCTGTGGAAAATACATTATTTTTGGTGTGCTATTGGATGCAGATATGATCTCATAAATAGCTCTGATACCATGTGAAATCAGATCACAGTCTGATCGTAATATTGAATAACACTTCTCACACAAATTTCTAGTTTGGAATTGACAATGACACTCAAGATCAGACTTGGAATTATGCACAATATTAAACTGTATTAGCATAAATGTGTTAAGTTTTAAACCAAATAGACTAGCAAGATCACTGAAAGAAACATAATCACAAGATAGACACAGAATTTACCCTGGGAAACCCTCATGGGGTAGAAAACCTAGCAAAGCTTTCCTCAATAAGATGATCAACCAAAATACAAGATGTGCTCCAAGACTTGACCTCCTTCTCCACCTCCTGTGTAGACCTCCCAGACAAGTGCGCTACTTTTCTGAGTTGTGCAAGTGTGTCAAATGAGGAGCTCTCCTCCTCTATTTATACTAGTTCCCGACTGACCAAAATCCCTAATGGGGCCGACCTCTCCTAGAGAAGTCTAATAACCCCTAAAATATAAAATCAGGGCCGACCCCCACATGGTGGGTCTAATAACCGTAGTTACCACAACCCATCGGAGGAATAAACATCTCCGGATACATAATAGAGTCACCTCGAAGGGATGAAACATCTCCGGAATAATAATGTACACATATAATATTCTTATAAGTTACAATATTCAACACTCCCCCTTAACGAGAAGGATATTATAACAACATCTATAGGAGCAAGGAGTCATCAACTACATCATACATGATACATCTATAAATCATCGGAAGCTTTCTTCAATTCATCATCATCAGTAACTCAGCTAGTTACTGGAACATCAACATCATCAGTACGATCATCAACATCGTCATCACACGATCATCAGCATCGTCATCACACGATCATCAGCATCGTCATCATATGATCATTATCGTCGTCACACGATCATCAGCATCGTTATCACACGATCATTAGCATCGTCATCACACGATCATCAGCATCGTCATCACACGATCATCAACATCGTCATCACACGATCATCAACATCGTCATCATATGATCATCAGCATCGTCATCACACGATCATCATCATCGTCATCACATGATCATCAACATCATCATCATGTGATCATTATCGTCGTCACACAATCATCAGCATCGTTATCACACGATCATCAGCATCGTCATCACACGATCATCAGCATCGTCACCACATGATCATCAACATCGTCATCACATTATCATCAGCATCGTCATCATATGATCATCAGCATATTCTGCAATACACACGATCATATGACAGGATGATCAATCCCGCTCTCTTTAGGACATAGGTCCATGGATGATACAATCCAGATCAAGTTCCAGGATGATCAGTCCTTATCATTTTAAGACAAGTCTCATGTCTAGGGATGATGCAATCCTTTCTTCAATTCTCGGAGACATCAGTCTACGGATAAATTCTGGGACCAAGGTCCGGGGAAGATACAATCCCCTACCTATTCATTCAAGACTTCATTATCGGAGACCCAGTCTATAGCTCAATTCTGGGACCGAAGTCCGGGGAAGATACAATCCCCTACCTGTTCATTCAGGACTTCATTATCGGAGACATCATGTCTACGACTCAATTCTGGGACCGAAGTCCAGGGAAGATACAATCCCCTACCTGTTCATTTAGGACTTCATTATCGGAGACATCATGTCTACGGATCAATTCTGGGACCGAAGTCCGGGGAAGATACAATCCCCTACCTGTTCATTCAGGACTTCATTATCGGAGACATCATGTCTACGGTTCAATTTTGGGACCAAAGTCCGGGGAAGATACAATCCCCTACCTGTTCATTCAGGACTTCATTATTGGAGACATCATGTCTACGGCTCAATTCTGGGACCGAATTCCGGGGAATATACAATCCCCTACTTGTTCATTCAGGACTTCATTATCGGAGACATCATGTCTACGGCTCAATTCTGGGACCAAAGTCCGGGGAAGATACAATCCCCTACCTGTTCATTCAGGACTTCATTATCAGAGACATCATGTCTACGGCTCTCTTTAGAACAAGTGTTCAAGGATGATACAATCCCTCTTCTTTCTTGGAGACATCTGTCTACGGCTCACTTTAGAACATGTGTTCAAGGATGATGCAATCCTCACATGTATCCTCATCAATACAGGTACAAGTATCCTCAACCATACAAGTACATTAATCAATACATGTATCATCAAGAGTATGTATTCTTACCAATACATCTATCATCGAAAGCATGTATTCTCACTAATACATCTATCATCAAAAGCATGTATTCTCACTAATACATCTATCATCAAAAGCATGTATTCTCACTAATACATCCATCATCAAAAGCATGTATTCTCACTAATACATCTATCATCAAAAGCATGTATTCTCACTAATACATCTATCATCAAAATCATGTATTCTCACTAATACATCTATCGTCAAAAGCATGTATTCTCACTAATACATCTATCATCAAAAGCATGTATTCCCACTAATACATCTATCATCAAAAGCATGTATCATGTATTCTCACTAATACATCTATCGTCAAAAGCATGTATTCTCATTAATACATCTATCATCAAAAGCATGTATTCTCACTAATACATCTATCATCAAAAGTAAAACAAGTAAAAAATAAGTATTCTAAGTATAAGAGTCCTAAATCTAAATATTTCTAAGTATCCAGGTGTAGTAAACAGGTATCCTCATCATCGACCTTGCTTTTGATGACACAATCTCATCATCAGTGACTATACTACTCCCCCTTTCGAGGAGGGTCCTTTTGAATTACACCAAGCTTGTCTCGGAAGTATTCAAATTTCACTCGAGACAGAGGTTTGGTCAAGATATCAGCAATTTGATCCTCAGTGCTCACATACTCGAGCTTGATAGCTCCTCTCTGCACCATATCTCGTATATAAAAGTACCGGATCTCTATGTGTTTTGACTTGTCGTGGAATACAGGATTTTCTGTCATCTTCATGCAGCTTTGATTGTCACACATAATCATAGTGGGATCCATTTCTAAGTCAAACACTCCAGATAACAGCTTTCGAAGCCACACTGCTTCACAGCTGGCAGAGCAGGCAGCTATATATTCTGCTTCAGCAGTACTGAGAGCCACACTAGATTGTTTCTTGCTGAACCATGAGATCATGACAGATCCAAGACCATAACATCCACCTGATGTACTCTTTCTGTCTGAGACACTTCCTGCCCAATCAGAATCTGAGTAACCATGTAATCTGAGTTCATGACCTCTAAGATAATATAGACGAAAATCTAATGTACCTTTTAGGTACCGCATTACATGCTTTGCAGCTATTAAGTGAACCTTTCTAGGTTCTACTAGATACTGACTTAGGGTATTTACAGCAAAGCATATATCTGGCCTGGTATTTGTTAAATACATCAAAGACCCAATGATTTGTCTATATAGAGTTAGGTCCACTAACTCCGATGAGTTATTAACTAATAATTTCAAGTTGGCGTCCATGGGAGTGGCCATGGCTTTACACTCCAACATATCAAATCTTTTTAGAATATCCACAGCATACTTACCTTGATTTAGAAATATCCCTTTTGGTTCTTGCCATACTTCTAGACCTAAGAAGTAGTGCATTAATCCGAGATCTTTCATCTCGAATTCTGAAGAAAGCTTCTTCTTGCTTTCAATAATTTGTTTCTCATTTCCGGTTAGAAATAGATCATCTACATATAACAACAATATAACTGGTTCATCATCCATCACTTTGAGATAAAGATTGGGGTCAACTTTACTCTTGGTAAAGCCCATGCTTGTTAAGAAATTGTCAATCCTTCCGTACCATGCCCTGGGAGCTTGCTTCAATCCATATAATGCCTTTTTCAATTTTCATACATGAGTTCTTCCGTCTTTAACCTCAAACCCTTGTGGTTGCTCTATGTACACTTCTTCTTTAATTACACCATTCAGAAAAGTTGTCTTAACATCCATTTGGTGTAATTTCCATTTCATCATAGATGCAAGTGCCATGATAGTTCTAATTGAAGTATACCTAGCAACTGGTGCAAATGTTTCTTCATAGTCAATTCCCTCCTTCTGAGAGAATCCTCTGGCTACAAATCTTGCCTTTTATTTTTCAATGCTACCATCTGCAGCATGTTTTATCTTGAAAATCCATTTGGAAGAAACCACACTTTTATCTTTTGGTTTGGGAACTACATCCCAAACATCATTTTTCTATTGACTGATATTATTCTGTCATTGCTTCTACCCATTCTTTCTTCTGAGCTGCCTCTTCATAGCTAGTAGGTTGTTTATCCACAAGATCACACATCAAGGCCATATAGTTGGATACTATCTTTGGTTTCTTTCTTTCTCTAGTGGAGCCTTCAGGAGCTCCATATCTTTCAGCTCCTTGAATAATATCTCTAGCCCATGCTGGACTTCTTTTCTTAGATAAATCTGTAATAGGAGGTTCTTGTGGTTCCAACATGTCATGATCCTCTGTTGAATCATCTTCAGGGATGTGCACAACCTCTGTGATTCTAGGTGTATCTTCTTCATAGATTTCTTCAAGTTGGCACTTCCTGTATTTCTTGAGAGCTACTTCTTCATCAAATGTTACATCTCTACTTATTTCTATATGATGAAAACCTGGTATGTAGATTCTGAAGGCTTTGGATGATTCACAATAACCAACAAATATTCCCTTCTTACTAGAAGGATCCAACTTGGTTCTCTTTTCTTTTGGAATGTGGATGTACACAGGACACCCAAATATTTTAAGATGACTTACCTCAGGCTTCTTTCCTGTAAACACTTTTTCTGGAGTTTTGAATTCAAAAGCACTATGGGATAGTCTATTTTGCACATAGACTGCTGTCCTAGCTGCTTCAGGCCATAGATACATGGGTAGATCTTGGTCATGTATCATAGTCTTTACAGCTTACATGATGGTTCTATTTTTCCTCTAAGCAACCCCATTTTGTTGGGGATTGTAGGGAGTGGTTAGTTCCCTCTTAATTCTAGCTTCTTTACAAAAGTCTTCAAAGTCCTTTGAAGTATATTCTCCGCCATTATCTGTTCTGAGAATCTTGATTTTCTTTTCTGAGAGATTTTCTATTAGGGTCTTGAATTCTTTGAATTTTCCAAAGACTTCATTCTTACCTTTTAGAAAGTATATCCAAGTCTTCCTTGAATAGTCATCAATGAATGAGAGATAGTACTCAAACCCACTTAAGGAAGTGGTGGGCATTGGTCCACATACATCTGAGTGTATTAGCTCCAAAATGTTCTTAGTCTTTGTTTCACTCTTTGGAAAGGGGTTCTTGACATTATTCCCTTTCTTACAACCTTTACATGAGCCATTATGATCAACTTTCAAATCTGGTAATCCTATGACCACCTTGCTTACATAGGGTAAGGCTTTGTAGTTAATGTGAGCTATTCTTCTATGCCATAGCTCACTGGGGCTAGAGGTTTCATGAGAAAGGGCAACTTCTGGATGTCCCTTGAGCTTATAGAGACCTCCTTCTTCTTCACCAATGACAATTGCATCTTCAATTGATTTTCCTTTGGATCACATGAGTACTTGTCCATCTATGAAAGCCACTCTAAAACCTTTCTTATCTAGTGCTGAGATAGAGAGTAGGTTCTTCTTTAAACCTAGTACATATAGAACTTCTTTCATTTTCAAGGGTGTTCCAGAATCAAGCTTGTAGCTTGCTTCACCAATTCCCTTGATGGGATATTGATAATCATCTCCTAGAGATACCTTTTGTGGTGAAGACTTTTCTTCAAGTCTTGAGAGAGTTTTCTTTTGACCTGTCATGTGCTTTGAAGCACCACTATCAATGAGCCATGTATCTTCACTAGGAGACACAGATCCAGAGAGTGCAGAAAATAGGACATATTCTTTTGGATCTTCTTTCTTTACTTTAGATCTTTTCCTTCGAGGCCTTTCATCTTCTTCTTCTTCTTCTTCTTCTCCTACTTCTTCTTCACTATCATCTTCTGCCATATGTGCATGATATCTTTTGTGAACAAACTTCTTCTTCTTCTTTTCTGGTAAAGTACAGTCTCTAGCATAGTGTCCTAGTTTAAGACAATTAAAACATTGGACTATGGAGAGGTCTCTTTCTGAGTTTGTTCCTCCTTTCCTTTTGAATCTATGGGAGGATTGAGACTTTTTGTGGTTCACTTTCTTGAAGTGACCCCTTTTTCCTCTTTTGGTGTGGGTGGCCAAGGCTTGGTCATCCTCTTTGAGAAGAGCTTCTTTGTTGGCTAGCCTAGCCTCTTCTTGAACACAATCCTCCCATACTACATCAAACTTCATGCTTTCATTTCTGGCACACATAGTTTGAATGAATGATTCCCAAGGTCTAGTGAGACCATTTAGGGCAGTCATCACAAGTTCATCTTCATCAAGAGTATCACCAATGGCATCTAGTTGCTCCTTAATTTGGGAGACACTTGAGAAGTAGTCTTGAATGGATTCTCCTTTGTGCATCTTGGTATTCTTCAACTGAGTCCTTAGTTTCATCTTCCTATTGATGTTCTTTCCTTCATATATTCTTCCTAGGGTATCATACATTTCCTTTGGAGTCTTCTTGGAGGCCACTTGGGGAATCAAGTGGTCTTTAATAGAATCAGCTATGATTCTCTTAGCCCTAATCAAATCCTTCCTATGCTTCTCTTTGGCTTCATCTCCTTCAGGTTATGCAACTTCATCCTTGACATAATGAGCAAGATCATTCTCTTTAAGAATGAGACCAATTCTGTATTTCCATGCCCGAAAATTTTCTATACCTTCTAGCTTGTCTTAAAGCTTAGTGCTTGGAGGCATCTTTTCTTGGGGGAGTCCAAGAGATAAGAGATAGAGTAGTACTTACCCAGAAATTTTAACTTTTCACTTTTCCGGAACTGCAACAGAATTTCTGGTTTATCGCACTTTTGGTTAAACTAGGGTTTGACTTTTTTGGAGTTCTACCCAACCAAAAACTTCTATCCAAGGCTCAAAAGATAGATCTTTAGAAGGGCTAATCAGCCATGCAACCAGAATCCAAAAATACTAACTTTTTGCAGAAACCCTAATTTTTGGAGAGAGAGAAATATAATTTCACCTTGTGAAAGATGTTCTATTCAGGCTAGCTCTGATACCATTTTAAGTTTTAAACCAAATAGACTAGCAAGATCACTGAAAGAAACATAATCACAAGATAGACACAGAATTTACCCTGGGAAACCCTCATGGGGTAGAAAACCCAGCAAAGCTTTCCTCAATAAGATGATCAACCAAAATACAAGATGTGCTCCAAGACTTGACCTCCTTCTCCACCTCCTATGCAGACTTCCTAGACAAGTGCGGTACTTTTCTAAGTTGTGCAAGTGTGTCAAATGAGGAGCTCTCCTCCTCTATTTATATTAGTTCCCAACTGACCAAAATCCCTAATGGGGCCGACCTCTCCTAGAGAAGTCTAATAACCCCTAAAATATAAAATCAGGGCCGACCCCCACATGGTGGGTCTAATAACCCTAGTTACCACAACCCATCGAATGAATAAACATCTCCAGATACATAATAGAGTCACCTCGGAGGGATGAAACATCTCCGGAATAATAATGTACAAATATAATATTCTTAGAAGTTACAATATTCAACAAAATGTACATCATTCAACCATGTATCATAAATTGGCTGGAAATATATAGAATTACATCAGAAAATCAAAATTTGTTTGATGCACTCGAATAGCTCACAAAACGTAGGCTAACTAAACTAGCTAAAACCCCCAAGGTAGAAACACCTTACTCCAACTCAGCCATAAAGATCACGAATTGTACAAACTAATTTTGGAAGGTGATGAAGGATGAAATTAGAAAAATATCATATCTTTTGGAGTGAAAAATAGGAAAGGTTTGTTGACCACAAAAACAAGCAGTTTCCAAAACCTCCAGAGTGCCTAGATTTTACCATATCTACTGAAAAGTAGAAAAAGTAGTGCAAAAGAAGGAAAGGTTCCTTCAACACTTAGAACAACCAAAAAAACATCCAGGATCCTCATGAATGTGTCCATGTGGATAAGGATGGCAAGTGGTGGACCAAAGAAGTCAAATATTGGCCGAAAACATGATTAAACTACCTAGGAAAGTAATAAAAAGTGAAATAAATTATATCCTAAGTATTATGTGGGTTTTAATGCTCTAACAATGATAAGTCTTGGAGAATAAAAATTCCAACCATTTTTATAATTTTCCTTAGGATTGAAGACTTAAATTTCATAAATGTTATGTATAAATTTCATTTATTAAAAATGGAAACAACATTTTCGAGCATTATCATATTCTCATATTATTTCAACTACCAAAGCACATTCCTAAAACATAAATTGTAATCGTAATTTTCATTATCAAACCAACACATGGTTTTTCTAAATCACATAAACTAATTCAGCCAATGGTTTATAAATACACAATACTATTCAAGATAAGCTTAGTAATTATGCCTCAGCCCATGGTATTTGTGATTAAAACAATCAATTCAGACTCTAGTTTATAAATGAACCTTACCATTTTTATCCTGTGAATCATGAGTAAAACTTCAAAAATATATAATTGGAAATTTTCAACCTTTGTAAATAGTTACATGAAACTAATACCAAATTCTATTGAATTTGGAATTGATGCCTTCATTTCAGGACCGTATTAAAACTGGGAAATTACCACCAATTCCATAATTTACTAAACTATTAGCTATAGAAAGCTAATATCAAATTTCTTTCAAATTTGGAAATTAAACTCTTATCAACTAATTTCTCAACAAATAAATGGAGAATTATAACAAAAATAATTTATTCAAACCCATAAAATCAAATTCCCAAATATTCCCATCCACACATCATCTTAATAAAGGTGTATAATATAAATTTATAGTAGCACACACGTATATTTATAACATCTGGGTGATTAAAAACAAACTTTAAGTGAATTTATGGAAACTGGGTAAAGGAGCAACAACCTAGGGAAAATTTATGCTTACCCATAAATCATTAATTCCTAGAATTTATTTAAACAGCGTTAATATTTTTATGCCCAGAAATTCCATAAACATGCATTTCAAGAACGCTCTTATAAAAAATTAACATATACCCATAGACATATTTATAAACCTTCAAATTTTTACCATTAATTTCTCCTAACTATTAGCTAACATGAGAATTTACAGAAAAATAAAATTCTACAGAATACTTATTTAAATATTTCTCTTAAAACAGGCTACTAATTGCGTGTGAAGTGCACTCCACCCAACCGTAGGACTCATCCAGCTTGTATTATTTCATCTCCCAAGTCCACCCCCAAGTCGATATCCAAACATTAACCATAGGTATCTCACCAACCACCTAAGGTTACTCACAGGGATAAAGTATGGGTAGTTGGATAGTTTAAGTAATTATAACCAACCAACAAGAAACAATAGCTTCAAGAAAGTGTCGGAATTCTACTCAAGTAATTATTCTATAGAAGTAATTATCAACACAAAGTGATACTCTTCACTGCAAGTGTCGGAATTCTACTCAAGGTTTCATGCACAAACCGCCATGTAAGTGGTCAATTCAAACAATTGGACTACAATGAAAAAAACAAGACTTACAAAATAGAATTTCATCCGCCATAGAAAATCCAATTATACTCGGCAGAGAATTCCCATAGTTATATTCAATAATTGACAGCAGAGAAATTTTCACCTACATTATACAATTCACATTCTGCACAGATTTATCGGATTCAGGGTGCTTCACAAGAATCGGTAACACCGACTAATTGTTACACTCCACACTCTATCTAGCATTCCCTTTCCCATGAATTCCCAACCCTGCTTTCCTCAACTGCTCATGGGAGACGAGTGTCATGCCCCAGGTTCCTACATGGCTATCCCAAGAGGACCACGTTTCCCTCATCTGAGACTAAGCACAACTTAATTAAAACTAATTAAGTTCATCCAAAATTTTAACTAATAATATTTAATTCTTAATCACTCCCCATTTGGGTTTGGCTTAGGAACATGGGTTTTGAAATTTTAACATAAGGTTTAGATTTCTAAACAACTGATCAAGGTAAACAAGGTATCTCCTCTTCAACATTTTTCCTCGTCACGCAACCAACTGTAATTTTATATTAAAATAATAAACATGCTATGTTTTTAATATCTAGGCCAAGGGTATTACACTACACTCCAATCAGCTATGGAGTTATTATCTGATACTCCATCCCTTGAGCAAAGGTTGTTTACTTTGGAACACCTAGATGAAGAACGAAGGGACTCATTCCAAAAAAATGAGTGCATGAAGGTATGCTCTAAAGCACACTATGACATACACATTTGACCTTGCACCTTCGACACGTGCGACTTTTTCCTCCTCTTCAATGCCAAAAAAGACAACAAACCAGGACCAGGTAAATTCGTATCTAAATGGACAGGACCTTACATTGTCAAGAAATTCCTTCTGAAAGGGTCCTACATATTGAGTAAACATGTTTTCTGATGTATAGGCCATTTGAGGTTCTTGTACTCATAATCTGATCTACTACAAATTTCTTTCATCCATTAACTTGGTTTAGGTGCAATTTCATGATCATTTAGGTGTGACTATTATCTTTATCAAATCCATAAGGCAAAGTGTTCTCATATTCTCATCTTATTGGGAATTCTAGAAGTTGTGATCAAAGGGGATGTTAATGTAATGCCATCTTCCTCCATTTGTATTCTTTCTCCCTAGTCATCATTAAGGGGATTGTTGGAATATATATTTATGACTACAATGGTGTTGTTGGTATGTGCAATGATGTCTACTAATATGTCATAAGATGTTATGATGGTGTAACTAGCAAACAAGGCATAATACTCTTCATAACTCTCTATATTATGAAAAAGGAGTTATCCCACATGCATCATTAAACAAAACTCTCTTATTACAATTCTTTATATATAAGAGAGGTGAACATATATTTATCCATGTAACATATATATATATTAATGATAATAATAAATAATAGTTTACTAAGGGACACATCCCTCAATGAAAAGTTGTTATAATTTCCTTTAGGATTTGTTTTATATGGCACTATCATTGTTTCTGCAATCATCTCTTACTTTTCTCATATATATATATATATATATTCTTTTATACTTGTATTTCTATTTTGGATCTTTATTTAATGAATCAATTTCCATACACTATTAATTTCCATATTGAATTGTTGTTGTTTTTATTAGAACCATGTCACTGAATAACCAGTTTGGGAAACCATACTTCTTGAAAATATTTCACTTGTACCCATGTCAAAATAATACATATATCTCAAACCAATAATACTCTCCATATAATACTTTAATAGAATACCATTTTTTTTAAAATCCATGCCA
Source organism: Larix kaempferi (assembly GCA_027924585.1). Lineage (NCBI taxonomy): Eukaryota > Viridiplantae > Streptophyta > Pinopsida > Pinales > Pinaceae > Larix > Larix kaempferi. The sequence goes on along the minus strand of BSBM01000179.1, from coordinate 18,554,635 downwards.
TTTGTGTTACGTTGGTATCATAATTATCTATCCATCACTTCTCCCATCTAACTTGTGGTTTACTTACTAGACACAAGAATGTGCATGACCTTGGAACAATTTTCCTTTAATTATTATGGAATTACCGATGAGTAATTTAAGAAGCCTGATATGCTTATCATGTGCATGCTACTTATCATTTCATCACCAAGCATATTATAAAATCGATATCCATGTATCTCATTTATCTATGTTACTACTTCTGCTTTTTAATTCTTCTATTGTTATTCTCTTTATGCTTAAAATAATCATTAAATAGAAATTACCATAGCATCAAATCGAACATCAAATCTCCTAGTCACACTACACATCAATCGTAGATTAAAAAACAAACAGTAATTATTATTTTTTATGTTCTTTCAAACCAAGGTATATCTCCACCTTACCAACATCTCTACGATTTCAACCTAACAGTCAACTATTAAATAAAAAACAACAACAAATTTCTCGCATGGATCGAACTCCATTATCAAACCAATGGTTTCCATATTATTAAACTATATTAATTTTAATCCATAGGAATAGAAGTCAAGAGATCGAACCTCACTAAAGGCCATACTATTTTAACAGTAGCCAAACATCATAGAAACTTTTACACATCCAACCAAGCGTTTTCGCTACCAATGATCAAATACTTGCAGCCACCCTTTAAACATGAAATACAGGGCAAGGGATCGAATCCCTCTATTTCCTCCATTTAAAGTAACTACAAGAAAACCTAGTAAGAGGAACCAACGTGAAACCCCACAGACATATAAGAAGATAGGACAAGGGTTTTGTCCCACCTAACCAACACATCTGTTCTGGTAGCTTTTATAAAACTAAGATTTTCAAATCCATTCAATAGATAGAGCCACGATAGTCACATGAAGGTTCTAAAACACTTAACCATTATTTCATACAAAGAAAACGCAGAGATTAGTTATAGGTTCAAAGTCTCATAGAAAAACACAGAGGCCAGCCTTTCCCTATTTCTCAGACAGAGGCAATCTCTGCTCACGATAAATGCAAGCCATGGAAAGATCACGATTTCCTATTTTACAAATACTCAACCAGAAAATTTCATAACAGAGGCAACGATAGCAAACACAGAAATCGAGAACTACTAGTCTTACCATAAGAAAACGAAGAGACTAGACAATGTACAAATCGATTATAGAATCATGCAGTAACGCCATTTCCTCTATTCACAGGTCCAAGGATTCTTTTATAAACAAAATACACAGACATGTAAACCCCAGTTTTATGTTGGGTATTATTATTTCAACTTCTACAAAGTTCAACATTGAGCCGAATGGCCAAACCTTACACTAAAACCCTCCAGTGCCATTAAAAACCAAAAGATACTTTTCACAATGGTCTAGCCAATGGCAACCTCAAGCAACCCAAAACTCGTTGCAGTAAACCCAAATCGGGCTCACGAAATTCCTCATAGCAGACACCAATAGTACACTCCACATAGGCGAGAGGAGGAGTTAAGGAATGGTGAACTCTGAAATTACCATTTGCAACGCCATTAATGTCGAGTACTGGCCACGTAGAAGAGAAACGCCAACCAACACCTACTAAACAAACAAGCCATACAAAGTCAAAACCATGATTTTTATATCAGAATCTATCTAAATGAAGTAGCAGGAAATATAGTATGAATTAGGGATGAATTACCTTCTTATTTGAGTCGCCATCTCTTCATACGAAACCCATATGGTGTGCTGGCCATGAGCCAAGCTCAGGTCAGTGCACGAAACCCTCAAATGCATCCACAGCAAAACAAGTGAAATGAACCACGAAAGGGAACCCTCACTGGTGTAGAACCCAAGGGAAAACCCTCAACGTAGTTGGCAGCGTTGGTCTTGTGCCAACGTAGAGATGCATTTAATTGTACCACCAAACCCCAAAGATTTCGATATTGAGCCTAAGCTCTATAGTAGTAGATTCATTCTTGATCAACAAAGTTTTATAAATGCTAAAGTATTGCAAAGACCACAAACATTACATAGTGCCAACAATACATTACCAAGTCAACAAATATTATAAGTTAAACAAGTATTGCAAACATCCTTCAAGGATTTTAAGGTGCCAATCTTTAACCATCACACACTTTGGACTTAAGTAATTGTTGCGAATGTGAAGTAATCACCCTAGGTAGATTCCTTTGTAGGTACACCTGCAAACCAGTACAAATTGAATGCATTAGCGAAACTCGCTAAGTGTAACATCCAAAAATTCATAAAAAATAATTTTTTTGAAAATGTTAGTAAATACAAAATTAATTATGCGGAAGTAATTATCTATTTGTTTTAAATTAGCAATACTAAAACATCTTCTTGTTGTTTAAAAGAAAATAAGTTTGCTAAGATTTCTATTTTATACTGGACTAACTTATTTGCCTAACTAAACATGTTTTCTTCTGATGATGAAGGGGTCCTTTGACACCCGAGCTTATTTAGCTTCAATGCTAAAGTCATTTTACCTTGACGCAGGTTTACAGGTAAGAATAATTCCAGTCATTGAAGTTATTTTGTGATCCACCAGCATTTAGAATAACAGCTGTAATTTTAATTGAAGATTACTTCAGGTGAGATTCTTACTTTTAAAGTATCTTCTATAAGAAAGTAGAGTGACCTGATGCCACGTCTAACAAAGATTGTTGTAATTATCCGAACAGATGAAAACAACGACAAAAGAAAAAATACAGTTATCGTAAGCATGAATGTTACATTTGATAATTACATAAAAATAGAAAAGAAGGCTTCTTCATTCAGAATATAACCTAGTATGCATTTAATCATAAATTTTTGTACAACTAGATTGACAATGATATTATGCATTTCATTTGACATTATGATACGAAATGGCAAATATGTCGATACAATCTAAAATCGTAAGAATATTAGCATAGTATGAACACCAAGTCAAATCAGTATCTAAATGTTAAGCTAACAACTAGACACATGGCTTTTTAAATTCCATTCTATGATTCCAAAAGAATTACTATTTGTATTGATCTAGAGTTAGGGTTATAAAATAATCATACCTAAACAACTAGGTATGATATAATGCCTTTGTTAATCGAAACATAACCCATAAAATAAGCAAAACTAAAACATATAATTCTAACCCTTATGCAATATATAGAAATGTATTGAGATTAACATTCAATAGTTGGTAATATTATCCTAGCAATGTTAGAATATGCAAAGGATGCAATGATTCACAATGATATTGGATTCTAATCATAAGCATAATGATATATTTTTCTTGTAACTATTATTGAATAAGTTCGTATGATAAATGTGATTCTAACACAAATTTATCTAGGTTTGGAAACTATACGATCCAAGTGAAAAGATATGAGATTGTCGATATGGTGTACAGGTTGGCCAGTACCTCAAATTAAATAGCATTAACTTGTTTCAATGGCTTTGCAGTAATTTCATCACACCTGGATTTCATCACGTGGCTTCGTCTTGGTTTCTACACCCTCACACAAAACATGGCTTAAGCCATTAAGTCCTAAAACCTTAAATCAAAGTTACGGTTGGTCTTTGTTGTGATGGTCGATCGACTGCTAAAACAAAGGGTAAGGGAGAGTGACTGGGGTTTCGAAACCGAGACCTATGCAATGTTTTAAAGGTGTATTATAGTCCTTGTTCATGTTAGTTGTGAGGTAAAAGCTTCAGGATGTTCGTAGTGTTATCTTAGGGTTCAACTACGATCTTGGTGTTTGTCTTAACAGTGGTACTGAACATAATACTCCAGAAATTGAATGCACGTTCAAGGTTCAAATGTAGGTTTAGAGTTTCGATGCTATGTCGTCTGTGCAATTGAAATGGAAGGTGATAACCTATCATTGCAAGGGTTTCGAACTTTGGTCTTTTCATCGTGTACAGTCTATAACTATGGTGAAGAAAAACGAAGGTAAGTGTTGAAGAAGTTCTCCCATAAATTACTTGTTTGAAAATATTTCTCCAACAGTGCGAAAGCTAACTGCATTTTCTTTATAAATATAATGCAGGGTTTGTGATGAATTGACAACCTTTCTTGTCTTGGAAAAAGGGTGCCGAGGACTCTACTATCCTGGTAAGACTCGGGTTCATCCATAACCCTAGACTCGTCGGAAGTTAACATGTTATGTTTAGGCTAATATGTGGGCAGTGATAATGTTTCGTGTTGCCGAGGCTTCAAGCCTGCAATGTACAAATGTTTATTTTGTGTAATGGTGCTTCGCCATAGTACAACGAGCAAGCTTCATTTTGGATTTTGAGCTTATATGACTTGGAAATAAAACATGTTTTCTGTTAAAGCAAATTCTGTGTTGATTGTGTGCTTGGTACTGTTATTTACTAAAATACAGTAGTTTTTGAAAAACTTAAGCATTCGAAAACTAAGTTGAAGTTTGGAAGATTTTGATACTAGATTGTATCTAGCATAGACATGTTTTACGTTGGTAATGTTTCATCTTATGTTCAAAGTGTTTTCGGCAAGGTTTTTAGAACTCTAGCCATGACTTCATTCTGAAATTGAAGTTTGTATTTTAGCAATGTAAATTCTACAAATACAGATTTCTACTGTTGATAAGTTTTTGAAATAAAGTCGAGCTTTGATAAGTAGGGTTTAAGATGAACTTGAAAACAAATCTCAGTGTATAAGGAATCTATAAAGGGTTGATGTTGGAATAATATGAATGTCAAAATTAAACAAAGAAATCAAAAACTTCACTTTCGGTTTGAAAAGATGACACGAAACAAATACTGGAAACCTTAAATTTTATGAAATAAAAAGTGAATACTAAAGTTTGTATAGTATTGTTCTGCAATGTTCTTGAGTGTAAATACTGTAACTTAGCTTCTATTGCTACAATGCTTGTAATGATTCTCTGAAATGAATATATTTATTTTTACAGCTGTTAAGAGAAAATTCAGAGAGAAAGAAAATACGATATTTAAATACAGAGTTAGGGTTTGTAATGTATTAGTTTTGAGACTATTACAATAACAATTAATGCAGAATTTAAGTATGTAAGATGATCATAAAACTATAAGTTGATTAGTTATTGTAACTGTGAAACGAACCTTGGAAAATACTATTACTTGGGAAACATGATATGTATGATTTTAATTGCATCTGTTTGCTATCTTGATTTTAAATAGAAATAGCAGGAAAATACATAACTGTGCAGAAATTAAACTATATTTATATTTTATGAAATAATAAAAGAACCCTATAACACTGTCTATGCTTATATAGTAAATTCTTACTCTGTTTAGATATAGGTCAAAAAGGCAAACAAATCACTCACTATAAGTATTTATCCAATCAAATGGAAATGTGCCTATCTCTCATCTATTATTTAATTTGCTTATCTATACTAGAGTATGATGCAAATAACAACATGTGGAAAAATATAGAGATGGTTTCGAATCAATAATTCACAGACTTCATCATGCAGTTATGGAACATGAATCAGAAATAAAATAAATTCTTTTATAAAACAGAGTTTGATAAATCTTACTAGACAGAACATTGAACTGTAAACAAAATAGGAAACAACAAAACTTGGTTGGGAAACAAATAGCCCAAGGATCCTGTTCCACTAAACCAATTCCTAAAGACAGCCAAGTTACTTGCCTTTGGACCCTAGAGCCTATTCACTGAACCACCAGGAGGAAGAAACTTAGAAGATTAGGATCTCAACTTGCAGTAGTAATAGTTATCCAGTCTTAAGGACTTAGCAGTCAAAGGGACCTGCACTAGCACCTCTGGTTCTTCTTCTCAGAATAATTTGCAGACTTACAATGCACTCACATAGCCTCCCTATTCGAATCTCTCAGTCATCACCTGATGCACACGAGGAATATTTCTGCAGAAAATATTGTGTAAGAGCTGTCTGCTCACTTCGAATTTGCGTTATGTAGGTTGCCTAGGCCTTTTCAGTTGTTAACTGGTCATTAAATGAGCTACCTGCTCACTCCCTCCACCTGGGGGTTAATGCCACATTTGTAGGGGTAGTTGTCCCATAACCAACAGCTAGTGGTGAAGTGCAATTGCTGCCATCTGTTCCATGCCTTCTAATAGCTTCCATTCCTCCTAGTGGGTCAGTGAACACTCATTTAACAGTTCCCTTGGGTGTTTGTCCCCTACTTTAATTTATTAAATAATAATAATTCAGTAATTACATTCATCCTTGACCAAACTTGGTCATAATTACAAAACTTTGTAATTAAAATTTAACATAAAGTATTTTTCCAATAAAATAATAATTTCAGAAATTGGGTAGGTGACATACACGCCCCGTTAAGTCTGAACATCATCCTCGATGTTGGTCAATCACTCTCAGAATGTTCTTGAAACAGAGTTGGGTATGCTTCCTGCAGACTACTCTCCAACTCCCAAGATGCCTCTTCTGGGCTAAGGTGCTTCCATTGCACCTTCACTTGCCCAATGGTGCGATTCCAGAGCAGAGTTTCCCTCCTTTCGAGGATACAGTCTGGCTCCACCTGAAAATCTCTATCTTGTCCCACCTGTACATCATTCCAGTTTACACCATGAGTAGCATCGTGTACATACTTCTTTAAAACTAATATATGAAAAACATTATGTATTTTTAAATTTGGTGGCAAAGCCAGTTGGTATGCCACTGGTCCAACCTTGGACAATATTTCGAAAGGACCACAATACCTGGGTGCCAACTTGGCACAGCTTCCCAATTTCAATGAACTGTTTTTCGGTCTTACCTTGAGAAACACATGTTCACCAACCTGGAACTCTTTATGAGTCCTTTTTAAATCTGCTTTACTCTTTTTCCTATCTTGGGCAGCTTTTAAATTTCCTTGTACTTGTTTCACAATTAGTTCTAACTCCTGCAACAATTCAGGTCCTAAAACAACTCTATTTATTGGGTCATTCCAAGAAACAGGTGTATCACATTTCCTACAATAAAGAATTTCAAATGGGCTGAGTCTAGATGATGCATGATAATGGTTGTTATATGCAAATTATGCTAAGTGTAAGTAGTCTTCCGACTTAACAGGATGATCCTTAACATACATTCTCAGTAAGTCTTCTAAAACTTGATTCACCCTTTCTGTCTATCCATCCGTTTGTGGATGAAATGCTGTGCTGAAATTTAAGGTTGTATTCAACCCTTTAAACAAAGATCTCCAAAATTTTCCAATAAATTTAGAGTCACGGTCTAGAATTATAACTTTTGGAATACCATGTAGTCGAAAAATCTATTTCATGAAGATTTCTGCAATGTCGGGAGCCTTATGAGTAGTCTTCACGAGTATAAAGTGTGCTGCTTTGCTCAGTTTGTCTACTACAACCATGATAGAGTAATTTTGTTTCTGATTTTTGGGTAGTCCAGTAATAAATTCTATGCTTATCACTTCCCATTTCCAACTCGGTATAGGTAATGGATGTAACAATCCGGCAGGATGTTGGTGTTCAACTTTCACTTTTTGACAATCCAAATATTTAGCTATGTACTCTGCTACTTCATCTTTCATTTTGGGCCAATAGTATTCTTTCCTGAGCATAGTAATGGTCTTCTAATAACCTGGATGGCCAGAGGAATGGCTTTTGTGCATCTCATTTAAAATCAGAATTTTCATTTCTGGTATGTTAGGTACATACAATCTGTTTTTGCATAGCAAAAGTCTATTTTCCTTCAATCTGTAATTTGCCATAGAATTTTCAGAACTGTTGTTTGCTGTCTTTTCCTTTAATTTTTTGTATTCTTCATCCGTTTCACTCCTTTCAATGATCTGATTTTCTAAATCTATTGAGTAAGTACTGATGGATGAAATAAAATTCAGTTTTTCTTTACAACTCAATGCATCTGCAACCTTGTTTTCTTTTCCTTTAATATGCTGAATTTCGAAGTCATACTCACTTAAGAAAGTTAACCATCTAGCTTGTCTAGCGTTCAGATTTGTCTGATCTAATAAATATTTCAGACCCATATTATCTGTCAATAAGGTAAATTTTCTACCAATAAGGTGGTGACGCCACATTTTTAAAGCATGAATTACTGCTAATAATTCTAAATCATAAGTAGAGTAATTATTCTCATGTATTTTCAGCTTTCTTGATTCGTATGCCACCGCATGCCCTTCTTGTGCTAGGACTCCACCGAGCCCATCATTACAAGCATCTGTGCAAACTATAAAATCTTTATTAGGATCTGCTATCCTCAGAATATGTGTTGTAGTAAAAAATTCCTTTAACTTCTTAAAACTATCGGAACATTTCTGATCCCACACAAATTTCTTCCCTTTCTTTTGCAAGGAGGTTATGGGGTTTGCAATCTTTGAAAAACCCTCTATAAATTTTTTGTAATATCCAGTAATACCCATAAATGATCTTACATCCGACACATCCTTAGGAACCGGCCAATCATTAATGGATTTTATCTTGTCGGGGTCTACCGAGATTCCTTCTTTAGAAATTATGTGTCCTAAATACTGAAATTTGTCCTTGTGGAAGTCACACTTACTAAACTTAGCGTATACTTGATGATCTCTCAGCACTTATAAGATAACCTGTAGATGTTCATCATGCTCTTCTTTGCTTTTAGAATACACTAAAATGTCATCTATAAACACCACTGCAAACTTATCTAAGTATTTGTGCAGAATATTGTTCATCAAACACATAAATACAACCGGGGCATTAGTGAATCCAAATGGCATGACTACGAACTCGTAATGTCCATATCGAGTTCTGAAAGTTGTCTTGAAAATATCTTCATCCTTAACCCCCACTTGATGATATCCTGACCTTAGATCAATCTTTGAAAATATCGTTGCTCCACGCAGCTGATCAAATAGATCATCTATCAGGGGCAAAGGATACCGATTCTTGATTATCATCTTATTGAGCTGGCGATAATATATGCACAGTCTTAGGGTTTCATATTTCTTCTTAACAAATATAACAGGTGCTCCCCAAGGAGACAAGCTGGGTCTTATATAATTCTTATCAATCAGTTCCTTCAACTGTGATTTCAATTCGTTTAATTCCAGTATATTCATTCTGTATGGAGTTTTAGAATTTGGTACTGCTCCTGGTATTAACTCGATGGTAAAATATAAATCTCTTTTAGGAGGTAATCCTGGAATTTCCTCATGAAATACATCCTTAAAATCCTTTAGGACATGCATGTCTTCTAATTTCAGTTTGTCCTCTTTATAAATAAACTCATCATTTACTACATTTACTGCAAACAACTGACATCCTTTCCTAAGTGCCCTCTTAACTTGCATGGCTGCAATATGTCTAAGGGTTACCTTTCTTGGGATACCTTTTACTTCTACAGTTTTTCCTTCTTCATTTAAACATGTAAAAAAAATTTCATAACAGTTCAGAATGACATGATGGGCTTCTAACCAGTCCATTCCAATTATAATATCATAGGATCCTAAAGGTAAAATATTCAACTTGATTTGTGTCTGTAACTGATTCATGGATAAAGCACAACTTTCTATAAAATCTGATACTTTCCTCTTTGTTCCAATTGCTAGTCTAACTAACTAAGATTTACTAAACTTTTTTGTTTTCATTTTAAGACTTTCCACAATATCTGGTGATATATAACTTAAGCTAGCACCTGGGTCAATTAAAACAGTAACAGGATGATTTTGTAACATACCTTCAATCTCTACCATAGAGATTTGATGATCTGCTTTCCTGTTGTCGAGTGCTGCATTGATTTTGGGCATCTCCCTTGCCACATCTCCAACAGTAGGTTCAGTCTGAATAGAGTGAATGTTGTTAGCCGTCCGCTTCCTCTTGGGACATTCTGATGCATAGTGAGGACCTTGACACTCGAAACATTTGATAGGTGCCTTTTGTTTATTGGTCCTGGTATTATTAGGAGCATTTCTCAGTGCTATAGAATTATGTTGTTGACTGTTTCTGAAGTTTTTTCTTTTGGAACCTGGAATTCCCGCTGAACCTGAAATTTTTCTTTTTCAGCTCAAAATTGTTGGGCTTATGACTTTTCCAGTTTGACATTCCTTCTCTTTTCCGACTAGTGTCATAACAGAAAACTGCCTTTCTCATAGCCTCTTCCAAAGTTTTTGTACTATCATACTCAATTCTGTCCTTAATATTGAAAGGTAGACAGCTCAAGTATCTTTGAATCTTCGGTTTTTCTTCCACGAGATATGGCACATATCTCAACAAGATCAGAAATTTACTATTCATTTCCTTCATGTTCATACTTCCCAACTTTAAATCGTAGAATTCTTTGGATTTTTCTTCATAGTATTGTTCAGATAAAAATTTCTTCTTGAAGTATCATTTAAAAGTACTCCATTTTACATCTTTTACCTTGATACCCTTTACTCTTTTGATGTCCTTCCACCAAATATCCGCTTTTCCGGTCAAGTTATATATAGCCATTTTTGCTTTCAAGGATTCTGAATAGTTATAAATATGGAAATATTTCTTCATGCCGGACAACCATGCTTCAGCTGTCTCGCCCTTCTCAGTTTCTCCATTGAAAGCTGGAGGTCTAATCTTTTTGAACTCCCCATAAATTTGTTCATACTCTTTATGGCTTTTCTTTCTGGGTTTGCAATCTCCCTTACTACTATCACTGGAATAGTTACGTCTCTTTTTACGTGCATCAATAGCATCTCCTGATGATGTTGAACTACTGTTCACATCATCGATTTTCATTTTCTTACTTTTGTTACCATGAGGCAATTTCTCAGCCTTGGAGATATCTTCATTATCTCTCTCCTGCTCATCAATTGGGCATTGTTCAAACAGCACTTGGTTTAACTCTTCTTGAGCTTTCAAAATTCTTTCATTGTCTTGTTTCATAGATCTAATTTCTGCCTTTAATTCTTGAAACGCACGTAACAATTTTGACGAATTGTTATTTAATTCCCCGTGGCCTTCTTCGGCATAGTGTTGTCCCGAGCTATGGGTGTTTGGTTGAAATCTATCTTCTACATGTTCTGCTGAGTTCTCCATACCTGTAAGTTAAAGTAATTTCTGTATAACACCATAGTTAAAATTTTAATTAGTAATATTTGCTGCTGTAATAAATTTCTGTTGCGTGTTCTTGGACCCTTTTCAAGCCTAGAGTTCGAACATGAGCTCTGATACCACATGTAACATCCCAAAAATTCGTAAAAATTTAAAATTTTGAAAATGTCAGTAAATACAAAATTAATTATGCGGAAGTAATTATCTGTTTGTTTTAAATTAGCAATACTAAAACATCTTGCTATTGTTTAAAAGAAAATAAGTTTGCTAAGATTTCTATTTTATACTGGACTAACTTATTTTCCTAACTAAACATGTTTTCTTCTGATGATGAAGGGGTCCTTTGACACCCGGGATTATTTAGCTTCAATGCTAAAGTCATTTTACGTTGATGTTGATTTACAGGTAAGAATAATGCCAGTCATTGAAGTTATTTTGTGATCCACCAACATTTAGAATAACAACTATAATTTTAATTGAAGATTACTTCAGGTGAGATTCTTACTTTTAAAGTATCTTCTATAAGAAAGTAGAGTGACCTAATGCCACGTCTAACAAATATTGTTGTAATTATCCAAACAAATGAAAACAACGACAAAAGAAAACATACAGTTATCGTAAGCATGAACGTTACATTTGATAATTACATAAAAATAGAAAAGAAGGTTTCTTCATTCAGAATATAACCTAGTATGCATTTAATCATAAATTTTTGTACAACTAGATTGACAATGATATTATGCATTTCATTTGACATTATGAAACGAAATGACAAATATGTCGATACAATCTAAAATCGTAAGAATATTAGCATAGTATGAACACCAAGTCACATGATATCTAAACTATATAGTCAACCTAAGTTAGTTTATTCTATAATTTAACCCATAATGCTAATATGTAGTCGTATCCATTAGATAGATTTATCGTGTTGTATAATGTACAATATCAGTATCTAAATGTTAAGCTAACAACTAGACAAGTGGCTTTTTCAATTCCATTCTATGATTCCAAAAGAATTACTATTTGTATTGATCTAGAGTTAGGGTTATAAAATAATCATACCTAAACAACTAGGTATGATATAATGCCTTTGTTAATCGAAACATAACCCATAAAATAAGAAAAACTAAAATATATAATTCTAACCCTTATGCAATATATAGAAATGTATTGAGATTAACATTCAATAGTTGGTAATATTATCCTAGCAATGTTAGAATATGCAAAGGATGCAACGATTCACAATGATAATACTAAAGTCAATACAATGATATTAGATTCTAATCATAAACATAATGATATATTTTCCTAGTAACTATTATTGAATAAGTTCATATGATAAATGTGATTCTAACACAAATTTATCTAGGTTTGGAAACTATATGATCCAAGTGAAAAGATATGAGATTGTCGATATGGTGTACAGGTTTGCATGTACCTCAAATTAAATAGCATTAACTTGTTTCAATGGCTTTGCAGTAATGTCATCACACCTGGCTTGTATAATGTGGCTTTGTCTTGGTTTCTACATCCTCGCACAAAAGATGGCTTAAGCTATTAAGTCCTAAAATCTTAAATCAAAGTTACGGTTGGTCTTTGTTGTGATGGCTGAACGACTGCTAAAACAATGGGTAAGGGAGAGTGACTGGGGTTTCGAAACCGAGACATTTGGAATGTTTTAAAGGTGTATTACAGTCATTGTTCATGGAGTTGTGAGGTAAAAGCTTCAGGATGTTCGTAGTGTTATCTCAGGGTTGAACTACGATCTTGGTGTTTGTCTTAACAGTGGTACTAAACCTAATACTCTAGAAATCAAATGCACGTTCAGGGTTCAAGTGTAGGTTTAGAGTTTTGATGTTATGTCGTCTGTGTAATTGAAAGGGAACGTGCTAACCTGTCATTGCAAGGGTTTTTGTCACGTCCCCTCCCATTATACTAGTGCAATGGAGAGGATCGTAATCCCAAACCGGGCATCTAACCCCATGTACTTATGAAGTAAGCATGCAAGACATATGAGGATGCATAAGTATTTGTTTATACACAGCAGAAGTAATTTCAATTACTCATTCATCTTACATTCAAGACATTCATCCATTAAACAATTGAAATAATATACAAGAGGATACTTATCTTAATGAAGTAGTCCCAAGCAACCAGCTACGCTTCTGCAACGTTCCACCCAACCGTAGGCCAGTGTGCTCCTTAAGCTCTCAGCACCACTGCCACCCCCCGAGCTGAGCATGATCTCCACAAGAAACTAGGGAACAACAGGGTCTCACATAACCATAGATACACCAGAATCAGCCATACCAACCAGTAGTTGGGTCTCTGAGGTTGCTAGGAGAGGGATGCATATAACAGCAAAAATGTAAGTGCTGGGCATGAGAAAAACGTTTCAACAGTGGAATACATGAGATGGGGTTTCTTGAGCTTCAGAAAAACGTGGGTAGACTCAAAACGAATTGGAAAACTGGGTAAATTCGACTGGGAGAGCAACCCATTCCAGAAAAATGCCCCAAGGGAAAAAACGACCTCTCCCTCAGCCCAAAATCGCGTCCCTCCTTTCCCAGCTACTGCACAATACCAAAAACGAGTTCCTGGACATGGAAAAATGCAGGGTTATTGTGAAAAACGTGAGGATCAACTCCAGTAAGCTCAGTCCGCGTGAGAGGAAGAATGGCCATGGGTGAAGAATGGCTTTTGGGCCAATTTCGTGGGGGTTTTCTTGCCCAGCAAGCCAAAACTCGATTTTCCAGGTTGATGTCTTGCCCATACACGAAAATTGACAGACATACCTCTCCCATCCCAAGGCATTAATTGCCTCAACCAATTCTTGGAAGAATTAAAAGATTGGGTGCATGAGACCAAATGTGTAGTTGAGAGTTCATGGGTTTCTTCAATGAAATGGCTTAACACCATGGCTCAAGGGTTTGGTTATTTTCCCTACCTATTCCTTGTAAAGATCATGCCCCATCTCTTTGTTGCATCGCGTAGCTGGTTGTGGGTATCTTTCATTAAATTCATATTTACATGATGTCTTATTTTACATTGTGCATCACTAGCACAAGAACTCTATGCATCTATTCTAATTGCCGATACATAGAACGATAATCAATGGCGGGGCCTTGGCCTTGAGCTCCTCACCATGACTAAATAACAATATTTACATCATTTACAATTTAATGCAAAAAGGGGGTCAAAATGGGGACGTGACATACCCCTCCCCTTGGAGTAACACCATCCTCGGTGTTCCAACACTTCGGAAATAAATACCCACTTTACATATGTCCAAAATTCACAAAATGTGGTAGGTTTGTCCTGCAATTCACCCTTTACTTGGGTCTTTCAGGACTAAGTTCTTTGGTCTTTACAAACTGCTCTTGCTGGCTAGGACCTTCTAGCTCTGCATGAGGACATCATTCCAAAATAATTCTTTCTTTTTCTTTTCCTTCCAACTGGTCCACGAACTTGGAGAATTTACAGTTGCTGCCCTCTTGATATTCTCTTGTTGGGCAGTCACGGAGGCAATGATTTCCTCCACATCCCCAACATTTCATTGGCGGCTTTACCTTTTCCTGGTCCATTTCCTTTGAGTCTTCCCACTTGGAACGTTTCTTAATCGGGCGATTGGATGAATGCTTCTTCATTGATCCACTTTCCTTTTCCTTGCTGATTGCTCCCAGAATGCTTTTTACCTCTTTTTGCAGATGAATAGAGTCCCGCAAAGCCTCATGGTTTATCTCATTCTGTTGCCTCTGTAGCTTGAGCATCTCCCCAAGATTTTCTTGGGTCCTGGCAATTGTTTGAAGAAGACTTTCAGCCAACTCTAATAGCCCTCGGTCTGCTGCCATGGTCAATGGGAACAACTGAACACACTTTGCTTACTAGCAACGCTTTCCTGTGTCGGTTGCAGCCAATTGTTTCACTTTCTTACCTGTGAAATTCATCATGGGAATTCTTTTGTTAGGACAAGCATAACATAAACATTAAGATTAGTCAATTATTTTCCTAATTGACATGGAATGTCCATGCTTTATTCATGGGACTTCCATACTTTTCATGCTTTCCCAACATACACATGAACTCATTCATGTTAATCTCTTCACAGAAAATTTACTACTTCAACATTCACAATTCATCTCAAGCAATTACACACCATCTATTTTCAGCCATGATATGCACTCAACAATCTTTTGTTTTATAAATGCATCAATCAAAAGGAAAGAGAAGAGTAGGGGTTTCTCCCTCTTAGTCTTGTTCTATAATGGAGCTACACCATCGCTATGGTTTCACGCTTTTTAGTCTCTTTCACTTCAATGTGAATGCTTTGAATTTCCTTTCTTGGCTATGACACTTCGTGTCTAAGGTCTGCATATGGATTTTCAGCTAGAGCACCCGTCCCATTATTGCCTACAGAACCTTGGGTTACTAGGATCCACTTGTATCCACTACCACCATCTTTCATTACTGCTCATACTGAGCTTTTTAGGACGATCACATGTCCACATGCATCTTTAAGATGCCTTCATAGTCCTTGCTTCCAGCAATACCTACACTCAATCATTGAATCAATTCACATGTTTAGTTCATCTTCATAGGGTTTTTCTCTAAACAAGAGTTTAGGAAATCATAACCAAATCATATACACACGTATATTTATAAGCAAGAAGCTGCAAGGTAACTGAATACTTATCTGTATTGGATGTCTTTACTTTATTCCACGGGATCCTTCTTTGCTTTACGAGCCTTGGGTTTCCCGTGAACACAATAACGAATGTTGGGCCAGCACATAGGCTACTCCACAATCATTCGAATCGGCAATTCCAGTCCAGTACGCTGACTGGGTTTATCAATCACTTCCTTTAGCAATATGCTAGTCCAGTGCTCCGACTGGTTTTATCAATTGTTTAAGGGGTGTTGGGCCAGCGTACACACTGCTCTACCATATCAAGTAGTTAATGCCCAACTAGTCACTCTCTGGACTTATCAAGAACTTTATAGCGTTCGACCAGCTACTCCCTGGATTTTCTTAATAATTTATATCGCCCACTCATTTACTCTCTGTATTTACCAGCAATTTATATCGCCCACTCATTTACTCTCTGGATTTACCAGCAATTTATAGTCTTTCAGGGTCTTGCCTTCCTGCAATGACCAAGGTTTCCAACAAAGAAACAATAGTGTATCAGCTTAGCTGTTAGAAGACTTATACCTGTAATCTTCATTATTCCAAACAAGATATAAATGAAAACGAATACTTATCTGTATCGTGCGTTTCCCCTCTGGTCCACAGGATCCTGCTTCGCTTTGCAAGCCTTGGGATCGCCTATGGACTTGGATGTAGTTAATGATTAGCCAGTACACCTCCCCATCAGCTGGATTTACAAAGCATTTGGTGGTGCCCAACCAGTCCCATACTTGGTTGGCCCTCTCTAGTGCCGAGCCAGCACATTCGTCTAGGTCATCAACCAATGGAAGGAAACTGCGCCACCTGACCAGTATAGGTCAAGGCTCTACTATGGAACCATAGGTATCTCAGGGTTTCCAGTCAGTCTTCGGCGCCCGCCCTCCCACTGCTGTCCCAATAGAGATTTCAGGGTTTTCAGTCAGTCATCGGCGCCCGCCCTCCCACTGCTGACCCAATAGGCATCTCAGGGTTTTCAGTCAGTCATCGGCGCCCGCCCTCCCACTGCTGACCCAATAGAGATTTTACGCCTTTACCAATGTCACCACACCTTCTTGCATTGTAACCCTTCACACACATCAACTCTTGGTTTATACAAGGGCGACACTCCTTCTCTTGTGCAAATCGGTGGTTCCTTTTAGGAACTTTATAGGTGACTTTCTTGACTGCAGGTTAACATGACCCCTACTCACACAAGGATGATACCTTCTCTTATTACACAGCTCTTCGGGCCTGTCCATCCCTTCTAGTAATATTTCACGTGAGCATAGATAGGTTGCTAATTCCCATACAGTCTCTTTGCGTACCCTTCTTCACTCTGCCCGTTAATGTGCAGTATCATTTTGCATCTGTGTAGGCTGACAACACAAGAAGGATAAGCAAGCTCATCAGTATTGCTGTTCAATTCTTAACCACATTCCATATCATTCACTACCAAGTATTGAAACACCAGGAATGCGTCCATTCCCTTAGGGTGTAGTCAATATTGAAAACCCTATCATGACCCAGCACTAGAAAAGGTGTGCACCCCCCTTTCCGATGTGCGCCATGTAGGTCCTAATCATACTCAAGCAGTCTGCAATGATATAAATAAGATAGGGCATGCTATGCGTATTAACCCTAATAATTTAGACATGCATGTTCTTGTCTAGGGTTACAGAATACTCATTCATTTTGCAGATGTGTCTCACATGCCTTCTGGACATAGCTTTACCATCTCACTTTCATGGTTTACCGACATGCGGTTTGGCTGAGACATTATCAATGGTGTTTCACCCGAAACCCATTTCCAAAGCATGGGATCCTTCCTATCTAGTTTGGCTTCTGCAGGCCATCACACATGGTCTTCCTGCAATGTGTCATCCTGGCACACTTCATCAAATAGCCAAACAGTCAGCAACATTTAGCAATAAGCTTCAAATATGATTGTTTCATAACCAATCAATAACATCAATAATTAAATTCAACATGAATTTTACAATTCTGCCTCCTACAAAAATTGATTTGTTTAGCAATGAGGCTATCCTCCTATTGTTCGACTCTTGTTCACGGTAGATTCCAATCTTCATCATGGACTTATCCATATTTGTCATGCCCAGAGCAATCTACCTGAAATCTGAAACTTCAATCAACCAAATGTTTTGTAAGTTTCTATGCATATAATAACTTCATTGCTGCCACAGTCATGGAAGCATTTTAATATTACCAAAACCATCTACTTCCCGTGAATTATTACCATACTAGAGTTGCATGGTTCGATTTCATCATTTTATGTAGTTATTCTCTTGGTCTTAAGATTGATAATAGTTCACCATTCCATCTATTATCTAATTGTAATGAAACATACATCACACTCATGTATTCTCACAATGCATCTCATCACGTGCACCTATATCTATGTATGCACATTTACATCACTCACATAATCTTTTAATGTGTATTCCCTCTATGCATAACCACCAGATTGTGCATAATATCTTAATGCACATTTCCTCAATGCTACCTTGCATTAAGTTATGAGTACTATGCTTCCAACAAAATTCAAACATAGTTGAAGGAATCTTACCAAATCCTCCTTCCTCATTTATGCAATTTATGCACCAATAACCATAACCTGTATGGCTGTCGCTTACATTACTTGATGTTACCTGATCAGTTGGCCTCTTACCAATGCTACACAGTCCTTTTTCCAACCTCGTGATCATAGGTTTGTTGCGCCATTTTTCCTCATAAGGTTGTTGGCTTCATGCAACAACATCCTCAGCACATTAGCCTTGCTCTTTGTTATCTTTGGTCCTACAACCAATACCCACATCAATAGTAATTATTAATCACAATATTCTCCATTAGTGGTTCATTGCATATGCAGACTCCATTATTCTACCAATATGCAATATCCCATTTATGCACAAGCATTTCCATAAGTACTATGCAATGTTTGCTAAGATGCCCTCTAGTGCATATACATCTAGGTAGTCCCTTACATTTTTAACATTTTTATGCCATATGAAAATTTCATAATCATAAGTATGATAACAAACAGGGGTTTAAGGAATTCTTCCCTTTTCGGTCCCTCATCGTAACATGGAATTCCTCTTCCATTTCATGCAATTGTAGAAATTGCCCATTTTGACAACAAAATTTGTTTGCCAAAACAGCCGCTGGCACTCTTCTGCACTAAATATCTATGATATATGTAGACCTCATTCCAACTCTGGTCATGTATCATTGTTCCCTGCTGGACAAGCTTTCCAATGCCTATCTTCATGCTCCATTCCGACATCGGGTGCGGGAACTGCATCTTTTCAAAAATGACAACTTTCACTCTAATTCTGCACATTTTACACCGTTGCATTTTGGTTCAGAATGCCAACTTTAGCCATCTGTGGAAGAAAATCTATGAAGAATCACAAAAACGTTTCTATCGGGCGGAGTTAGTCCATATAACAAGGAACACTCAGCAATTCACGGATTTCAATTCCGATGCACCATTCATCTTTTATGAATTTCTGGGTTTTACTACTTCTCACTTTTCGCATTTCTCCAAAATTCCAAAATTTGGGCCAAAAATGGCTATCTCCCAAACGATGCATTTCTGGAAAATCTTCGTCTAACAGAAACTGTCCTTCTTAATGAGAATATGAAATGTCTAGTTCAGTAAAATTTCTGATTCCCACATCTAGGGTCACTTTTGCTGTCCACCAGCTTTTCAAACTCCCGAAAAAGTGGCCCGGAACAGTGCTTTTTGGCCTTCTTGCTCATCCCAACTTCACATCCTTTGGAGTTTGGCTCCAAGATTCTGAACTTAATATCGTGTCTGCTTCATGACTGCCTCATATCAATTTCAGCTCAAACCGACCTTCTGTCAAGCCTCGGGACTCTGTCCTTCAAAAGTCACTATTATCCAATTTCTGTCAAATCGGAGTGTAATGGGCTCGGGGTCTTCACTAGTTCTTTCATGGCCTTCGTCAATGGCCTCCGAGCCCCACAAGAATCATTTCATTCTGAGTCCGGATGTTCCTGCTATCCAAAAAACAAGTTTTGGTCACTTTACTCGTTTTTTTTTTTTTTTTTATTTCGCGCGCGGGAAATCCCTCCGCAGCTGCAAGGCGGTTCGGCGACGGCTTCCGCAATTGCGGAGCAGTTCGCCGAACGCTTCCGCCATGATGGGGTGATTTTCCAAACGCTCCCGCAATTGCGGAGCCATTCGGCGAAGGCTTCCGCAGTTGCGGAGCCACTCAGCGAAGGCTCCCGCAATTGCGGAGCCATTCGGCAAAGGCTTCCGCCGTTTCGGAGCCTTTCGTGGAATGCTTCCGCCGTTGCGCGGAATGCTTCCGGGGGTTTCGGGCGGTTTTTGCGAAAAGCTTTTGCGGAATGCTTCCACAATTTCGGAACGATTCGGCGAAGTCTTCCGCAGTTGCGGAACAATTCGCCGAAGTCTTCCGCAGTTGCGGAACGACTCGCCGAACTCTTCCGCAATTTTGGAACGACTCGCCGAACTCTTCCGCGTTGCGGAACGATTCGCGAAATCCTTCCGCAATTTCGGAAGAGAATTCCTTCCGCAATTTCGGAAGAGAATTCCTTCCGAAAATTTCCTTTCGATGTCGAACACTTAGAAAAATTTTCTGCTTTTTCGGAGCATTTCGCCGAATTTTTCCGCGTTGCGGGACAACTCGCGGAATCCTTCCGCAAATTTCGGAAGAGAATTCCTTCCGCAATTTCGGAAGAGAATTCCTTCCGCAAATTTCGGGGCGACTTCCCAAACTCCTCCGCGTTGCGGAAAAACTCGCGGAATGCTTCCGCAGTTTCGGAGCAATTCGTCGAATGCTTCCGCAGTTTCGGAAGACATTCGGGAATTCCTTCTGAAACAATTTTAAACAAAATTTTCAAACAGACTTAAACAAAAATTTTCTTCAAACAGACTTGAACAAATTGAAAACTTCTTTCTGTCAGAGATGACTGTAATTGGATTTGGCCCATAGAGGCCCAATGCTGCAACCAGCAGCTCTGATACCATTTTGTCACGTCCCCTCCCATTATACTAGTGCAATGGAGAGGATCGTGATCCCAAACTGGGCATCTAACCCCATGTACTTATGAAGTAAGCATGCAAGACATATGAGGATGCATAAGTATTTGTTTATACACAGCAGAAGTAATTTCAATTACTCATTCATCTTACATTCAAGACATTCATCCATTAAACAATTGAAAGAATATACAAGAGGATACTTATCTTAATGAAGTAGTCCCAAGCAACCAGCTACGCTTCTGCAACGTTCCACCCAACCGTAGGCCAGTGTGCTCCTTAAGCTCTCAGCACCACTGCCACCCCCGAGTTGAGCATGATCTCCATAAGGAACTAGGGAACAACAGGGTCTCACATAACCATAGATACACCAGAATCATCCATACCAACCAGTAGTTGGGTCTCTGAGGTTGCTAGGAGAGGGATGCATATAACAGCAAAAATGTAAGTGCTGGGCATGAGAAAAATGTTTCAACAGTGGAATGCACGAGATGGGGTTTCTTGAGCTTCAGAAAAATGTGGGTAGACTCAAAACGAATTGGCAAACTGGGTAAATTCGACTGGGAGAGCAACCCATTCCAGAAAAATGCCCCAAGGGCAAAAAGGACCTCTCCCTCAGCCCAAAATCGCGTCCCTCCTTTCCCAGCTACTGCACAATACCAAAAACGAGTTCCTGGACATGGAAAAATGCAGGGTTATTGTGAAAAACGTGAGGATCAACTCTAGTAAGCTCGGTCCGCGTGAGAGGAAGAATGGCCATGGGTGAAGAATGGCTTTTGGGCCAATTTCGTGGGGGTTTTCTTTCCCAGCAAGCCAAAACTCGATTTCCCAGGTTGATGTCTTGCCCATACACGAAAATTGACAGCCATACCTCTCCCATCCCAAGGCATTAATTGCCTCAACCAATTCTTGGAAGAATTAAAAGATTGGGTGCATGAGACCAAATGGGTAGTTGAGAGTTCATGGGTTTCTTCAATGAAATGGCTTAACACCATGGCTCAAGGGTTTGGTTATTTTCCCTCCCTATTCCTTGTAAAGATCATGCCCGATCTCTTTGTTGCATCGCGTAGCTGGTTGTGGGTATCTTTCATTAAATTCATATTTACATGATGTCTTATTTTACATTGTGCATCGCTAGCACAAGAACTATATGCATCTATTCTAATTGCCGATACATAGAACGATAATCAATGGCGGGGCCTTGGCCTTGAGCTCCTCACCATGACTAAATAACAATATTTACATCATTTACAATTTAATGCAAAAAGGGGGTCAAAATGGGGACGTGACAGTTTTGAACTTCGTTCTTTTCATCATTTACAGTCTATAACTCTGGTGAAGAAAAATGAAGGTAAGTGTTGAAGAAGTTCTCCCATAAATTACTTGTTTGAAAAGATTTCTCCAATAGTGCGAAAGCTAACTACATTTTCTTTATAAATATAATGCAGGGTTTGTGATGAATTGACAACCTTGCTCATTGTGCAAAAAGGGCACCGAGGACTCTACTGTCCTGGTAAGTCTCGGGTTCATCCATAACCCTCGACTCGTCAGAAGTTAACATGTTCTGTTTAGGTTAATATGTGGGTAGTGATAACGTTTCGTGTTGCCGAGGCTTCAAGCCTGCAATGTGCAAGTGTTTATTTTGTGTAATGGCGCTTCGCCATAGTACAACAAGCAAGCTTCATTTTGGATTTTGAGGTTATATGACTTGGAAATAAAACATGTTTTCTGTTAAAGCAAACTCTATGTTGATTGTGTGCTTGGTACTGTTATTTACTAAAATACAGTAGTTTTTGAAAAACTTAAGCATTCGAAAACTAAGTTGAAGTTTGGAAGATTTTTATACTAGCTTGTATCTAGCAGAGACGTGTTTTACTTTGGTAATGTTTCATCTTATGTTGAAAGTGTTTTTGGTAAGGTTGTTAGAACCCTAGCCATGACTTCATTCTAAAATTGAAGTTCGTATTTTAGCAATGTAAATTCTACAAATACAAATTTCTACTGTTGATAAGTTTTTGAAATAAAGTCGATCTTTGATAAGTAGGGTTTAAGATGAACTTGAAAATGAATCTCAGTGTATAAGGAATCTATAAAGGGTTGATCTTGGAATAATATGAATGTCAAAATTGAACAAAGAAATCAAAAACTTCACTTTCAGTTTGAAAAGATGACAGGAAACAAATACTGGAAACCTTAAATTTTATGAAATAACAAGTGAATACTAAAGTTTGTATAGTACTATTCTGCAATGTTCTTGAGTGTAAATACTGTAACTCAACTTCTATTGCTAGAATGCTTGTAATGATTCTCTGAAATGAATAACAACTAGATATACGATGCAATTAATTTGCCTATCTCTCATCTATTATTTAATTTGCCTCTCTATACTAGAGTACGATGCAAATAACAACATGTGGAAAATATAGAGATGGTTTCGAATCAATAATTCACAGACTTCATCATGCAGTTATGGAACATGAATCAGAAATAAAATAAATTCTTTTATAAAACAGAGTTTGATAAATCCTACTAGACAGAACATTGAACTGTAAACAAAATAGGAAACAACAAAACCTGGTTAACTGTAGGGAAACAAACAGCCCAAGGAGGTTGTTCCACCCAACCAATTCCTGAAGACAACCAAGTTACTTACCTTTGGACCCCCGATCCTGTTCACTAAACCACCAGGATGAAGAAACGTAGAAGCTTAGGACCTCAACTTGCAGTAGTAATAGTTATCTAGTCTTAAAGACTTAGTAGTCAAAGGGACCTGCACCAGCACCTCTGGTTCTTCTTCTCATAATAATTTGCACACTTACAATGCACTCACATAGCCTCCCTATTCGAATCTCTCAGTCATCACCTGATGCACATGAGGAATATTTATGCACAAAATATTGTGTAAGAGCTGCCTGCTCATTTCGAATTTGACTTATGTAGGCTGCCTAGGCCTTTTCAGTTGTTAACTGGTCATTAAATGAGTTGCCTGCTCACTCCCTCCACCCGGGGGATAGTGCCACATTTGTAGGGGTATTTGTCCCATAACCAACAGCTAGTGGTGAAGTGCAATTGCTACCATCTGTCCCATGCCTTCTAACAGCTTCCATTCCTCCTAGTGGGTCTGTGAACACTCATTTAACAGTTCCCTTGGGTGTTTGTCTCCTACTTTAATTTATTAAATAATAATAATTCAGTAATTACATTCATCATTCACCAAACTTGGTCATAATTACAAAACATTGTAATTAAAATTTAACATAAAGTATTTTTCCAATAAAATAATAATTTCAGAAATTGGGTAGGTGACACTAAGTAAGTTAGAAGTTTCCATTTCTTACACCCTACCTCTCGGCAGCCCTGTCGGGGTACTTTGCCCCTTGAAAGACCAAGCATCACATCATGGGCCTCAATCGCCTCCAATAGGGTTCCATCCCACATGAATTATCAGTTACAATTTAATAAATATGCACACAAACTCTTAAAAACAGTAAGAAGGAGATTTGTATTATTATACTCTAAACATTTGTACACTTGTAACAGATTTACACTTCTATTCATCACAAACACTTCCGTAAAGATGTAGGATTAACAACCAATAAGACCATGATACTTATGAAACTGAGACCCTTCAAAATGTTGCAAAAGAAGTTCCGGTGTAGTATGTTCTTAGCAATGCCGAAGTTAATTTACAATCATCATATCTTAACTATTTTATTACAGTAATGGAAAATTTTTAAATTTTTACTATTTTTAGGGACATTACAAGTGGTATCAAAGTCCAGATACAAAACTAAGTGACCTATTGGGCTCATTACAAACAGAACAACCACTGTAGATAGACAGTAAACAGAAACATACATTTATAAATTTTATTTTGTTATGTGAAAAAGAACTAACAAATTTTTTGTTCTTGACGCTTATATAACATTGCAGGTACAGTCATTTTTTGAAAATGAATGCAGAAGGGGGCAGCAACATACATGGGAATCTGAACTCTCCACCATGAGAGAAATAAATTGTTGTGGAACTCAACTCGGATTTAATGAAATCCATGCAAAACCTATAGGCAGAATTCCAAAGTTTCATAGAGAACAACATGCAAGAAAGACAAGAACAACAAGCCATAAATGAAGCTCTGCTTCAGACTTTAACAGGGGCAAAACCCCACGGACAGCCCACACTCTCAGTCAACACCTTTAAAAAGGGAAAGGGTCACACAAAAAGGACTGCCATCCCTAACGGAGAAGAGCAGGGAGATCACATACCTGAATCAATGGAAGATGGCTGTAAGAGATCTTCCAATGATAAAGGTTCACCACCTCCTTGCAAGAAAATGAGGAAAAGCGAGGACAGCTTACAAGAAGAATTCAGAAAGATAAAATCCCCAATGTATGATGGAGAGTTAACTCCTAGGAGAAGGATGAGGAGTGGCTACTAGGAATGAACAAGTACTTCAAAGTTCATAATTACTCCAGTGAAATGCAAGCCCGACTAGCCATATACAACCTGAATGGTAAAGCTGCCAGATGGTGGCGGGACTTGAAACACACCAAGGGACAAGAACTGAGAGACATAACATGGGAAAATTTCAGCAGAATATTCCAGGACAAATATATGTCTGAAATATTCTTTGACAGGAAAATTAAGGAATTCCATGAACTGAAAATGGGCTCCCTAACCATGGAGGCTTTCATAAATAGATTCTTAGACCTGCTGCACTATGTTCCCTACATCAAAGATGAAAAGGTCAAAATACAACAGTTCTTGGGAGGGATGCCACCGAACTTTAGAGAAAAGATATACTTTGACATGCCCAAAACCCTTGACGTGACCTTACATAATGAAAGACTGTGTTATGAACACGGAAAACCAAGGAATGATAACATCAACAGAAACAGAGATAGGTTCAAAACCTTCATGGACAACGACAGACCAGGTTTTAGACCTCCACCTTACTAGAAACATAACAATAGTTTTCTGCCCAATAAAGGTTTCAACCAACCTCAAGCATGACCAAGTGCACCCCCACCACATGTCAACAGGCCAGCTTTCAACAAAGGGACAAAAGCTGTCCCCCCAACTATTTCTTGTTAGAAATGTCGAGTGCCCCACTACTACAGAGACTTCCCCAACAAAATGGATGGAGTTTTACACAACGTCCAAGCAAAACCTACCATAGGAGACATGGCAAAGATACCCAGGATTTATTCCGCTCTCGATCGCCGATAGGAAGATCACCAAGCCACTATGGTTGAAATTGAGGGTAAGATCTCTAACACAACTGTTTCAGTTTTAATAGATCCTGGTGCATGCCAAAGTTATATCTCCCCTGAGGTAGTAGGCACCTGCAAGTTGAACCAAGAGCATCATGAGAAACCGTGGCTGGTACAACTAGCCACTGGTACCAAACGAAAGGTCTCCGAGTTAGTTAAAAGTTGTGAGATAGACTTAAATGGTTTTCCAACTAGGCTAGAATTAAACATTCTACCCCTAGGGTCGTATGATGTACTTATCGGCATGGATTGGTTAGAAGAACACCATGTCCTACTAGACTGCTTAAACAAATCCTTACTCTGCAGGGATGACCAAGGGAATCAGAAGACGATTTAGGGTGTCCCTAAGAAAGTGTCGGTACGATAGATCTCTGCCTTGCAAGCAAAGAAATGTATCAGAAAAGGTTTAAACTCTTTGTCATCAATTTCCAAAACATAGAAACCAATAGGGAACAGAAGATCGAAGACTTTCTAGTCCTCACAGAGTTCAAAGATGTATTTCCCGAAGAAATACTAGGATTACCACCCAAACGAGACTTAGACGTTTCCATCGAACTAACACCCGGGTCAGTACCAACTTCTAAAGCCCTGTACCGCATGAGCACACCATAATTGGTGGAGCTCAAGCTTCAGTTACAAGAGTTAATAGACAAAGGGTACATCCGACCAAGTGTGTCCCCTTGGGGCGCACCAAAACTCTTCATCAAGAATAAAGACGGAATGTGTGGATGTGCATCGATTACTGCCAACTCAACAAAATGACCTTTAAGAACCACTACCCACTCCCTAGGATCGACGACTTGTTTGACCAAGTCAGAGGAGCAAAGATCTTCTCAAAGATCGACTTATGATCTGGATACCATCAGGTGAGGATCTCTTATGAGGATATCAACAAGATCAAGTTTTGGATCCGTTACGGCCACTACGAGTTTGTAGTGATGCCCTTTGGGTTGACGAATGCACTAGCCAACTTTATGTGTATGATGAACATCATCTTTAGCAAATACCTCGATAAGTTTGTTCTAGTGTTTATTGATGACATTTTGATCTACTCCAAGAATGAAGTAGAACATGAGGAGCACCTCCAAATTGTTTTACGAATACTAAGGGAACACCAACTTTACGCCAAGTTTAGTAAGTGTGATTTCTACAAACCCCAGATTCAATACTTAGGACATAACATTTCCGAGAAGGGATTAGCCGTCGACCTCGAAAAGGTCAAAGCTATCGAAGAATGGCCCACATCTACGTGTGTATTTGATATAAGATCGCTTTTAGGTTTAGCCGGCTACTACAGAAAGTTCATTGAAAATGTCTCACGGATTGCATTTCCCATGACTGCCTTGCAGAAGAAGGAAAACAAGTTTATCTGGATGGATAAGTGCGAAGAAAGCTTTCAAAAGCTAAAACAATTATTGATTAGTGCACCAATCTTACGAATTGCATACCCGAACGAGGACTTCGTTGTTTTCACGGATGCAAGAAAGGAAGGACTTGGGGGAGTCCTTATGCAAGACAATTTTTCCATATGCTACGAATCGAGGAAATTAAAAGAACATGAGTAGAACTACCCTACGTATGACTTCGAGCTAGCCGCCATCATCCATGCTCTAAAGATGTGGTGACATTATCTCATGGGAAATAAATTCCTATTGATGACTGATAACATGAGTTTGAAATACCTTTTCGACCAACCCGACCTAAATTCCAGGCAGGCCAGGTAGTTATCCTTCCTTAGTCAATAACATTTTGAACTAAAGCATATAAAAGGCAAGGAAAACAAGATTGCAGATGCCTTGAGCCGTCGAGCACATATGCTTTACGAAGTCATGGTGAGTCAAACCGACTCAGACTTACACCACAAGATTCGAATGGCATGTAAGAGTGACCGTTACTACACGGAAATCCTTGCAAAGATCCAAGAAGATAGATTATTCCAGCAACAAAAGGAATATAAGATAGATGAGTCAGGACTACTGTGGTCGAACGAAATACTCTATGTCCTGGAGAGTGGAGACATTAGATCAAACATTCTCACCGAGTTTCACAAGAAACCCTATTTAGGGCATCCCGGATATCAAAAGATGATATCAGCAGTAAAGAAACATTACTTTTGGCCTATGTTAAAAGTTGACATCGCCATGTTCATCGTGAAATGTCAGGAGTGCCAACTAGTCAAAGTAGAACACCAACACCCCTCTGGATTACTTCAACCTTTTACCCATTCTAGAATGGAAATGGGAGGTAATAAATATGGACTTCATTACTGGCTTACCCAAGAGTAAGAAACAGAATGATTCCATCTTTGTAGTGGTAGAAAAGTTGTCTAAAGCAGCTCATTTCATAGCGGTAAATTCTACCTACAAAGTAATCCACATTGTGGACATCTTCTTGAAGGAGATCTTTCGATTGCATGGGATACCCAAGGCAATCATTTCCGATCAAGACACGAAGTTAACTAGCAACTTATGGAGAGCATTGTTCTCTGGTTTGGAGACCCAGTTACAATTCAGTACCGCGTACCATCCCCAGACTGACGAACAAACTGAACAAGTAAACCAAATCCTTGAGGACATATTGAGGATGTATGTCATGAACAACCCCACCAAAGGGGATGATTATTTGCACCTCGCAGAGTTTTCCTACAACAATGGATACCAAACCTCTGTCAAAATGATCCCTTTCGAGGTTCTCTACGGCAGGAAATGCCGGACACCCTTGACTTGGGATAGTCCAGTAGACAGACTTATGTTAGGACCCGACCTACTAAAGGACTTGGAACAACTAGTCTCCAAGGTGCAACTGAACTTGAAAGAAGCACAAGACCGCGAAAAGAGTTATGCGGACAAGAAAAGAAAGGACAAAGACTACCAAGTCGGCGAACATGTGTTTCTAAAAATAAAGGCAAAACGAAGCTCGTTGAGCTTAGGACGTTGCGGTAAACTTGCCCCAAGGTTTTGTGGACCTATTGAAATAATGGCCAAGAAGGGCCCAATGGCTTATGAGTTAGCCTTACCAGCTCATATAAAAGTTCATAATGTTTGTCATGCTTCATTATTAAAGAAATATGTATACGATACTAAACATGTTATTGATTGGTCCTTATTACAGGTGGAGCCCGAAGGGGAGTTCACGCTAGAACCACTCCACATTTTGGACAAGAGAGAGGTGCAACTTAGGAGGAGAACCATTACTCAGCTGAAAGTGCAATGGAGGCACGTTGGACCAGATGAGGCTACTTGGGAGAATGAGACCACCATGAAAGAGGAATACCCTGCCTTGTTTCATGACCTCATTCATAGTCCCTAGAAACACCAGGACGGTGTTGCTTCTAAGCGGGGAGGGATGTAATATCCCAAATTTTGACTAACTATTCTGATGTTATATTGGGCCACGGCCCCAACACATATGATTTATTTGGGCATGAGCGCTAGTGCATGTGACCTATTCTTTTATATATTGCATACTGGGCATGGACCCTGACTGACTTCTTTATTAAAGTATATAACTGGGCGAGAAGGCCCTAATGTTGTGTTTATGTTATTTAGCATATGATGTGGGTACAAGCCCTAATATATTGAGATGATCTTTTGTTACTTATTGCGCATACTATGATTTTACATGATTGACTTATGTGGTGTGTTGAGTGTGGACTCAGAAACACACAAGTGACCTACGTACTGGTCGCAAGCCCATATGTATTTAGAAGAATGTGTATGTCCTAGGAGTAAGCCCTGATGTACATTGAGTGTTGGGCATAATCCCTTGAGCACTCCAAGATTAATAAATGAATGCCGGATCCGAGGCCACTTAAATATTCTAGATGTGGCTCACAACCACATTCTAGCACTAGTGTTGAGCAGAGGCTCTGGAATTGCACTAGCGTAACACCCATGTGAGAGTGTTGAGTTAAAAGGCTCTAAAGAGCACTCGGGG
This sequence comes from Larix kaempferi, assembly GCA_027924585.1. Lineage (NCBI taxonomy): Eukaryota > Viridiplantae > Streptophyta > Pinopsida > Pinales > Pinaceae > Larix > Larix kaempferi. The sequence continues at coordinate 18,524,667 of BSBM01000179.1, read as the reverse complement.
TTACTAGATATCAAAGTGTTAAGTCGGAAAAGACTCTGAATAGCACTTTTACTTTCATCACATTCATTTAAATTGATTAAAGGATTCATCTTTTATCTATCATCAAATACTGCGGGAACTACCATGTTAAACGAGGGAATCTGACATGCAAGAGAGAGACTAGAGGTGCCTATCCAAGCTTACCGAAAGACTGTCCAAAGAAGTGGACCGTACCCTTAAATTGTTAAAATGAAGTATCATGTGAAGATACAAGATTTAATATTATTATTAATAATTTTAATAAATAATGATGTGATTATTTATTTATAAAATACATTTATTGCATATAGTTTATGCATAGTGGGATGCCAAATTATTTAATACTATTAAGAAAGTATTAATATTTAGTGGGCAGCCACATTTGTAAATAGTATTAATAATGTATTAATACCTAGGTTAGAAATATTATTATTGTAATTATTGTTATCATAATTATTATGAAGAGCTTAAATCAGAAATCACTTATAGTTAAAACAATTGAAAAAGTCTTCGTGCAAAAAGACTAGATATTTATTAAATAATATCTTTTAAATATTAATTATTTAATTTAAATAAACTAATTATTCCAACAGTCATAATTCAAGACTCCCCCACATAAAGAGGGCAGATCCCAAGTTTTGGAGATCATCTATCTTTTTCATTATCATTCTCTTATGGTAATCAGAGAGAAATCTTCTACTCCAAGAAACTGAAGAAGCCTTACATAATAATTTTAGATCTGAACCGGCAGTGAACCTAAGGCCTCTATCTCTCACTTGCATGTTGGAACCAGCTCGGGGGGATCCAGTTAGAACCAAGAACGGTCTAAGGGTCATGGTTGGGAGGAACATGGTAGCCCCAAAGTTATCCAGCTAAGGAAATCATCCTAACAGGTTAGCTAAATACAACAGGTTCTGCATTAATTATTGTTTGAGTGTGAAGGCTTCTACAGGAAAGGATCAAGCTCTGCCAAGCAGTCGGACTCCTACAGGAAAGGATCAAGTGCCAAAGCAGCCAGGTATGTGGTATAAATTATTTCCATTTTCCAGTTATAGTAGACATAGGATTTTAAATTAGAATTGATACATCAACATTGTTCTCATTACAAATATTATCAAACTTAGAGGTTTTGCCCAGAAACCAGTGGAGGGTCCAGTAGGTCTAGCCAAGCTAGCATGTGCTAGACAACACCCCATCAGCGAACTTAGGAACCCTACTATGGATTTTCGGAAGACTTCTAACACTGTGTATTTTTTTCCATATTAACTTCCAGGTTAGGGTTATTATATTAATAATTATGTTTTCTATCTAAATCGTCTTACCAATTCGTAGTGCAAGGATTACTTCTACTTTTTAATTCTTCTATTGTTATTCTCTTTATGCTTAATAATCATTAAATAAAATTACCACAGCATCAAATCGAACATCGAATCTCCTAGTCACACTACACATCAATTGTAGATTAAACAATAAACAGTAATTATTATTTTTTCTGTTCTTTCAAACCAAGGTATATTTCCACCTTACGAACATCTCTACGATTTCAACCAAACAATCAACTATTAAATTGAAAACAACAACAGATTTCTCGCATGGATCGAACTCCATTATCAAACCAATGGTTTCCATATTATTAAACTATATTAATTTTAATCCATAGGAATAGAAGTCAAGAGATCGAACCTCACTAAAGGCCATACTATTTTAACAGTAGCCAAACAGCATAGAAATTTCACATAGAAACTTTTACACATCCAACCAAACGTTTTCGCTACCAATGATCAAATACATGCAGCCATCCTTTAAACATGAAATACAGGGCAATGGATCGAATCCCTCTATTTCCTCCATTTAAAGTAACTACAAGAAAACCCAGTAAGAGGAACCAACATGAAACTCCACAGACATATAAGAAGATCAGACAAGGGTTTCGTCCCACCTAATCAACACATCTGTTCTGGTAGCTATTATAAAACTAAGATTTGCAAATCCATTCAACAGATAGAGCCACGATAGTCACATGAATATTCTAAAACCCTTAACCATTATTTCATACAGAGAAAACGCAGAGATTAGTTACAGGTTCAAAGTCTCATAGAAAAACGTAGAGGCCAAACTTTCCCTATTTCTCATACAGAGGCAATCTCTGCTCACGATAAATGCAAGCCATGGAAAGATCATGATTTCCTATTTTACAAATACTCAAACAACAACTTTCAGAACAGAGGCAATGATAGCAAACACAGAAATCGAGAACTACTACTCTTGCCATAAGAAAATGCAGAGACTAGACAATGTGCAAATTGATTATAGTATCATGCAGTAAAGCCATTTCCTCTATTCATAGGTCCAAGGATTCTTTTATAAACAAAATACACAGACATGTAAACCCCAGTTTTATGTTGGGTATTATTATTTCAACTTCTACAAAGTTCAACATTGAGCCGAATGGCCAAACATTACACTAAAACCCTCCAGGGCCATTAAAAACCAAAGATACTTTTCACAATGGTCCAGCCAACGATGACCTCAAGGAACCCAAAACTCATTGCAGTAAACCTAAATTGGGATAACGAAATTCCTCATAGCAAACACCAACAGTACACTCCACAAAGGCGAGAGGAGGAGTTAAGGAATGGTGAACTCTGAACTTACCATTTGCAACGCCATCAATGTCGAGTACTGGCCACGTAGAAGAGAAACGCCAACCAACACCTACTAAACAAACAAGGCATACAAAGTCAAAACCCTGAGTTTTATATCACAATCTATCTAAATGAAGTAGCAGGAAATATAGTATGAATCAGGGATGAATTACCTTCGTATTTCAGTCTCCAACTCTGCATACGAAACCCATATGGTGTGCTGACCATGAGCCAAGCTCAGGTCAGTACATGAAACCCTCAAACGCATCCATAGCAAAACAAGTGAAATGAACCACGAAAAGGAACCCTCGCTGGTGTAGAACGCAAGGGAAAACCCTCAGTATAGCTAGCAATGTTGGTCTTGTGCCAACGCAAAGATGCATTTAATTGTACCACCAAACCCCAAAGATTTTGATATTGACCCTAATCTCTATAGTAGTAGAGTCATTCTTGATCAACAAAGTTTTATAAACACACAAGTATTGCAAATACCACAAACATTACATAGTCCCAACAATACATTACCAAGTCAACAAATATTATAAGTTAAACAAGTATTGCAAACATCCTTCAAGGCTTTTAAGGTGCCAATCTTTAACCATCACACACTTTGGACTTAAGTAATTGTTGGGAATGTGAAGTAAGCACCGTAGGTAGATGACTTCGTAGGTACACCTGCAAACCAGTACAAGTTGAATGCATTAGCGAAACTCGCTAAGTAAGTCAGAAGTTTCCATTTCTTACACCCTACCTCTCGGTAGCCCTGCCGGGGTACTTTGCCCCTTGAAATACCAAGCATCACATCATGGGCCTCAACCACCACCAATAGGGTTCCATCCCACCTGAATTATCAGTTAGACTTTAATAAATATGCACACTAACTCTTAAAAACAGTAAGAAGGAGATTTGTATTATTATACTCTAAACATTTGTACACTTGTGACAGATTTACACCTCTATTCATTACAAACACTTCCGCAAAGCTATAGGATTAGCAACCAATAAGACCATGATACTTATGAAACTGAGACCCTTCAAAATGTAGCAAAAGAAGTACCGGTATAGAATGTTCTTAGCAGTGCTGAAGTTAATTTACAATCATCATCTCTTAACTAGTTTATTACAGTAATGTAAAATTTTTAAATTTTTACTATTTTTAGGGACATTACAGGGAAGCCGATCCTTGTTCAGTCCAAAGATTTCGGGAATCTCTAAGATAATAAAAATATGATCTCTGCAATTGAAGAAAGGAAACAAGACTGCGAGTTTTGGTGTCAGAGGAGCAACCTCCGGATGGATGACGGGTAGCAAGTGAACACTGTGTAACATCGGATGGTTGAAAATCTGCTCAATGTCCAATGCTCGGTGATGGAAGCAGGTTGGTAATCAATCGTTGCAAAATGGTAAATGATCCCTTTTTATTATTGAAATGCTCAGAGCATTACAGAAAATGCATTTTAGTTGAGTTTTTCTCGCATTACGAAGTGGTATCTGTAGTTGGTCGGTTCACTGCATGGTAGTGAATACGATTCCTCTTGAGGTTACTTACTTATTGAGGATTGATCTCCTGCTTTCCTCGTCTTGACATGGTTTATTTTGATTTTTTTAGTTATTGCCTTAGTTTACCCATAACTTTGCTCATATGGGATGTCCCTAAGGAGTACTTGTAAGTGTAATGGTTGCCGAGCATGATACCTGAATCCGTGGCTCTGTAATTATATTTTAGCGTGAACCTTGTAGCGTAGTGATTTCCCTGTGGGATTTCTGGTTACATGGCTCTATTTTTATATTTTCAGCTTGAACCTGGTAAGCTTGATGATTTCCCAGTTTCAATCTTGGACAACATCTCTGTCATGTATTAATTATCTTTTGATTTATGTAAGATGTGAGTAGTAGAGTAGATCTCTACTACTGTTGATTGCATGTTATGCATTGCTCTCATATCAGCTTGTTGCTGAAACAATACGCTAGCATTCGCCAGCGTTGTACTTTGGTGAAAGGATCAAATTCTTACTCTTTAGTTTTATTACCTTCCGGATCCCCGTGGATTTCTGTGTATGGATCTACTAATTTGAAGTTGCGTGGATCCCTATGGGAACCGTTTTGATCCCTGAATGTTTAAAATCTTTTCTCTGCCTCTACGCAGGAGTGATCATATTTCGATCTCAGAATGATTAAACTATGTCTGCATTTCGATCCACATATCGTTCTGGTTTTGATTTACTTCCTGAAAGGCGATCCATGCATTTGTTTTGCTATTAGCTTACTCCTAATATATATCCTTAATTGATGGGATTGTGAGGATAGTGTTTAATATTTTCTTAAGATCTGTGATCACCGTGAAGTGCAAACTCTGCCTTCATTTTCTTTATGAAGATTGTGTTGATGTATATGTAACTTCGGAATGTATTTCATCTATGTATTTTATATATATTTATTGTACCCTTATAAGAGATGTGTTATTCCTCTATAAGGAAGTGTCGTCATGTGGATTGACAAGTGTCGCAAGTGTGTGTACTTTTCGATGGGTTATTAGACCACCATGTGTGGGGTCGGCCCTGAAATATATATATTATAATGTGATGTACCTAGCTAGACAAGTCGGCCCAATAAGGTCACTGGGCAAATAGATTAGTATAAATAGAGATCAGGTGATCTCTATTTAGATCACTCGGAAAAGTATCTCACTCTCACTCAGAAAGTGGCGCACTAGTGAGGAGGAGGATCATCTGCTACTAGGAGACTATCTCAGTGTATTTTGGTTGTACTTTGGTTGAGCCATTTCTCTCTCTATCTCTGAGGAAGTTGTCGGGTTTTTCACCTTAGGGTTTTCCCCATGGAAACTCTATGTCTCTTGTCTCTCATGCTTTTGATTCTTGTGAAGCTTGTCATGCTTATTGTGATTGTCATGCATTGATATACTGTATATGTTATTCTCTCAGTAAAGATCCTAGAGTATTGTGAATTAATGCTCAAAATTTAACATGGTATCAGAGCTAACCTGAGAAGAAGACATTTTGCAGTGACGGAAACTTGAGTTCCTTGTTTATTGGGTTTCTCTCCAAAGATTTTGGAAAATCAGTCTAGTAGATTGACTCTACTCATCAAGGCGCATCTATCTGTCCAATCAAAATTCAATTCCGAGCATTTTCATATTTGGCCCTAAAAATTAGGGTTTCCACAAAAATAGAAATTTCTGAAATCTGAAGACATAGCTGGAAGCTCCTTGCAAAAAGAAAAGTTTAGAGCTTTGGATCGAGATTTTTGGCTGGCTAGATATCCGGGAAACTCAAACCTTAATTCAGGGCTCTCCCAGTGAACCCGGGAGGACAAAAGTACAAATCTAAAGGGCAAAGCTTTGCTGATCTCAAATTCTGAATGCACTAGGCTGATCAGCTCATCAAGGTGCATCTTTCTATCCTTTAAGAAATTTGAAATTCACATTTTGAATTTTTACGGTTTTTCCGACAAACCCTAATCTGGGACCAGATCCAGTTTTTTCAGCATTTCAAGTGGTAAGACCTAAATCTTTTCTATTTCCATTTGAAGTACTCTTTAATATGTCTCACCACACCAAGCTTGAGGATAATCTTGAAGGAGCTGATAAATTCCGAGCTTGGAAGTATAGGATTGGGTTAATCCTGGAAGAGAATGAGTTGGACTCATATGTAAAAGAAGACATCCCTATCCCAGAGGATGAAGAGGCCAAGGTATTGCATAAGAAGAACTTGGTCAAGGCAAAGAGAATCATTGTTGATTCCATTAAAGACCATCTTATACCCCATGTGTCTTCTCTAAAGACACCCAAGGAGATGTTTGACTCTTTGACCAAGCTATTTGAAGGGAAGAACATAAATCGGAAGATGACCCTGCAGAACCAATTGAAAGGAGTAAAGTTTCAGAATGGAGAAACCATTCAATCTTATTTTTCAAGGGTCTCCCAGATCAAGGAACAACTAGAAGCAGTGGATGAAATGGTGGAGAATGGTGAAGTGGTGATGACCACTCTAAATGGCCTACCTAGGTCATGGGATTCCTTTATTCAAGGAATTTGTGCAAGGAAGAAGTTGATCTCCTTAAACATATTGCGGGAAGAATGCTCTCAAGAAGAAGCTAGGCTTGTGGCCCGAGAAGAGAAGATGGGAAATGAAGATCAAGCTCTCACAACACATGCTAGGAAAGGCAAATCCAAGAAGGAATCATCTCATAACAGAAGATCCTCACACCACCATTATCATAAAGATAAGAAAGATCTCAGATGCTTCAATTGCAATGAGAAGGGACACTTTGCTTCAGATTGTCCCAAGAAGAAGAAAGACAACAACAACAACTTCAATAAGAAGAAGAAGAAGAATAACAAAAGAAGATATCATGCTCATGCTGCCGAAGATGATGAACCCCCAAAGAAGAAGGCTAGGGCAGAAAGTGATAGTGATGATGACTCATCAAGTGAAGGAGAATATGTTCTAATTTCTGCTCTCACGGATACTATCTCCCATGGTTGTAATGATTGGTTGATTGATAGTGGAGCTTCCAAACACATGACTGGGTTTAAGGAATCTTTTGTGAATCTATCTGAACATGAATCACCCCATAAGGTGAAACTTGGGGATGATTATCAATACCCAATCAAAGGAAGTGGTGAAGCCTCATACAACCTAGATTCTGGAAAATCTTTGAAGATGAAAGAAGTCCTTTATGTACATGGGATCAAGAAAAACTTACTCTCCATCTCTGCATTGGATGCAAAAGGTATGAGGGTTGCATTTGTGGATGGCCAAGTCCTAATGTGGCCAAAGGGAAAGAACATAGATGATGCAGTAGTGATTGGAGAGCAAGAGGGAGGTTTGTATAAATTGAAGGGACAACCTGAACATGCCATGGTACATGAATCCATGGATCCAAGTGAACTTTGGCATAGAAGACTTGCTCATATGCACTATAGGGAACTTCCAATTGAAAGCAAGGCTATAGAGGGTCTTCCCGAAATCAAGACCAAACATGAAGGTGTTTGCAAAGGATGTACAAAAGGTAAGAACATTAAGAAGGCTTTCCCAAGTAGTGAAAGCAAGGCAGAAGACATCCTGGAAATCATCCACTCAGATGTATGTGGTCCTATGTCATCCAGTTCTCTGAGTGGGTATGTTTACTATGTCTCATTTATTGATGACTTCTCCAGGAAGATTTGGGTATACTTCTTGAAGAGCAAAGATGAGGTGTTTGATAAATTCAAGGAATTCAAAACCTTGATGGAGAATCAAACTGACAAGAAGATCAAAACATTCAGATCCGACAATGGTGGAGAATTCACCTCAGGAGACTTCAAGAAGCTTTGTAGTGATTCAGGGATTAAGAGGGAGTTGACTGCTCCTTATAATGCTCAACAGAATGGAGTTGCAGAAAGGAAGAACAGAACTATCATGGAAGCAGAAGGGCAATGCTGCATGACCAGGATCTACCTATGCATCTATGGGCAGAAGCAGCTAGAACAACTGTATATGTGCAGAACAGAACACCCCACAAGATATTGGACAACAAGACACCAGAAGAGGTCTTTTCTGGTAAGAAACCTGAAGTCAATCATCCCAGAATATTTGGTTGTCCAGTATACGCTCATGTTCCAAAGGAAAAGAGGACTAAACTAGATCCTTCAGGAAAGAAGGGCATCTTTGTGGGTTACAGTGAAAGCTCGAAGGCTTACAGAATATACTTTCCAGGGTTCAAGAAGATTGATGTCAGCAGGGATGTAACATTTGTTGAAAACTTAGCATTCATCAAATCAAGGAAGGCACCTATCGAAGTTTATGAAGAACCTAAGGAAACTAGATTTCAAGACACTACCATGACTGAAGTAGTTCCAGAAGTTGTTCGTGAGTTTGAAGATCCGCAAGAACCTGTAGATCCACCCCGTGAGGATAAATCTCACAAGAGGAAACCTGCATGGGCTAGAGAGCTCATTCAAGATGTAGAAAGATTTGGCATTCCAGAAGAAGAATACAGAGCAAAGAAGAGAACCAGATCACATACCAGCTATGTTGCTTTACTCTGTGACATTATGAACAAAGAGCCCTCCAGTTATGAAGAAGCAGTGGAAAAGAAAGAATGGAAGGATGCCATGGTTGAGGAATACCAATCAATAATGAAGAATGATGTTTGGGATGTTGTCCCAAGACCTAAAGAGAATTTTGTTGTGACTTCCAAATGGATCTACAAAATCAAGCATGCTGCAGATGGCAGTGTAGAGAAATACAAGGCAAGATTCGTGGCTTCTCTCAGAAAGAGGGAATAGATTATGAAGAAACGTTTGCACCTATAGCCAGGTATACTTCCATCAGAACAGTACTTGCCCTGGCTGCAGCGATGAAATGGAAAATACACCAGATGGATGTCAAGACTGCTTTCTTGAATGGTGTAGTTGAAGAGGAAGTATATGTGGAGCAGCCACTCAGTTTCGAAATACATGACAGGGAGTCATATGTGTGCAGATTGAAGAAAGCCTTGTATGGCTTGAAACAAGCTCCCAGAACTTGGTATGGTAGGATGGACAGTTTCCTATCTAGTTTGGGATTTACCAAGAGTAAAGCGGATTCCAACCTTTATTACAAGGTTGAGGAAGGGAATCATGTGATTCTACTCCTGTATGTGGATGACTTATTTGTAACAGGAGATGACAGATTGATTGCAGATACTAAGAGGAAGCTTGCTGCTGAGTTCGATATGAAAGATTTGGGAATGATGCATTATTTCCTAGGTATGGAGGTGTGGCAGAGTGCAGGTGAGATCTTCCTTGGTCAAGGGAAGTACACAGTAGATATCCTGAAGAGATTCGGGATGATGGATTGCAAGGCCATGGCCACACCTATGGCATCGAATCTGAAGCTTCTATGCGATGATTCATCTGAGCCGGTTGATGTCTCTATGTATCGTCAGATGATTGGGTCCTTGATGTACCTAACGAACACGAGACCGGACATTTGCTTTGCTGTGAACACATTGAGCCAGTTCCTGATGGATCCGAGGAGTGTTCACCTGGTTGCTGTAAAGCATGTTCTGAGGTACTTGAAGGGTACAGTGGATTATGGGCTAGAGTATGAAGTGAATCAAAAGTTTAACCTGCAGGGTTATGTTGATTCGGACTGGGCAGGAAGTGCTGCAGATAGGAAGAGCACTTCTGGGTGCTGCTTCAGTATGGGATCAGGTGTGATCTCCTGGTTTAGCAGGAAGTAGTCCTGCGTAGCATTGAGTACAGCTGAGGCAGAGTATGTTACAGCCTGTTCAGCTAGTTGTGAGGCAGTATGGCTACGGAAGCTACTGTCTGAGTTATTTGATCTCCCGTTGGATGCTACTAGTATCTTCTGTGATAACCAGAGTTGTGTGAAGCTGTCAGAGAACCCAGTGTTTCATGACAGGTCGAAACACATAGAGATCAAATACCACTATATCAGGGATATGGTGCAGAGAGGAGTTGTGAAGCTCCTGTATGTTGCGACGGACGAGCAGATTGCAAATGTGCTGACGAAGCCACTAGCCAGGGTGAAGTTCGAGTACTTCAGAGAGAGGCTTGGTGTTCTTCAGATCGAGGACACTTCAAGGAAGAAGTGATGGACACATTTGCTGAAGCCATTCCAAGCATGTTGGAAGGAGGATCCTTCACATTGCTGTGGATGTAAGCGCTGGATGATGAGCATCAGGATGATGTTCTGGTTTCTGCTTTGTATGATCAGTTGGATCATTTTTATGTATGTTTGTACGCATCATGTTAGATGCTGGATATGATCAGTTGGATCATTTTTATGTATGTATGTACGCATCATGTTAGATGCTGGATATGATTAGTTGGATCATTTATATGTATGTATGCATCATGTTAGATGCTGGATATGATCAGTTGGATCATTTATATGTATGTATGCATCATGTTGGATGCTGGATATGATTAGTTGGATCATTTATATGTATGTACGCATCATGTTGGATGCTGGATATGATCAGTAGGATCATTTGTATGTATTTTGTATATGCATCATGTTGGATGCTTAGACCATGTATCTGTATATGTATCAGGTGGATACATTGTATGATCAGGTGGATCATGTATGGTGATATGTATCATGTATTTGTATTTGTATCAGGTGGATACACTGTATGATCAGGTGGATCATGTATGATGATATGTATCAGGTAAATACTTGGTATGCATCGGGTAGATGCATTGTATGATCAGGATGATCATGGATGACAAGCTTCAGGATGTTGCTCCAGATGACATGTAGCAGGATGTTGCAGTGATGATGATCAAGATGATCAGGAGTACATGAGGATGATGTATGGTGAGTATCAGGTTGATACTCTGTTGCCGTGGAACAGGTTGTGCAGATAAGCATGTAATTTGTGCCCTGGGAGATTTGTAGATGGTCTTTCGAGGTTTTTCCTATGGCATGTAATTCGTACCCTGGGACATCTGGCAAAGGCTCTTTCGAGGTTTTGCTTGGGAGGACATATAATTTGAGCCCTGGGAGATCTGCAGATAGTCTTTCGAGGTTTTTCCTATGGCATGTAATTTGTGCCCTGGGATATCTGGCAGATGCTCTTTCGAGGTTTTGTCCTATGGCATGTAATTTATGCCCTGGGAGATCTAATAGGTTGAGCCGTGTGCTTGTAATCAGTCCTGGGATGCTCTTTCGAGGTTTTTCCATGACCACATGTAATTTGTGCCCTGGGAGATCCGATAGGTTGAGCCTTGTGCTCGTAATCAGTCTTGGGATGCTCTTTCGAGGTTTTGTGGTGACCACATGTAATTTGTGCCCTGGGAGATCCGATAGGTTGAGCCTTGTGCTCGTAATCAGTCCTGGGATTCTCTTTCGAGGTTTTGTGGTGGGGTCACATGTAATAAGTCCTGGAGATCTGGACAGGATGAAAAAGGCCTCAGATGCTCTTTAGGGTTCTTGCTAGTCAAGAGACTCTTTTAAGGTTTTGTGACGCACGTAATAAGTCCTGAGATTTCCACAGTATGGCCAGTGATGATGAAGACCTGCAGGTGGCGGGCCTACATCCAGTATGAAAAAGGACTGGGTCTGTAGAACTTCCTATGACGAGTAGAGTCAGAGATTGGTTGAGATAGGAGCAGCAGTGACGATGATGATGACGATGATCCCGAGAAGAAGACTTGTCTAGCATATCTGTGTCGAGAAATACCTTCCTAGTTAAGAGGGAGTGTTGATGTATATGTAACTTCGGAATGTATTTCATCTGTGTATTTTATATATATTTATTGTACCCTTATAAGAGATGTGTTATTCCTCTATAAGGAAGTGTCGTCATGTGGATTGACAAGTGTCGCAAGTGTGTGTACTTGCCGATGGGTTATTAGACCACCATGTGTGGGGTCGACCCTGAAATATATATATTATAATGTGATGTACCTAGCTAGACAAGTTGGCCCCATAAGGTCACTGGGCAAACAGATTAGTATAAATAGAGATCAGGTGATCTCTATTTAGATCACTCGGAAAAGTATCTCACTCTCACTCAGAAAGTGGCGCACTAGTGAGGATGAGGATCATCTGCTACTAGGAGACTATCTCAGTGTATTTTGGTTGCACTTTGGTTGAGCCATTGCTCTCTCTATCTCTGAGGAAGTTGTGGGGTTTTTCACCTTAGGGTTTTCCCCACAGAAACTCTGTGTCTCTTGTCTCTCATGATTTTTATTCTTGTGATGCTTGTCATGCTTATTGTGATTGTCATGCATTGATATACTGTATATGTTATTCTCTCAGTAAAGATCCTAGAGTATTGTGAATTAATGCTCGAAATTTAACAGATTGGAGAAGGATCTTCATGAGTGCAAACTTAGCGTTAAATAATTTGATGAAGATTGGAGAAGGATCTCCATGGGGGTAAACTCAGTTATTTGTCATTTTAGCAAAGAGAGCTTGTTTTTAGTTTGTTCGTAGTTAAATCCTTGTAATAGGGATATATATATATATATATATATATATATATATATATATATATATATATATATATATATATATATATATATAATCTTTCGAAAGTTATGGACAAACTCAGATTCATAAGTATTGATCCCTGAGTGATAATTTTCACTTAATATTTGTTATGATATTTATATAATGTGGATAACACTATGAGAATGCAGAAGCCTAAGAAAGACTCTTGAAAGAGCTTGACCGAGTCTTAGTTTATTACGTAGTTCGGTACCCTTATATATATATATATATATATATATATATATACACTGTAGATATCTAGTTGTGAATAGTGTATGCTTATTACCTGGAGATACAGTTTATGATTGCCCCTTGGGCTGAACAGAGTTTTCACCTCTACCTCGTTATGCTGGCCAGAGTTTATCTTTGTGCTTAATATTGGACATAGTTCCTTGTCATAGAAGTTAATGTGTATTTCTTTGCATAATTGCTACATTAAACATTTGATCGAAAGGTTAAACTCGTCATATATTAAATGGTATATCCACTGGGTTTGGGAATATAGATTTAATATAAGAATAGAAGAAGTTTTATAAAGGAGAACATCCTTTGGTGTAATAGTGTTTTATGTAGATTTAAATGCTTTGAGGGAACCTTGTAAGGTTCTTATTTGTGCAAGAGAATTGGCTCTTATGGAAAGAAAGTACTTCATATTGCAACGATTGTCTTGCATGATGTAAATTCTCCTTTGAATAATAGAAGAGAAAATATGATCTTTTGTGGACGTAGCCTAAAGAGTTTCCTGAACCACCTATATATGGTGTTTTGTGTGGTCTCGTTGTGTATGATGTTTATAGTCTATTTCATTGGTGTATGATTTTGATAGTCTATTTCATTGAGTAGTTAGTATGACTTGGTTATTTTTTTATGGTGTCCTCATTAATATGTTAAAATATTTGTTGCTTACAAACATGCTTACTGTGTTAATCATGTTGTGTTGTGACGATCACATAGATATGAGAATTTTCGGATTCGGTCAACATTTAAGTTTACTACTCCAGGGTAAGAATTCCATGAGATGATGCATGATGAATACTCCAATTTAACTAATCGCCAACTTTGAAAGTATGTTAGGAATTTTGTTCCTTGCACAAATAAACTTTGATGTGGAGTTAATTCATGTTATAAGATAATTTTTATTTGGTAATGAGTAAATGAGATGAGAAGTTGTAAATGGAATGTCACAAGTTCAAATCCCCATGGGTACTAGCTTACAAAAGAAAAGATAAAATTACTGTTTCCCTAACTTGCACATCAAAGGTATGTTACAATGTGTAAAAATAAGATTTAAACTTCAAATGAAAGGCAATGTTAAAATTAAAATGTCATAAAAATTTGAGTAAACCAATATTTCTAGGCAAAGAAATAATATTTTAAGGAGATTTGTAGATTATGGTTTGAAAAAAATAATCCCCAAATGGAAAATTTAACATATTAATAAAACATTTTGAGTAAACTAGAAATTTCTAGCCAAAGAAATACTACTTTAAGGAGATTTGTAAGTGGTTTGAAAACATTAATCCCCAAATGGAAAATTTGACATATTAATAAATTGTTCTCTGTACATTGTTTGCTTTTTACTTAAATTGATGAAATAACTGTAAAAAATAATAAAATTTATAAGTTCACATGGAAATCATCAGGCAACTAACTGCTCAAAGGAAGACCTACCAATAATAACTACTAGTCATTATTTCTAAAAACCCACCCATAGTAAGCATAGTAAGCAGTGTCACTCTAGTTAGTAAACTACACAACCAAATATGGAAATAAAAATGTTAACAAAATGAATGAAGTTTTGGAAAATAATCTAACCTTCAAAATAACGTTTTGAAACTAGACGTTAGACAGGACATCTACATGAAAATATTAACTGTAAATAATGGGAAAAATGGTCCATGATGGGCATTTTTCCCGTCAAATTCCAAATCTGGGTAACAGTGTCTTTTGGTTTTTAAATGTGTTAGGTGACATTTATCTCGCACTTCATTTCGGCTGAGCTTATCTAACCTATACGTTCAGGATGGATAAGCCAGCTGAGCAGGTGGGTCCCCCAATGGTCGCCAGAACCTTCTTCTCCTCTTTTCTAGACCTCCAGCAATATTTACGTAGACCCCGCGTCCCTTACTTCGCAATCTAAGTACAAACTCTACAAACTCGACCCGGTGCCATCAAAGACTACCCTCACGAAGTTTTCTTACTCTGTCCAGACGAGACCCTCCTTCGGCCAGCCGACTGAATGCACATTCGTCGATGGAAATATTTCCAATGGCTCCTTTAATTAGATGCAGTTAATGGCCATACTTATGGGAATCGCCATGCTCTGGGAAGTATGTATGACATCTCCCATCCGTAAATTTTAATCTCATAATAAGCGGGAAGTTTGAATTTGAATATCCCACTCAGGCGTCACCCTTCCCAGATAGCCAATCCCGCTATCTGATGCTATCATATGCGCTCTGTTACTCTTCTAGCCGGAAATAACTTTTTTTCTGCAGTCGAATTATTTTCATCCCCTTCTCTCTGCACCACCGTTGTGTTCCGTGTTCGAATCTCTGGGCCACATCTCAATCATGTCTGAGATCCTTAGAAAACGCCCCTGTGAGCCTGAGGCTCAGATGGATTTCATTGATGTCCAGGAGCTGAAACATTTCCACGGCGAAGACAAAGACCAGTTTCTTCAGCTACTGCAATTAGAAAAAACTTTAACAGACGAGGAAGAAGAATCCCCTCCTACTGAAGAGCTTGTAGAGGGAGTGATGAAAAGTTTGGAGGAAGAGATTGGCGTGACATGTTCCACTTCTTATTCCTCCTCCAATTCTGGAAATAATTCGGTGGTCTCCAATATCTCGAGTGGCCATGAAGCCGAAACCCTAGATTCAGACTCGGTTTTCGATCTGTGTTATCTGCTAGAAGCTTCAGATGACGAGCTCGACATTCCCCCAGCCCCGTTCAGGACTTGAAGTACGAAATATGTCTATCTCCGAAAGAAACAGCTGAGGGTTTGTTGGACAGCCGAGATCTCAAATCGCTTTGTGAAAACTGACACTTTGGGGATGACTTTGAAAACTATCAACAGATTGCATTGTACGAAGACGCCTGGAATGCGAGCCAGTTGCGGGATTATATGACAAGAGATTTTGAAAGCCAAGGCTTGTTATCTCACGGGGATTTTTCTGAGGCATGGAGATTGCAGGAAACTGCCAGTTGCATTTAACCAATGCAATGGCTCATGAGGAGTATAGAGCTTGTGAATTTTTGGCAGTGAGAGATCACAAGATCTAGCTGGAGTTTGTATTACGTATCGTATATACTTCTAGCATGGAATCTGTTTTTTTTGAACTATTTCGCACACCCAGTAACATCATTCCAGATAGAAAAAATGACTTTTAAAGTTGAATTATCTCCATAACAAAAAAATGAAATGCTTGAAAGCCATCGGTGTCCATGTGTTGAGTGATTTTGGCCTTTGAATAATTCCTTAAACTATATTTTCTAACTTTCCAATTGTGAGAAGCAACATAACTAGCATATTCTAAGTGAATATGCGAGGGCACAATGAAATCCACAAGAATTTTTAGTTAATTAATTACCTTTACAAAGAGTTGAGATTTTAATAACTCATATATATTAAGTTTAGGTATAAATGTAAATGCAATTAATGAACATGTCTAAGTGAATATGTGAGTGATATTATAACGAAATAAGGAGGAATTTAGATTTTAATTTTAATAAGTGTAAATGTAAATGCAATTAATAAATATGTATCAGTGATGTGAGGGATATCCTTAATGAGGAATTTCATAATTAATTTTCTGCAAATAGAGTTGAGATTTTAATAATTCAATGTCAATGCAAATGCAAATGTAAATGTAAAAAGAGTGACATTTTAATCATTCATATTAAATGTAAATGTAATTAATAAAAAAGACAAGGGATTATAAGTCTTCGTTATTCACATGATTAAGTGAAGCTAAAAGTTTAAATATTTATATGGATTTAAAAAGAAAATTAAGGAATAATATATATACTTTTTATAAAATTACTTTTATTCATTAAAAATAAATACATAGATTTAAAAAGAAAATTAAGAAATAATATATAAGTTTTTTAAAAAATTACTTTTATTCATTAAAAATAGATACATATAATGCATGAGAAAGTTAGATTTTGTTTTTTCACTTATAAATATGAATCAACCACTTTTACATTTACTTTAACTAAATATAGATTTTACATGTCATGGTTGATATTTGATATTTGATATTGGTCAACTTGAGTGTTAGTATGGTATTGGTAATTAAGATGATCAAATGAAGTTAAAAGTCTAAAAATTTATATTGATTTAAAAATAAAATTAAAGAATAAGACATATGCACTTTATAAAATTAGTGCGACTCAACAAGAGCTGCGTGCACCTTAGTCCCTGCCTTATGGCATAGAAACAACAAATCAATATTAAATAATAATAAAACAAAATAATTTTTTAATAAAATGATTCACAAATTCAATATAATTTAATCATAATGACTAAGCTACAACTCTTGTTTTAATACAAAAAGATTAAATCAAATGAATGAATTGACAAATAAAAATGTATCATTGATGAATTTAAAAGTTCACATATCATACATCAAATCATTTCAACTTAGGTTATCACTATAGCTATAAAAAGAAGACTTACGTTAGAATTGTATGAGATAGGATGCCTATGATTGTGTTGAAAATTCGTATGCATTTTTTTATTATCTCTATATCAAAGTATAAAATTGACTTATATTTCTACTTATGAAAATGGATGTTATTCATGTTTATGAATTAATAAAATTCAGTAATGGATGCTTATTTAATTCTACTGTATTTTATTAGTTCCATTCACACATTCATATGAAATATGTTGGGTTGTTACTTGCCTAAATAGAAAGAGGGTTCCATTTCTATGATAAAAAATCTTAGGAGAAAGTGACATGATAAATTTTTTTGGCATTTTACAAATTGGCTCCAACCTTCTAAAGTTGTACAATCTTAATTACAAACAATGTAGTAAAGTAGAAGATAATTGATGAAAATAAGACTAAGATCATGACTAAGTGATATAGACAAATTTAATGGAAACAAAAGTAAACTTGTAACATTCATCTATTTAAAAGTACACATATAAAAAAAATTAATTAACAAATTAGTAAATTTATAATTTTTTTCTATTTTAAACGTTTAATGGATTTTATAAAAAAAAATCAAATAAACAAGTGAATGATTTTTAAACATTTAATGAGTTATAAAACGAGTGTGAATTTATAACTAAATTCAGTCTACATTAAATATTATTGTAATAAATTATTTAAGTTGAGTATATATATTTTTGAATTTGAGAATAATAATAAGTTTTTAATTTTTAATTTTTAATGTTTTTAACTTGTATAATATTTTTTTTAATTAAACATATATTTTTGTTCATTTAATTTTTTAATTTATATTTTATAATATTTGAAAAAAATATATAAACTCAATAATGATAAAGATATCTCCTATTAATTTATAAATTAAATCTCATATCAAATCTACAATTATATAAATTGTTTTCCATTAATTTATAAATCCATAAATTAATTTAGAAATTAAATCTAAATTATATAAATGGTTTTCTATTAATTTTTAAATCTATAAATAAATTTAGAAATTAAATCTTGATTATATAATATTTATTTATAAATATATTTATGTAATGTTAAATTATGAATAAACATAGTATTATTTAAAACCAATGAGTTGAAGATACATATCATTTTATATCTGAAACAAAAATCAAGAAGAAGATAAAATTAGCGATAGCAAGTATTTGGTTAATAACATCCTCCATATATATATAGAGAGAGAGAGAGAGGAAAGTATTTGTTCAATAACATCCTCCATATATCTATGTAATGTCATTTAAATTTTGGCAAGCATTAGGATCATCCTTATCTGATCATCCTTATCTACTATAGAATTTTCAAACCAATCTATTCAAATGGCTTTGACAGATTCATATCAAAATCTTCCCTTGGTGGAAGAATATGATCTGGTTACTTGGTCGATTTGGACTGTGAGATCTCCCAGCTCACATGATTTCTTGGATTACCTTTTACCATCAGATGAATCCATCCTTGAAGTTATGAAAAATTGGTTGCACCCACCTAAGGACATCATTTGTGGGGCCACTAGGAGCATACTTGGTTTAAATCTACCCAAGCATAGGAGCATTCTTTGCATGTTCCTTGATCTGATCAAGTATATTTGGAAGCTTTCATATAGGTTTAGATTATCCCTGTAAAGATGCATTTGAACCTTTTGGAACCCAAATTTTCCCTAGGATCGAACCTGCTATAAATTGGTGGTTTATCCCATCATATCTGTATTTTCCACCATTCCGATAGAAGAGCCTACCGAACATGGGACACCCTAGTCAGCACCCCATTTCTGTTTTGGTGCCCGTGTTGAGTTATTATCATAGGTCCAGGAGCCCTGTTAGTCCCATCATGACTTGGAGTTTGAGACCGCATATTTATCTTTCATACATTTTCCATATCCTAATGGGCTCCCAATTTTGTGTCATTTTACATAATCATGTGTTAAAATATCCACTTGAACATCCGTTCCTACTGCTTTGTTGCTTATTACTTATATTGTGTATTTTCCTTTGCAGTCACCTTTTGTTACATGATGCCTATAAACCATTGCTTATGTATAATTGACCCATACCCTTGGAGGAAACACCCATAAGAGTGTACATAACTAGCTCAGCCCTTGTTTGCAATATGTATCTTTGCCTTGGCCTGAACCATGCCCTTGAAACATAGGCACATGCCCTTGAGACACTCATTTCCTCTAATGTATCGTAGCATACCCTTGAGACACTCATTTCCTCTAATGTATCATAGCATGCTTTATTCTTTTTTCAAGATAATAAATGAAAAAGGTTAAAAATTGGAAAACACACAAATCCAAAAAAGGGGGGAATTGAATCATATCATATTATATTCAGGAAAAAATGGAAACAATCAGTCCTTGTTTCCCTTGAACACGGCACATAATTTGGTATCTGTTGTTAGTACACCATCTACATTTGCCTTAGGAAACTGTACCAGTGTTTTGAATAGATATCCACCGATGGGTTATCCTTCCCGTCACCAATGGAGATTTCATTAATGCATCTGGCATTGGCATATTTCATTAAGGTCGGTTACTCAAGTCATATATTTCCAAGTCTCCATTATGCATCATGTTATGTGTTCAAGGGAAGTTCAAACTATGTCGGCCATTCCTCAAATATTCTTGACCAATCATGTCGGCCTTCCTTGTGTTAGTATACAGTGCTAGATCTCGCATTTCTACCAAATTATATCACACTATTGATCTTTGTTTCATATCGGTTGATGTGGGATGCATAGGGTATTGGGGAGTTTGAATAGGTACTCTATGTCTAAGTTTGTGTAAGATTGATTGTGTGTGAATTCATATTAGTGTTTGAATAAGCATGATTTGTGTGAATGTGGTGTTTTTTAAATATGAGGTTTTTAAATTGTAGGGTGTAATTGTAATCGTGTTTTTGACTATATGTATTTATTACTTGTGAATGTGTTGTTTTTTAAATATGGGGTTGTTAAATTGTAGGGTGTAATTGTAATGGTGTTTTTTGACTATATGTATCTTTTTTTTTGTAAATAAAAGAGACTATATATTACTGCTTAAAACATAGTACAAAGCTTGTCCACAGATCCATCAAGGTCTTAGGCATTTCCGGTCGGTGACATCCAAACAGGAATCCACGCAACAAAACATAACTAGACAGAGTTGAGCTATTCCTGGCAGAAAACTTGCCAAACAGGAATTTGACATAAACAGAGATGTTCAAATCCAAATTTAACTAGTCTATCCGAAAAGACAAAATAGGTTGACTTAATTTCCTCAACACAGAGCTTAGTACAGACAAAAAGAAGACACAGCATGAGGCCTAATCAATTGTAATAGTGGGAGGACCCCTACCCAAAGTATCCTGCACCTGTCTGAAACCATTCGGCGGATTTTGTCTGAAAGCGTAATCATGGGGATAGCCACGCCTTGAATGACTAACGATGGAGAGTACAGAGTATCCTGCTGCGAAATTAAGAGCCCACAGGCCAGAATGTCACCTACCCAAATTTCTGAACATTATTATTTATTTGCAAAAATACTTTATGTTAAAATTTATTACAAGTTTTGTAATTATGATCAGTTTTGATCATGGATGAATGTAATTACTGAATATTATTATTTAAATAAATTAATTAGGAGACAAACACTCAGGAGGACTGTTGAATGAGTGTTCACTGACCCACTAGGAGGAATGGAAGTTGTTGGAAGGAATGGGACACATGGCACTAGTTACATCACACCACTAACTATTTGTTATGGGACAACTTCCCCTTAAATAGGGCATTATCCCCCAGGTGGAGGGAGTGAGCAGGCAGCTCATTTAATGACCCAGTAACATCTGAAAAGGCCTAGGCAGCCTATAAAGGAAAATTCGAATTGGGAAGGCAGCCCTTAATCAACATTTCTGGAGAATGTTTTCCTCTTGTAAATCAGGTGATTTCAAGAGAGATTCGAATAAGGGAGATTAGTGGTGATTGAGAACTGATTTTTTACTTATTATTGAAGAGAAACAGAGTTGTAGGAGCAAGTATTTTGGACTGCTACCTATTGAAGATTCAGAAGATTACTACAACAAGAAGAAGCCCATATTCCTGAAGCTTCTTCCTCCTAGTGGTTCAGCGAACAAGCTCGGGGGCCCTAAGACAGTATTTGACTGTTTTAAGGAGTTTGGTTGGGTGGAACGGTCTTCCTGAGTTTTTTGTTGCCCTACAGGTTTAATCAGGTTCTACAATTTCTTCTTATTTGGTTTCTGTTATGTTTTAACAGTATTTTCTGTGTTTTCTATTTTTAAAAGAAAATCTAATCCTAGAATTGTTATAAGTTTGAATGTTTAAGTTTAAATGACGAAAATGAATTGATAAATCAATATCCCCATTTTTCCACATGCTATTTGGCAGCATCATACTCTAGTAAAGATATGTAAATTAAAATAGAATGGAAGATAGGCAAATTGTGCCATTGAATTCAATAGCTAGATAATAATGAGATATGCATCAGTTTTTGTTCTTAAGTTAACTATTGTAGAGGGATTGTATAATATTTAATATATATAATATTTTCGCATTTTTATAATAATCAGTCAATTACATAATTCTTGCAACCATCCTACAAATGCATACATTATATCCATGAAAAGTAGATGAATTATACACTGTACATGGTTTTAAGACTGTTAATATTGAATAAAAATATTCTCGATAATAAGCTGGAAAACAATAGTTTTCACACAGATATCATATGCATATTTTTCACTCACACACATTTTCATTTTAATTACTACACTAACTTTTTATGTATAGGAAATTATTTTATAGACATAATTATAGATTACATCGTCTTCATGAATTTCTGTACTATGTATTCATATTTCTTTCATTTTCTATAGTACTGTTGTAATATCTAGAAATGTACAAATGATAAGAATTTACTAAACATAATTAATATTACCATATATTTATTCTTCTTTGGATTTGCTAACATCGGTTGTAATTATTGTAACTCTGAGATTTGTATCACAAGGAAAACCATAGCTATATTTATATTGTTCATAACGAAACTCTACACTCTTTTCAACTTGAGATCGAAACCAAGCTAGTATCTTAAAACAAATGATCAGATTACCATTTCAACAAAACACGAATTAGGGTTTTACCCTATTCATTTTCATTGCAAAAATATTACTGATTTATCGGTTAAATTTTCTACTCTATTGTTCAAACATCAACAAATAGAAATACACTTTATCAATCTACAGTTTTAAATCAAACCACACAGACTTACGAAGGGTTCAACATCTTAACATTGAAGCTTATTTACATGGAGTCCTTATTCTTTAACAAGTTATCCAAACCCTAATCTAGCTTGATAAACATCATAGTAACCCTTAAGCATGAATACGATTTTTTAAATATCAACTTACAGTTTCCAAGCTAACAAACCAAATAGCTTTACAAACGTTTTAAATCATACAATGTATTACAAAAGGAGTATTATTCTTACACACAGATTGAGCCCTCGGCTCTCTGTCTTATGGTCACAAACATTTCGAAAGAAAAGTCGAATCTCATGACATCCACAACATTACCACAAAATAACTTCTAAAACAAAGACGAAGCTCGAGCAACGTTTATATTCTACTTTTAACAAAGAAACGAAGTTACACAGGGTTTATCCCAAAATTTTCCAACAGACAGGAGAGCCCGAACATTTAAATCGACGAGCTAAATCTCCAGTAGACAAACAAACAAGTTTGAAAAATACAACACCGAAGTATCACTGTCAACAATCATGTTTCGAAGACTTCCCAAACCACCTTCAATGACAGAGCCACGGAACAGACGAAGGGCACTACGAGGGTATGGAAGACCCAAAGTTTACCGGGTAAGAGTGCGAGGCTTCCCTTTCGCCATACCCTAGCCAGACTTCCTATTAACACCCTGTAACTGACATTAAAACCAAGTTAGACATCTGATACTTTTGTAAACCGATTTTTGAAATGCAAATAGCTTGTTAAAAACGAAAGCTTACCTCCATAGCTTGATGAGGACATTGTCACAAATGACACCAAGGAGCCATTATTCATGCCCAAACTCTATACATTCTCTCATTCCACTCTTATTTATCCCTGCGGTATTAAAACACAAAAACTATAACCTTCGAACCAGAGAGTATAGCTTTTCAAAAATACTTCACCATCACAGTAAAGAAGCCTGCAACGTCAACTTAAGGAGAAGATCTCATGTTCAAAACCCTTGCAAAAACTTCCTACCCAGATTTCGGCAGCCTGTCAGCCACCCCAGCCGAAACAATAGCACAATGAATCAATTTATTCAAGTCTTAACTCTTTCTCCACGATAGATATTAGGGTTTCATCTGACGATCTAGGTTCATCACCATCGACGGTCTCTACAGTGCCAGCAAACTAAGCTTTGGTATAAACAACGCCCGCAATAAATACCAAACCTACCTTACAGGTTGACAACGCCACCATGGCACACAATGGAGTATGCACAACTAACGCATGGTGTATTGATCCTACACATCGACGAGTTTGGAGACAAACATGTCTACCTGAACAATGGACATCCAACATAGCAGAGACACAACACCGAGCTTTTAATACAGGATCGATACATGATCTCTACCATAGCTCGAGACCGGTGCTATTAAATGAACCAACAACCTGTCAAGTTTCATTTTAAATGCCTTTCAGAATCCTCGACGTGACTCCCAAACCCTACATTAAATTTGCCACAGTGTTATAACCACTATGCAAAGAATTCACTATATTATTGCACGTTATGATTATAGTCTCGATATAAAACAATGAAGTAACGAATTACCAACTATTTATATAGTTGAGGGATATTCAAATGTTTGCTCTTTATTACATTGAGTTTTGATATGAATCTCTAATGTGGATAATAAATCACAAATCGATATAGTTATATAACTATATACATAGGAT
Source organism: Larix kaempferi (assembly GCA_027924585.1). Classification (NCBI taxonomy): domain Eukaryota; kingdom Viridiplantae; phylum Streptophyta; class Pinopsida; order Pinales; family Pinaceae; genus Larix; species Larix kaempferi. The sequence continues at coordinate 18,500,353 of BSBM01000179.1, read as the reverse complement.
TTAAATAGACCACGATATGGAATAATAGTTAATAGTGCAAAGTCTTAAGTTGAAATCATAGTTAATCTATTGTGTAAATATTTGTTATTCATTGTTACAAATGCCTAGTCCTTGGAAAGGACTATTTTTTATTATTAAGACCTAAATAATTATAATAGAGAATAGGAATGGTTAACCATAAGTCTTATGTTAATTAAAAGTGTTGTATAAAACTCACATACAAATATGCTATCACATATAGTTTGGTATCTTGGGGTATTAAGTTCTCTGGATTCCTATCCACTTTTGGTACCATACTATCCTAGTACTACTAATTAAATGACGACAACAAAGCAGCGAATACAATGGCAACAACAAAACAGCTAATACAACGATGACGACAAAGCAGCTAATACAATGATGACAACAAAGCAACTAATACAATGATGACGACAAAGCAGCTAGCACAATGACGACAACAGAACCAGCTAGTATGATGACTACTACAGTGACGATGTTGATACAAGACGAACCTTGGAAAGTTGAAGAGCAAGCACATGAACCGTACCTGTATACTTTTACATTTGCAACAGTCTCTATTGATTCTATTTTATTTTCATACGATGAAGTTGAATTCACGCTAATTGGAATTTATTTGCAATCATGAAACTTCTTACCTATTGTCTGCACATAGAACAGGTCCAATGTTTTAGCATTATAGCTTAGTAATTTTGGGGGTCCCTCATAGGACTCCCTTGAGCAACAAAGAAGCAAACTGTCAGTATCGTCTCAAAGAAATAGTACTACATCAGACTTCTAACCTGGCATTCCATTATTACATATTTCATACCTTGCATTGCTTTAAAAAGTGTCGCATCAAAAGTCTAATCTAACCATGCAGTTGACTATCTTAATGATAAGGGATACGAATGTAATTAAGTTGTCACTGTCATATTAGTTTCTTCGGAAAATATATATTGGTGTTTAGTACAAACAGTTGTTAGCTAACATTGTTACACTTAGGAATTGTTATCTTCCGCAATTATAAATTAGGCTAACATTGCCGTTAATAAAAATTTTAAAATTTTTATGAAAATATGGGATGTTACATATGGTATCAGAGCACAGATTCAAACTCTAGGACTGATTTAGGTCCAAACACGCAGTAGAAATTTTTATATACAACTAAAAAAAAATAAAAAAAATTGTACTAGCTTAAAATTTTATTATTATGTTATCTTCAGAAATCATTTTCAGTTACAGGTATGGAGAACTCAGCTGAACATTTAAGTGAAATATTTCAGCCAAATAGTCATAGTTCAGGACAGCATTATGTGGAGGAAGGTCATGAGGAAATAAATAATAGTTCGACGGAACTGTTACGTGCCTTTCAATATTTAAAAACAGAAATCAGATCTGTGAAATTAGATAATGAAAGGATTTTGCAAACACAAATCAAGTTGAATATCTTAGCTTTAGGTTCGTATGATAATATAGTTGGGATGGACTGGTTGGAAGCCCATCATGTCATCCTAGACTGTTATGGAAAAAGTTTTGCATGCTTAAATGATGAAGGGAAAACTGTAGAAATAAAAGGCATTCCTAGGAAAGTAACCCTTAGACAAATTTTAGCCATGCAAGTTAAGAGGGCAGTTAGGAAGGGATGCCAAATGTTTGCAGTAAACGTGATAAATGATGAGATTATGGGTAAAGAGGACAAACTGAAACTAGAAGACATACCTGTCCTAAAATATTTTAAGGATGTATTTCTTGAGGAGATTCCAGTATTACCACCCAAAAGAGATTTATATTTTACTATAGAGCTAAGCCCAGGAGCAGTACCAAATTCAAAAGCTCCATACCGAATAAATATACTGGAGTTAAACGAATTAAAATCTCAGTTGAAGCAACTTATTGACAAGAAGTATATTAGACCAAGTGTGTCTCCTTGGGGAGCACCTATCATCTTCGTTAAGAAGAAAGACATTAAGACTGTGCATAGATTATCTCCAGCTTAATAAGATGACGATAAAAAATAGATACCCATTGCCCCGCATAGATGATCTATTTGATCAGCTGCAAGGAGCAACAGTATTTTCGAAGATCGATCTAAGATCAGGGTATCATCAAGTAAGGGTTAAAGATGAAGATATTTTCAAAACAGCTTTTCGAACTCGGTAAGGGCATTACGAGTTCATAGTCATGTCGTTTGGCTTAACTAATGCTCCAGCTGTATTTATGTGTTTGATGAATAATATTTTGCATAAGTATTTAGACAAGTTTGCTGTTATGTTTATAGACGATATTTTAGTGTACTCAAAAAGCAAAGAAGAGCATGATGAGCATTTACGGATTATCTTACAAGTATTAAGAAATCATCAATTCTATGCCAAATTTAGTAAATGTGACTTTCACAAAGACAAAATTCAGTACGTAGGACACATAATTTCAGCGGAGGGAATCTCAGTTGACCCCGACAAAATAAGGGATGGGCATTTCGGCAGCCTGTCAGCCACCCCAGCCGAAACAATAGCACAATGAATCAATTTATTCAAGTCTTAACTCTTTCTCCACGATAGATATTAGGGTTTCATCCGACGGTCTAGGTTCATCACCATCGACGGTCTCTACAGTGCCAGCAAACTAAGCTTTGGTATAAACAACGCCCGCAATAAATACCAAACCTACCTTACAGGTTGACAACGCCACCATGGCACACAATGGAGTATGCACAACTAACGCATGGTGTATTGATCCTACACATCGACGAGTTTGGAGACAAACATGTCTACCTGAACAATGGACATCCAACATAGCAGAGACACGACACCGAGCTTTTAATACAGGATCGATACATGATCTCGAGACAAATATATATTGGTGTTTAGTACAAACAGCTGTTAGCTAACATTGTTACACTTAGGAATTGTTATCTTCTGCAATTATAAATTAGGCTAACATTGTCGTTAATAAAAATTTTAAAATTTTTATGAAAATATGGGATGTTACATATGGTATCAGAAAATTTTAAGTTGTCACTGTCGTATTAGTTTCTTCGGAAAATATATATTGGTGTTTAGTACAAACAGTTGTTAGCTAACATTGTTACACTTAGCAATTGTTATCTTCTGCAATTATAAATTATTATAAATTAGGCTAATATTGCCGTTAATAAAAATTTTAAAATTTTTATGAAAATATGGGATGTTACACAGAATGAGTAGTGAGATGGATATTGTACAGAGCAATCTACCACCACCTTTTTCAAATGAACTGCCATGCTTAAGAATGAGCCTAGCCATAACCATCGACAAGACAGAAAATACGACAAATGTCATTCGGGACGAGGGCTAGCTAGAGCACGTGGCTCCCTTATTACTCCCCCCACACTTCTTCTGTCATCAACCAAAATGGTGGGCACCTGGGCCACTGACTGCCGAGACCCCACCAAGTCTTCTTCAGCCAGGTGACAACACGACCTAGTCCAGTCAGTTGAGGGAAAATCCACCACGGCTCCAAACGCAAGAGTGATGCCAGCATCAGCACCGTGATTCGCTAGGAAATCTGCCACTTTGTTGGCATCAGCACCGTGATTCGCTAGGATATCCGCCACTTTGTTGGCATTCTGATTGATCAGTAGAACCTTTAGACACTCCATACATGCAAGAAGACGCCAGCTGGACGAAAATTTCTCAGGGGGTTGCTCGTGGTGGAGTTTCTTAGCCATATAAATTAGGATCTGAGAGTCTCCTTCCAGGATCATAGGGAACAAAGATTCTGAGATAATCAAGTTAAGACCTTGAAAAAGGCCTTCAAGTTCTGCCGAGTTGTTAGAATTATGACCAATGTAGCCGAAGAAAACCTTCAGGATGACCCCTTTGCTATTCCTGCAAACCCCACCAAAGCCTATCAGGCCCGCGTTTCCCCTGGATGCCCCATCAAAATTGACCTTGAAACCTGAAGAAAGGGGAGGATACCATCGAACTTGGATGACTGGTCGACAGACTACCACTTTCTTGTGGAGGCCATCAAGATTCGACTGATTTAGACCCCAACTTGCGGCAATGCATAGCTCCCCCACAATGAGGTCTTTATCTTTGTCATTCCATTGTTGGCTTCTGATTGTCTCTGTCATATTTCTGACCAATTTCATCCACACAACCTCCTCTCTGTGTTGTTTATCCCTGAAGATGTGCTCATTCCTCTCTTTCCAGATAGTCCAGATCGCCAAACCAGAGAATAGATGCCACAGGGTACCGATGATAGGATTCGAGAAGGCTTTCAAATCCCATGAGTTGAGAGTCTGATCAGGCTGACCTCTAATTCGATTGCTTCACCTAAAAATGGATGCCCCTCTGTCCCAAATCGAGGAAGAGAAGGGACAAGAGTCAAGAAGATGACCAATATTTTCTTCATTATTGAGACATAGCGGGCATCTAGAAGGTCCCAAAATTCCCCTCTTCGTCAAATTCTCGCCTGTCAGGATCCTCCTCCAAACCACTAACCAGCAAAACACCAAGACTTTGGGCCAAATATTCATACTCCATATTCTTCCCCATATTTCTCCTACTTCCTCATTAGACTGAGTGCGGATATCGTAAGCCTCTTTGATACTGAATGTGCCCTTCTGGGAAGAACCCCACCTTAGTCTATCAGCATCCATGTACCTCCTGATGAATCTTTCCTAGAGCTCAAGGTCGAAGGAAGAAAGGACCTCCTATGGAGAGACAACATCCCATCATTTTGCCCGAAGCCATGTCCGATAACTTGCCTGATTGGTGTGATCCCAATAATGCATGACCTTAGTCTTTCTTGTTGCTATTCCTTTATCCCTTATGGGTTGCCATCTGGGATCATCCCCAAGCTAGGGGAATTGGTTCCAAGAGTCCTCCCAAAAGTTGGCATCCATTCCATTATGGATTTCCCAAAAGTAGTGATCTTGAACAAGTTTCCTTCCGGAGGATGCTTTATGCCATATATGAGAGCCCTGCAAATCTTCATTAAATCTGATTAACTAGCACCTATCTCTGTCCCTAGCATATTTAATATGCCACAGTTTTTCCGATGGTTCATTATTATGAGTCCACCACCTCCACCATATTTTGGCTCCATATATCTCACTCAGAGTCGCTGGATCCTGCATGCCTAGACCCCCCCTGAGCTTAGGTTGGCATATGCTATCCCATCCAACCAACGCAAATTTTGATTTCAATTCCCTGCCACCCCATAAAAAACACCTCTGAATGACCCGAATCTCCTTCAAGATATACTTTGGAGCCAAGAGCATAGAAAACATATACACAAGCATAGCTTGGAGGACAGATTTAACCAAAACAAAATGGCTGGAGGGGTTCACAGGATGGAGAGTCCAGCTGGTGAGTTTTCTTTTCATTCTATCCAGAATTTCCTGCCAGGAAACCTGGCGAATTGTTCCTTCGGCTAAAGGAACCCCAAGGTATTTGGTATGGAAAGATCCTCGATTGAAACCAAGAACCCTCAGGATATTGTGCTAGGATGGGCCCAAAGTGTTAAGGAAAAAAACCTGGGATTTTCCTGGATTGAAAGCCCTAGCCTCTTGGACTGAAGGGTGCCCCATAAGCATTGTATCATCCACAAACTGCTAATGCATTTGTTTCTCCATTCCAACATGAAGCTGAAGACCACAAATACTGCCACTAGAAGCTTGGGCTTGTAACAGTTTACTAAGACCTTCGACCATAAGGATGAAGAGGAAGGGGAAAGGGGATCCCCTTACCTAATACCCCAGGATGCCTGAAGGAGTCTTGACGGCAATCCATTGTGGAGGATGGAAAAAAATGGGTAGATACCAAATTCATGATCCAAGCAACCCACTCCCTGCTGAAACCAAACGCCTCCAGAATACATCGCATATATTGCCATCTTATCTTATCATAATCCTTAGCTATGTCAAGTTTGACAAACATACCAAGTTTCTTAGTGACCTTGAGTGAGTGCATGTTTTCTTGAACCAAGATGATGCCATGATCCACAATTTGTCTTCCTTCAACAAAGCCCGATTGCTCCTGACTAATCAGCATGTGAAGAAGGGGCTTAAGCCGATTTGCAATAACTTTGGAAATAATTTTGTAGATCACATTGAATAAAGCAATTGGTCTAAATTTTCTAGGGGAATTAGCCCCTTCCTCTTTTAGGATAAGAGAGAAGAAGGTAGCGTTGAAATCTTTCAGCACCCCCCCACTATGTCTGGTCTACTCCACGATTTAATGAACGTCGGACTTGATCAAATACCGGAAAAAGTGAAAGAAGTTAGATATGAAGCCATCCAGCCCAGGCGCCTTCCCTAAGGCCATCTAGTTCATAGCATCCTCCACTTCCTGCAAAGATATAGGCTTACCTAGCATTTCATTCTACTTTTGAGAGACTAGGCGAGGAATTAGGCGAGTGATCTTTGAGATATCCTGGCTCCTGTCCACTCTGTCTTCTTTGAGGATGGTTTCAAAGTGGTGCACCAGTTCTTCTTCAATGCCTTCTCTGATATCCACCATCTCCCCATTTGATTTACGGATCTTAAGGATTTTAGACCTATGCCTGTTTTGAATGACCGTGTTGTGAAAGAATTTTGTATTTCTCTCACCTTCCTGGATCCATTGGATACGAGACTTTTGCTTCCAATAAGTCTCCTCTTTCCTTTCCCTAGCTTCTAGGCACTCCGCCAGGCACTGTTTTTGTTCTCTTAACTCCTCATCCCATCCATCCTCCATGCCCCTTCTTTGAAGGAGTTCCAGCTCTTCAACCAACTCCTTTTTATCCTGAAAGATATTACCGAAATCCTCCTTATTCCAGGTACGAATTTTGGATTTTAGAGCCTTCAATTTCTGTTGGAATTGGTACATTCCTGATCCTATTGGGGGGACCAATTCCTGCCACCGATGGCCCACCAGATCCTTATAGTCCTTATGATCCCACCAAAATTGCTAAAAATGAAAGGGCCTGAAAAGGTTGTTGCTGGTCATATCCCATACCAAATTGACAGGCTAGTGGTCAAAGCCCGTAGCCGGGAGAACACAAATGTTAACCTTGCCATCCCCATGAGCTATGTCCTTCGTAGCAAGGAATCTTTCAAGCCTGGAGACCACCAGATGATTTACTCCTCTCTTGTTATTCCATGTAAACCAGTCATTGCCAGTTTCGACGTCAATCAACAGACCGAGGCTTAGGATATCCTAGAATTTTTCCTGAAACCTATCGAAACACCTTCGGCCACCTTTTTTCTCATCTAAGGACGCAATCAGGTTGAAATGCCTACCCACAATCCAAGAGCCTTCCTACTCCTGCGTAAAAACCTAGGAGAGAAAGTGAAGGAAATGGTCTTTGAAAGGAGCAGCACTTGGGCCATAGATATTGACCGAAGAACCAGAGACAGCAGAATTGAACACCTAAAAATCACATATCAGGGAGAACATGTTGGCTCTCCAGTTATTCAGAGAAATGGCACGAGGTCGCCATAGAATGGCTAGACCCCTGGCCATACCCGAGGCATCTACCCCCATCACCTCACATCCTTTCCATATTCTTTGACCTATTTTCTCTAGAGTAGCTAAAGAGCATTTAGTCTCCTGCATGAAAAGAACATCAGGATTTTCCTGTTTCACTTTCCTTGTGAGCGCTTTGATATTATGAAGATGATTACAGCCCCTTACATTCCAGGATACAATCTTCATTGGGAAACTTGATTAAAAACAGTAAAGGCAGCCTTAATAAAATGATACTACCCAGACTCAATAAGCCTAACTCCAATTTCTGCTATCCTCTACTTGTTAGACTTTCTGCCTCGCTTCAAATCCCCAAAAAGTGACTGATGTTTGATCCCTAATTGGGGATCTACCTGAATTCCTAGTTTCTAGCTAGCTTTTGTTCTGATAATTTCTTCTTGGAGGAGTTCCAGTTGTCTTCTGGATACGTATCCTTCACCCTTCTTTTTTTCACACTCTCTTTCCAGCGCATCCAAATCCAGTTCTCCCAGGTCTACTTCCTCCTCGCCATCTTCCTCCATGGAAGTTGTTAGGTCCTCCTGATTCTCTTCTGGGCTCATAGTCTCCATGGCTTCAACTAACTCGGGCTCCTTGTTTTCCTTGCCCTCCTTTCGGGTCTTGCCGGCATCATCGACTTCTTCTAGGATCTAAAAAGGGTTCTTGCTAGATGACCCAATCTCCACCTTTTCTTTTCCTTTCCGTTGGTTGTCACCATATCGGTTCTTTCTGCAATTGCGAATCTCGGTAAAACCCTCTTTGTCCTTCTTTCCTTCTTGATCAGATTGGAGGGGGGGGTCATCTAGTTGGCACGAGGGAAATTCCTCCAAAAATGACCATATTCATGACATATTCTACATCTGAAAGGGAGTTGCTCATAGTCTAGAGGTTGGATCTATTCTTCATCATCCCAATTCAACCTGATGGCCTCTGGAATCTCTTTTGAAAGATCCATGTAGACACAGATCCGAGCACATGCTGTGTACCTTCGTTCTTTTGTCCATTCTTCAACCTTTATGAACTCTCCAAGGGACTTACCTATATCCTTCAATATTTCCAAATCCCAGAATTGGCATGGGAGAGAAAAGAGCCAATTCCAAACTGTGGCAACCTTCATATCCTCAGTCTCTGGATTGAAACACTCTTTCCAAGGTCTAAGGTATAAACTCGCAGAAAAGAAGAAATAGGGTCCCCCTTCAAGCACTATGTCCCTGTCTTCTACATTAAAAAAGATAATGGAGAAAATACCTTTTGCCCCCAGGTGTAAATCCTATTCCCCTTTAGGGTTCCAAGTGCTCTTGATCAATCTAACTAGGGCTTTTTCCTTAGTCCAGAAAGCAATAAACTTACCGATCAGTGCCTTTTCTTTCCACAATTCCACTTTCTCCCTGACTTTTTTCTACACAGATCTGAATGGCTGGGATTACTATGGTTTTCGGGAGGCAACCCCCTATACTAAGCCGCATCTGGGCACCTTTCTCATGTGCTCCCATATCCCCCATGCAAGTGTCACGAACGTCCCCCAAGGACACCATACCCATAGACAGGAGTGTCTAGGGCATCCCGCTAGGCACCCTCATAGAGGGCAACCCCAGTTGCACCACTGTAGAGGACTGCTGCCGATCGCGATTACCTAAAACCCTAAACTCCGCTAATCACAAAGTATTCATGCACCTTGAAGGAACTTCGACTATATGTATTTATTACTTGCTCTATAAATTTTAGTTTTACTTTTTTCAAACATGGAAATAATTAGTTTGATATAATCTTCAATAAATATGAAAAAATATTCAATCTTATAATAAAAGAATTTTGCAATATTACAAATAATACTTAGGAAAAATTATTTGTATTTCAATTCTAAAACATTATTTCAATGATACAATTAATGTTTTCATGTTTTTGAATTTAAGCACATAGAGGATTCAAATTGAGGTGTAATTTTTTTTATATCTTAAATTCTTTAAACTTCAAGAAATATTTACACCTCAAGAAATTGGATCCCTCTAGGTGCTTAATAGTTCTAAGTTTCGCATGAATTTTTTAAATTAATTTTTATTTTTAACAAGTTATAAGTTGACATGGAAATGTTACCTTACCTAAGGTGACAGTTGTGACATCTGTGACATTTCCCCCATACTCGGTTGTAAGCACCTTGAATTATACATTGTTTTTATTTTTCAAATCTACACTTAATCCACATTGAGAAATAGTTTCATAGTAAATTTCAAACTTGCATTTCGAATTCATGGGAAATTATCTTGCAAAGTTAACACATGTAAAAGATGATTTCCTCTAATGTCTACAACAAGATTTTCTCAATTCAGTAGTTGTATTTTTGGCAAGAAAGGCTATTGGGTTTTTGCACGAAGTTGAGGGACCCTTTAGGTGCAATTCTGCACTTAAATATGCATGTTTTTCACTGCTCTATACAGCATGACATACATGACCATTATTGACGAAATTTTAGGTATAGATAGAATTTTTTATGCAGATTCCAAATATGTAATAAAAAAAAATATATTGATATTTTCTATTTATTTCCTAATTTTCTTGTTTCATCACTCCGCTGGTCAAATAACATATTGTTAGTGTTTATTCCGTAACGTTTTCATTTCACAACCATTTAAACAAAAATTGTATGCTACACTAGAAGACACCGACCTCTACACACTAAAAAATCCAAGTCGAAATAATTGCATTAAGACCTTCAAAGGCTGCACCCACATTTGACGTATCGTTCTCGAGTTTTGATCACTTACATAATTAAAAAAAATAAAAAATTAAACATTTAATTTTGGAAAAATAGCGCTGCACTAGTGCGACATGTTCTATACATGTCTACCAATTGTATCCCGAAACCGTCATTTATGCATTGAAAGGCTGCACCCACAAAAACATATACCTTATCATTTGCCAAAGAAATAAAAAGTGATTGTTAGAAAACATGAAATGTGACATAGTTATGTAAATTTTCAATACTTAAAACTTATATATTGTGTAAGAATGTCAGAAAAAACAAGTTGAGGGATGCTTGATTTTTCATTTTTTTATTGCATCTAATGCGCCAAAAGTGACCCTCATTAGCTTGCACATGCCCTATTTTGAAGTATTAGATATGACAAGGATTGCATTTGTGCCATACATGACTTGCAACTGAACATAAAAGGTTATACATACAAGGTACAAGTTTAACCAACAAATTACTCATATTTGTGACTTACATGACTTGCAATTGAATAGTAAAAGTCGCACATACAACACACAAGTTCAACCAATAGAAAAAGTTCTACATACAGGACACAAGTTCAACCAAGAGATTACTCATATTTGTGCCATACATAACTTGCAATTAAACAAAAAAAAAATGTTAAACACACAACGTACAAGTTCAACAAACAAATTATGAATTGCAGTTGAACAGAAAATGTTAAACATACAAAGCACAAGTTCAACAAACAAATTACTCATATTTATGTTATACATAACTTACACTTGAATATAAAAGATTGCACACACAGGACACAAGTTTAACCAACAAATTAATTCCATGTTAATTTAGAGAGAAAACTATTTTCCTTATTCACATACCTAAACCAATTCACATAAAATAAAATTATTTAATTAAAAAAACATATCATTTAATAAAAAATCATATATCAATATACTTAATACCATACCCTGTTTACAGTATACCGTATACCCCATGGGGAAGATCACAAAACAGGAAACAAATTCTGATATGTCTATATCCACATGTATGCATAATAGATAATGAAAAGATACAAATACATCAAATTAGAAAATTACATGGTTTGGCGACACAAGATCTACAACTATTAAAAATGGAAAACAAAACCTAAGAAAATTCCCAAAACCTAAGAATGTCAACATGCGACTTACTAAAACATCGTAACTCTGTAACTCAACAGCTAAAATTCAAGGCCTGTTTTATAATCCGTTCAGTGAAAGTGTTCTCTTTCTGGCAAACGCGACAAGAATCCGGCTTCTTCTTTGACTACAAATGCACCAGCATTAATAGTTCCGGTGTCCACTCCATCCTTAGCACTAATGTTGTCCGGGACTTGCAATCCAGTAGGCATCCCTGCCAGGTGCGTCACGCTGCTTGGAAATACTTGATCAGGCAGTCCAAGGTCAACATTATTAGAAGGGTTTCCTCCTACCTCTCTAGAAAATTGATATCCAATAGATTCCGCCTGCATTCTTCTCTGCATAATATCGTTGTACATATTAAGTTGTCCCTGGTTTAAATCCCGAGAAGGATATTGCATCTGAATATCGCTTTTAACATTAACATAGGGATCAACATAGTTACTGTTTGGCAAGCTTCGACCCTGGATTGATTGCTGCATGGCTACTTCTTGTCCAACCATCCAGTTGGAAAATTGATTCTCTGCATGGCGTGGCCCTCCTTGCAGGTCTCTACTGTTGGTCTGAAAGTGATTCTGCTGCGGATTTTCTGGGAGCCAACTACTAGTATCGTTTTGGAACTGCAATAGGTGCCGAGGTTCTGAATTAACCATCCAAAATTGATCATGATGTCGTTGTGTCTCACCAACATGAAATTGATTGCCAGTAGCATTAACGTTTGGTGGCATCATCTGATCAGGGACACCATGATTTCCAAATGATTCATGCATCCTAGGATTCGAAGAAATCAGTGTGTCAGCTCCTACCTGGTTCACTGGAGATTGGCCGTGGGGGATGTTAAGGGCGGTCGGGTAGCCAGAGGCAAACTGGGCAGGTGTTAAAGGGGAACGAAGCGTGGGAGGCAAATCTTTATTATTTATTGCGGCAACGTTGTTCTGTGCTTCATTCAATAACCACTCAATGGTTTTACGACGATCTTGAAAGCCCAATAAATTGCTAAGCTCCAGCAAAGGTCCATAAGTAGCCATTCCCAAAAGGAATTCTATGGTCTGTCCAATTTCCGTAAAGCCCAGCTCTTTGGTAACTTCTATCAAACGCTTGGTCTCTTTTGGCAATAACCAGTCGACCGTCCGCCCAGCTTTTCGAAAGCCCAATTCTTTTGTGAGTCTTGATATACTGCTGGGTGTCATTGATAATAACCAATCAATGGTCTGACCGCCCTTCTCAAAGCCCATCTTTTTTGTCAGCTCAGACAAACCTTTCATTTCATTTGGTGAGAACCATTCCATCGCAGCTCCAGCAGACCTGAAATTCAAACATTTAGCAAAATCATCTAACCGTTGCTTATTAGTGTCATCCAACTGCACTCGCAATTTTCGTTTCTTTTTCTGTGGCATCTCCTCCAATAATGTGTTTTCATTGCTGAGGTTTTCTACTTCTTGTCGCTTCTTCGGAACATTTGGACACACTTGCTGTTCGGCCTCAGATTTTGCGGCTTGGGCCTGATTGTTTCTTTTCGCGGAGAGACGTGCAGAACTTCTCTCAGGAATTTTACACGCTTGCTGTTTCTTCTGCGGATCACTTTGACACCCTTTACGCTGTTTCTCCTGCGGATAATCTGCACACCCTTGCTGTAATTCGGTCTCGGATTTTGCGGCCTCATTGTTTCTTTTCGCGGAGAGACGTGGAGAACTTCCTTCATTTTTGCCCATAGCGACGGAGTGTCCCTGAAATCAGACTGTATATCCACGCTGCCACGAAATGAATACTATTTTGTGATGGGAAAACTATCGCATAAACAAGTGAAGTTGGCAGACCAGATTGGGTATTAATATGTAAGACTACTCAATATTTGCCGTATTCTTGATCGTTAGAATGGTCGGCCTCCGATGTAGCTCGGTGAATCATCCACATTTGAGTTTTGCTTGCTGGTAACGGCATTTTCTGGGCTTCGATATAGCTTGGTGAATCATCTGTATTTGAGTTTTGCTAGCTGGTAATGGCATTTTCTAGGCTTCGATGCGATTTTCTGGCATTTTATGTGCTTCCATGCAATTTTATGGGCTTCCTGAATTTATTAATTATATGCAATTTTCTGGGCTTCGATGTGATTTTATGGGCATTCCTTGAATTCTGGGCTTCCTGAATTTATTACCTATATGCATTTCCTTGGCTTCGATGCAATTTTCTGGGCTTCTCTCTGATTTTCTGGGAATTCCTCAAATTCCTCGAATTATTTAATTCTAAGACTCGTGCTTTGCATACCAAATTGATTGCATGATGAGGTTGCTTGTTCTTGCATATTACGCTATTTATTCACTTTTTTTTAATCCGTTGTAACTTTGAATTTATCGCGTCCACAAATTTAAAAACTATGGGTTGGAATTATTTAGCTTTGACTTAAAGGTCTGAAGTTCAAATAGTTGTGGAAAGGTGGAGAATTGTAATATCAAGTAGTGTTGAAATTTGATGGGTAAATAGTTCTCATTTGCTATTTTAGATGTCAAAATACTGCCCTTTCATTAATGAAATCAAACTTTAATTTTACTCATCATTTTGAAGTGCATTTTTGAGTCATGATGTTTTGGGCCATGGTATTTGGTGGCTCATGGTAATGGCCCATTGTATTGCTTGTGAAGAAGCATATTTAAAGGTTTCAAGGATAAACCTTCTTTGTCATTGTGTGTGTGCTAGATTTATTTATTATTTTATTATGTTTTTTTGTTTATTATATTTTTGTAAACTTTTTGTTTTTGTATTATATGAGGCAAGATATGATAATCCATTGTTTCATATAGTTATTGTAAAAGTTATTTAAAAAGAACAAATGTTATTATCACTGTAAAATTAAGACTAAAACTTGAAATGAAAGACAATGTTAAAATTAAAAGCTCATATAAGAAAAACATATTTCATTTCTTCATTATCAAATTAATTCAGTTAATATAAACATAATTTATTTTTTCAATATCAATTACATCAGTCTTGTTACAAACTCTTCATTCCTATTTTAGTAAACCAACATTTCTAGGCAAATAAATAATATTTTAAAGAGATTTGTAAGTTATGGTTTGAAAACAATAATCTCCAAATGGAAAATTTGACATATTAATAATTTGTTCTATGTAAATTGTTTGTTTTTTACTTAAATTGATGAAACAACTATAAAAAATAATAATACTTATAAGTTCACGTGGAAATCTTCACGCAACTAACTTCTCAAAGGAAGACCTACCAATAATAAGTACATGAAAATATTAACCGTTAATGACGGGGAAATGGTCCATGATGGGCATTTTTTCCGTCAAATTCAAACTCTGGGCGCCATTGGTTTTTAAATGTGTTGGTTGACATTTGTCTCAGGATCCATTGCCCGTGGCTTCAGTGGCATAAACCTTGGTATTTGGAACCCGGTCCTAGGCAACAGAATGACGTAGGGGTTGTCCCTGATCGGTTAAATGTGTTGGTGTTCTACGGGCTGGTGCATTTGCTGGTGTTGGTCTGTTCCTGGTTTAATTACGAAGTTATACATAATTAAATGCAGGGATTTAAGGTTCGGTGCCTACATTTGTTCTAATGCAAGGTTGTTGTATTACTTGTTACAGGGGGTGACAAGCCCACACGAAGGAAGCAAGCCTGATGTTGTGACATCGTCCAGTCTACCAGGTGTAGAGGCCACTGCCGAAGATTGGTGTCATAGTCACTAAAATCCCAAGTTCATAATGGATTTTCATATCTCATATAATGATGCTTTAAAGTTAACATCAAATGATGCTTCTACTTCTTTATCTTCTATGGATGAATTATTTCCTAGCAAAGATGTTCAATGGATAAATCATGGAAGTATCTTTTCAAACTGTTTCAGTTACCCCGACTCTTTACTGATCAGATCTATAAAGATATTTTAATGTTTTATTTAAAATCCTGACAGTTGTTTAAAGTCCGCAAAGGAGTTAGCAAAGTAACTGTCAATACAAGTTATGTAGGTCAAACCCTTGGTCTATTAGATCCTGCAGAAGTTAAACATTATAAGAAGAAATGTGGAAAAAAATTGTTAATTTAGGAAGGGTGCTTATTGGGATCGAGGCCCTATTGAGACATGGTATCAATGCCACAGCTTTGGTCTGTTGTTTAGATAATCACCATAATAAATTTATGGATGCAATCATCGGAGGAGGGAAGATGCCACTATCTGATGGAATCCTATATCTTGACATTGTACTTGGTTTTAATATATCCCTTAATGATCCATGGATTCACAAAGTCTTAGAATTCAATACTTTTACCTCTGGATTTGGCATGAAACCCGAAGCTCTTAACCTCCGGATACACCATTCTATTTATTTAAGATTTACTAATATTGAAAACCTAATCAAACAGCTTCATCCACAAGATCGGGATACTGTTGCAGTCCTCGTCAAAAGTGACTCCAGAGATGGTTCCCTTGTGCCCTCTAATATAATGTGGAACCAACTCATTTTCCCCCTTGAATGGGTAGTAGATGCTCCCAAGCAACCTCTATCCCAACCCATTGCTACTTTTGATATCCGGGAAACTTCTTCTTCTGCAATTATTTCTTTCCCTACTACTCCATCCCAGCGTGGTGTAAATATCCCTATTAGATCAAGATCCTTATGCACCAATCCACCAGAACAACCATTATCCCATACCATTTCTCTCAAAGAAACGACACTGAAAAACCCCATCTGTCTACATAAAAGGGTTCCTGTAAATCTTCCCCTCACAATTGTCTGCCCTGATTGCCAAAATATGATACCACCCAGACATCATAACCATGAGACAACCAGTGATAATAAATGGTCACAAAAATACCCTTGTCCAAACCCAGATTGTGAGCCATCACCCGTGAGTAAATATCCGCATGAGACATAGTTTATGATGGCATCTTCCCCTTTGTAATGGTGGGAAGAAAGTTTTTAAATGGAACCTAACAACATAATTATAATCCAATAGGATGAAGTATTAGATGCCACATCACAGCAAGAACAAATCCTGTCAATCCAGAAATCACACCAAGATCGGACATGACTTGGGTTTTGTCCTATCTCAAGATAGACAAAACACCTGCCCAACCTACCTGCCAAATAAATGAAAAAGGATGAGCAGTACAGATTGGATGCACAACAACCTAAAGTACAACAAAGAATGGCTCTTCCCCTATCAAAGCTGCGACCCTATCTAGTCAAAGATATCTGACAGCCATCCATGGCCCAGAAAGAGATCTTTGAAACCATTAAATTTGGTCATTCCCCTTTTGATCCCAAGGATAAAATAATGAAAAAATTGTTCTATTGGGGTTTCCATACTCACCCAGAAGTAGAATAATTTTGGAATCAGGAACTCCCCGAGGGAGAAAGAAGAAAGTTGTCTGAAAGATGGCACTTTGAAATGGATCTCTGAAATCAATGGATATCCTTATATGAATAGAAAAAGGAGTTCCAGTATACTCTTGACATGATGCAATCTAGTCCCTTAAAAGGAGAACGAGCCTGAAAAGGACATCTCTCAAAAACCCCTATAGGAGAATAAATTTATACTGCTCAGGCCAATTTTCCACCATTCAGACCCATAAAGTTAAATTATGAAGAGGGGTCGGCTCCAGCAGCCCCAATCATCCTTAACAATGACAAACCAAAATAGGCTAATTGGTCAAATTTGGTACTGAAAGGCTTGGCCATACAAAATATAGAGCTCCAAAATAAGATGCCACAAGCAAGCCAAATTGATTCTCTGCAGATTCTTTGCAAACGATAACAAGATGAAATTCGACATCTTAGGATTGAGAATAAAAAACATGGACATTCCCCAATCTCTACTGAAGAGGTAAAATCTATTTTTATGAATCACTCAAAGATGAGATTACATATTATATCTCTGATTTAGATAAAAATGTAGGAGACACATTTTCCTACATAGCAGACAAAGTAAATGAAAATTCCAAAAAAATGGACAAAATCCAGAAGGATGTTGAGAAACCCAAGATAGAAGTATCAAAACTTGAACGCTTCGGTGAATTCTTGTCAGCCAGTTCCCTGAACATCCCTCCTTCAGTTCCCAGTCCTACAGGAAAAGAAGTTTCCCTTATGGAAGTAGATTCAGGTTGGGATTATCATAAACCCCGTAAGTTTGTCCCACCTGACCTCTACAAAGAATATTCAAGGTACCAAGAATCTTACAATCCTAAGAATTTTTATTCTTGGAATTTAGATGACAAAAATGAAGCAAAAATTCTTGGCATGGTCAATAAAATGATGATTTGTTTGAAAGCTTATATGTCCACAAGAAAATATGACCATGTTGAAGCTGTCAATATTATTATTTATGGTTTCTATGGCAACTTGGGTGTATAGTGGAACACTCATCTCCCCACCTCTCAAAAGGTCGAAATCCATAATAGTACACATAATGATGAACCCAATATCATTAGATATCTCTTGGCAGCAATCATTGTAGAATTTTGTGGCTATAGTGCCACCATGACTGGAAAACATAAATAGATCTTGCTTCAGCTACGCATCAAGTCTGTCACCCAATACCATTGGTACCACAAGCAATGGATCCGTCACATCTACTAGATTGAATTCAACCGTACTGAAGAATGAGTGTTTAAAGAAAAATATTTTGCTCGATTACCCTCTGGATTCTGTGAACAACTCAGAGACAAATTCCAGGAGGATATTTCTCGCCACACCTGGGGCCAATTTCGCGCTAGTGTTGTTCTCCAGTATTGTGAAACTAAGAAAACTGACAAAGATCTTACCCACAACACTTATTTTCATGGGGGTAGGGAAGTTTGCAGAATGTTTGGTATAGAACCAAAGAAAACTCCTCATAAGAAAAGCAAACACCACTCCAAATGGAGGAAGAGCAATAGGCCATTCCATAAGAGATCCAAAGGATGGACAAGTCATAGATGGAAACTAGACGAATCTTACAAGGACCGAACCCATAGGAAAAGAGAAATAGAACATGGAAAAGAACAAAAAAAAAGAAGAATCAAATGTTTTAACTGTGGGAAAGAAGGCCATACTGCCCCAGAATGTTATTAAAATGCCGAAGACTATCAGAGGAAGAACATGGACAAATAGGGAAAGAATGTTCCCCAAAGCCAACCCATTTGACGACAACTTCAGAGGAATCCCTACAAGAGGAAAGCCTAGACACCAGAATTTGATGCATGCAGAAGTATTAAGCTCGAATACTTCTCAAAATGATTCTAGCACTACAAAAGATGTTGAACTCATGCATATACAACAAATGTACGAAAGGCCATGTAAATGTGGAGGAATATGCCAGGAATGCTAGGAAGACCAAGAAACATATGAGTTAGAAAGTTATCCCCAATCAAATGAGCAAACACTATTCACTGCATGGACCAAGCAACGCCCCAGGAATAAATCTTCTTCTGAAATAGAATCAGAAGAGATAAACTGCTTCATTGTTGGAACATAAGAAGATCAAAAGGTCCCAATTAAAATAGAAATAACCTAGATGAAAGAAGGGAAAGACAAGGATGAACTGGTGAATAGATTTAATAAGATTTTCCTTGATGACAAAAAAGGAAAAGGAAAGGAAAACCCTAGAGGGAAATTCAGAAGGAAGTATGTACTGAATTCAAAAGAAGAGAAAAATGACTCAGATAAAGAATAAGGTAGGTGGAAATGGAAGGTAGCAGATCTTCCTAGCATGGAGAAAAATGTGTATCCCATGCTCATAAAAATGTACCAAGAACCGCAGAAGATAGATTTGGGAACACTCAATAAAGAACACCTCAAACTGGTGCAAGAAGTCAAAGAACTCAGAAACATAATTGAGAATCTGAAGGAACAAGCCAGAACTTCCCAATCAGATTCGCCACTACAAGAAGATGAAATGCACCTCATGATGGTTTTCCATTAGAAGACAATAATAAAATTAAAAATCAAGGTTCATGAGGATGAAATAATGGTGCTAGCATTAGTTGAATCAGGAGCAGACATGTGTTTCCTCAAAAGAAAATATGTTGATCCAAACTATTGGGAACCATGCCAAGCCCCAGTCAGAGGATTTGGAGGAAGCAAAGAAGTGGAGTATAAAACCAGCCATGGAAAGGTATGCCTAGGCAATTATTGTATAAATTGTATTTTCTTACTGGTCGAAGATGATTTTGCACACGAATGTGTAATAGGAACCAGCCTGTTTTCAACTACTATTCCTCATGGAGTAAAATATGATGGTAAAGGAAAAATAAGATATCATTTTACTGTAAAAAGAAAGGAGATATTTTTCCCACTGGTTTCCATAGAAGAAATTACACATTCTATATGGAATCTAGAATTTGGCCCCATGAAGCATTTAAAAACCAAAATCAAAGAAAAGGGAGACCATATTAGGGCCATAAAAAAGGTTGAACACCTACGAAAGGTTGAAGAAGAATTGAAGGCACCTGAGAAGTAGAAAAGGATTGAGTAAATTAGGAAGGGATTTGCTAACAAATTATGCCATACCACCCCTAATGAATTATGGCATAGGAAGCAATTCTAGGTAGGTCTGAAATACAAAGAAGGATACCAAGGGAACCCAAGCAAAAGCAAAGCAATTCCCATGAACAAGGAATACAATAGTCTATGCAGAAAAGAAATCAAAGATATGCTTAGTAAAGGACTTATCCAGCACTCAAGAATCCCATGGTCCTGTTAAGCCTTCTATGTAAATAAAAAATCAGAATAGCTCCAAGGAGTACCAAGGATTGTGATTAATTACAAGCCGCTCAGTGATGCCCTGGAATGGGTAATATATCCACTCCCAAACAAATCAGACATGATCAAAAGAATTGCAAGAGAAAAGATATTTTCTAAGTTCGACCTAAAGTCTAGATTCTGGCAGATTGGAATGATACCATAAGACCAGTTTAAGACTTCCTTTAATGTCCCACATAAACAATATGAATGGAAGGTAATGCCCTTTGGATTAAAAAATTCCCCCTCCGAATTTCAGAGAATTATGGAAGTTGTATTAGAACCATACATGGATTGGCTCATGGTTCATATTGATGATATTCTTGTATTCTCAAAATCCATTGAAGAGCATATAAAGCATCTCAAGACATTGCTCCATGTCCTTTACACCAACAGATTTTTGTTATCTGTGAAAAATATGAAGTTGTTTCAGACAGAAATTGAATTTCTAGGACAAAAAATTTAAAAAAAATGGAAAGGTTGAAGTTCAACATCATGCTGTTGATTTTGTAGATAAACTTACAGATGTGATCTTGGCTAAGAAACAATTGCAAAGTTTTTTGGGATGCTTGAACTATATAGCCTTATATTATGAAAATTGTGCACAGGACCGAAGATTGTTAAACAAAAGACTGGGAACATGCCCACCATCATGGACACAAAAGCATACAAAGGAAGTAGAAGGATAAAGGCCAAGGTAAAAACTCTCCCTGTCCTACATATAATAGATGAAATCTTGATGACGATTCTAGAGATAGATGCATCAAAAGAAGGTTGGGGAGTTGTCCTGAAGCAATGTCGAAAAGACTGTAATAGCACTAATGAAGAAATAGTCTGGTATGCATCTGGACTGTGGAATGATGCTCAGAAAAAAAATATCACACTATTGATAAGGAAATCAAAGCATGCTTAAATGCTATCCAAAAGTTTGAGATCCACTTAATGAATAAGAGGTTCCTAATCCGAACAGATAGCCAAGCAGTGAAATTTCTTCTGAAAAACCCTATAAGGAACTCTACTGCAAAATCCAAATTTGCTAGATGGAAAGCTATGTTTTCCCAATACAAATTTGAGATTAAGCATATTAAGGAAGCTCAGAACTGCATTGTGGATTTCCTCACAAGAGAACACCTACAAGACAGTTATGGAATTACAGCCCCCAGCTGCATGATGATGATAACAGAGTGGCATGAAGGGAGTGACTCATGTAGATATGTTGATGATGAAATGAGATGGGAATATTACACGAACCAATGGAGGCCTACCTAGAAGTTGAGATCTACAGAAGTCCTAGATGAAAACCTACAACACCCAAATCTCTTAATAAATTTGGTCCCAAAACACAGGCGAGTTTAAGTAATGATTTCAATGGATATCAAATGCCATGTTTTATATTTATGTTTTGTATTTTTTTATTTTAAAATTTATGTAAATATCTACGCATGGATTTAAAGAATTACTATAGTTATGGATGAACTCATGGTAGGACTACAAACATATTTTGAGATGTCAATTTAATCAATTGGACTAGTATAGTTTTGGTTCCACTATTAAAATTTTAAGTTGGCCAAGGGCAAGGTATTAGAGTAATTGTCAATATGGGTAAAAGATAGTCCATAATTTTATGATTGATAGAGTGATCATTATAGTTTTTTTAATTTGAATTCCATTTCAAGTACAAATGCCATTTTATTTCTGTTTTTTCCATTGGATTGGAAATATGGCCTCATCCCTAAAAAATTGTTCTTGGCAATCAATCCAATGGATAGATATCATTCATCTCAAAAAGAATTAACAAGAAACATGTTGTATATTGTTGGTATAAATCCCATGTTTTTGGAATCAAAATACGAGGAGACCAATGTTCCTTGTGTTGAGTATTTTATGAACATTTCTAATAATTTTTACACAAGAAATGACATTTTTCAAATGGTATGTGAAAATTATTAATGCATTTCCTTGAACTCCATAAAATGTTTTGCTAGATATTACACTGGCTAATTAATAAGAACTCCCTTTAATGCAGGGTAGCTTGGTGCTCAAGGCATTGCAATTTAATATATTTGTCCCAACTCCTTATGCATTATTGAATCATAGATAATTTTAGGGGCGAATTACAGCCCATGAGCGATTTTAAAAGAGTTTAAATTTTTTGTTGGGCGAATTTTGTATATTAAATGAATTTTTAATAAAATAAAAATTTCATCCACAAATTATTAATAAAATAATTCCTAAAAACTAAATAGCCCAAGTATATTTATAGGGAAAAAATCAAAAAACCAAAATTCGCCCCCTAAAATCCTCTACTCGCCCGGATTTCTACCAAACTTTTGAGTGGGATCCTCGGTTTGCCCCCCATTTCCAGTAAAATTTCTCTAAACTCCACCAGTCGCCCTCGATTTCTAACTGAATTTGACTAGGATACTCGGATCGCCCTTGATTTCCAACAAAATTTTACATGGGACCTTGGCTCGCACCAATTTCCAGCAAAATCGATCCCATATACAGTTGTCTTCATCCCTATAAAATGCCTTTCTTTCTCATGGAATCACCTACTCAAAGAATCAATGTGCATTGGCATACACAACACAGGATTGAAGATTGAGGCAAAGGTTGAGCGTATAGAGTTAAGATCCTAAGTGTATTTGGGCTCCTCTCTTTGCAGGTATGGACACACTCTAATTGTACTTAGGTGCTTCAGATAGTAGAACCATGTATGGAGAATAGAAATTGGTTTGGATAAAATTTTATGTCTTCTCTCTTTCACAATTGTAGGGTGCCTATTGTTCGGCCGGATGTTCGTTGCCTTCTCTATCGTAATCCTGAAGCAGAAATACTAAGCCACCCACCCAATATCTGCTTTATTCAATTTACAGTTTGTAGTGTTTTATCGTAATCCTGAAAGAATATTGATATACGAACTGAGCAGAAATACGAATCCAACCACCTGGTATGTGCTTTATTCGAGTCACAGTTTTCAATGTTTATAAATTTATTAAATTCAAAGGGACTCCTCTCAACCGCATCGATCTGGAAGGAAACCCTGGAAACTCCCATACGTCAAACATGGCTTGGGGAGACCTCTTCTCCTTGTCATCTTTCTGTGCTTTTTTGCTCGAGATCGTGTGGAAAAACAGGTATTAACCTATACATGTGGTCAGCCTCAGCTTGGGGTTTCAGCAACCCTTGCGTGTACTCCTGAGTGTTGGAGTTTGAAATTTTTAAAATACTAATGCTAACTGGACTGTGGATGGGATTGAGATGAAAGTTCGTTGTATCCCGCCTACTGGTATCTTCATGTTCGGTATTTTATGCTCTCTAGTGTGATTACTATTGTGGAATCCAATGGAACACCAATGCTTGAGTTTTTAATTAGTTTTCTGCTCTTTGCGTCTTCATTTCCTTCTATCTACTCGTGTTTCCCTTTTGTTTTACTGGGATGAATAGGGAGGTCTACCCTTCTGCTTTAGCGTGATATTTTGCCAACGGTTGAGCTGCTCCACTACGGTTAGCATTTTTCATGATAGCGTGGCCCTCTCTGCATGGTGTGGACTGTTAGTTGAGCATTTTTCTCTATGTGAAGTATGTGTTTTGTCAGTTATCTGCATGGACTGTGGATTCCATGCATGTGAGCTCTGGTATTCCTATAACATCCAATGGGACTCCCTTGCCTGCGTTGAAGTGTTCATTGCATGCTAAGTATGGAAACATTGGTATCTTTTGGAGCATTTGCACTGCGTGACCTCTGTCAATCTCAAGATTTTTTTGCGTATGCATCTTGTCCTCTGCCATCATGCCAAGTCCCTCTGAGATTCTCTGCCCATCGAATGAGTTCCAATTTGCAGCATGATGCATTTCGATTTTTATTTTTAGCTCCAACATCCTTCTCTTGCCTCCTTCCCGCGATGGTCTGCGAATTCTACTGTATGTAACGGTTGGTTCCATTACATTCTCTGAATGACTCAAAATTTCCTTGTCATAATTTCAACCAATTTATCAGCATTTGTGCTCATATGTCCCACTTCAATCAATTTTAAAAACGACTCTAAATTAAATGTTATGTTTGCATTATATGTTGGATATGTGTCTTGACTTATATTTTCATCCATATTTATAGGCGTTTAGATTTTCAATTCTTGTGGCTGGATTGACTTAATGTTTTTTTGTGGGTAGATTAACATAATATTTGTTGGTCACTTCAAAATATATACATGCTAATTTTTCCAGTTCATTTGTGTAATAATTGTTTCCAATATTCCAGTGTAGCTTTTGTTGACAGTCATATCCGCATAAGATTTTATGTAGAGATTGTGTTGCTGCATGTTTTCTGACTCTATGTAGACACTTGTAGACGGTTGATGGTTCATTTCCAGTATCCTTGGTCAGCAAAATTGTTGTTGGTTTAAAATTTATCAAGAAAGTTGAGGATGGGTGTTGCTACTTTTTTGTTGAGTAATCAATCCAAATTTAGAGTGGATTGGACCCAGTTTATATATCCATCCCTCGCTCTTGGGAACTTATTGATTAAAAAACTAATAGTGGAAAATGTCAAATTGCTATAACATCAACCAGTATAACATCAACCAATCATTAGAGATCAAATTATGAAGGTATGTCATGTCAAACTCATTTGAAATCGAAATGGTTAATATTTTTTGGGAGCCAGATTTGGCGATCGTCGTTCGGGAACTGCTTTTGCTTTTGATGTTGGCCCTCCAAGTTCATGCCTTTGTATTATTCACTTTTCAGGTGTTGGCCCTCCAGGTTCCCACTTTTGTACTGTTTGCGGATTTTCAGGTGTAAATTTTGATTTTTCATGGTGAACAACATTTGGTTTGAGATTTTCATTTAGCAGACCATCTCGTTTTGGATTTGCATTCCCATTTCCATTCGCAACTGGAGCAAGTGGCCTTCTCGACAGAGGTTGACGATTGTCTTTGGATTCAATGTCCTTCTTCAGAGATTCCATCGTTGTTTCCAATTCCTTTATGTTGTTCTGAAATGGATATTTTTCTCAGAAATCGTTGTAAATTTGTTCAATTCAGTGAGTAAAGAGGAATTTTTCATCTCGAGGCACTTTTTCTCCTCTACAAGTTCTGAATGTCGATTCTGGAAATCAACAAACTATCCCTCTTTCTCCCCTACGATGTGCATGTAGAATTCAAGATCCTTGTTGAGAGAATTGAAGGTTGTTTGCAACTCCCTCACTCTGTCCTCAAGTATTACTTTTTCGTCCTCTGCATCCAATGTTCTTCTATCCAATTCAGTTTGTAAAGATTTTTTTTTTCCTCAATAAATTTTTTTCCGGCAGCAACAGATGAAAGCCGATCCTGAAAAGTCTCTATCTGGTTATTTTTTCCTCTAGCATGGCCAAAAGGTGTCTCTTTGCATCAGAGAGTTGGTCATCTTTTTCCTGTGCAACAACTAAAAGCTTAGATATTTGTACTTATCCATTGGAAGTAGATTTCTTCATTTCTTCGAAAGAGGACATTGCAGAGAGTAATTATTCACTGGTCATCTTTTTTGGCCGATCAATTCTTTTGCAATAGCAATTGAATCAATCTTTAATTGTAGCTCTACAGCATTGGCTTGCAAAGTTTGCTTTTCATATTCACAAAAATGTATTTCATTATCAATTTTTTCAAGTAATTCACGAGTCTTTTCCCTGGAATCATTCAACTGATATTGCAACTCAATATTTTCAAGTAAAAACCTTTCGTTCTGCATACGTTCTGCATAGACATATCTTCAATTTTTTCCTCGTATGTCCTTCTCAGTGAAGACAAAAGTTTCTCCCTATCGGCATTCCATGCTCTCTCTGCAATTAGGTTACTTTTCGCGATCTCCTCAGAATCCTCTCGTGCTGCTACAATATCTGAGGAAAGTCAATTCTTTTCCAATTCCCAAGCTTTACGTGTTGCTTCAAATTCTGCATATGTCACCTTAATTTTATATGTCAACTGCAAAACAATAATTCTAGAGTTTGTTTATCAGCAAACACGGCTCTGCAGTCTTCTTACTTCTCAGAAATATCTCTTTTGAATCTCTCCTCGCCTTCCTGCAATTGTTGCTAAGCTTTAGAAATCTCAACCTCATATTCCTCATCTCTCTTTGCAAGTTTTTGTCTGAATTCCTTGTCAATTTCCATCAATTGGTCACTGAGATGTTCCCCAATTTTCACTTGTTGTATGAATTGATTATCCATCTTCAGCTCGAAATTTGTTGAGGCAGAGTGTAGAATGTGAATTTGTGACTCCATATCCACGAATTTGTCTCCTGAAGTATTGATATTTCTAACAAGTATTTGATTCAGTTTCAGCAACTTGGATATGTCAACTTCACATTTTTTTTCCAGGATGAGAGAATTTATCATTTATCATCTTTGTCTTGGTTCTCGCTAGATAGGAATGTCCTCTCTTCATGTTCACCATTATTATTGTAAGGCTCGGAGGAAGATAAGTTGTTGTTACCATTTTGTGTCTTTATCCTGTTGGCTTTGCCCATATTGCTATTCAACAACCACAACAACCTTCTACAAACACAGAAAAAGAGAAAAGCATTAAGACTTAGATAGCATGTAGAAGATTAATGTGAAAATAAAGAGAAAGACAGTGGAGGTAATGCATCTGAAATAGAATTCCTGCAAATGATCAGCTCTACTCCTTACCACTGGTGTGAAAGTGAATAAAATGATTAGTGTTGCCTCCACTTGGCAAGACCTTGAAATGCAACGAAGCCTTTTTTTGTAATCACCCTTATCATACGCTATTTGTGATTCACTATTTATGTTCAAATAACACAAATCTTCTTCACTTCTATTTCCTTCTTCACTAATTTGATGAATGAATAAGTGCAAGGCTTACAAATAAATAATTATAATTATCCATGGCACGGTATTTCGATGGAGGAAGATACCGTATTAGGCCAACTATTCAAAACTCAATTTATATTAAACCAATTTCGAAGAAGGAAGATATGGTATTAGGATCAAATATTTAAAATTTAATTTAGGTTAAACTAATTTTACATCACTTTATATATGCATCTATTCATATATAGTAGAATATTGTATGTCAATTTTGTGTTGACTTAACCATAAATTTAAAATTAAACTATTATTATTATATATATTTTTTTTGTAAATAGGTTGGAGACCTAATGGTTTAAGAAACCTTGTTATATCTCTGTTTTAATCTCTCAAAGTTCTCTCATTGGAAACCAATGCACCAAAAAAATGCTTAAGATGTTTTCCAGATTCTTTCATAAATTAAAAATAAGATGACATGATGATGTGTCCTTTATTGATATTTGAGGGCGTAAATTGCATCAATCTATTTATAAATATGGTAATTTTTATTTTTTTTTCTCAAAGCATTTTCAATTATTATTCTTTCCAAATCTCTCAAAGTGCTCTCATTGGAAGCCAATGCACCAAAAAAATGCTCAAGATGTTTTCCAGATTCTTTCACAAATTAAAAATAAGATGGCATGATGATGTGTCCTTTATTGACATTTGAGGGGTAAATTGCATCAATCTATTTATAAATATGGAAAAATTATTATTTTTCTTTTCTCAAAACATTTTCAATTATTATTGTTGTTTTAATTTTTCATTCGTTTCTAAATCAAAATAATCATCAAAATGACCTACTATTGATTGTTATGGTTGTTTATCCCTTTTTCTATAAATTCACCATTTATCACCAAAATAAACTTTATTTTTTTATTTGGTTATGGTTTTGCCTAGCCCAAATGCAAACATTAACTTACATAACTCTTTAATTTTATTATTTAGACATTTTTCATTTTTTCAATTTTTTTAATTCAATTTGCCATACATAGGTTTAAATTTTTTAATTTCATTGCACCAATCTTTAATGCTTTACCAATGTTTGCACATTAAAATGCTACAATGTTACTTTTGTAGTGCACCTTCCAAATTAACTATGTTTTTTCTCATACACCATATGAATGTAGATAATCAATTTTTTTATCGAAATGAGAATCAGGGAATATGCAATTGTACTCCTGAAACATTTTTTCATATAGACAAGGCACATATATATAAATAGATCATTCCCGTAGCAAAAGAGAAGATCATAGAATGTCATACAAAACACATGGTGCATTAGATTACCACAAGTGCATGTTATGGTGCACCATGAATCCCTAATGCACAATAAGGAGTCTATATTAAAATAACAATGGTGCATCATTATTATGAAGATAAACAATGCACCATCAATTTTAGAGAACTGATAAGTTGGAATTTTAGAAGCACATCGATACTCAACATCAATAGAAGGCAATGGCAATTTTTTGTAAATTGATTTTTTTATTTATAATTTTATTAACTAATCATTAAATGGTTGTATATTATAATGTGTTTTTCTTTCTAAATCAACATCCATAGCATTATTGAATGTTAAGGACACAACACACATGTAAAAGGGTGAGGGAACACATCCCACATCCCACGTCCTCTTACTTCATTTTCTCTCCTTTGTAATGTTGTTCTCCTGAAACATGTTGAGGGAGTGTTGTTGAGGGTGAATGCTAGATTCATACAACATATTATTTTTCCCTAGGATCATACATACAAATGTTGTAAGTTGGGGTTGACCTTTGGTTCAATTTATTTTACTATTGGTTTATTGAGGAGGGGGATACAAGCTCCTAGTAGCCCTTATTTTTCTTATGGTGTATGTGTTTTTTCACAGTTGTGCTACATTCCCACCTCATTCCCATCTATCGTAGTGCAACCAATGTTTTTATAGTGACATATTGGGTTGTTGGGGGGTAGTTAGCAACATCATCTTTTGCATGCTAGTATTTCCAATCAATCAATAACATCCCAATGTGATCACATATTACTCATGGGGACACATTAACTATGTCCTATTACATTATGCTGATAAGATTATATAGTGGTGCCCCTTCTATAGGCATGTGTTCTGATATAGGATATTTGTTTAATGTGAAACACTAATTCTCCTCGGTATTTTTGATATCAAGATGATCATGTTATAGACCTAATTTTTAATATGGCACTTGCAAATTTTGTTGCATCTCTTCTTAGGCCTCACAACTTAGTAGTTGTGTGAATCTTATGTGCAACATACAAGTTGGTACTTCTTTCTAAGGTGAAAGAAGGTGTTTTAGTTTAAAGGGTACACTTTAGACTGGTGTCTTCAATCTCTTGATCTAAAGACTTATGGTAGATCAATTTTTTTTTCCCAACAACTTTCCTAGTCCAATATTCATATGGAATTTGCTTGGAAGAAGAAGCACAATCTTCAATTTTTTGGATCTTATTTGGATTTCTAGAAAACATTATAGTAATCATTTCTACTAGACATTTCAAATATCCAGACCTGAATTGGAATTCAAAATCAATGTTTTCCAACCAAATAGTTCATTTTTAAATACGAGAGCTATTCTCAATGAGGTTTTTCTATTTTTTTCCACATTCCTTGCATAATCTTGAGATCAGTGCAAATAATGATTTTGACTAGCTTTAAACACAAACGAAAATCATGAATAGTATTCTTTACTAGTAGAATTTCCTTATGGAATGAGGGATAGCTAAGTTTTGTCCCTTTGAATGTGCCTAAAGCATGCATACATATTTCTTCTCTTTTTGCATATTTCTCTTTCAAGATACAACCCCATTAATGTGTTGATACATCACTTTTAATGATGAACTAACCCTCACATGTTGTGAGAGTAAGAGGATGCAATAACTCTAGAGACCAAGGCATTGTCTCCTTGATTCCTCTAAAATAATACTTCAACCCATAACATTTAAAACATTTATCTATTATAGTTATAGGGTATCATGATGTTATGTTTGTTATAATTTAGTAGTACATTGATATAAATGAAGAGTGAGGTGTTGTAAAATAGAAAATAGAACTAGAAGGAACAAAATGAAAGGAAATGAGAGTTGTACAACTAGCAATAATCGAATGACAAAAATATCAAATATGGAGGATGTTGGCACAAGAGATTTTAGATTGAACTAAACATGAACATGTTTAGTTGGAGTGTTGCACGGGGAGTTCACTTAATGAAACTGTTACATAGCACGATCGTTCACATGATATTAAAGAATATCCCTAATTTCACTAAATATTGGAAAATGCCTTCTAAAATTGTATTTTTGAACCCCCCTCCCAATATACCTTTCCAATTAAGAAAACCCCGTAGTTTCACCAGATATTGTAGGTATCCATTTT
The DNA here is from genome assembly GCA_027924585.1 of Larix kaempferi. Taxonomy (NCBI): domain Eukaryota; kingdom Viridiplantae; phylum Streptophyta; class Pinopsida; order Pinales; family Pinaceae; genus Larix; species Larix kaempferi. Next base: position 18,469,996 of record BSBM01000179.1, on the reverse strand, counting down.
TATAAACCCATTTTTTATACCCCCTTTATATAAGATTATCAATTTGTAACAAATAGGAGCCCTAACGCATCTTAGTATAAGAAAATAATATGCTAAATAAAATAATAGTATAATGCTAATAATGATCCCACCGAGATTACAGGGGTGAAAAATCAATTTGTAGTGTTGGATAGTGGAAGACCCAACGAAGTAGTAATGGGGAAGTAAAAATGCATAAAAGGAAACCTAGTCAAGAGATCAATGTAATAAAGAGTGTAAAATACTGATAGTCCAATAGTCAATGCAATGCTTAGAAAATATGAGAATTATAGATGTTTCACACCACAACCTGCCAATCTACCAATTTTATATCATGTAAATACAGGTATATACATAGAGAGCTCATGTTTTTGAATAAATTAAAATCCATAAAAATGCAAAATTGAAACCATTTCATGGATGGACTTTCCTACCTTCCTATCAAAACAAACATCATTGATTTTTGAACCCAGATGAACATAGAAAAAATCCTCTTACTTTCCAATAACACCATATGATCATATGCATAGCTTGGATTTGGGTCATTCAGAAGATGCAATGAATTGCCTCCATTTCCTCTACATTTATTCTTTTAAGCAAGGGAATTAACAACATTTAGTTACCTTTTATTGGGTTATATCTAGTTTTTTTATCTTTAAGGGAGAGGGGAAAATATCCATTGTTAAGTTTCAAGCATGCAATAGTTATAAAGATATAGAGATGGTGAAACTTATATGATATCATTTCATGGTAACAATGACACATAGGGTATGTAAATAAGGATTTATATTTTCACCTATGTTCATGTTGGTTCCAATACAATATTAAGATGGATGCCTTGCATATAAGAATTAAAATTACAATTATGAATGTGCCAAATATAATTCAACCTAACAACTATTCCTAATTGGAAATGTGAAAATGTTAAAGAAGAATACAAAAAGTTGAAAGAAATAATTATCCAAGAAATATTGATCTAACTTTTCTTGGTTCCAGTGAGCCAAGAAAGATTGATCTCACTTTTCTTGGTTGTCGTGGAGCAAGGTTTGATTGAAACAACCATTGAGCATTGGAGTTCTCCCAATCCTCTTTTGTTTTTGTTTTTTTTCAAAAGAAAAATATATATAGATGCTTAAGAGAAAATGCAAAGGAAGGTATGCAAATATCTAAGATGGAATATGTTTTTTATTTTTTTTTTATTTTTTCTTTATTTATTTATTCTACATGAATTGGCCCTTATGTGGATAAAAAATAAGTTTTTTCGGGGGGAGACATGCTTTTAGAGGATGGTTGTTTTGTTTTGTTTTTAATTTGTAACAACCACGAAAATGTAGATCTCGATTCGTGCAAAATGAAAAAAAAAAAGTTCACTTGTTGAGTTCGGTGCTACTGAGTAGAGAATTTAAACCCATAGAAATTTGTATAGGTCGATTTACGCATCTACATGGGAGATGCATGGAGAAGAACCAGAATTCGATACAAATATAAAAACTATGGAGACAGTATTTTCCCGAACATTTCCTTCCCAGCTGGACTGCAAGTGGTATAAAATAAATAGAAAACTATGAAGGCACCACAAGGAATTCAATGGGTGACAAAATATCGATGGGAAAATTGCTTGCATCATAAAAATGTGAACCTCAACAACCAAATGGGGGCACAGATCACATTAAATTATTCAAACAACACTAGGAATTTAAAAGGACAAATCACATTTATGGATGGAGGCACAATTGACTAGGAATTTAAGAGCACATCTCATCAAGGCGAAGATCACATTTATGAATTTTATTATTTTCTTCTACTTTTTTACTACCCATTTTCATGGACCTAGGGCCAATGAAAGCTTAGATAAATCCCATTCATGAAGAAAATTATTTTAAAAAAAAGAAGATTTTATAAGTTCAATGATTTGGAGGTATAAATCTAGCCCACGATTTGGAGGTTATACCTTAGCAGTGGTTGGAAAATGAGATGAATCCATCCCATGATTTGGAGGTATGAATCTAGCCTGGGATTTGAAGGTTATTCTTTTGCAAAAAATAGGATTGGTATGAATCCAACCCGCGATTTGGAGGTATGAATTGAGCTCATTATTTGGAGGTATGAATACATCCCACGATTTGGAGGTTATTCCTCAACCCACCCAAATAAAATAAGCCCCAATATTTATATTACTATGTCAAATTAAAACCCCCCCTTGACCCCTTAATACTAGGCAATATATTTTTGAGGTTTTTAGGAGTATTCAAACCCCTAATATGAATGGACGTGATATGATATTGCCTCGCTAGTGAACCCCCCGTGGAGTGTTGTAAGAATTAGAAGGATAGGCACAAAGGCACTATCTCCTATAATTTCCAAAAATATCAATCTCTTAGATCGATGCTAACAAGTAAACTACTTATCTATATAAAATAAAATAAAAGGAAGGGCAAGGTGGGTGAAATTGTTGTTATAAGGTATTAATTATAATGATCCATGCAAACTAGATGTTATAGGAATACTAGAATATGTCTCTATCACATATTATCTATTGAGTAACATTTCCATTTCAGTAACACATAAGCGCTACAAGAGAGACACAAAGTATATTATTGAATGAAGATTCTCCAAGTTTTTAGAATATTATGAAAGATTTGCCAATGTGAAATTCTAAGTCACAGCAAATCTAAAGAGCTGAGGATATCTCACAAAGAAAGAATGAGCAGAAAATTTGAAGAAGAGTGAAAACTGCAGTAAAAAAGAGCAGAAGAATAATAATGAAGCAGAACTCAGATAGGAGCAGAATAATGTCACATGTTCAAATAATCAATATAATAAACAATGATGTTACAATAGTGAGAATTCAAATCATGCAGGAGCATTCGAACTTCAGTTGGTCTAGCATAGGGATCATGACCACTGGAGTGCTCCGGAAGACTCAAAGTCAACTGAACTGAACCTAAACTCAGGTAACTGAAGTCACAATCAGTTAAATGACTAAGGAGGGCACAATAGTGAGTCTGTCATGCATGACAATAAAAAAAGGTGCATGAGGCCACAATTGGTGGCATCCAGAGCTCTAACCCCCCACGAGAGTTAGATAACTCAGGTGGACTGCACTGGAACACTCAGTAGGTTCCCATAAAATAGGGAACTAATTGAAGTGGACCTAAAATGATGCATGTAGGGCTCAGAAGGTGGTAGATGGATCTTGGATGACATTTGCACACCACTAGGGGGAAAATGACATCATCAACAACTAGGAAAAAACATAATTCTAGGTAGGAGAAGGATGGAGTATTGAAATATCCTAACAACCAAGACATTACAAGATTTTATAATTCAATGAAAGATTCACCAATATTTTACAAGATTTTTTAATTTTGTGAAAGGTTCGCCAATATTTTACAAGGTTTTATAATTCAACGAAAGGTTCGCCAATATTTTACTAGATTTTATAATTTTATGAAAGATTCGCCGGTATTTTACAAGATTACATAAATTTATGAAAACAATAGCCAAAAAATTATATACAAATATTATATTCTTGATAAAATAGCCCTTAACATTTCTTATGTATTATGGGGATTCGCTAATTATTATACATATAAATCTAGGGGGGGTTCTTAAAATCATCCCTGTGTTGAATAGGTTTCTGAAAGCATTCCAAGGTTCCCTTTCCTCCTTCCTCAAGGGAGAAAGAGTTTCTATCCATTGTTCTCTCAACCCACTTAAAATTTACTTAGGAAAAGAAGGACCTCCTTAAGGGATATTGTTGGATTCCCTTGAATCCTACATTGTCTATGTGTTGTACATGCTTGACCATTGGGAAATACAAAGTGGTTTTGCATATATTTGGTTATTTGAGTTTGCATTCTTCCCCCGTTATATTTGTTATATTTTGTTTAATTTCCACTAACAACCACTTGCAAGATCATTTGGAGAACTCACACTCCCCCAAGGGGCTCCAAGGACTAATGTCTTGCTACAACCTACAAGGCTTAGCCCCTTACCAAGTGGAAGGATGCACCCTTGTGCAATTTTTGCCACAACAAGTTCTTAGTTGTAAGATTGAGTAATTATTAATGACATATGAAGGAATGGAAAGTAATATGCAATAGGATTTTGTGTTGTAGAAGACAAATATGAGTTCATATATGCATATGTTTCTTGAGCTATGGTACATGGTCTTTCAACATTTATGAAACCTTAATTCAATACTTCTATCACAAATGTCATTTTGTATCTAACTATTTTGGACATGTTGTTTCATCTCAATGTTGCAAGTGTGTCATGGAAACCTAGTGCATGTATTTTAAGAAAACTTGGCATCTTTATTGAAATCACCATAAATTTGATGTTTCTTAATGACTCGAATAGTTGTCCCATGGGGTGTGCTCATAATCCAAAATACACTATCTAACCTCTCATTATGCCAATAGTAGAGAGACTTGTCTTTCTACACCTTATTAACATCATGCAACAAATTTTTTTTGTTGGGTACATACCTTGCCTCTTTCATCTATATAATTTTCTTGACAACAATGCACATTTAAAGTGTTCACCACATTCACGCCTCTATCTCACCATGGTAAACACCCATGTTGGATCCTCCCACTTACTAGATCCTACATATGATCCATATAGATATAGGTGGCCACCCACCTATTCCACTAGCTCAAAACAGTTTTCTATTTTGGCAGTTTCTTGTAATTTTTCTACATTTTTTTGGGTCTTGAACTTCTGGGGTTGTTTTGAGGCCCTAAACGACATGTTTTGGAGGTTCAGGAAGGCCAAAAACATGTGTTGGCCCCCACTATAAAGTTGTATAGATCATATAGACCTTTCCAACGGTCTATCGAGCACCCCAAACGAAGATCGTATGCAAAAGTGATGACCCCGGGAAGTTGATTGTTCAACTAACCACCTTGGGGACACAAAATTTATGACGATTCATATTCTAGGGTTAGGTTTTTGGATGTTTAGGGTTCTTTCCATTATTATTATGATAAATAGGCTCTTTCGGCCTCTTCTTGTATTCATCTTGTCACGAATGAGCGTAGACGCCACATCTCTTCTTAGAGATATAGCTACCACCATTCTAGCTGCTTTTATTTTACATTTTGTTCTATTTCATTCATTTAATAAAATTTCAGTTTATTGTATCACTGTGTTTCCTTCCATATATCTGTGTATGTGAGTATATATTCTCTTTTGTTTTGTTCTCACATAAATATGGATCAGTGGTATCAAATCCTTCTGATCTTGTGATTTCTTAGTGCATGTCCCTGACGAGATCTAAATATCGAGAGTTGGGTCTCAAACTAGTTGAGCTTGGGGAAAACCCTCCTCGTCGGCCCAAGCAAGCTTCCATGGAGGGAGAAGAAAAGAGAGATGACGGAGAAGGAGATCCTATTAAGCTGTTGCTCTAGGAATCCCTCGCGCGATAGAGAAACAATATGATGGATAATTTCACAGAGATCCTTCGAAGAATGTCAATGGTGACGGATGCACCTTCAATGAGCATCCATTTCAGGGGTGAGACTCCCTTCCAGGTGCAAGTTAAATTTGGCATTCCCCTATTTGAAGGAAAGATAGATGCATATTCTTTAGAGAAATGGTTGAATCTATTAGAGGGTTACTTCTTTGTTCAAAATTTTTTTGACAACAAAAAGATCACATTCGCACTCCTTAAGTATCTTCCCCATATTAAACACTAGTGGAGCGGGTACTGTCAGAGGCATGCAAGAGATGAGTCTGAACTATTCAGGACAGACCCCACTTGGGAGGATTTCTTCGATGTCATCAAGAAATAATTCTACCATGTCAGAAACTATGATGACCAGTACACTAGGTGGATGACTTTGCGTTAGGAGAGAGACCAAATAGTGCCATAGTTTACCAACATGTTCCATACCCTGCGCTCCAAGCTGCATATTTGAGACTTTGAACAACACTTGGTCATAAATTACCGTAGTGTCCTTCATAGGTACATTCAGACAAACATGGATTTCCTAGACATATCCTCACTATGAACAGCTTATAGATACGTTGACAAGATCGGGAAAATTTTTAAGCAAAAGAATAAGTAGGATTTCGAGTCTGCAAATCAGCAGCAGAAGCCTAAAAAAGGTGGACCTAATTCACAAAGCAAAGGATAGAGCAAGGATGGCCATGTTGAGATATTGTAACTTCTAAGAATATTATATTTGTACTTTATTATTTTGGAGATGTTTCATTCCTCCATGGAGACCCTATTGTATATCTGGAGATGTTTTATTCCTCCATGGAGAATGTGGTAACTTGGCTTATTAGAATTCCCTAGTGGGGTCGGCCCTATATGAGTCATGTGGGTTAAAGGGTCATTAGACCACCCTAGTGGGGTCGGCCCTGTCAATATTATGTTAAGTGGTTAAGTTGAGGCCGACATAGTTAGTGTAAAAGTCAAGTGGTAGTTGTGTATAAATAGAGGAGGTGTGTTCCTCATTTTACACACATTCACTCACTTATGATCGACGCATAGGTGAGAGAGAGATATTATATGGAGGAGAAGGAGATCATGTTTGGGGACTACATCTTTGTATTTTTTGATAATCCATATTGAGGAAGCTTTGCTAGTTTTTTTACCCCATGAGGGTTTCCCAGGATAAATTGTGTCTATTGTGTTTATGATGTGCTTGTTGTTCTTTCAGTGATCATGTATATGCTATTGTTATGAAATGGAATGTAATACTGATGTTATCTATCTTAGCATATTGAATCTTAACATAGTATCAGAGCTATCTTGAAGGAAGTCAATGTATGGCACTTACGACACTTGTCTCACTTGCGACAATTTGAAACTTAGGGGTTTATATAGCAAAAACCAGTCATCGTGGAACTTTCGCTATAAATACATTTTGGCGAAGGTTCAGATTCTGAAACTTTTATAAGTCGAAGGTAACATCCCCAAGTACCTTGTGTCCTAAGAACGACATCTATTTTGTTGTACTTTCTGTTTTATGATCCATACAATACAGGGTTTCTGCCTCTTCCAGATCTTAGTCATAAATAGGTGACCTAGGAAAAAAGGTCACAACTTGGACTAGGAAGCTCCAAAGGAAATTCTGTAAAAGTGACAGTAAGAGAATGGACTGTAGTTTCATAGGTAAAAGTTTCAAAGGCCAAAGTTGAACCAATGACACGTGGCACTCCATACAAGTTCGCTATGTTGTTTTATCCCATAAATAGGTCATGTTGCGACACTTGGAATAACTCTCTCTCAGAGAATCCATTTGAGGTCATACCTGTGGGGTTGGAAAGATAACAGGTCAGGCTACCACAGACCGAATTTTCAGACCCTGCAGATCCAAATTTCAAAGATGCACCAAAAAGAATACGACACGTCTGAAATGGCTAAACGAAGGAAATCTGAGATGAGGAGGAAGAAGCTCTCACTTAGGGTTTTCAATTCTTAGGTTTGGAAGGAATTGATACAATGTTGGAGACACCTGATACAAAATTGGAAGCTTTGATAATGGATTTGGAATCCATTCATCATAGATATTGATCCTCCATCAAAATGTTGTGGGAGGAAGGAGATTGAAAATTAGGGTTCCAAGTAAGAAGAAACCCTAGCAAAGTTGGGAGACTAATAGGGTAGCGATGAAGAAGGTTTAAATGGAGCTGATATTCTATCATCCTAGCACCATTAACAGATATAAGATGTTTACAAGTGATATACCTTGTATGGTTAGGGTTTTACCCCTATAGAGAAGACTACTCATCATGTATGACTTGATAACACACAGGTATGTTTTGAAATCTGATTCTTGATTAAGTTCATAATATGTTTGTCTTCGTGTTATTGAGGTTAGTACAATTATGATTGTTTGATAATGAATGCATGTGAGTGATAGAAGACATTCATTGATTAGGGTTATGACACTTATGATTGTATTAATGCACCTGTGGTCTTGTATGAGGATGATGTTGTCTACTAACATGAAAGGTACATCAAGAAAGACAAATCGAGTTCTATGACCAAGATGACATGAAGAGAAAGACTCATCCATAGTATTTTATCACAAAGAAGCTCTACTTACGAGGTATGTATGACTTTGTTCTATTATGCTTAACTTATGATATATGCAGGTTCTAGCACAAGGTCTCTAAAATCATTGAAGAGAACAAAGAAGATATTGTTTGGGTATAATAATCTAGGTATGTTTTCTTATATCAAGTTAGAATCCTGCCTTGTGTTAGGATATTTGGTAAGTATACTTGTGTATGAAATGATCATGACCATACATAATGTTTTGATAGTATTGAGATTATACTAATGAATGTATGATTATGTATGAGATCATGAGGATGACACTAGTGAACACTTAAGCATGCATTGTGGTACAGAATGAATAGAAGTTCAAATACATATAGAGATCAAGCGGGAGGAAACCACACAAACATAAAAGATAAGTATTTAAGTTGTTATTTGAATCTCTGAAATAGTAAATGATATTTCTTGTAATAGATGTATGCATATTTGTATTCCTAGAATATATCATGCATAGTGTAAGCATTCATATAGCATTGAACAATATACTACTAATATGCATATGATGGGTAAGTTGGACAAACATTCCATTGTTGTTTATCTAGAATGAAACCTCTTTGTTGTCATGCTGAGAGTTGTGCACTCTCTTGACAATATGTTCTGGTAGAGATGGAAGGCATCTAGATAGCCATTGTATGCATACAGGATATGGAAAAGTGTTGTGCCAAAGTATTGGTCAAGATAGTTGCATGACTATGTAGGTTATCATGTCAACATAATTTGATGATTATGAAGTATTACTAATCATGTGATTAACTTTGATTTGTAGAAAAGATCACTTGCTATGATCTACAAAAGAAGGATGATGAACACCTATTCCAAAGAACGAGTGATGGATGTTCAACAAGAAGACTTACAAATCAAACATACTATAGAAGGCTCATGGCTAGAAGATTCTCTTAGAAAGATGAAGAGGATCATGACGAGATGTTTGCTCCAAGTGGCTAGATAAGACCATTCTCTTGATGGTGTGATTGAAGAAGAAGTGTGAATCGAAAAAACTCCCAGGATTCAATTGAAGAAAGCTCTGTACGGGTACCCATGATCGATAGTCATTTGATGAGTTTAATGATCACCATAGGTGATGCGGATTTCAACCTTTGCTACAAGGTTGAAGATGGTGTCTATATACAGATGACATTCTTTTCTTAGATGGATGTAGGAAGAAACTCACCACAGAGTTCGAATGATCTTGAAGCTCATATCAGTAGACCCATCTGACGAGAGATGGAAAGGAAAGATATGCAGAAGATCACTCAATGCATAGTGTGAATGATGTTTAGTCACAGAGGGCGAATCGATAGCTTCTTGACAAGATTGGGATTTACCAAAAGAAAAGTTGATACTAACCTTTACCTTAAGGTTATGGATGATGAAACTATCATACTTTTACTATATGTGGATGATCTCTTTCTGACAGGGAATGAGAAATAGATCATGGAAAGCAAGAAGAAGCTAGCTACAGAATTTGAGATGAAAAATCTCGGATTGATGCACTACTTCCTAGGACTGGAAGTATGGCAAGGCCCAGAAGGAATCTTTCTCAACTAGGGAAAGTATGTTGTGGAAATCTTGAAAATATTTGATATGTTGGAATGTAAGGACATGACCACTCCCATGGATTCCAACTTGAAGTTGTTAGCTAATGACTCATCAGAGTTAGTGGATGTGACTCTGTACAGACATATTATTGGGTAATTGATGTATCTAACGAATACCAGGCCAGATATATGCTTTGTTGTGAACACCTTGAGTCAGTATCTAGGAGAACCTAGGCGTTTTCACCTGATAGTTGCAAAGCATGGGATGAGGTACCTAAAGGGTACGATAGACTTTGGTCTATGTTGTCTTGGAGATCATGACTTCAGATTGTATGGCTACATAGATGCTGATTGGGTAGGAAGTGTATCATACAGGAAGAGCACATCGGGCGGATGTTATTGTCTGGGATCTAACATGATCTCATGGCTTAGCAGGAAGCAATCTAGTGTGGCTCTCAACATAGCTAAAGCAAAATATAGATAGCTGCTTTCTTTGCTAGTTGTGAAGCGATATGGCTTCAGAAGTTGTTGTCAAGATTGTTTGACTTAGAGATGGACTCCACTATGATCCTGTGTGACAACCAGAGTTGTATCAAGATGACAGAGAATCCATTGTTCCATGATAAGTCAAAGCACGTAGAGATTCGATATTTTTTATATACAGGATATGGTGCAGAAAGGAGATATTAAGCTCTAGTATGTGAGCATTGACCAACAAGTTGTTGATCTATTGACCAAACCTCTGTCTTGAGTAAAGTTTGAGTATTTCCAAGAAAAGCTTGGTGTAGTTCAGAAGGACCCTCCTCGAAAGGGGGAGTGATATGGTTGATGATGAGGTTACCTGTTCCGATGATGAGGTCGATGATGAGGTTACCAGTTCCAACAATGAGGTTGAGATATGGTCCTTAGAATTTGTATGAGTGGACGAGGAGGGATTGTATCATCCCTGGACTTCGGTCCCTGAATTGATCCATAGACATATGTATCCGAGAAGTGGTCCCTAGTGGATGTGATAGGACTGCATCGTCCCTGAACAGTTAGTTCAAAATGTACGTGATAGGATTGCATTATCCCTGAACAGTTAGTTCAAAATGTACGTGATAGCACTGCATCATCCTTGAACAGTTAGTTCAAAATGTACGTGATAGTACTGCATCGTCCTTGAACAATTGGTTTAAAATGTACATGATAAATCCTAGATTTGATCTAGGTCACATCCAATATGAAAAAGGACTGGCTCTATGGTGATAAATCCTAGATTTTATCTAGGTCACATCTAGTATGAAAAAGGACTGGCATTGTGGTATTAAATCCTAGATTTAATCTAGGTCACATCCAGTATGAAAAGGGACTGGCACTGTGGTTGGGATTGCATCATCCCTAGACATGAGAGGTGTCTTAAATGGATCAAGGACTGCATCGTCCTTAGACATGAGAGCTGTCTTAAATGGATCACGGACTGCATCATCCCTAGACATGAGATTTGTCTTAAACAGATCACGGACTGCATCGTCCCTAGACATGAGAGGTGTCTTAAATGGATCACAGACTGCATCGTCCCTAGACATGAGATTTGTCTTAAACGGATCACAGACTCCATCATCCCTAGACATGAGATTTGTCTTAAATGGATCATGGACTATATCGTCCCTAGACATGAGAGGTGTCTTAAATGGATCAGGATTGATCATCCTATAAGTAGATATGGATTGAATCGTCCATAGACATGATAGGTGTCTTAAAAGGATCAGGATTGATCATCCTGTAAGTAGATCTGGATTGCATCGTACATAGACATGAGAGGTGTCTTAAAAGGATGAGGATTGATCATCCTGTAAGTAGACCTGGATTGCATCATCGATATACATGAGAGGTGTCTTAAAAGGATCAGGATTGATCATCATGTAAGTAGATCTGGATTGCATTTTCCATAGAAATGAGAGGTGTCTTAAAAGGATCAGGATTGATCATCCTGTAAGTAGATCTAGATCTCATCGTCCATAGACATGAGAGGTATCTTAAAAGAATCAGGATTGATCATCCTGTAAGTAGATCTAGATTGCATCATCCATAGACGTGAGAGGGGTCTTAAAAGGATCAGGATGGATCATCCTGTAAGTAGATCATTAATCTGTTGAATCTACAATCTGAAGCCAAGAGGAAGGATAAAAAGAAGTTCTCGTTGTTTAAAAGAAAGGATCAGGATTGATCATCCTGTAAGTAGATCTAGATTGCATCGTCCATAGACATAATAGGTGTCTTAAAGTGAGAGGGATTGATCATCCCATAATTCGATCATGTGTATTCCAGATGATGTTGTTGATCGAGATGATCTAGATCATGACGATCCAAATGATCCAGATGATGATGATCGAGATGATCAAGATGATGATACTGTTGATCGAGATGATCAGGATGATGATGATCGAGATTATCGAGATGATGATGCTATTGATCGGGAGATCCAGAGGATGATGTTATTGATCAAGAGATCCAGATGATGATGTTGATTGGGAGATCCATATGTTGATGATGTTGATCGAGAGGATACAGATGTTGATGATTTTGATCGAGAGATCCAGATGATGATGTTACTGTAGCTGTTTGAGTGTTGCAGAAGATGAAGACTCAGTACTGAAGATGTTGATGTTCCAGTATTGAAGATCTTGAAGATGTTCCAGTAACTGTTTGAGTTACTGATGATGTATGAAGAAAGATTCCAATGATTTATAGATGTATCATGTATCATGTAGTTGATGACTCCTTACTCCTGCAGATGTTGTTATAATATCCTTCTCGTTAAGGGGGAGTGTTGAGATATTGTAACTTCTAATTATATTATATTTGTACTTTATTATTTTGGAGATGTTTCATTCCTCCGTGGAGACCCTATTGTATATCCGGAGATGTTTTATTCCTCCGTGGAGAATGTGGTAACTTGGGTAATTAGAATTCCCTAGTGGGGTCGGCCCTGTATGAGTCATGCGGGTTAGAGGTTTATTAGACCACCCTAGTGGGGTTGACCCTGTCAACATTATGTTAAGTGATTAAGTTGAGGTTGACCTAGTTAGTGTAAAATTCAATTCAGAGTTGTGTATAAATAGAGGAGGTGTGTTCCTCATTTTACACACATTCACTCACTTGTGATTGGCTCATAGGTGAGAGAGAGATCTGCTATGGAGGATAAGGAGATCATGTTTGGGGACTACATCTTTGTATTTGATGATCATCTATGTTGAGGAAGCTTTGCTTGGTTTTCTACCCCATGAGGGTTTCGCAGGATAAATTGTGTCTCTTGTGTTTATGTTGTGTTTGTTGTTCCTTCAGTCATCTTGTATATGCTATTGTTATGAGATGGAATGTAATACTGATGTTATCTATCTTAGCATATTGAATCTTAACAGGCCAAACCCTTGACAACCATCCCAAGCTACAGGAAAATAAGGGTAATGGGAAATCAAAAAAGGACACTCGCAAGTGGTGTGAATTCAAAAAGAGCCCTTGGCACAACACTGATGAGTGCCGCTTAAAAAAATCCTTATTGGTCAAGACAAAATCCCCAGATCCAGACTCTAACTTAGAACCTGATGGAGAGAAATAAAAGGGAAAGAAGGTCATTTATGCAGAACCTAGTGCGACCATCACAACTGCAAAGATTCAACCAGAAGAGTCAGAGGAGCCATAGGAAGAGGAGCGCCTCTTCCCTTCACAACTATGGGTGCAAGGAACTCTGCTACACTTCATTATTCATATTGGTAGCCATAAAAATCTCATCTCAGCTGAGGTCTTAAAAATATTGAAGCTTCCGACAATTCAACATCCCCAACCATACAACATCGGTTGGTTGAGCCAGGGATGAGACATTTGTGTTATTCAACGGTGTTTCCTTTCCTACAAGATCAAGCCCTTCAAAGATGAGTTAATGTGTGATTTCACCCCTCTTGAATTTTGTGATGTTCTTTTAGGACAACCATATATGTGGAAACGACATGTTGTGTGTGAGTCTAGAGCTCGTAGTGTCATTATTACTTTGGGAAAGAAGCTTTACAGGATACCAGAGACACTTCCCACCATTGCAGTGTCCCTCATCATAGCTATGTCGTGCAGGAAGGTAATCTCCTAGATAGGGAAATTCATCCTCTTCATGGTTAGTTCTGAAGGTCAATGAAAGATTGTAGCAACATCCACCACCTCCATGCAGAACCCCTCTATGCAGCAGAATCAGGTGGACAATATCGTGGAAGTATACAAAGACATCTTCACCACACCCACTGGGGTTCCAATCAAGCATAACATTGATTTGATTCTTGGTGTGTCTTTACCTAATGGGCTATTTTACAAGCATTCCCTCATGTAAAATGAATAAATCAAATGCCAGATTCAAGAATTGATCCAAAAGAGGCACATTTGACCTATCTCCTCACCTTGTGGGAGCCCAATTGTGTTGGTACAGAAGAAATATGGGACATGGTGACTCTGTATTTATTACTGAGCTCTAAACAAGATCATAGTATGGAATCAATATCCCATTCCCTGTATCAACGACCTTCTTAACCATCTCAATGGTGCCAAATATTTTAGCAATATTGGTTTGAAGTTTGGCTCTCATCAAGTTCCAATTGGGCATACCAATGTTTGGAAGACTACCTTCAAATATTAGGAAGGCCTTTTTGAGTGGTTGGTCATGCCTTTCGGATTGACTAATGCTCCAACAACTTTCATGAGGATGAGGGACGATATACTGCATCCATTCACTAATTATTTTGTGGTCGTATATCTAGATGATATTCTCATCTACAGCAGAGCATTTGCAGCATATCCACCAAGTCATCAACACCTTGCACCAACAAAATTTATATGTTAATATAGAGAAGTTCTCATTTGGAATGAACACGGTTCAATATCTGGGATACATCATAGATGAACATGGTGTTCATGTGAATCCATCGAAGATCCAAGCCATCATGATTGGCCAACCTCGACAACTCTCACAGAGCTTTGCAGCTTCCTAGGACATGCCAACTTCTATTATATATCTTTTTTTAGGCTTCTCTAACATTGATTGGTCCCTTATCCAGGTGACCAAAGGGGGATATAATTCCAAGTTCAGTTGGTCCAAGCCACAACAAAAAGCATTTCAAGAGTTGAAGCAATGCTCATGTTTGGCACATGTCCTTGCCTTACCGGATCTGCAACAACCCTTTGAGATTGAAACAGATGCTTCAGACTATATTGTTGGTGCGGTCCTCACTTAGCATGGCCATCTAGTGGCATATCATAGTGAGACACTTTTAGATATAGTCCACAAGTACCCCACCTAAGACAAGGAAATTTATTCCATTATCCAAGCCTATCTCCAATTGAAGAATTACATCCTTGGAAAAGAGATAGTCATCCACACTGATCACAACCCCTTGTAGTTCATGCAAAGCCTAGGGAAGTTACAGAATGACCTCCACTAGAAATGGTCTACTTACTTGCAACAATTCCACCTAAATATTAAATATAAGAAGGGAAGCACCAACCGAGTCGTCGATTGCCTCAATCGACCTCCAATAGCAGCACTTACCATAGTGCTCTACTCTTGTGGCCATGAGACCTCAGGGTGACCTCAACTATATATCATTGATCATGATTTTTCTCCCATCTATAAATCCCTATGTGCAGCCACATCCTTAACAAACTTTCATCTTCGGGAAGGCTTGCTATTCCACCTAGGCCATCTCTGCGTTCCTTCAGGCGAATGTGCGAAGATGATTTGGGAAGATCATTCTAGTCGGGTGGCAGGGCACTTTGGCACCAAAACGATAGTGGCCATACTGTAGAATTATTTTTATTGTCCTAAGCTCCGACAAGATGTCGGCTGATACATAATATCCTGCACTACCTGTGCCATCGTGAAACCTGTCATAAACATCAGGGGTTGCACACCCCTCTTCCCACTCCTAATGGGCCATGGGAATCCATATCCATGGATTACATGTCTGGACTACCTTCAACCAAGCATGGAAATGACTTTTTGTTTGTGGTCATGGATCACTTCTCTAAGACAACCCTTCTAATAGCTTGGAAAAAGAACATCTCTATTGAAGCCATTGCTAAGCTCTTCTTCGAGCGTGTTTGGGTTCATTTTGAGCTGCCACAGACTATCATTTCATATCGGTATAGCAGATTCCTAAGCACTTTCTGGTCCAGCCTATGGTCATTGATGGATAGTCAATAGGATGATTGTGCATATTCCAAGCATGTAAAATTCTAAACATCCCTGCACATGGGATGAGAGCCTTTCTTATGTTTAGCATAGCTATAACAGATCCCTTCATATATCTACCAGACACAACCATTTTCAAGTGTGTCTGGGGTTCCAACCACTAGCACCAATTAATGTAGCTCTTCCCATTGCATCCACACATGAGGAATCTTACCATGCTCAGACTGAGGTTGTTAAGGCCACCAATTTTGTTGAACAAATACAGCACATCCTCCAACAAGTCCATGAAATTTTGGAAAAGGCCAACACTAAGGACAAGCAACGAAATGACTAGCATCGAGTTCCACACAAGTTCCAGGTGGGTGATAAGGTTTGGTTGCATTTGCAGAAAGAGAGGCTCACATGACCCCATCGCAAGATTCGTCCACTTCGATATGGTCTGTACACCATCACCAAGGCAGTCGGTGACAATTCCTTTGAGCTAAGCATTCCTCCTTTCCTTGGCTTGCACCCAATATTCAATGTGGAGCTCCTTCGCCCATATTTTCCACCATTATTGGACACCTCAGAGGTGGCAGAGCAATTGAAACCTATAGAGCTTAATCCTCATTGCATGGAACATGAAACCATTGATCAAATCATGGACACATACTAGTTAATGGAACCCACAAGTAAAAGATCCAGCTATATTGGGTTGTCAAAGTAGGGAAACTACTTCACCAAGGCAAGTGGCTCACCAAGAGTCAAGTTCAACAGAAGTTTCCCCACCTAATGGGCGCACTCAACAAAATGGATACCATTTTCCTAATGGGGGAGGACTGATCCAGATGGATATAGGTGGCCACCCACCTATTCCACTGGCTCAAAACTGTTTTCTATTTTGGTATTTTTCTTGTAATATTTCTACAGTTTTTTAGGACCCAAACTTCTGGGGCCGTTTTGAGGCCCTAAACGACATTTTTTTGGAGATTATGGTGTTATACCTCAAAGTTACACTTCAAAGTCTAGTGTCGCATCTTTGTATCATGTGACCTAGCGACATTTCTCCCGAATGAATGTTATGTGTTGTCGACACTCTCCTAGGTCTCATCTGGACACCTTGGAGATAACTTCACCTCTTGATGACTGAGAAACAACTTACCAAGCCACGTGTCACCTTCTAGACCCTTGTTTACCTTGATTTGTGTGCCTTGCATACCTAACAGACCACGAAAATATCCCTTTTTAGCGCTTTTCATAACCTCTACCCCATGAAAATCATCAAATTTTTGTGTTATGCTCAGTTCTTGGGGCGCAAAAATCCTTAATTAGCCCTTTTGCTTAGATTTTGGATCTCTACCTTCCGAAAGATTCCCTTGGGATTGGCACCCGGATTTGATCCCAACCTCCCCTCTCTATTTAGTTTGGTTGATCCACTAAACCCTCACTAGATCCACCTTCCTCTCCTTATGGTTAACTCCTCCAAGTGCTATAAAAGAGAGGCCTTCCATGAGCCAAGGGGGAACCACTTGAGGCATCCAACCTATGGTCTCAGTATATTTGCAGAGATAGCTAGAGGAGAGAAGACTTGGAGTTGGTATCAAGCAACCTATGTAAGTACTTTTCAAGCTTCTTAATAAAATAACTTGTCTTGTTTTCCCATTTCATGTGTACTGTGTGTGAATCTTTGACATGAAATGTATCTAGTTTAGATTTGAGCTTAACCTTTACTTCAAGGTATTTGGAATATTGTGTGCTTGTCCTTTGTTTGATCTTAACAGGTTCTATTTGGGAGCTTTGGGATCAAGAGATAGGAGCTGGACAAACATCGGATTGAAACGTGAGTTGTATCTTTCATCTCTTCTAAATGCATTCAATCTTGTTGTAAAGCTTACTTTAGGACTCAAGGTAGCATTTGTTTCTCAATTGTCTGAGATTAGAACTAGTTACATATCCGTAGGGAGAAATTTCTACAACAAAAACTGGCGACTCCACTGGTTTGAATCCATTTTCTTTTGCATTGATTGTGAAATTTGCTTTTAATTTCATTCAATCTGATTGTGAAATTGGGTTTTTTTACCCTCATTCACACCCCTCTACTTTGTTTTGGATTACTGCTTTTCAGTTTCACCTCAACATTTGGTTCACTAGGTTGGAAAACCCTAGAAAAAATCAAAATTTCTCTTAAAAAATCGCCTTTGTTTTTCCCTCTGTGCATTTTTGCGGCCCGCACACTCTTACCAGAGCAAAAATACTTACATTTTCGCGCCCCAGACACTCTATGCAGTGCGAAAATCGCATATTTTTCGCGTCTAGGTTGCTTTCTAATCCGCGAAAATTCTTTGAGAATTTGATATTTTAAATTCTGAGTGGTTGATTTTTATTTCATTTTTGGTTCTCTGCTCCTGATTGGTTGACTGACATTTGTCCGACCTCTGTGACCCCTAGTTTCAGTATACCACTTTCATTTTAGTTTCTTCTGAACTATTTTAAGTATTTGCTTGATTTTCAAGACCCATTGGTAGACACCTTGAACCATTCAAGACCTAGATCATTGTTTCAGTAGTACCAACATACTCATAATTTTTTGTTTATTGACTGGACATTCATCTTGACATCCTGTAGCAAAGTTGCAAGTGTGTTTGGTTTGTTTCATTTACTGTTTGAACTTGGATTTTATGAGTCATGTGACATCATAACTAGTTTGTTTGCCTCCTTACCATCATTTGCAAAAGGATTGTTCATTTCTTAAATAGTCAAGGTCTTATGAGCATATATATTTAAATTCCTTAATTACATTATTGAGAGAGTATTTTGTTTTGAAATCACATATTTCTATCTATTTCATCAAACTTGATATTGAAAGACCTTTTTAGGACACTCTTTCCTTTTTTATAGAAAAGATCAAAATCATATTTTGTACTTCGAAGCATATCTTCATTTGTTATTTGTCACATAGTTATACTCATTAGAAGTAGCATCATTTGTAGATCAGATTCATCTGGAAAGTAGTGACATTAGTTTGGCATATTCAAAAAAGAAAATTTTTGAGTGGTTTTTTTTTCATCTTATTGAAAAAGTTCGTGCTTGCATTTGATTGAAGAACTCTCTCCTTACCTTAGCTAGTATTCATTGAAAGGAAAGGATTATTTGATTCATATTCATTTGCATGGTTTGAGTCAGTCATCACACCACTAGTTGCACTTCCATCACCTTATTGAGTAATGCAACCATTAAAATTTAACTCCCTAACTCAACACACTTTAACCTCGCTTGAGGATAAAAAGAATTTGGTAGTTAGGTAGGACACCCAGGATAGGCATCCAAATAATTCCCTCTTGTCATTTTCATCTAAGACATAGTTGTTGTCCTCTAGGGTACTAAATTCCTCTTGTACTTGTTGACATAGTCATTGACCAGTTTGTGGAGGGGCCTCCCATTTTTTTGGGGGTAAGCCGTGAGGAGAGTTTCCACATGGACTTTGTGGAATGCAACACTACACTTAGCACCTAAGGATCTCTATCCATTGTATTCCTTGTACTCTACCGTATTGGTTATATAGGGACTCAAAGACAAAAGTGTCAGTTAGCCTTCTCCAATGTGTCATGAATGAGGTATCCTAGTGACTTTTCTTCTAGGGAACTTTTACCCAAGATCCCTTTCAGTAGATGGATATCCTTCCACTTTGGTCTCTCATATTGTTCAACTTGGATTTCATCACCTTGTGAAGGATAAAATTTGTCGAGGTCTCCAGCTCTTAGTTAGGAAGTTTGCTTGCTATTTCATCTTTTTAGAGGCTCTTTATTCTTTTAAGTGTTGCTTGTTGGTATTTTGACCACTTTTGTTTCAACTCACTTACTGTGACGCCGGTCCCAGTACAGTTTTTTTAGCTTTCCTTTTTGTCCTACGAGCCTTGTCTTTTCCTAGCTCCCCTTCTGCACACTCGGTTTCTCTAGGGTTTTTGAGTTCTTTTTTCATGAGACTATCCCAAGAACTTGTAATCTTATCACAATGGTTGATAAAAGGAAATCACAGAGACAACAGGGGAGAATCCCCTAGCCACCACCATGGACTTCTGGTCTTCCTGCTTCACGTATCCCTACCCCTTCCCACCGTGGAGCTGGTCAAGGGACTGTTCCACCATCTATCAGTACAACATCTTCAGTTGCTTCTGTACCTGTAGAACATAGCATCGTCTCAGAATCCCTAATAGTCACTTAAACTAGTAGTACACCTGAGATCCATGCAGTACCACAATCCACTATTGTTCTTGAAATCCGCACCACAGTGGACACTACTTTAGCTTCTGAAGTTAGTACTTCACATGATCTTACGCCGGAAGGAATCATCCTCTCAGAGATTACCACTACACCAGAACCGACAACATTATTTGATGTCACTGAAGGATTCATTGAAACCATCGAACAACCTGATGAGTACATGGAAATCCTGGACGAGTCTGAACCCATACATTCTATACCGTTTCATTTATCTTCTTCTAATTTTGTGTATCCTACTGGACAGCTGGAAAATCCACCTGTCACCACCACATCATCAAGTACCCATACTTATGAAACAAGCTATTCTAGTAATGTACAGTTCAAATTATCCTTCCCTAATATTCCTTCAAGTCCTGATATTATGGAATCAATTCAATCCAGTATGGTTAGTCTAGCCAATTCATCCCTAACATCGGAACGCTTTAGACATGACACAACTAGAATGATCACATCGACTTCACAATATCCCCCTGCATCCACTTTGCAAATGACAAATCCTCCTGGTTTTCGGGCTTCCCGACCTCCATCTAATACGGAATATCATGAATCATTCGTAGGTCGGTCCAGAACCTCAGACTAGACTATACCAGAACTCTTTCTGGACCCCAACATGATAGCTCACATTGTTTATCCAACCTCCACTTTATGGGATACAAATCTGGGCCAAGCCCTTGCCGATCTTCACACCATTTCGATGAACGTGACGCATGAAAGTCCTCCACTGTTCTCCCCACACTTATTTTCACACAACATGTTCGGCTTAACTTTGGGGGATGAACCTTTTATGAGGGACAATCCAATCTTTTCACCATCACCACCACAATCCGGAATCGGCACAAGATCCTCTTCACAAATCGACACCTTTAGTGAAGTTGGTCAAACCGCACTACCTCACTCTTCTAGTGTCAGTATTGGGAGAATTCCCACCGCTACTGTTCGAACACCCAACGTGACTGGAGGCCATTCTTCAACCACAATATAAACTATCTCCAGAGGCTAACCATTTGTTGGAACCGTTGGTCCTAGTAACCAACCTCCTCTGGTCGGACCATCTACAACCTAGGTACCACCGATACCATCTGTTGGAGGACAACTACTTGTTTCGGCCCAGGAGGGGTTACTCAACAAACACCTGCATCCACTTCATCATATTAGTGGGGTCCACACACCACATCTTTTGGAGGCATACCCTTTGTTAGCGGCACAATAGGCACCATTCAACAAAACCCTCCATCAGCATCATCTGCTCAATGGGGCACATATAATCCACCTAGAAATGGACAACCTCATCTTAGTATCCCAACTGGAACTAACTTCCAAATTCCCTTTTCAGGTCCAAGTCCTTCTTGCGGACCTCAAATCCCATCGACTTGGGGGTATTCCTTATTCGAAAACCCGAATCAAGCTGGGGGGAAACACAATCAACATCAAGCTTTCCTTCCCCCTAACTTGAATCCTAGGATCCCTTATCCCGCTGCCTCAAATACTCCATGGAACCCACCTAACACAGGTATGGGTAATCCATCACCCAACCAAGGAGTTTGAAACATTCTTGGGACACAACAATCCAAGGGGACTATACCCTTTATCCCTGCACAACAATGCATTCAACAACTGTCCCCTACTTTGATTCTGAATCAGACGGTCAATCCTATGATTCTGAACACACCGCTGGTTAACCAGATGGTCTAAAAACCTCAAAAATTTCAACAGTATCCTGCGAGTAACATGTTTGGGTACAATATGCAGCAATATGTTGTGCCTAGTCCCACAGGTATCCCTACACCCTACAATTATTACTCATTCTCGCAGCCTAATCGACAACTTCCATTTTTGGCCATGTTAGATTTGCCCGATTTATTTAGACTCATTAACAATCCAATATGGCATGAACCACACTGGCCACCCATCTCCACCAAAATACCATCGGACATCCCAAAGTTCGATGCCAAGCCCAGGGAAGACCCTAGGAACCATGTCATAACTTTCCATCTATGGTGTTCATCAAACTCACTAATGGATGATTCCATTCGGTTACGAATCTTCGAGCGCACGCTTACCAACATGGTAGCAAAATGGTATATCGAGTTGCCAAAACACTCCTTTCGAGATTCCAATACCCTGGTCATGCAATTCTTGACACATTTCCATCTCCCCATCCGATACGATATTGGAACAGACCTGTTAACTTCATCTTGTCAAACCATTGCCACACATATATATGATCATATTCATGAGTGGCGGTGACACTGAATAATAATCAAGGAACCCATCTTGGACCAATTATTGGTTGATTGGTTCACCAAGTCATTTCTGCCCCCCATCACTAGGGATATTTCTATGGGAGGACCTGTTACAGAGGAACAAGCGATTTCTCGCGCTCAGTATGTGGATTTGGTATATACGTAGTCCGAAACATTATACGATCTTATTCCTCATGCCTCCTGCACCACCACTGATCCAACCAAGCCTGCCACTGAACCCCCCGTTGATGGTATTGTCGGTTCAGTAAAGGCCTAGCCTGCAACCAAATCGAGTGGGAAACAAACTACTACTGCTCCATCTCCAACTTGGGCTACACCCAAGGATTCTACTTCTCCTGCTTAGTCCTACGAGGTGAACGTTGTTCAGTCCTCGTCACAACAATCCGTAGGAGAAAAGAAGAACAACAAAGGAAAATCTAAGAAAATGACTATGCAGCAGGAAAATCTCAGACCACAACAGACCAACAATGATAACAATCCTAGACGGAAAGGGAATTTTCCCTGCTTCATTTGTCATGAAGATCATTACACTAGAGACTGTCCTTAAAAAGAAGAAGTCAACAAATTTATAAAAGGTCCTTCCCGCTTGGCAATGTTAATCGATCCTTTCCCCCATCAACAACAACAACAGATGGTCACACAATAAGCCCCGCAAGGGGGAAACAAAAACAACACTTCCCGAGCAAAAACGTCCTCGAATCGCGACATCCTTATGATGAATAATGAGACGGTTCACATATCCACACATACAAAGACATGTGGTCCTCCAGGCTCGAACAAACTGAGACTTCCCAAGGCAAGTCTCCCTTAGAAGAATCTCCCTCGACACCTCCCCCCAATGGTTCTCTCCACATTGGCATACTTGCTGCTGAAACTTTGTTGCGCCCACCCAAGGACACCATTCGGAAGGCCACATCCAATCCCAATGCGCGCGTAGCCCAGAACTACAACATCGTTGAAGACTTGGCTTAGGCACCATGTGCCATGTCGACCCTTGAAATTCTCCAACATTGTCCTACACAGTGTAGAAATTTATTATCAGCATTGGAAGCTGTTGATTTGGACTATTCCAACACAATTTTGTTTAACCTGGAATACTTCAAGCCTAGGATTTCCCACCAATTATCCTTCCAGATCCATACTTGGATCCGTCGAAACAACATCCATCGTACCGTTTTGGACGAAGGTGTTTCCGCTTCGATTATGTATTTGACCTGCTAGAGAGCCATTGGTTCTCTGGAAATGGCCCAATCTCCTACTACGTTAAAAGCATTTGATGGATGTGGTATTCAACCGTATAGACTCATCCCATCGCTTGTCGTAGAGCTAGGGGGGGAAACTGTGTCTATTCACGTGGAAATTGTGGATGCTCCGTTAGACTACAATCTCTTACTCGGTAGCAATTGGTTTTATGCCATGACCATTGTAGCATCCTCTGTTTTTCGCTTAGTGCAATTCCCCCATCAAGGGAAGATTGTCACTATAGACCAACTAGAATTTTGCACTTTGGATATACATCAGAATTCCACCAACAATGTCTCATTGCTCAAAAATTCCCAGCCTCACTTTGAAGACATTGGTGTTGGTCTTTTGAAGGACTCCTCCATCATAGGGGTATTTCCCGAAGTTCCACCCCTGGTCTTTTCAATCAACATGATTTAAACAAGAAAATCTTCACCCTATGAATCTACTGACTCCTGGGTGATACCAAGTCCCTCCGAGTTTGAAAACCTTGGCAATGCTATGCCTCTGAACCGAAATTTGCAACCTATCAAGAGATTCAGTCGGCTCCCAACTGGATCAACACACTTGACCACCATCAGGTGGTTGGTCCATCATCTCGAACCCATTCATCCTTACCTTAAAGTGACTCCCTTACATATATTTTTCCTACGGACGAGTCTATTATGGAGATCATGTCTCTGGATGAACCCCCTTGGGAAGATTACCACCATCGATCATCTTTCCCCACCATTCAAGCGATTGACCTCAATTCTGAATCCACGGTCTCACCATATAATGTCAACACTAAGACTCCCGCCCATACATTTGACGTATTCTCTGCAGGGAACTTAGCGAACATCATGGAGACCATCCCAATTGACATATCTGTGAAACTTGGTGTCATGGAACACATCCATATAGGAAAAACATGTACTCCTACAGACATAGAACTTTACACTGCCTTATTTAAATACTTTTGCGACATTTTTGTATGGAAATATGAAGAAATGCCAAGAATAGACCCATCCATCATGGTACATGAAATTTAAGTCTATCCTGGTGCCCGACAGCCCATTAGAAATTTCGTCCCATACATCCCCGGAAAATGGCTTCCATCAAATAGAAAGTTGAAAAACTTCTTCGTGTTCGGTTCATCTATCCTGTACCATTAACAGACTGGGTGTCCAACATCGTTCCCGTCGCAAAGAAACAGGGTACAATAAGGGTCTGTGTCGATTACAGGAATAAGTCTTATCCAAAAGACAATTGTCCCACGCCTTTCATCGACGAGATTATCGATAACTGTGTCCGGAGTGTCATCTTCTCATTTATGGATGGCTTCTACAGCTATAATCAGATAGAGATACTCCCTTCCGATCAGCACAAGACAA
This sequence comes from Larix kaempferi, assembly GCA_027924585.1. Classification (NCBI taxonomy): domain Eukaryota; kingdom Viridiplantae; phylum Streptophyta; class Pinopsida; order Pinales; family Pinaceae; genus Larix; species Larix kaempferi. The sequence goes on along the minus strand of BSBM01000179.1, from coordinate 18,445,008 downwards.
CCTTTATTTTCCCATGGGGGACCTTTGCGTACCACAAGTTACCCTTTGGTCTCAAGAGCGTTGGGGCTACCTTTCAACGAGCTATGTCATACACATTTCATGACATCAAACATGTTGTAGAGCCATATCTGGATGACTTACCCGCTCATTCCGATATGAGAAAGAATCACCTAGATCATCTAAGTGCCATTTTGTCACGATGTCGCCATTACAACATACGTTTGAATCCACACAAATGCATGTTTTGTGTAGAAACCGACAGACAGTTGGGGTTCATTATTTCCAAAGATGGCATACGCCTAGATCTTGCGAAGGTAGAAGCTATTCCAGCCCTTCCCTCGCCCAACAACATCATAGAACTCCAGAGTTTGAAAGGGCATGCAAAATTTTTACGCCGTTTTGTATGCAATTTTTCTGAGATAACGAAGGGCTACATGAGGCTTCTGAATAAAGATGTCCCATTATTTTGGGACGACGAATCCCAATGGTCATTTGACAATCTAAAGAAGGCCCTCACTAACGCTCCTATCATTCAAGATCCCAACTACACACGGGACTTTATTCTATATCTCGTTGCTTCCTTCACCCCCATTGGCATAGTGCTGGTGCAGGAAGACGACAACGAAAACGAACATCTAATTTAGTATCTTAGTAAGAGTCTTTTAGACTCTGAAACCCGCTACTCACATGTGGAGAAGCTGGCTCTAGCTATAGTATTTGCTGTCCAGATATTCCACCATTACATACTGCTCCAAAAAAATACCGTAATTGCGGACTTCAATCCCATGTATTATATCCTAACATGTCAAGTGCTAGGGGGAAAATACTCTCGATGGATTGTAGTTCTCCAATAATTTGACTTGGAATTTGCCAACGCAAAAGCAAAGAAATCCTTAGTTTTCCCCAATCTTATATGTGCATTGCCCCATGCCACTGGCCAAGCTGAGCCCAGCGATTCTCTCCCTGATGAATCGTTGTTTCTCATTAAAACGTTTGATCCTTGGTATGGAGATATCATTTTGTATATCCAAACCCAACGTTTTCGGCCCGACCTCAACCGAGATGAACGTTGTCGTATTCGACATCACGCCAAATATTACCTGATAGTTAGTGATACCCTTTATCATCGTGGTGTTGAATCCATTTTCCGATGTTGTCTAACTCTAGACGAGGCTGAACATGTCCTTAATGACTGCCACTCTGGAGCATGTGGTGGTCACCTTTCTGGGATGGCTATAGCCCAAAAAAATTTGCATGTAGGATACTTCTGGCCCACAATCTTCAAAGACTATATTGAAATGGTCAAGAAATGCCCTCCCTACCAATTCTTCCATATCAAGAAGTCCTCACATCCTGGTCCACTCCATCTTGTTATTTCCATTGGCACTTTGAAAAATGGGGTATCGATTTTATGCATTGTACACCTACTTCATCCGGGGGACATGGTTATGTCATAGTAGCCGTGGATTATTTTACTAAATGGGATGAATTAATGCCTACTTACACAGAGGATGGAAAAAAAACTGCACTCTTTATATTCAACCATATCATTGCTAGGTTCAGTGTTCCTCAGGCTATCGTAACCGATCATGGTTACCATTTTAGGAACCATATGATTGACGAACTAAGTGCCAAGTTGGGTTTTCATCACGAAAAATCAACCCCATATTACTCACAGGCGAACGATCAAGTAGAGGCCATAAATAAGGTCTTGAAGCGAATGATCCAATGCACTGTACGTACTCAAAAGTCCAATTGGCACTTAGCTCTGTTTTCTGCTCTCTGGGCCTATCGAACCTTAGTAAAAAATGCAACTGGATTTACACCATTTCAATTGGTGTATGACCTGGAGGCTATCTTACCTATTGAATGTTAAATCCCGTCACTGAAACTAGTCGTTGAGGTACTTCCCAATACGACCTCCGAGGAGGAACGGTTCTTATATCTAGCCAAGCTAGATGAAACCCGATGTGACGCCGCATTAGCGAATGAAGCTCATAAAAAACGCGTTACGACCCAATATGACAAATCCGTCCAACCTCGGATATTCAATGAAGGGGACTTAGTCTTACTTACAACCAAGTGCATGATAAGTTAGGTAAAGGAAAACTGGAATCTATGTGGTACGGTCCCTATGTCATGAAACGAGTATTGGAGAAAGGAGCTTACGAGATCGTCGACTGTGATGGCACACCCTTGGCACGGCCCCGCAATGGGATGTACCTCAAACGGTTCTATGCATAGGGTTATCCCTAAGTGAGACACCTTGTACATTATGTACTTAGCTTATTTTTTCATTTTTTTGTGTGTGTATGGATTTGGTTTCATTTACCTTTGTTTGACTTCGACTTCTGCTTCTATGCGCAGATGTCAGCTTACTACACGTTCGTAGATGGTTCTAGCCGACATACCCGGAATCTTTCTTCCACAACATGGGTACTTTATTCCCCTGCTGACGAGTTGATATCCTAAGGTGGTATCTGCTTGGGCACTGCAATCAACAAAGTTGCAGAGTACCATGCACTCATCGAACTCCTGACTGAAGTCACTTCTCTTGGGATCCACACCTTTTTATTCTACCTGGACTCCCAACTCATGGTATCCCATTTGAATCGTGTTTACACTATCCACGAACCTACATTACTTCGATTATTCAGAGGGGTACGCCTCTTGGAACGATCATTTGATTTCATTCAATATCAACATATACCGAGAGAATTCAATATGATAGCTGATTCGTTGGCTAATTATATATTGGATTGGCATCTAGCTCATACATAAAACACATCATAAACAAGTACACAAGTCATTGTAAATAAGAAAACCATAGAAATAGTTCCATATGTATAAATATCACATCAAATCATTTTTTCTGAGTACATATAATAAGATGTGTACAAGGACAAAATTTGGGATCATGTCCCATACAAAAATTGGCTCTTGGGCCAACATATCATGTACATGCCGGTGAAGAAAAACACGGCTATCTAAATTCTAGTCATCATCCTCACACTGCTCATGGTAGCACACCACTTCTCTAGCCACCCAATGAATTAGTCGGCCGATACGCCCTGGCACACCTACAGTATGCCTCTGGAGATGGAGTGGGATATCATCCATCCTCATCGCAGGAACACCCATGGTCAAACCCTTAAGGTTCTGCTTCTTCCTCTTCCTCCTCATCCTCATCGGCAGTGTGATGCTGAATACCTCCTCATTGTAGCGGTGAATAGCCCACTGGCCTCCTGGGTCTGGGATCTATGGCATGAACATGTACATACATTAGATCTTTCCACGCATCGAAAAATCACAAAAAAAATCATATATTATAAAAAATACCAAAAACACAACTGTGAAGGTCACATACCCGAGTCACCCCAATCCTCATCCTCGTGAGTTGCGAAGTCGATATCCTCACTGAAATCTACCCCTTCATAAGAATAGTCCTCGATCATGATGATTTGATCCTCGAGCCACAAGAAAAAGTCCTCGCCAAAAGCTAAGACCTGTGGTCCGCCAAGCCGTCCAACATAGTCGCTCAACCTCCCCATCCAAGGCTCGGATGTGGGACAGATGCGCCTATCTATATGAGGGCGTAATAGAGGTACCTCTCCAGGAAAAATATAACCAAGATACTCCCATACCGAAACTAACAGATATCTCCATTCTTTCATTTGGTGACCTGATCCTTGAGGTTGACGAAGACCCCTTCACACCAGTTGAAAAGTGTCGGTGCCATACACTCAACTGCACAAGTAATCTATCCCCGTGTTGCATGGTGGGAACCCACATTACCTGCTATGCGTGCGATGGTATACAACACGGTTCTCAAGGGGATTTTTATCACATCTTTTATGGGCACTTTTCCACTTGTCTTACGGGAACCCTGTCTACAGTAATGAGCGATATACTCATTTTTGCTCTCTTTTGAGGCCCTGTGTCTAGATAGGTTGACCCTTGGAACCCTATTAGAGAGGTCGGTCGAGAAGTAAATTTCCTTGAGCTTTATCTCGAGAGTATGCTCCCCAATACGGAAAGCTCGAATATCGCTATCCCACATTTGGATTATGTAGTTCAGAAGCTTTCCTTGCTTGTGGATCCCCCTTATTTTGAATAAATTTAATAGATCACATCCTCGCGGCACGATTAATGTAAATTGATCATTTAGGGACACCCTATCATCATCTTCATGCTCTCTCTCTTTCCACTCAATCATCTTCTCTCAAATAAGCTGCAAACTCCTACAAAATGCTAAACAAAACATCCATGAGAAGATGAAAGTCTAATTTTGTGCCAAACATGAGAAACCACTTTGAAATTTTTTCCATTCTGTGCATTTTCGTGCTTGGGCACACATGTGAAACACAAAAGCTGTAAATTTATGTGCCCCCCTCAAGGCAGAAACGCGAAATTCATGAAATTTTCGTGCCTCTCGATATAGAGAGGCCGCAAAAATTTCTGAGGGCGAAAATTTTTCCCTAAAGGTTCCTCAAAAATAAAAATTTGCCATGAAATCAAGAAGTAAAACTATGAAATGAAAGAGGAGCTCAAGAGCTTCTACTTGGCGCAGACGACAATCGAAACGTTGCCCTGGATCTCCAGATATCATTGCTTGAATATTTTCCCTTCAATAGGTGAAAATCCCTCTTTGGGTAAAAATGGCTAAGTTGATATGGTAATTTCCTCTTTTACCTTCTATTTATACAAGTTACATGGCTATTTTTACTTATTATTTTATTTTAAAAGTCTTTTTAGGTCATATTCTTCATATATTTTAACCGATTTCCAAGGTTTCTTAACCGATTTTTGACAGGATCTTATACACTGTTCACACTAGCGATATGACTCTATTTTTATCTTCACTCGAGTTGACTTTATCTTTTTTGTGCTCTGGACCTAAACCTAAAAAAGATTCCAAGCACCTTTTCACACCTCTATTGTGCTTGTCAAACTCAAGAAAACTGGTGTCGAGCTTAGTCAACTTTACTCGTGCTCGTAAAACGATGAGGAAAGTATCATTTTGGTATTATTTTCTTCCTTTTTCAGACCCAGATGATTAACGTTACGAACACAGACCTTTGGAGTTCCCTTTAAGCTATTTTCAGGATCCCTTGTTATGAAACGATCAGCAAGTGCACTTATCTCTTTCACACTTGTAAAAGTATTTGAAAGGACATCTATTTAGTGATAGGTTACCCCTTTTTTGGCCCGTCTAGACTATTTACGAGAAATGTATACCTCAGTAAACCTTTGACTGGGAGAGTTCTCTCAGAAATTGTTTTACACTTTTTCAAGTCTGGGAGACTAATTTTATGAAAAAGTACATTTTGGAGTCTTCTTTAAGTTATTTCAGACTCTCTAAACATGAAAAACTATCGAGTTTTCCTTCTTTGGACTCGTTAAAATTAAACATAAAATTAAACATAGAAGAGCCCACGTTGGGATGAACCCCTCCTTTCTCAGGTTTGTAAAACATGTGAGATCGGACTCATCCGTCAGATGAGCTATACCGAGCATCTGTTATCCTATTCAAGCTCGTAAGACAACAAAGAGGTACTCGTCATTTATGATGGGGGGGAAATGGGAAATGAGTCAATTTTACCCTTTCTAGTAGCTTGAAAGTTGTCACCTTTGAACATGGCATGCATCCACACCTTGTCTTCTTTTGGATATTCACTCCTTCCTGCTGATTTGTAATCATAGTCTCGAGTCGTCTCTCTTTCCATGAGTCCACTCGCCTTGTGTTTGTTCTTTGCTTTTTAAAATCCCTGCTTCCAAGCTCTACTTCATGACGTTATATGTTCAAAGGATAAGCATTGCTTCCATTCATTCATCATGTCAAACTTTCCATTGTGCCAGTACATATCCTTTAAAACCATTGCTTCACATCTCTCACTCTTGCCGATTTTGTGTCAATGATGTGGGATTCATCATGGCCCGCCTTTGAGGAGTCTATTCCTGTCAATGCCAACTCACTATCCAATAATTAGGCTTAGGGATCAACAATTAGTACCTTGGTACCTGCATGCCTCAATGGAAGGTTTCCTCGCATTCGACAATAGGTATTCATCATTGACCTCTGATCGAATGATCTCACAAGTGTTCGACATCAACTCATCTATTATAATTTCATTGATATGTGCTAGATATACCTTGGGGATCATCGTCATCATTGGTGATTTCCCTCGTGCTTGTTAACAACTTACATCATTGGTTGGTAATCAAGTGGTTTCTGCCATGTTCGACTTCAAGACATTGTAATCACATGGTCAGATTCGTATCATTTTGGGCTCGAGTAGAGAACCCTGGACGTTCCAGATATTGTTTCCCCATCCAGGTTTTGATGGCGATTATTGAGTAGTTCTCCACATATACATCATGTTGATGACCTCAGTCTTGTATTGTCACATAGATCCACTATTGTATTGGTCATGGTTGTGCTATTATCGTCTCATGAATCTACGATTGTTCATAGTAGCCATGATTTGTCCGTAGTGTATATCATCTTAGTTCTCATGGATCTGTAGTGTATTGGTCGACAGCCATGCTTTGAGTCAGTTGTTCCGAGCATGGGAATGTCGGCCTCAGTGGTATTTGACATATTGTTTCCTTGCAACTCCTCTCTGACTCCCTCGATGCTATCTCCACGCAATTTATTTGTAAATTCTTTCGGCCATTAGTTTCTTTTGACCCCACACTTTAGGGGGCATGTGTTATACCTGAAAGTTACACTTCGAAGTCTAGTGTCACATCCTTGTACCATGTGACCTAGCAACATTTCTCCCTAATGAATGTTATGTTTTTTCGACACTCTCCTAGGTCTCATCTGGACACCTTGGAGATAAATTCACCTCTTGATGACCAAGAAACAACTTACCAAGCCACGTGTCACCTTCTAGACCCTTGTTTACCTTGATTTTTGTGCCCTGCATACCTATCAAACCGCGAAAATCTCCCTTTTTTACGCTTTTCATAACCTCTTCCCCGCAAAAATCACCAAATTTTTGCGTTATGCTCAGTTCCTGGGGTGCCAAAATCCTTAATTAGCCCTTTTCCTTTGATTTTGGATCTCTACCTTCCGAGAGATTCCCTTGGGAATTGGCACCCTGATTCGATCCCAACCTCCCCTCTCTGTTTAGTTTGGTTGATCCACTAAACCATCACTAGATCCACCTTCCTCTCTTTATGGTTAACTCCTCCAAGTGCTATAAAAGAAAGGCCTTTCATGAGCCAAGGGGGAACCACTTGACGCATACAACCTATGGTCTTAGAAGATTTGCAGAGATAACTAGAGGAGAGAAGACTTGGAGCTGGAGTTGGATTGGGAATCAAGCAACCTATGTAAGTACTTTTCAAGCTTCTTAATAAAATAACTTGTCTCCTTTTCCCATTTCATGTGTACTGTGTGTGAATCTTTGTTGAGCTTAACCTTTACTTCAAGGTATTTAGAAGATTGTGTGCTTGTACTTTGTTTGATCTTAACAGGTTCTATTCGGAAGCTTCGAGATCAAGAGCTAGGAGCGGTACAAACGTCAGATTGCAAGGTGAGTTGTATATTTCATCTCTTCTGAATGCATTCAATGTTGTTGTAAAGCTCAGTTCAGGACTCAAGGTAGCATTTGTTTCTCAATTGTCCTAGATTAGAACTACTTACTTCCTAGTCTATCCTAGGAGAGTTTCTTCTTATCCGTAGAGATAAATTTCTACAACATATGGGGGGCCAATGGTTTCCAAGGGAATGTATTGGTCCTCATTCGAAAGTTGTATAGATCGGATAGACCTTTCCAATGGGCTATCGAGCGCTCCAAACAAATATCGTATGCAAAAGTGATGGCCCCGGGAAGTTGATTGTTCAACTAACCACCTTGGGATGCAAACTTTATGACGGTTCATCTTCTAGGGTTAGGTTTTTTTATGCTTAGGGTTCTTTCACTCATGCTTATGATAAATAGGCTCTTACGGCCTCTTCTTGTATTCATCTTGTCACAAATGAGAGTATTCGCCACATCTCTTCTCAAATATATAGCTACCACCATTCTAGCTGCTTTAATTTTACAGTTTATTCTATTTCATTAATTTAATAGAATTTGAGATTCTTGTATCATTGTGTTTCTTGCCATATATATGTGAATGTGAATATATATGCTCTTTCATTCGTTCTCACTTAAATCCGGATCGACATAAGTTGTAAGTTGTAAAGTCACACGGTTCCAATTTAGGTATGTGTTTTTTCATGATCCTGCAATCCCATGCATTACTCATGTTCCACAGATCTCTCATTTAGGGCCCACTTACTTGCTTTTATAATTTAGGGTATTTAAGCCCCTAATTTATTCATAAGCCAACATTTCTTCATAAACTATCTTTTTAAACCCTAAGCATGGCTTGGTTGAAGTGAACCACCCTAACTTTGTAAAACCCTTGGGACCAATGCCCTTTACTTCTCCATAGAACCATGTGGTGTGCTATATTTCTATGTATGTCATGCACTCTCAGGGATAACTTGATTATTATTAGCCACATATTTGTTCATTCATATAACTCCACTTGTTTTCAATTTTTAGTTTTCATTTTGTGCCCCTATTGTGTTTAGGTAAACAACCTCAAGGAAACATGGTAAATTTGATCCATGGGCTTAAACATGAAACTAAAAAATGGAATTGAGACTCGAAAGATCCAACAATTCTATTTTGGTAAGGATAATTTGATCATGTTTTCCACATAGTCATGAAATTCATCTTATCATTGGCATGGAGTTAGTGGTTAGAATTTGTAACAACATAATCCACTTACTTATGTCAATGCCAATGTTGGTTTGGGTGAAATACCCAAACTTGAACTTGTTAATGAACTAATGTTTAAGCAAAATTTGTAAGAACAATTGCAACTTGATTTAAAAATTCCTACTAGTTTAGCTTCTGATACTATCACTATGGACAATTTTGTCACTACTCTACCTCCTCATATTTTTTTTCTATGTTTTTGGTTCTAAAAGGATACTCTACCTCCTATTATAAGTCTATCATTTAAAGGTGTAAATCATTTACCAAATAAAGAATTGGGTTAATTTATAAACTTAAAGGTATATTTTTCATTAATCTTTATATTATCTTGTTCAAAGATAATATAAATATTATATCCTACTTGTCATATCCTTTGCTAGGGTTTCATTATAGCCATAAATTCACAGTCGAGGAATTTCCAAAGGAAAAATTTGCATTGTCTCTTATTGAGAGAAACCCTAGTTCCTGAATTCATCAAAAAGGATGAGCTCTCGGCCATGGAATGAGAGGAGAGAGGAACCCCTAGCATTATTCCATTGTCCTTATTCCAAAATAATCGACACTTCATTGATCTAATCCATGGTCATCATTTTATGGCCAGTTGCAAGTTGCCTCCTAGAGGTTTTCAAGAACACATGGTGAACCCTTGTCGGGGGCATCCGATTCAAACCGAGCAGTATAATTGAGTTTCGTGAGATCCAAAAAGTGTGTCTGGGAAATATCGACATTGGAATGCTAGTCACAAGTTCACAGTTGAGTCATTTCCAAATTTGACCCCTTTGTGAGAAAACTGCATTCTCTCTTATAGAGAGAAATTCTAGTTTTCGAAATCATAAAAAAGGATGAGTTGTGGACCATGGAACCAGGGGAGAGAGGAAACCCTAGCATTATTTTGACGTCCATGGTTCATCAATATAAGCCATGGTTGTCATTTTATGTCTAGTTTCAAGTCACCTCCTAAATGCTTTCAGAGACATATGGTGAATCATTACCGGTGGCAAAGGATTCCAACTAGGAAACAAGACTAATTTCCATGAGATCTTGCTAGTATGTTTGGGAAGGATCAACATGGGAACAATAGCCACAAGTTCAAAGTCGAGTAATTTCCAAATTTGATCCCTTTGTAAAAAAATGCATTGTCTCTTATTAAGACAAACCCTAGTTTCTGAAGTCGTTGAAAAAGATGAGCTCTGGGCCATGTAACAAGAGAAGAGAAGTGCCCCTATATTGATCATGATGTATTGATTCCAATGAATTTGGTAGTTTATCGATCTGATCCATAGTCGTAATTTTATGGCCAATTGCAGGTCCCCTCCTAGATGCTTTCAGGGGAAGATGTTGAATCCCTGCTAGGGCATAGGATTCAAATTAGGAAGCATAATTGAATTCCATGAGATCCTACATGTGTGTTTGAGATTTATTAACATGGGAATATTAGCCACAATTTCACGATTGAGGAATTTCCGAAGTGGACCCCTTTGTGCAAAACTTGCATTGTCTCTTACCGAGAGAAACCCTGCTACTAAAACCCCTCCACCTTGGGACCGTGACATCTTGTTCAATGATCTGATAATTTTTTTTTGCTCAGTTTATCTTGAAAGGAGGAACTAGAGTTACCCTCTTTTGACATGATGTTTAGCAAAAATGCATAAAAAAGATAACCAAAATATTCCTTTAGGGCCAAAATCAAGGTATCTAATCACCGTAGGTGCCTAGAAAGAGGAATATTTAACTTATGACTGGTATATGGACACAATTTCACATATTTTCACACTAGAAATGGGAATCGTGGTGTTAGTTATGATTGAAGAATGAAAACTAGGGTTATAGGCCGTGAAATTGATAACAGTATTTAGTGCAGGGTTGTATCTACACATATTAACTATTTTGCTAAGAGATGGTGAGTCTCTACGTCAGAGATGAACAGATTATCACAAGTTACCTTTAAGATCTAGATTCATTCATCAATTAAGATAAGTAAATTTAAGATCTACAACCATTTAACCGTTTAAATCACACAATACAAGCAACATCTAAACATTATAATGGTAGAAACATGAATCAATTCATGCTAAAACAATGGGGAAGATACATGATTAACAAGAATCCTGGTGTGAATCCTCCTCCCTTGCCATAAATTCTCATTCCTTCATCCTTGCTTTTGAAGACTTGGAGCGCTTCTCCTTCCTTCTGAATCTCCTCAACATGCCTTTGCTCTTTTTTTCTCCCTTTACCATGCCTTTCTTATATAGCATTGGGAAATGGGCCTTAGGCTTTTCTTCTAAATGTGGGATTAGTCATTTTCCTCATTTTGATAATTTTCAAGTGAAAACCCACTTTTGAATAGTTTTTAGGCTTTTTGCTCCACTTAGGATGTTTTAAGCACAACTAATGCATTTCTCAGAGAGGATTCATCTCTGGATGAACTTGTGTCATGACTTTCTGTTGTGGGTGCATGGTAAACATATGTTGCTCCTTCACTTAGTTAAGGGTGTCAATTTGATTGTTAACAGAAATGCTCTTTTATGAACTGTGAATCATGGATCGATCTAAAAATCATCTCACATTCCATTTAAAGTGGATTTCTTAACATATGAGTATCTATGGGTGTTTTTGAGAGGTTTTCCACATCAAGAATGGACCTTGGGATATTAAGTATGGTATAGGGATAAAACTAGGATCATGTTCCGTAAAATATGGTTTTAAGGATGATGGTCCATGTAGATCCCTTAGGACCTAAAAGATGGTTTTAATGCTCATGATCCATGCATGATGCCCTTGAACACCACATGGACCTATAAAGAAAACATCTGGCCTATGAGTTAGATTGGACAATGAGTATTTTCATGCTAAGGATAGTTATTGAGGCCTTCATAATGGTTTGGGATTGAAAACTAGCATCTAAGGTCCTAATATATGCTTCTAGAGCTCATGGACCATTCATGAAAAAGTATCAAACCACCAATGGCTCCAGACAGGGATTATTTTCCCTAGTAGTGGGATATGGGCACCATTATAAGGGATTTATACCAAATATGTCTAAGGTCCAAAAGTATAGTCCAAGGATGAAACCTAAGGTAATATGTTCTAAAATATTATAATATTTGGACAATGGGCCATGCATAATGCACCAAGACACATATCATGCCATTCAACGATAATACTTAGCTTGTGAATGGGATGCAGTTAGTATTTTTAGGTTTTATACAATAAATATGGATCTCCAAGTCATGCCTATAGTCTAATAATAAAAACCAATATCTTAGGCCTAAAAATGATTCTAGGGATCAAGGGCCATGTACAATGCCCTAAACCACTAATTCTAGGGTTCAAAGGGAGATAGACCTAAAAACGATTCTAGTGTTCAAGGACCATGAACAAAATCTCAAAACACCCTGAACACTCTATAAAGGGAATAATTAGCCTATGAGTATAATATTGAAACTAGTTCATAGCAATTGTAGACTAGGCATAAGTTACATCACCATGGCCATGGCCCAAGGAGAAAAACTAAGGTCTATTTCTATTACATAAGTCATGGCCATGCATAAGAACTTCAATTAAAGGTTTTTTGCACCATGCATGGGTCTCATAGACTTAACCACGATTGTAGGAAAAATACTAAGTACTTATACCCAAGAATATTTCTTTAAGTATTTATGGGCAATGCAAATATATCTTGAAAATTGATTAAAGTTGAAGGTTTGATGAATTGGATTATCATGAAGAACACTTGCAACATTTCCAATAACCACCATAATCAAGCAAGGATTCTCCACGAGATCTAGGTTTTTTGTATGAATGGGTTAAAAATGAACCCTTAAAACATTAGTTGGCCTTGCAACAAATTTCAATGTTCCCATATGTCCAATAGTCAAAGAGTAATATAAGAAAAATTTTAATAGGAAAATATGTGCAATTCAAGTTATCCACTTATGTCGAATTACTTGTTGAGCTAGTTTAGCCTTGATCTTAATGACTACTTTCACTTTTAACTTAGTATTGATCTCTTTTGGTGAAGCAGATGATGTGTATGCCTAGCAAACAAACTAGACTTCAAACTCAAAAGAGGGGAAAAATTGGGACTTAGGTATTACAAACCTTTTTCAGGTTTGAATTCCCTAATCAACACCTAGAAACAACAACACAAGGGTTCTCTAAGGTGTAAAAAATTATATGTTGATGTGATTAGGATATTTATCACATTGAGGATGGCTTGTAGGGTATTGAACATGGTTGATGACAAAAACTAAAAAAAACCTATAAAAATTCTCAAGCTCAAGAAGCATGAATAAAAACCTATACAAATCGAGACAATTCAATTTTTGCAATAAGGGGTCAACACTATAAATACCTCTACCATGAGGCCGTGGGTAGCATAACCATGTGGTAGTTTCTCAAACACACTTATAGGATCTCATGGAACTCATTTCTATTTTCGGGTTCAACATCTATGCCCCGAACAGGGATTTTCCATGTCCCTAAAAGCCTATAGGAGATAAGTTGCATATGGCCATAAAATTAATACCATGGCTTAGATCAACAAACCATCAAATCTATTCAAAACTTAACATCAAACTGATGCTAGGGGTTCCTCTCTCACACAGGTTCATGGCCTGAATCTTGTCTTGTTTGACAATTTCACAAACTAGGGTTTCACTCAATAAGAGACTGTGCCTTCTTTGCAATAAGGGTTCAAAATTATAAAAAAATCGACTATGAATCCGTTGGTAGAAATCCCACATGGTACCTACCCATTAACACTTGTAGGATCTCACAGAACTTAGTTTTTTGCTCGTTTGAATTCTATGCCTTGGGTAAGGATTCACCATGTGTCCCTAAAAGCCTCTAGGAGGTAAGTTAAAACTAGCCATAAAATGATGACTGGATCTATGATTGATGAACCATTGAATCTGTTGGATTCATTCCATTTCAATAATTATATGTGTGCCTATCTCATGTGGTTCTATGACATGATGTCTGGTTCAATGATTTTAGAAACTAGAGTTTAACTCTCAATAAGAGACAATGCAATTTTGCAATAAGGGGTCAACATTGGAAATACCTATGCCATGGGGGTGTGGGTAGTGTTCCCACATGGGACCTTTGCAAACAAACTTGTAGGATCTCACCGAACTTAGTTCAACTTCTCAGTTTTAATTCTATGCCATGAGCAAGGATTCACCATGTTTCCCCAAAAGCCTCTAGGATGCAAGTTGCAACTAGCAGTAAAATGATGATCGGGGCTAGCATCGAAGAACTGTTGACTCCATTGGAATTGTGGCATCGTAAGAATTCTTTGGGTGACTCTCACATGTGGTTCCATGGCTTGAATTTTTTCATGTCTGATGATTGTGTAAACTAGGGTTTCACTCAATAACAGACAATGCAATTTTGCAACGAGGGGTGAACATTCGAAATACCTCCATCGTGAGGGCATGGGTAGTGTTCCCACATGGGAATTTCCCAAACGCACTTGCAGGATATCAAGCAACTTAGTTCTACTCTTGGTTTGAATTGTATGCCTCAAGCAGGGATTCACCATATGTCCCTAAAATCCTTTGGGAGGAAAGTTGCAACTTGCCATAAAATGATGATCGTGGCTCACAAAAACCATCAAACCCATTGGAATTGTGACACAAGAATAATCTTAGGGTAACCTCCCTCACATGGGTGGGGCTTAGATTGTGCCATGTTTGATTATTTCAAAAACTAGGGTTTCAGTATGTAAGAGACCCTTCCTTTTTTGCAATAAGGGGTCAATATTAGAAGAGAGAGAGAGAGAGAGAGAGAGAGAGACTAGCATGGATCCATCTTACTATGGCTCTACCAAGTGCTTATAGGATCTAATCCCTTGAGGTGCAAACCTTTTCTCAAGGTTAGCACTCTAAAATGGATTTACACATGAAGATATTTGATCCCTCTCGATGCTTCGTATATCCAGAATTGAGATGGATCTATGATGGCTTACATGTCAACTACTTTGACATTATTGAGTTCCAGGGTGTTGTTCTTGGCTCTTCCCAAGATTGACTTGCTACTAGGAGGATCCCATTGAGAGGGACACCTACTCCTAGGCATGAGCCTAACCCCCCTCCCTAGCCACCTCAACTATCTGATAGACTTGATGAGATTGATGAGGCAATGAGACACATTGCATGCAATCTTCTTAGACACACCACATTTGTGGCAATGTTTCAAGTAGACAAATATGATGACCATGGGAGAGAATTATGTGCACTATATCGGAGGAAGATTGATGAGAGATCGCTGACTGGTTGTAGCCAGGATGGGCTATTCACTTCGATGAGAACAATACCACCTCATTGTTCTCATTGTGGGCATACTTTCCATGGCCCGAAATAGGATCCTGTCCATGGAAATTATATGGAGCATCGTAGCACTTTTTTAAATTTTTGTTCAATCATTGACTATATATTTACGTATGCAATAGATAATTTTTCAATATAGGTAATTTTAAAGTATTTGTTTCTGACTTTTGTTATTTGAATGTACCATTGTTTACAGTTGAGATGTTGTCTTGGATGTGGTAGGACATAGATTCTCCTAATCTGGATTGTGCGATGACAGCAACGACGAAAATATTGGCACCTTACACACATGTATTTTTATTACTTGGAACAATTTAAATGCATTCATAGGTAAACAATGACAAGGACAATGCACACACACACACACACACATGAATAGTATTCAGGAAAGAACATACATATTAAATTTCATGAATTGTTATTCAAGGAAGCAAACCATCCAGGAGTGTTCCCCACACCTTCCAAGATCTTATGATTCCAAAGTTTCAATGTAATCCTAGGATAAAGGACCCACACGTATTTCACATAAATCAAATCCCTTCATGGATCAAACCCATTTTTGCAATTTTTCAAGATGAGACATGATGTCCTCAACAACCAATCCTACTTGAGGAGGAACTTTCTATCATTCAAAGTTCTCTCAACAAGAAGTAAAACCACCATCAAAATAAAACATGGAAAACTTGTGTATACCTTAAGACTAGATGCCATATCTCCATGCGACATGGATGAAAAGATCCGCCTTTCATAAAATTACCCATAAACCTCTCAAACAACATCTTATCTATCAAATCCTTGACCTATGACAATCCTACATAAAACCCCACCACCATGTTTACCCCTTTCAAGCTTTGGTTTGATGCATTCACGACTTCTTTTCTTGTGATCTAGCTTCAATTATTCCTAATTATTTGTCCTCATGGCTTAGAATCCTTAGCTTCTATATGTCATTCATCCCCTTCACTCTTCTTTAGCTTCCTCATGACTGTTACAAAAGGACCCTATTGAGCCCAATAAATTCCCCAAGTCTTAGAACTCGACGACCCTTTCTTAATTTTGAAATCTTGTTTGTTTCATGGAGATGAATCCTTTGTTCTATAGTTAAGAGAAAATGATGAT
This sequence comes from Larix kaempferi, assembly GCA_027924585.1. Classification (NCBI taxonomy): domain Eukaryota; kingdom Viridiplantae; phylum Streptophyta; class Pinopsida; order Pinales; family Pinaceae; genus Larix; species Larix kaempferi. The sequence continues at coordinate 18,428,774 of BSBM01000179.1, read as the reverse complement.
TATCTTGACTCATATTACTTGGTGCATATATTTTATGTTCATGGACATGTATATTTCAACATGCTCTTTCAAAACCTTTGATGCTTTAAAAATTGTTCCTAAGTTGTTATTCTCCTAGAACTATGATATTGCACATTCATCTAGTAGCTGAATATTAGTTACATGTAGCTATGGTCAAACAATCAATCTATGCAAGATCTCCCTTGGATAAATTTCTATCAACAATAATTGTTCCATTGCATAAAATATGGAAGGAACAAAGTGGTGGAGAGTGTGATGAGCATGAGAATTACACTGGCTAATTAATAATAACCCCCTTGAATGCAGGGTAGCTAGGTTTCTTAAGCCAAATCAAGATGATAAACAAGTCTGTAAGCTTGACCTCCTTCATCTTTATAATTAACCTACACCAAAATATTTTTGCTATGATATTGACATCACTAGGGGCTTTGTAAGCATCCCTTCTGGGCCATATTTAGCTTGTGGGTGTTATATATTTGATTTCTACAATGCTATCTTACTGGTATATACCCTATGTTGGGATTTCATTCCACAACAATACTCTTCTATGTTATGTTGCTACAAAGTGGATATTACAATGCGAATCTTCATTTGCGCCTATGTAGTTGGATATGGTATTCTCTCTAATGGAACTGTACCTTGTTGAGTATGCTATGTTAAGCTAACCTTCATCCAAGATAGTATCTATGCTACTATTTTTAACATGGTAATGAAACACTACACTGCTTGATGAGTTACAACCTTCCATAATGTAATTACTATTTAGAAATTTCAATACATGTTCATTAACAAAAAAGCAAACCAATTGAGAAAGAGATACTAGTAAGGGTGTGATAATAGAGCAATTGTGGCTTCTATGAAACAATAACTAGAACATTACACTTTCTACATATAATAATGTTATCATGAATTTTATTCAATTATATGGATGCTTAACATATTCTTCTAAATGTGTAGAGCTTGTTGTATGTATTTTTTGTTTATTATATAAATTAGTTTTATTTTTTAAAAACAGAAAAATTATTTAAACAAAATTTTGATGATAAAAATATATACTCCCTTAATATAAAAAAATTAGTTTGTATTTATACTTTTATGTTTTTTAATTATTTCTTAAAATATATTCTTCCAAATTAATAATACTACTTAATATAACATCTTATTCAGACTTTGCTCTTGAGATTCACATTGACTTATTTATTTATTTAATATTTAATGTAATGTATCTTATTAATAGTAATACTTAATATAACATCTTATTCATACTTTGCCCTTGAGATTCACATTGACTTATTTATTTATTTAACATTTAATGTAATGTATCTTATTAATAGTAATACTTAATATAACATCTTATTCATACTTTGCCCTTGAGATTCACATTTACTTATTTATTTATTTAATATTTAATGTACTGTATCTTATTCAATCTTTGTGTGTGCTATTTATTAAAGTTGTTTTCCTTTATTTTTTTATGTTGTCTTGTAAACATTAATAGGTTTAGTTATTATATTCATTATGTTTGCATTTTATTGTAAAATTGAATTATATATTTTTTTAATTATCAATTCTGTACTTAGTCTATATTGACAAGTGGTTTTATGGAAAATTTCAAGTTTGTATTTAGAGTTTATGGACAATTATGTTCCAAAGATGATATTTTTTTTTAAACTAGTACCCACTGAATTTGGAACGAGTAACTTAATACAAAGAGTGCTTTAACAAAGAGTGCTTTAACAGTACACCCATTTACACCCCATGAACCTTACAAAATTAATACTAATAAAATATTATTTTCTCAATTATCTACCATCTATTATTGCAGCAGTTGCATTTTTCACTATTACTACAAAATATAATACAATATAAATATTAGATACAATTGCCATACATAACTTGTAATTGAACAAACAAAAATTACACATACATAACACAAATTTAACCCACAAATTACTCACACACATTTAACCCACAAATTACTCAAAGTCCTGCTTAGTTTAAAAAGCAAATTATTTTTCTTATTCCATACCTAAACTATTTTACATAAAAATAAAATTATTTATTTAAAAAATATACAATAATATAATTCATAAAAATAAAATTATTTATAAAAAAATCATATATTGATATACTTGATACCACACTTAAAGGTATTAGATTATTTATAAAAAATCATATATTGATATACTTAATACCACAATTAAAGGTATTAGACAATGATATCCTGACTCGAGTCTACCGCATGGTGGAGATCACAAAAGAAAATGTCTGACATGTATGGAAAATAGGTAATGAAAAAATACAAACAATCAACTAGCAACTTCAATTGACGACTAAAATTCCCCAAACTGAAGAATGCCAATATCTGAATGACTGGAAATTCCTAACTCTGCAACTCAACTGCTAAAATTCAAGGGTTGTTTTATAATCAGTTCAGTCAAAGTGTTCTCTTTCCGGCAAACTTGAAAAGAATCTGGATTCTTTTTTGACTGTAAAAGCACGATGATTGGTTCCAGTTTCCACGCCTTCCCTGGCAGTATTAACGTTCTCTTGCACTAGCAATATCCCTTCCAGGTGTGTAGCGCTGCCTGCTAACACTTGATAACGCTGTCGAAGGGCAACACTACTGAAGAATTTCCTCCGACCTCTGTAGAAAATTGAGGCTGTAACTGATGTCCAATAGATTCCGGCTGCATTCTTCACTGCATAAAATTGTTGTACATATTAGGATCTCCCTGGTTTAAATCCTGAGCAGGATATGGCATCTGACTATGGCTATGGATACCCTGAGTAGATTCCGCCTGCATTCTTCCCTGCCTAAAATCGTTTATATCCTGAGCAGGATATGGCATCTTAGTATGGCTATTAACATCAACAGAAGGATCAATATAGTTACTGTTTGATCCCTGAATGGGGTAATTGTAGTTTGGCAAACTTCTACCCTTGATTGATTGCTGCATGGATATATCCTGTCCTACCATCCAGTTGGATAATTGATTCTCTGCACGTGGAAAGCCTCCTTGGAGACCTGTACTGTTTGTCTGAAACTGATTCTGCTGCGGATTTTGTCGGGGCCAACTACTAGTGCCGCTTTCGAATTGCAGTGGGTGCCGCGGTTCTGAATTAACCATCCGAAATTGATCATGATGATCTTGTGTCTCACCAACATGAAATTGATTGCCAGTAGCATTAAGGTTTGGCGGAATCAACTGATCAGGGACACCATAGTTTCCAAATGATTGATTCACCAAGCTCTGCGGTTTATTGAAATCTGCAAAATTTAAAGTCTGAGTGGGCTGCCTATTATCAAACACTGGCATACTAGGATTCGAAAAAAACGGTGTGTCTGCTACCTGGTTCAGTGGAAATTGGCCGTCAGGGATGTTAAAGGGGAAACAAGCGCGGGAGGCAAACTGGGCAGGGGTTAAAGGGGAAACAAGGGCGGGAGGCAAATCTTTTTGATTTATTGCAGCAATGTTGTGTTGTGCTTCATTCAATAACCACTCAATGGTTTTACGGCAATCTTGAAAGCCCAAGGAATTGGTGAGATCCAACAAAGGTTTATACGTTGCCATTCCTAAAAGGCATTCTATAGTCTGTCCAATTTCCGTAAAGCCCAACTCTTTAGTAACTTCTATCAAACGCTTGGTATCTCCTGGCAATAACCATTCAAACGTCTGCTCTACATTCTGAAAGCCCAAATCCTGTGTGAGTCTCGATATACGGTGGGGTGTCAATGATAATAACCAGTCAATGGTCTGACCGCCCTTCTCATTGCCCAGCATTTTTGTCATCTCAGACAAACCTTTAGTTTCATTAGGTAAAAGCCAATTCATCGCAGCTCCAAAAGATCTGTAATGCAAACATTTAGTAAGATCATCGAGCCGTTGCTTATTGGTGACGTTCAACATCACTCGCAGGTTCTTTTTCTTTTTGTCCGGCTGCATCTCCTCCAATAATGTGTTTTCATTGCTCAGGTTTTCCACTTCTGGTTGTTTCTTCGGATCGTTTGGACAAACTTGCCGTTTTGCCTCAGTTTTATTTTCTATTTCGTGTTTCTTCTTCGGATCATTTGGACATACTTGCTGTTCGGCCTTGGATTTTACGGTCTGATTGTTTATTTTTGCAGAGAGACGTGCTGAACTTCTTTCAGGAGCTTTTCCTTTATATTTGCCCATGGCCAGGGAGTATCTCTGAAATCAGACCGTAATTTTACTAGAAAATCCTTTGTATATCCTCGCTGCCACGAAATGAATACTGTCTTGTGATGTGAAAACTATCGCATAAACAAGTGAAGTTGGAAGGCCCGAATGGGTATTGATATGTAGCTTGCAGGATTCTTGATAGATAGTCATAGAATGGTCAGCCTTCGATGTAGCTTGGTGAATCATCCGTATTTGAGTTTTGCTTGTTTCGTAACGGCATTTTCTGTATTTGAGTTTTCTTGCTAGTAACGGCATTTTTCTGGGCTTCCATATACCTTGGTGAATCATCTGAGTTTTGCTTGCTGGTAACGGCATCTTCTGGGATTCGATGCGATTTTCTAGCATTTTCTGGGCTTCGGTGCGATTTTCTCGGTATTCCTTAAATTACTTAATTTTAAGATTCGTCTGATGGATTAGTTGGACTTGATTATTATGACGCGCAGAATAATAGAAAAACCAAAACGCTTGTTTTTTTTTGTGTGTGTGATTTTGGTTTCAAAACGGGTTGAATTTCATGTCTAAAATCGTTATTTTCGCATTTTTGTAATTTTAGCAATGAGGATCGTCTATTCTAAGGATCGTCTGTTCTAGATTAATTGTCCACTTTTAAAATTTAATTAACCACTTTTAAAACTACTCATATCATTCAAATTGTGATATCCTGTATGTTGGAATTAATTTCCAACATCATGTAAATATCTGACGGGAGATTTGCATTTAACCACACTACTGGATATATGGACGGTAATTGTAATTTCGTCCAGCGATCGCATTAATTCATGGACGCGTGGTAGCCTCTCTCAAGTTGTAGTGTATCGAGGTGGTGCAGAGGTGGTTGTATATGACAGACTCATCTATGGTTTATTAAATCCACTTTATAATATTGCAACAAGTCACAAAGTGACGGTGAGCTTAACTGATGATCTTGCCCTGCATTATTTTCCGGTGACCGATAATCTCCATGTATATATATTTTTCTACTTAATGAAATAGACAAGGTTCTGGGCAGTTTTCCCTTGGTCTCGAAGTCCTGTGTTTCTTTGTTTGTCTGCAGAAGTTTTCTGGGCAGTCGCCCACTCATTTCCGCTGTGCCCCTTCCCACAATTGGTATCAGAGCGTATGGCATCTTGTGACCCAACGCTGTGGCAGAGAGACTCCCTAGTAGTCATCTAGGAGAGTTGTGCGTTGAGCGAAATCTGGACAACGCTATCGTCAATCAAATCTGCAAGAGCAGGGCTGTTGTAGCAGTGGTTATTTGTCAAGTGTGGTTGAGTTGTGTGTCTCCCGCTGGTGAGAGAAAGAGGACCGGACTTCCCTTAGTCTGAGCGAGCTGTTCTCTCTCACGAATTTGTTTTTTGGTTTACAGAAAACCGAGGCTGCAGTAGATGTTTTGATGTTGGTCGCACTATCAATCCTCGTGGGTGCTGAAGATCTCTTGTGTGCGGTTGGGACCTCGACTAGTGAGAAAGCTGGAGAGTTATGAGAATCTATGGAGGTCGCAATTTTCTAATGGGAGCTCCTCGTCTTGTAATAGAGAGTCCAACAACCGTTTACAGCTTGTGCTCCCGTGGTTTGAGAAGCTGGGATTCCCCCACGTCCTTTGAGGACTTGCCGCGACCTGTATAAAAAGGATTCTCATCACTGTTTATTTTTGGAGGTCACGCTACAGCAGAAGCTGTTAGCTTGAAGGAAACCCTTCATGGGTGTTGAAGAGAGGAGTGAAGCCCATGCTTCTTTTGCCGTAGGGTTGAGCCGTTGTGTCAGTTAGAATTCCCCAGGAAGGAAAGGGCGCACTGGTGAAGAGTGTGAGAGCCCACGAGCTTAGCCTATTTCCAAATCCTCTAGTGTGCAGAAAATTTACAGAGTGGAAGCTAATAATCCACTACAGTTTGGGGTTGTGACCTCGTGTTCTGATCTCGTGTTCGGGACATTTATTTTTGGTTGCTTTATTGGGCAGACTGTGGTGTTGGAGACCACTGAATGGTGTGAATAGTTGTTGTCTTTGTTGTAGAGAAATTCTGCTATGAGTCACGAGCTCTCAGTATTATCTGTCGGCAAGTTAATGAGTTGTATCCCATTGTAGAAGAGGAAGCGGCCGTGCTTTAGTGGAGAGCTGCCGGTGGAATAAGTTGACACTAAGTGAAGTTGCAGTGTTTTTGGTGACTGCTCTTCTTGCAGCCAGCAGAGAGAAATGTTGTTTGAGATCATGACTAAAAGAGGAAATGAGCTGTAGCTCGGAGCAGATGTTAAAATCCACAAAAGTGGAGGATGAATGTTCCCATAGTTCAGTGATTGAACAACGTCCCTCTGTGTATCCCACGTGCCTGCCTATGTGAGTGGTCGTGGATGTATCCTAGACGTGAGCAGAAGCTCGACAAAGTAATTTGACAGCCGTAGCTGTGTATAAAGAGGACCCACATTTTTTGAGACCGCAGTTGGTGTAGATTGGAGACTGGACAAGAGGCCAAACCCAGTTGATGGCCATTTCTCGTTCCATCATATGTGCGTAGTTGCATGTAGCTACAGGTTGAAATTGAAGGGCCGTAGCCCGTGGAAGATTTGGGCAAACTCAGAACTGGAGCCTGCGGAGACTACATAGAAGAAGTTCGTGACACAGTTTTCTCTAGAAGAAGTCGAGTGTTTTGGTTGAAGCCGAGATGCCCGCTGGTTGAGTTCTATCTCTGGTGGATTAAATCCCCAGCCCTGGCAAAGGTAAGAAGAAATTCATGTTTCTGTTTCTGTTGAATTTTTTTCGCTCCCATAGAGTATTGGTCGAGTAGGAAGGCCTGAGCTCCCATTTAGTGGTCGAGCTGTTGTTTATCCCGTGAGCAGTTGCCACAGATCTCCTCAAGTGAGTTGAGAGGCACAATTCCTGTGTGTGAAGCCGCGGATGAAAATTGTGAAGGCCGTAGCCTAAAGATGAGCAGAAGCTCTATAATTAACAGCTGTGGATGTGTGTGAGAATCTCAAGGAGATTGTTCTGAAGAACCCTTAACGAGCTGAAGCTCTGAGTGTAAGTCTGAAGACTGTTTAAAGTTTTAAATTCTGAGTCTACTCCCTACAGTCAAGTAGGAAGTCCAGCTGACCTCACCTGTTGAAAGAATTGGAGTTAAAAGGGTGAAAGAAAACCTTGAAAAGGGTTTGTCCAGAAGGACTGAAAGTTTTAAAATAGAACATGTGGATACGAGTTTAGCATCTAAACTCTGTGAGAAGAAATGCAGTTGTGAAAAGCCTGCATATGTTGAGCGATCTTGTCTGTATCCCGCGTGTTGTTGCAGAAAACTCATCTAATAGAGTTGAGTGGCAGCGAAAGAATCTTCTGAAGGCTGTAGCCTGAATAATCTTGTGGAATGGTTAAAACCCACAAAAGTGGTTCTCTCTGGTTGGTGCTCCCATAATATAGTGGTTGAGTTGGTTGCTGTGACTGAATTTTGGGCATCTTCTGAAGAAAGCCCAAGTGTTCTTGCACTGGCCGAGTTTAGCCGTGTAGAAGAAAAGGGTTGTTGTCCGTGTTTAAAGAATTTGAGTTCAATAGAGAAGAAGCTCGGTGAATTTCAGCAGATTTCAGCAGAACCCAAGTCAAAGATGGCGAAGAGCAGAAGACTCAAATTGTTCAAGGAAAATAAATTCAAGTCCTGCATTGCAGAGTTGTATGATGCAGCAGAGGCGAAAACTGAAGAAGTCTATCATGATTTTTTGCCAATTCCAGTTTTCTCAGGTAAGAATTTTGAATTTTGGGTAAATAAAATGAAAACTATGCTTCGTGCAAAAGGGTTATTAAATTTTGTTGAAAAAGAATGTAATGGATTAAATTGTGTTGAAAATGATTGTAATGAACCTTATGATAATGCAAGTGATGCCTATGCATTGTATCCCATACATCAAGCCATGGAAGATAGTGTTTTCCACATTGTTGTTGATGCAACCAGTGCTAGACAAGCCTGGGAATGCTTGAGAAGAGAATTTGGTGTAAAGGGGAGAAACTCCAGTCAGCATCAAGCTGAACTACATGGTGTTGAAATTCAGAATGTTGATACAACTGTCATAGATAATGCTAAAAATTGTGATAATGTTAATGAACTACCTACAGTAGCAGAAGAGAAGCCTGCAGTTGAAGCAGAAGACAACCAAGCTGTTAGTGAACCCCAGGATGAAGTAGCCATAGTTGCAGTTGAAGAAGCAGTTGAATGTGTGTATGAAATGGTCGAGGACTCTGTCAGCCAAGCAGATCCAGATAAGTTTGAGAATAATGAAGCCCACTGTGCAGAGCCACAAGTGGATGAAGATGTTGAAGATGAAGCTGCCATAGCAGCAGCAACAGAAAATGATGAATCAGCAACTCAAGCAGTTGCAGGACAGCCAGTAAAGGCTGAATGTGAAGAAGAAGATGAGCTCATGAAGAGCATGCCCATGAGGGCAGAAGTTTTTCCTAACAGTTTAGATGTTTGTGCATGTGCAGGTGCATATAGAAATCAACTTGAAATTGAGGAAAATGTAAATGAGTATGCTGATGATGAAATTATTCAAGAATTTTTGGACAATGTGATGTCCTTGTTTGAAACAGAGAATGATGAAGAAACTGATAAATTCCATTGTGCAGAGGCACATATGGATGTGAATGATAAAGGAGATGATAAGTATAAAGAAGCTCATGAAGACTGCAATTTTAGTGCAGAGTTTGACAAGATTATGGAAAGTTGCATGGAAGATGAAGCATTTGAATTCAGTAATGATGGGCATTGTGACATTCCAAGAGTGCTTAGTAGAACCATGGATGAAGAAATCTGCATTGAAGATGCATAGGGTGAAGATGAAATTGAGACTGAACCAAGGTATGATGAAGAGAACTTCACTCTAGAAGAGTGAATTGTACTCGAGATGGAAATAAGGTTGATAAATAGTTTGCTTAGTGGCAATGTTAATTTGCTGGGACATGAAGACCGTGTGAATGAAATTCCAATTGTTGTCGCAATTGATGAAGAAGCTGTTGAAAATGCTAATTGCCTTGTTGTTGAAGACTGCACCCTTGTTGCAGTGGTGGAAGGTTGTATGACAGTTGAGAAGAATGCAACCATGGAGGTTGCAAGTGTAGCAGTGCAAGCTACCAGAGTGCAAGTTGCCAGAGAGCAGAAAATTGAAGAAAATCCTACTTTATTTAAAATTTTAACTTTGTTTATATGTGCAGATGTTGATTACAGTCCTAAAATTTCAAAAGTTGGAGTATTGAAGCTGCCATGCAGCATAAACAAGAAGAAGAAAGTCAAGATGAAATTCATGAAGAATCTAGCACATAACTGGTTCAATGTTTTGCACCGCTGGAAAATGAAAAAGACAATGACCTAGTGTTTTGATGAAGGAAATGTTCAAAGAAATTTTGTAGTTTTTTTTTGTTTCGAATTTGCTGTAGCAATGTTGTTTTCCTTAGATATTTGAAGTCTTGTCTTTTGGATATCATGATGTTGGCTGAAGCCACTATTGGATGATGTGATGAATTTTCATGTTGCTTGCTATTGAAGAATGTATGTGTTGAAAGGATGTAGCCTTGTACTGGTTGTGTGATCCTCCGCCATTGATGTGTGGTTTGCTGAACTCTGCCACCTGTGGGGAAGGAAGAGCATAGAGTGTGCCTCCACCTTCAGTATTATGTATGCAGTTGAGAAAGGCCTCTGCATTAGCAGATCCTTAAGCCTCTCCAAGACTTGAGAGCATTTTGATGACGAATTTTCCAGCAACAACATTGAAGAAATTTTTGAAGTGTTTCGTGTCTACTTGTAATAAACCTAGCAGAGACTGAGACCGGCAGGCATGTCTTTCAATCATATTTTGCAATCTGTGTTTTGTATGTCTGTAATTATATTTATAAATCATGTTTTTGTTGTGGTTGAAAATTAAAGGGGAGTGTTGGAATTAATTTCCAACATCATGCAAATATCTGACGGGAGATTTGCATTTAACCACACTACTGGACATATGGACGGTAATTGTAATTTCGTCCAGCGATCGCATTAATTCATGGACGCGTGGTAGCCTCTCTTAGGTTGTAGTGTATCGAGGTGGTGCAGAGGTGGTTGTATATGACAGACTCATCTATGGTTTATTAAATCCACTTTATAATATTGCAACAGGTCACAAAGTGACGGTGAGCTTAACTGATAATCTCGCCCTGCAATATTTTCCGGTGACCGATAATCTCCATGTATATATATTTTTCTACTTAATGAAATAGACAAGGTTTTGGGCATTTTGCCCTTGGTCTTGGTCTCGAAGTCCTGTGTTTCTTTGTTTGTCTGCAGAAGTTTTCTGGGCAATCACCCACTCATTTCCGTTGTGCCCCTTCCCACACTATATACATACATTGGCTATCTAAATGTCTATGGTGCTAGAGCGATCTTTTTCATAAACACACAACATTATTTCCATAAAGATATGCAGCTGGCAAGGAACAAACAATCGCACATAATTATATGCGCTGTGGATTCTCTTGAATCAGCAACCGACAAGGAACTGAATCAATTCAAAGTCCTAGGAGATTAAAAGCTTGTGATTTAATGGGCCAAGCAACATTACATCATTTCAAATCTAGGGTTGATTCCCATAATGAAACAATTCAGGAGCTCAAAAAATTTTAGAGAGTTGTCTTTTACTCATGTCTTCCGAGAGTTTAACACCAAAGCAGATCATTTCTCAAAGAAAGCTTTGTTTTTGCTAGAGGGATCCTCATTGAACATGCTTTCAGGGAAGGCACTCTCCTTTCAGTTACCGAACCTACACTATATTAATTTATGTGGTTGCCATATGTATCAAAGTCTAAGTCTATTGGAAGTATCGAAGATCTGTTTAGCATTGTGTTCTTTTCTTTTATATAAAAAAAAGAGTTGAAGAGGTAATGTTTACAAGAATAACTAATAAATATTATAGAATAGGAAAGGAGACATACAGAACTGTGTTACTATGAACTATTATAAGTCGGAGTCTTTTATGGACAGTCAATGTATATTTTATTGAAATCTCTTAAATATAACTATAAAGCTTTTTGCCTTGGAAAAAAAGGAGGCGACCTGTAGAAGTATGCCAAGGTGGTTACACTCATCAATAAAATACTATAATACTCCATATACCATGCCATAAAGGTGTCCAACCAACCAAATGAGGTGTACCCTATAGAAGTTTGCCAACCTCTCCAACAATAGTAAATTATCCATGCATGCCTTGAAAACTATGCCAGGTAGGGGAGCGCTCCATCAATAATCCTAAGTCTCCTCAAGTAAACCCCTCCAAGTGTTAAAAGATGCCAAGTGAAGTAGGGCGATCAAGTAACTAACCTCCACATGATCAAAAGTAACTAACCTCCACATGATCAAAGTAGGGTCAACAAACCACAAGAATGATTAAATCATCCTAAACATGATGCCTTCCATCTATACCAGAACATACTATCGAGTGCAATTTCTAAAATGTGAGATGGCACAGAATTCGAAATAGGAGCATGAGTGTGACCCCTTCTCGAATTGGCCTCTCAGTTTGCTCTTTCATGACAGACTGGTATTTCTTCTTTAGTGATTAGAGCAGCAGCCATTCAAAGTAATTTAATGTTTTTCAATGATCTGAATGCATTAATGCCAAACGCTAAAGATATGTATTTGGTTTTTCTGCAGGCCGGGCATCTCTGACGTTTATTGCAGTAATGCACATTTTTCCAATAATTATGTTCTTCTTCATACCACAGCCGTTGCTATTGTCATCAAGAATTTGGGGTTATCACGAGATTGGGTTTGAAAATCTCTTGCAGAGCATGCGAAAGGAAGAAGCTTGCAAAGAGTCCAGGTAAGTGGCTTTAAAATTTTATTTCCTCACTTCCTTTGGGGTCCCCAGTGGGTGTTATCTTTTAAAGAGAGAGAGTGGGGTTTGAATTGAGAGAATAGGGAGCAGTACAACCTGTGCTGTCTGTCTAAGCATTTTTCCTTTAAAATTCACCCCTAGGAGCTGAAATTTTCAGAACACTAATAGTCTCTGCAAAATCTTTTTCTTTATATGAATTTATGCAATAAATTTGATGCGATTTAGTTCGAAATCACAGTTTCGTTCCTGGTTCACCACGCTCTGTCCCCGAATTGAGTTGGTACATAAAAAGAACAAGAATCATGTAGGATCATAATATATTTTTGCAGGATTCTGGCAAGGTTGTTTTCTTTTCTGTTTGCTGGATTCTGGCGAGGGCTGCCATGAAAGGGGTGTTTATCCAACAAAGCATTTCAGGACTGGATTCAGAGCAGATCTTTTTATTCATTCTCACATTATTTTGATTTATTTCTGGTGAATGCACATTTTATTAGGGCATCGTAGGGAATGAATGTCCACAGGCTTAACAAAAGATTTATAGGGTTATTGCTGCTTTCTTTTCTTTTGCTATTCCTAGCTTCCCAGATGCTATAGAAATCATAAGCCTGGTATCCAAAGACTTAACATAGATTTGTAGGTTCAATTTAGCACAAATCAATGTGCATTATCATATGTAAATCTTCTATGAATTTGAATATTTTTGAATTGACATTCATTTCTCTCCTTTGTTTTTTCCAAGTGAAGAGTGGGACTTCTAATTTACTAAGTTGCCAAGCTACTTGGAATTCAACATCTCATGGAATTTGGTCACCGGTAAGGGACATGTTACATATAATATCCGAGGTGAGATATTAATTACACAGATGGTAGATCTAGTCCTAAGCCGATTGAGAATATTTACATAGCCTTTGTTACCAGAAATGAGAACGTACCAGAAACGGAATTTCTAGGTTTCGCATATGAGAAATGAGGAGAGAGAAAGACAACAAAACTAAAGATGAAGAGAAATAACAATAATCTCATGCAAATTCATATAAGATTTATAAATAATTTATTGTTGAGTACAAAATTATCAGCTAGATCGCTCAAAGCACAATCACCTAGCATGGTGGATCATAGGAGCATCCAACGATCCCAGATCCAATGTGGGAAAGCATGTCCTCCAATTTCATCACATGTTTTAAAAGTTCAAACACTGAAGGGGGATTCTACCTCATGCACAACATTTACCATATAAATTACAAAAGCATGACTTGTGCATCAACTATGTTTGGCAAGTAGCTTACGCCTAAGACATTCATACAAATACCAAGCTACACAATTTTTGCAATGACTCTTTTGAAGAAGAAATTGGGAAAACACATAATCGGAATGAAGGTTGACTTGTATAAGAGGGAGCACTCTGAGTTTATACAATAGTAACTTTTTTCTAAATAGTTGATGAAATGGAAGAAGCTCCCAATGCAAGAAGCATTGCAATATTTTTATTTTCCATATAAAATCACAAGAAAGATCCAATGTCACTTATATAGTTGATTTATCACTTTACATTGTCATTTGGCTATGATTTAAACTTAAATATATAAATAACTCCACTTTCATCACAAGTTTTCAAAGTTCAATTAAGTGAAGGACATATAACTCATCCACAACATTTCCCACATAAGTTATATAAGCATGCTTGTGCTTTAACTATGCTATGTGAGTAGCTTATGCCTTACACACTCATACATATACAACTACACAATTTTTTTCATGACTCTTCTTAAGAAGAGATTGGGCGCACACACACTCGAAATGAAGGTTGTTGCACAATTTTTGTCATGACTCTTCTTAAAGAAGATATTGGGCAACACAAAATCATAATGAAGGTTGACTCATATAACAGTCAATACTCGATGAAATGGAAGCAGTGTCAATGAAGGATGCATTGCAATTTTTTTATTGTCCAAATAAAGCCAAAAAAATCCCGCGGTCATTGATCTGTTTGCTTTGTCACTTTATATTGACATTTAATTATAATTTTTGTTGAACTCAAATTTTTAAATGAAAAAATCCAGATATCTATAATACAATAATGATTCTCAATGTAAGGAATGACAAAATACATATATCTATAATATAGTAATGATTTTCAATGTAAGGAAAAACTCCAACAGAAAAAAAGAAGCACGCTTACTTTTAAAAAAAAAGGTGGAACAAGAACAGCTTTGTCAATTTGTCAAAGATTTACCCCCCCTTTGTTAAAACAATAGCTAGGAACGTACCTTGCAAGCTAGAAGTGTTTCTATGCTTCTCAATCTATAACTTGGAGGTCTCAGAAAATTTTACTATTTTAGAAAATCAATAGAATTGACAATAGGAATATGTATTACAGACATGGGCTAAAGACTAGATGTTTTCTGAAAGCAGAGGAAATAGGGGCCTTGGAAAAATACTCGAAATAACGCCAAATCCGAGTTTTGTTAAGAATATGTGGGAATCTCTAAATATCTATCTGCATGAATTCCTAAAAGGAGCGTGGATTGATTAATTTATTTCTTTGTAAGTTTAAAGTTCACACAGACACATAGAAAACATCTCGGTGAAGGACCTTATAAAGAAGAAATCTTCCCATTGGCATGCACACTTAAGCTAATAGTTTAGGGCGGAGGCGCTAAGCTACCGAAGCCATCTCAAAATAATCATGACAAACAATAGTCTTGAGCATGCCATTGAAAACAAAAACAAAAACTGCGCTTGAAAATTGTGGAAACATGAATTAAAAAAAGAGAGAGAGAAATCATGGCATTTGATCAAAACCTGGTAATATTCCAGCTTCCATGCTCGAAATCCAGGCTAGTTGCTCCACCTAGTTCCTTTGCTTCAATGCAGACAAGAGGCTACGAGGTGAATGAAGATGTCAAAATTCAAAATAAACTCAGATTTAATTAACAGTTCAAGAGGTGTATAGTAGTCTTGATTTGAGGGAGTCACCTTTAAATTGAAGTCTGGGTTTGATGGTCTTATAAGGCTTCCAAATACTTTTAACCACTTTTAACCAGAAAGGTGCCTTTGACTTCCACATGGGAAGTTGTGGTGAGAAACAATTGCAAATTAAGGTTCTTCCAGGCTTTTTTCTCCAAATTAGGTCTCATGGAAATGCAATTTGGGAGGAGAATTTTCCTAACCCTCAAAACACCAATAAACCACTTTGCAAAAAGAGCTTGAGCATGCCAATGGGTTGGAATAATTGCAAAAATACCCAAATCTTTGGGTAAGCAACATAAATTTCAATTAACTCTATGAAATCCCTTATGCCCTTCAACATTGGCCCACAATTGTTTTGATAATCCCTAAGAAAGGGTACCCAACATGCCATGCAATAGACATGTGTCATTGTTAGTGCCTTGGTGCATATTTGGAATTTGGAAGCCAAAGAGTGAGGCTTAATTATATGCTTGTAAATTTTGATTTCAAATCACCAAATCACACAGTCCAATAGCTCCTTAGAAGAGGATTGGAAGGTGAATGGGATCCCAAAAGATTTTAAAATGTGCCTTAGATAGATCCAAGACCAACCATGTGATAGCTTCTATTCTAGAGTTTCCCTTTCGCTTTTCCTGAAAGCATTGCATTTTCTCCTTTTGGATCTTGGAACCTGAGGCTACACAAAATATTTGAACATAAGTTAGTGTGTTGTCCATTGAGTATCTATATTCGATAGTTGTGAAAGAACTGTCTACAAAGTGGCTATTAGCCATTTTACCAACATCTAGGCTTGGTAATGGAACACCTTTAATCAACCCATGTGCCATTCTATAATGAAGGAGATAGCCAAGGGATTCAACAACCATTATATGTAGAGATGGGGTGAGGGGCTACCCTTTCCTAATTGATTTAAAAATCCCAATTAGATTTATCTTGAGTAAAAGATAAGTTAGTTCATGCTTCTGAAAATAGTGTTTCCACAACTCATCTGAAACGTTGGCCAAATCCATGGTCTATGAGCATAGCTAAAATAAAATCCACTCCACAATGTCACATGCCTTCTCAAAATCTAGCTTGATGGATAAGACATCCTAAATCAAGGCATCTTCCTCACTCCATCCCTTCCCAAACAATAATGACATGGCTCAAGATGAAATGGCCATGAATAAATGATGCTTTTTCAAGATGAACAATCACTTAGAGAGTTTGCTTAATTTTCAAGGAAATGGACTTTGCCAATATTTTGTATGAAACACTGAAAAGGGTTATAGGCCTCCATCTTGTTATTATTTCAAGATATCCATGTTAGGAATCTCGATGTCGGGAATAAAAAAAATCAAACCTTTATTCATATATTCTTTGAGTGATTGCTTCAATTAGGATTCCTTTAATTTGGGTTTGATAAAATCCCATGTACCTTTGTAGAATTTACAATAATCCATTAAGGCTAAGAGAAAATATCATCAACCATATCAATTAAACCCATGCTCATCTCATCTAGATTCAATTCATAATCCAATAACCTCTTATTATCTGATGATACTTGGTGGGCCACCACACCTAAATAGATTTACATATGAATAAGATCTATGAATTTCTCATATGCAAAACTTCCAACTTTATTAATGTTGTGTTGAAAGTGCCTTGATATAATAAGATTTCATGTATACCTAGTGCTTAGGTCTTTTTGACGAAAGAATATTCCATGCTTTGCATATTTGATCCTACTCAAGCTTTAGTGGATGAATAATGTTCAAACTAGGTCTAAGAAATGAAGTTATGGATTTTGTGGTAGCATGAATTCATGGGAATTTTGCATAAAAGTATTTGGAGTTTGTACCACTGACATGGATTCCAAGCATATGTAGATGAAAAGAGATGGATCTGAGATTTATGCAACTGGTTGACATTTTTGAGGTGCTGTAGTTGGAAATGCAAATTTATATGATGAATTTTTACATAAATTTTGGTTTTACTTTCTTTGGATTGTTCTGCTACTTTGACAAGATATTTGTTGTATCTATGAGGTGATGTTGCAATATTTTGAGAAAGAGTTTGGATTCTTTGTTTTGGATATGGTAGGATGCCTTACATATCTGCAAGATGATTGATGCCTTATTTTTGGTTTTATTGACGGTATTTGCAAAGAGATTATTTGATCACCAATTGCCTATGGATATTCAATATATTTGTTTGTAGTTCTGCACAATATTAGTCTTGGTGTCTTTTTGTTTCTCCAATGACTTCTTCTATTTTGGTTATAATATATTTCATATTGATAAGCAACTATGATATGTTATTAGAAACTACATTTGTGATTATTTGTAAAGAGAGGAGTACATTCCCAACTCCTCCATGCATTTCCATGGTCTCTGGAATTAAAGAGGACACTTTTTTCCATCTCCCCAAAAGAGGAGGAAGGATATAGCCCTATGCGAATTACCGTCTCCATGTATTGGTGTTTTTCAGTCACTTGGATAATAATATGGTGCAACACTATATGTTGAGCATTGTTATGATTTCCTGGATTTATCTACCTAGAATGCATATTATCCTCTAGAATATATGGCACAACCTTATCCTATGGAATGCATGGCATGCTTTGTAAGGGGTTTTTCATAGATTGGAGGTTTTCCGCCATGTTATTTGACATCTTTATTGATGGATGTTGGCTTACACCATATAACTACAGTGTTGCATGGTGCATCTCATTTTAATCCATTTTGTAATGTTGGAGGCATGAAACCAAGCTAAATATTAGATATGTTAAATTTTAAACATTTTGTCATGGAATCTTGTCGATATGTTATATTTGATTTGTTGGTAGTATTGCCTTCTTTATTTCTCTTACCAGTCGCGATATCATTGCATATGTCTATTTATTTTTTAAGGTGGTTGATATAATTTGTGTAATGCTTGTGTATGTTCCATTTCTGGTGTTAGGAAACTTTTTTAACTATATTTCCTTATGTCATGTCTCAATCTCAAACTTGATCTAAACGTATTGTCAGTGAACACAGCTAGACATTTATTTAAATAGTGTTGTTTTATTTATTTATTTTCTCTTCAAAGATAAATCAAGCATTAAAACTTATAAAATGCATGTTCTATTTTTAAGAATATTCAAGCAGCAACTTGTCTCTAATGTAAAACATAGATATTTCAAACAATGAAATGGTTTAACCTGCTAACCACATTCATAGTTCTAAGGTGATTTCAACTGAATTCAACATCATATGTTGATACTTTTATATTCAATTGTTTTTTATAATGACTAAGATATTTATCCAGTCTAGAATCTAACACTTGTTGATAACAAATTTGAAGGGCCTCCTGAAAAGGAAATCAAGAGAAACCACTAGGGATGTTGCATGGTTAGGTGCTCCAAGGACTTCTAAAACGCAGTTTACACATTACCAGTCTTTCAGTCGCAATATCCTCGCCCTTTTAGTAATTTGAAAAACTCTTCAAAGTTATCTTATATGCCATACTTGTAAATTACTTTTGGGATTTTTAATAGGGTTCTTTTTCCCTTGTTGGGATTGTTGTTTATTTCATCTTCATGGCTAATTATAGATGTTTTTTGTTGGCAGGTTAAACATTTTATATATATGATGACACAAGGAAAGGATGATCATGCTTCTTATTTGCAAGACATGTTTAAAGATTCCTAGACAAGGAAGTTAGTTTGGGTTCATTGGTTTCATAACACTAATGAAGTTTTTGAAATCTACCCCCTTTAGTACCTCATGCAAAAGAACTTATTTTTCGCTTCTTGTTCACAAGCTCTTAATGTTAAATGTGTTGATGGGTTGGCAACAATACTTACTCCAGAACACTATGACGAATGTTGGGAAAAACTATTCATGATTTTTAGTTTTCCAGTCTCGGAGAATTTCATATTTTGCTTGTAATTATGTGTTTGAATTCTAAATTTTTTCTTGTTGCTAATAGTTCATCCATATTTTTTGTAAAACATAAAAATGTTAAAAAGACTTTCAATGTTTCCATACTTTTTTTCTAGGAGGGTATAATCTTGATAGAAACTAATTCCTACCAATTCTGTGTTGCTTGGGTGCTGCCAATTGAGAAAGGAGTTGGCATCTAATAGGATCTCCTTGAGGGTATCCATATTTATTGTAAAACATAAAAATGTTAAAAAGACTTTCAACATTTCCATACTTTTTCTAGGAGGGTATAATCTTGATAGAAACTAAATGATAGAAACTCATTCCTACCAATTCTGTGTTGCTTGGGTGCTGCCAATTGAGAAAGGATTGGGTATCAAATAGGATCTCATTGAGGCCATATTGCTTTTCAAAATAACTGTAGTGGTTGCACCATGGATGGAAGAGATGTGCCACTGCAATGCTAAGTCCGACCTCTAATTTGATAAGGAAAAAATAAGGCCAACATAAAAAAATGAACTCAAGGAATGTTAATGTTTTTGTTTATTTTTCTATTATTGTGCCAAGAGGAGAAAGGTGATCCTCAATGCCAACTAGCGGGAGGTAAAAGTACAACATTTATTCAAACATCTAGTGTTCAAAGCAAAAGATAGTTGATGTACAAAATAATGAGCATATAGTGTGGTGTACTCTACAAACTGGATGGAGAAAATTTGTCATGTTACATGTCACACAAAATAAGGTGTTAACTTGCAAATATAAAAGAAAGATTTGACATAAAAAAAATTAAGATTAAAAATAGCCTACCATGGATCCTTATTATTCTTGCATCTTTTAAGGTGTTTAATAAATCAAAGCTTGCGAGGAGATGACCTTATTGCCATATAGGTTATTTTGGTAATAGTAATGAAGGTTTTAGTTAAATATTTAAAAGTGCTTATTACTTGGTTTTCTTTAAAATTTTATTTATGTACTGAACTTTTTTAAAGGAAGCCAAGGAGTAAAATTATTCTACTAACACAATAGAAATGGTGGATAGAATTGGACAATGGCATAAATATTGCATTAGTTGGAATCATGGAAAACTTCTCAGAATAAATATTATAGTAGAAGTATAAGGTGTATAGTACAAATCCTAAATTATCAATAGCTTTAATAAATAAGTTTGTTTTTTCCCACTTTCATCTTCATATTCAATACCTTGAATTACCCACTCTTGTTTTTAGCCAATTTTGTTCAATGATGGTTCGTTGCAAACTCATTTGAATAAATAGGTTTGAATGGTTAGGTATTTCATTTATCATATATTATCAAGTATTATCCCAAGTATTGTTGGATTAATTATGGTTTAACATTGTGTATTTAGAACCCAGGATTAAAATTATATAACCTCAAATTGATAAGTATTGTTTGTAAATTTCTTTTGGTAGTGATAGTTCTGCGTCAATTTACAAAAAAAAGGAATTATCTGTAGTGTAGGGTCAGTTCATTCTTCTTGCAACAACTTAATGGTTTTTCCTTACTTTACATTTCATTATTTTTGCCTTGCAGCGTATGTTTTCAGGTTATGGGGTAATTGCTAGTATTTTTATGTTTCACAAAACAAGAATGATGGCCCATGGCCTTCAAATAAAGTGTGTTCGCTAATTAAATTGTTCTCCCTATTTATGTTGATGTGAGGTCAATTAATAGGTATTTATTTTTATTATTTATTTTTAATAAAATGTGATTAATTACTAAATATATTTATTCGGTTATTATTAATTATTTATAGATAAATTATTTAAATAAACAAAATTACTAGCATTTATGATCTTGTAGTTATCTTGCAAGTGTTTTTATGTTTGTGTGTGTTGGTTTTATTTTGTTATTAAAAAAATAAAGTAATATAATGAAATATTTCTTTTGGAGAGTGAATTTATTTATTTATTTTTATTTTATTTTTTATTTTTTATTTTTTATTTTTTATTTTTTATTTTTTTTTATTTTTTATTATTTATTTTATTTTATTTTATTTTATTTTATTATTATTATTTTTTTTTTTCTGGATAAACAATTTTTATATATAGAGTATGTGAATGAAAAAAGACCATTTTTTCTTTTTTTGATTTAGTTTTGTATTTTGTATCATTACACTACAAAGAAATAATTTTTTTAGAGGAGGTTTTTGCGGAATTGTTCCAAAAAGTGTTTACTTTATCCATTTATAGTAGGGGTTGCTAGTGGAGATGGGTGGCCGAAGGTTTCACTGGAGGGTTTGTATGGATACTCTTAAATTATCGTACTGCACCATTATTCTACCAAACCACACGCAGGTGCTCTAAATAACTAAACAAAACGATATTAAAATAACTCGTTTTCTCAAAAAATATGTATATTTTTTAATTTGCATTAAAATAAATAATCAGTTTTCTACAAACATATGCATGCCTTGGTGCATTATTCTTGTACGAATTCCTTGACGTATCCAAATACACAAAGCACCGAACTTGTGATAAAAAATATTAAAAAAAAATTGGATTTTTTTTTTTTAAATAAAAAGGGACCTCGGTGTGCTTTTGTTTCTAAGAAGAAACTAAAATCTGCATTCGTTAAACAACTAAAAACATTTATAATGTTTTTACCAATATATTGGTGCACTACAATATCCAAAAAAAGCACTTTAGTAATTTCAGTTGGACTGCTAAGTTGTTGATGGGATTGGAATAACTGCCTTTGGGAACTACTGCCTTGACTGTCGGCACTTAGAACTGGACGATAAATCCCTTTACTCAGCTGCCTACTTCCCTTTAATTAACTGTTACCAACTACCCACCTCCCAACTTATATTTACTCCTTACCCAATCTTTGTAATGCCCCAAACAGCGTTGCCCGGCCGGATACTCTTCAGTCATTCTTACCAATTGCTTTCTACTAAGAGCCCTACTTGCCTTTACTTAAGTGTTTCCTACTCTCCTAAATCCCCCACCTTATCTTTAGTCGTATATTCTTGGCTTTTCCCCTCACTCTTTTGATCATCCTCTTAAGAACCCCACTGAATCTTCTTTGTCATATGCAAAGGAACTTGTCTTCAGTAACTTCTTCTTGATACCACCTTATCTTTAGGAGTATCTAGCACCGAATCCTTTTTCTTGTATGGAACGGCACTAGTATGAATCTGATTATGCATCTGATTCAGAACCCACCCAACCCTCAGTGTCTTATGCTATGCAAGGGAGGGGATAGGATTCATAACATTTATTATCGACGATATTCGTTAGATCCCAACTCGCCTTTAGGAAGATCTTATAGGGCACCCTTAACCTTTGGATTTGATTCGCTACGCCCCTCAACTTTTGTGTTTCTCTTCTTGATCCCTTCACCTCACCCATCATCTAAGCCGAGTTATGCTTACACCTGCTTGATTGGAAGGAAGGAATCACCTAAATTGCATTGATTCATCGATTTTACTAAAGACAATTTTGAGTTATTGAACCCAGAAGGATAATAACTTTGAATCCCCAAACACCCATCTGATCTTTAGAAAATACGCGCGTTTACCAAAGGCTTTTCGGATCGAACAGAACAACCTCAAAAGGCCAATTTAACTGGTTGGGTCACTAGAAGCAGTTTGGAACTCACCCCTCTAGCCTATTATGCCGCCACCTGCACCTGATTGGATGGAACGCAAATAACCTGACATGCTCTCAGTCATCGACTTGCCTCAAGAACAATGTAAGTTCGAGACCCGGTGGAACCATTTCATCTAGAACTGTTGCCTCCCTTTTCCTTATTGGATTAGATGGATGGATTGATGGATAATGGGATGGATGGTCAGCCGAGAGAGAGCGGCCTTTACCTTATATCGTTAACTTATATGCTGGCTGGATAGCTCAATTATGGGTATGGGCCACATACATAACAAAACATCGCTGGGATTATGGAATGGAATGGATGGATGGACAGGCTTCAGACTGCTAGGATAAATATGTATGGATGGGGAGAGACTGGAATCACCTGAAAATGCTATGAGTCATCGACTTGCCTTAAGAGAAATGATAGTTCAACACCGCGGTGGAACATGCCTCGACCCCGGGAAACAATGCATTTTAAATATAGAAACACGCATCTCAGAAGCTTTTGACATTAATTCACAAAACAACCCGACCTGGTTCCTGCCCTAGATTTATACCACCCTGCCCTTCTCAATTCACTTTGTGCTCCGTGCTTGGTACCTTTCTCAGATTCAATTTAGATGAGAGCCTTTCAATATCGGGCGAGCCTTTACTGCGGGCTTGATAAATCACCTTCTTCTTTAATTGGATTTTGGAATCACTCTTATTACATATATAATATAAACACTTCTTCACCTTATTGACCTTCTTTGTTACATGACCCAACCAAGAAAGAATAATCAGTGCTTTCTTAATCCATGAACTGAAACTTAATTCCTTAGAATATTACATCACTAGGAAAATAATTTGGATCACACTTCCTGAATCAAGCGCTTTTTAGTGAGTGAGTGGTGGGGTACTGTTATTTAACTTTAAGTACCTTGCTCCCCCCCGATCATTAGAGATTACATTGCAGGACGGAGCCGGGTAGATGGATGGGTGGATGGCCTTGGGTGGATTATGTGGGTGGAACATCAAAGAATAGAGCGTTGGATGGACAGGCTTCTGGAATATATGCCCAGACAGAACCAGCCAGAATATGCACACTTTCCTATATGAATCACTTTGGAGGGACTGCTAGAAGACCTTTACCTTCTATGAATACGAGAGAGAGGTTCTCTACAAATAGTGAGTTACTTACCCACCCATGAAGTAGACCAACAATAGCAAGCACTAGGGAACAACATTATAACACCTTGGATACCATACACCTCCAAGAACTGGGATATTTACAGGCCCTATACCATTAGGTCTTCCAAGTAAGAGAGCTATCAGACCTTACCTTAGACCTTTTTCAATTCGCATGCTTCCCATATCTCTATACCTAAACCTAGGATGATGGAGTCACTATCCTCTATCCTATCAGCCAGGAATACCAAATTTTGTTGGCAGGCAGGGACATGCTAGAAAACACTACACTCCCTTTACCTACACGAACTACTACATCTGGCGCCCTAGACCAGGAATCACCTTGTTAGTTAGGAGGGATTATATATACCGTTAGAAGCGTCGGATGGGATGGGATGGGCATTGGGAATTACCTAAAATGCTCTCAGTCATCGACTTGCCTACTTAGAATTGATAGTTAGACACCCCTGTGGATAAATATCCTCAAACTCACTCAAAACACGACCCGTTAGTGTTCACCCTCCTACCTCAGGTGGGGGTTTATATAGATAAAATTGTGTCTATGATAAAAGTTTTCAGATTTACGAACGGGCCAACTGGTGTGGCGTGTGGATCCTTTTTTTGGTAGGCACTTACTGCTTTTACTGCTTTGCTAGTGCACCCTCAATGATGGCTCAACACTAGTGCGTGCCAGAATATGGCAGCTGATACAGTTGGGTTTAATGGAGTCATTTAGCCTAAGGACCTTTAGCGTGCTCCTACGGGGATGGGCATAGGGGTTACCTTTAGCAGAAATAGATCGTTTAACTTATTACCCGGATAAATTTGACTCTACACAGCCGGGAACTTATTAGACATAGCATAGTTGGATTTAGAAAGAACCTTATATGCTAGAAGGAATCGACTTGCCTACAGAAAAATGCACGAAAGATGCTGCGGTGGAGGATGGAACTATCGACCCATGCCAACGATGAGTTATATATAATGAAAACACGCATCTCAGAAGCTTTTCGAATCGACCCAAAACACCCAACCTAGATGCCTTTTCCCCCACCTGGTGCCTTTATATGGATATGGATGGGGCCCGAAATAACCAATTAGTGAACAGGCCAGCCGATCGGGCTTTCTTTAGATAATTTCACTTTTTATATAATTTTGAAAATCATATTACATATATAATATGAACACCACTCCTTTTAAACCTTTTCAACCTAGTACCAATTAGCTAGAACAATACCTCCTAGTCTTGGTTCCTTCAACCAATAGGATAAGGGAGTTTACCTTTAGCTTAGATAGTTTAACTACTGCTGGATTGCAGAATTCGAACCTCGTTTTATGGGTACTGCTTTACTTTACCTCACTCCCCTTATTATTGATTGATAGCAGCACGACTCCCTGGATGGTCAATTCCACAAGGACCTTCCTATTGCTGGATCACCTTTTAGCCGCTGGACTGCTGGATGGATTTAATATGACATTATGGAATGGATGGAATCCACTTATTTATATGCACGAAATACTCTATTTGCCTACTGAACAATGATAGTTCCCAACCTCGGTGGACACATTATGCCTCAGCCCTAACAATGGGTGGTTTTGATAGCTCTCAAATCACATTTGGATACATTTTTCGGATTGACCGGACCGACAAAAGAGCATAGCCATGCATTGCTTTTAGATCATGCTTCAGGAGAGAGCGCTGTAATGAATCAATTTCGCTATAGAAAACACAAAGTTACGGGCCTATACAATGTCACATATAGAAGTTCTGCCTGGTCACCTAATAATTGGTAATCTATGGGCCTATGCCCTATAATCCAAGTGCTAGTAGCCTTGTTAAAAAAGCCATGTTGACCTTGTCCATAACGAGTCTAATTGGTTGGTTCATATATGATATCGCCATCCATACGTTTCACTTTATTGTCATATCTAGTCCTGCGATACCAGCATATCTACGTCATGGCCATGAACCAGACCTACTACACCTCTTACTATAATAGCTTGTTGCATGGATAGCGCTTAACCTATGATATCGCCAATAATACATTTCAACTTGGATTTGTTGCATATCCACATTTGAACATACGATGTCGGCATAGAGACGTTTACCTTGGACTCGCATGGATAAGTGTTGCATTATATATATGATGTTGCCATAAATACTTTAAAATAATATATATATATCTATATATATCTGGGAACCCTTCCTAAGACTAGTTAAGCTGGGTTGGTCACTCCTATAAGCTTCTACATACGAGCAGTAATAGTGATACTATTTACTATTGTGTTGTTAGTATTATCCCTAATAAGCTGAGCTTCCATTGCTTGTTGAATATGTAGTATTAGCACTCTTTACACTCTGTATTCAATCTAAGCTGGAGTCATAGGTTCCAACTACTTACTTGTTCTAGTTTTGGTTATATAACCACCATTGTATCGTATTCATCTTATCGCTATCCCTTATTCGATCAATTTAATCAATATCTCTCTATATGGTACTCGGTCAATGGTATCCCTATAATATAATACATATCACTAATTATGGTAATACAGGGCTTATTATATCTATACAACCACATTTGCTCCTATTGTGTTCTATATTTAATGTATGAGCAGACGGAACATATGGGAATATAATGAAATACAGAGGACACATATAGGGGAATGGAAGTTAGATGATACAAGTAGTACCAATCTTATATGACTAATCATTATAGTAAGTACCATAACAACAATGAGCTAATAGAGTGAATTCAGTTTATACTATTATTAGGTATGGTGTTTCCCATATGTTTATACTATCATGCTAGCCTCGTAATAAGCTCATAAAATAGATATTGAAATGATACTACTTAGATCTATCATATTACATCATGTTATAAGTACTGTGTTTCCATATTATATAAGGTAGAAGCTCGTCTAATATGGATATATAATGACTCCTTTTTTTTCTATACACTACTATTCCCATAAGTACAACCCAATAATCATCAGACCATAGGCTAATTATATCTCTACTAGTATAAGCTCTATCCTAATAAATAATACTCCCTTAGGATACCAATTATAACAAAGCAGATGGTTTGGTTTCATTACCATTACTTTACCTGTATAACAGTGTTTATATTAATGAAGCTTTATGTGTTACTTCCATTGGAAACGATTATACTGCTTACAAGTACTGAACACCATCTAGTGGTATAAGTACCTATGTTTAACCTATAACAAAGGGATACACTCTTTCTATGGATTACATGGAGTTGAACATGAGCTAATACCCGCAATAAGTACAACACTATTCATAGTGTAACTACCTTATAACTACAAGGTAATGATAGCTATAGATTACGTAATTACAGTAACGTTTATCTTACTTACCTGTATCGTGATAAAGCTCTATTCCATGGAGTTGAACCTACGTCTTTTTTCACTATTACTACAAGAGGTGTTAGATATTGAAACCTTAACACGTTTTAATACTCTAATGCTTATAAAACTACAGATAGTATTCACATAAGTAAGTACCCAGTTGTTATGAATACAAAGTACCCAGTTGTTATGAATACATAGGGTCATGTAACATTACCTATTCATTATACTAAGCTTTGTAGAGTCTTGTGTTTGCATATTACTAATATAAGTATGATGTTAATTACTGGGATAAGCTGTTCACATTAGTGATCATAACTAGTTCAATGGTTCTCATACTCTGATTGGTCCAATATGTGTGTTATCACTTCCATGGACTCGTATCAACTATTCTAGTCATCATTGCTTTCAATGGAATCCATACTATTATAAGGTAACACTGATCATCATTAGTACCAATACCATTTCATATAAAGTTCACTGTTTTTTATTAGGAGAATTATGTGTCTCTCCATATTAGATAGTTACATAGGATAGAATCACAACCTATAAGCTCATTCAATTGGTTCAAACATAGGATATTACATTGAACTAATTGCAATAATAAGGCTGCCTATTAAATATTCCGAATATCTATATATAGTGATTACTCTTACTTAGGCTTATACCGTATTGATATGCATATGTTATTAAATAATATGCAAACAAGGGTAATTACTTTCTCTATCTAATACTACCATATTGAATTGGTTGCAGTTATAGATAGCTCGTTAACCACAGACATGTATATGGCAATGAGAATAAGAGATAGCGTGTTGAATGCTAACCTGGAATGGTAGGATGTAATATGATCCTATATGGTCAGCTCTACTATGAACTATCACCTATATATGGCTATTCTTAATAAGAGACCAGTCTTCCATGCATGTTACTTATATACTAGTCATATTTATAATATAGATACACTATGTAAGATATGATCTGGATAGAGTGGTAAGTAGTGAAGTGTTACAATGTATCTGCTTATTGTCATTTCTTAACCATAAAAAAGCTAGTTATACAATCCCATGAATAGTGTCCCATTGATCTGAGTTCTAGCTATTCCCATTAGTTTGGTCCCTATATTATTCACCATGTAGATACTAAATAGAAGTAATCCCATACCTTATCTATTCTCTATATGTATCCCCCATATGAGTAAAGGTAATGCCATTTGTATTACATATGTATGAAACAAACACCAGCATTGGTTTAGCTCTTTGTATACTAATATAATAGTAACTATTGTTGTATAAGCTGACGGTTATGTACAGGCATGATGTTATGACTAGACATTAGTGTTATGTAATATATATATGGAAAGCACTCATTACTAAGCAGTGGTTGGATTCATTTTATGCATAAAAGATCATGGGTTAGTAACTCCATATTGAACACAAAGCTTACCTTAGTGTATTTGTTATAAAGATCCAATGCCATTTTAGTTAACATTTCATATGCTTTTCCTTGTTTCACGATCACCGGCAAATAAAGACAAGTAACTGGCAAAAACAGGCAGCTTATAGTATGTATACTATGTTATGGTCAATAAGCTCTACTATTCCCATTGATTCAGAATAGTTTTGGTCCCTATATGATATATATGACACTAGTACAGGTTCGTTGCTTACTAGTATTTATAAAATATGAATACACATGGACTTAAATCCTCTTGTTCTATGCACATTCTCATTATTCACATATAGCTAATCCAGTAATGATCACTGCTTAGCTTCTCACTAGTATAAAGCCCATACGTATTCAGCTTAGATGCTTAGCGATTTCCCTAATTAACCATGTAACAAGCTGTAACATTCTTATAGCTAAGCTAAATTATATATATATCATAGTAGAACACATGGATCCAATAGACCTGGTTCAAACATGGTCATATTCTAGAACTTATATAGATATTATAGTAATAGACCCATAGTAAACACTATTGATTGGGATTAGCTAGTGTCATTATATAAAAGAAAATGAATTATTGAGAATACGCAATAATAAAACTAATGGTATTCCAGTAATGTAAACAAAAGAGATACAGCAAGCCCCTAATATATAAGCATGTATAAGATATGAACTAGCTAAATAAAACAAGCTTACTGATGTTATGTGCTCACTAATTAGGCTAATTACGTTATATGAAACCGAATTAAGGTTGAATATCAAGTAATTATATTAGTACTATTCGTTATGGTTATTACATTGGTGTGATTACTGTAATTACAATGAGCTTTCTATTACTGATATTACATGGATAGCTCATAGGGTAACATCTTACCTTAGATACATAACAGCTTACCATACTTATACATGTAGTTATTATGTGTTATTGATTACGCACTTCAAACCACTCACCGTCGTGTCCACGAACCAAAGGTCATTCATGAATTCACCTCGTAACTCATGTTCTTGACCTTCTATTGTGAATTTTGCCAGACCTATTGTTAAGGCACCTAGAACCTCCAACCTTGCTTCTGATGTATGTTGTGCTTAGACTTCTTTAAGGCTTCCAATCTTTATTTAAAAGGGAAATGAATAGTAAAATGGTTCTGGTAAGAAAGAAAGTAAGCAACACTCCTACCCTTACACTTAGGCATTTTTGTCGCTTCCTTGCAACGACGTTTCCATCATCTAGGGCATCCTTCACACCTCTGAACAATCCCAACTCAGGTTGCAACACTTCCGCTTGGCTTGTTAAAACTCGCAACCTCTGAACCAAGGTTTTAGACCACACATTGATCTATTCCAACTTAGTTGAGTGAGCTACAGGGTCCAATACATTTTTGGGTCTGGAAATGCATGTGACTTTGGAGGTGCAAAGAATACAGAGACTAGGGCTTCCAACCCATGCCATGGAACACAAACAGAAAAAACATATTGATTAATTAACCTCCGACCCCCGCCACTGTAATATCAGCCAGTTGAGAACGATACTCTAACCTCGTGACACCAATTCCAACATATCATGCTACTACATCCAGTGTAACCACCTATTGATCTACACCTCTCGACATTCTGTATGTTCATTTTAAAGGATAGATAGAACTTGTAAATGTGCACACCTACCCTCATTCCATCCACATACTGGGGCTGGCTGTCTCGAAACCCTACTCGCAGGGCTAAAAGAGAATGTTTATCACCCTTGTTTGTTAAGCCCTTAAATATAGCAAGAGCATCCTAGACAATGAATGGCATCACTCAAAATTGGGAATTGGCTCTGATGACATGAATGCAGTCTTCTCTTAGTCTTATAAATGGATAGGTATGTGGTATTAGCCTACGTAGAAGTAAATCTTAAAAGAAACAAATTGTCCCCGTGTATATCAACAAAAAAACTATCTATGTGAGGTATGGGGAATTTATTCTGTATAATTATATGAGGAAGTGTTATATAATAAAGAGAAGGGTAGTATTGTCGCCATGGCATCTTCTCGGCTTTTCCCTGTGGTGGGGGTTTACAGCACCCATGATAAATTTATAAACATCGACGAGTTTTCCATAAAGCAGATGGGTAAGCTTTCAAAACACAAAGGTTCAATTTACGAAAACCTCTTTTTCATTTTTGTTTTTATATAGTTTCCTTCCATCATATAACCCTCCCCTAGGAATATAACTACAGTGCTTCTGTGTATTTTCTCTGATGGCTTCTTTGAGGCTTGTCTCTTATGGTTGTCTCTTTTATACTTGGATGCCCATGACCACTTTGTATTAGAGCCATCTCCGTTGGGAATCTACCTTGTGCGGAGTCGGTGTCTTGATGCTCCAATGGCTCCTACCACATGTTAAATCTGACGACTAGGATGTTTAAGACCTAGTTTTCTTTGGCTATCGGATGGGTAGTTGCCCATCTAACCCCTCCCTATAGGTTTGCCTGGGCAGTTGTTTGTGGTAAGTTAATTGTCCGTCCGTTGTAACGCCTATCTTCTGCAATCAAGTAAGAGAGCAAATTAGGTTGAATCTATTCTATTGGTAGTGAGTTGTTCCATTTTCTTTTTGGGTATGATTGGCTCTGCGGGGTATAGGGTTGGAGTAGTATTGGATTTTGGGGAGTTGGTAGTTCTAGATTGGAGTAGTCATTGTAGGTGGGAGTAGTAGGTCTGTCTGCAAAGGTGAGTTCTCCTGGTGAGGTCCACCGGGGAGTTCTCCTGTCTGATCTTCATTGGTTTGTCCATGGTACGCCTCCTCAATCAATAAGATAAGTCAAGGTGAATAGATTGAAATAGATGCTCCAAAAGAAAGTAGTGTAGTTTAAGAACCATCATGGTTTTCCGATAAATACAACTTTTTATGTTCCAACACATGGATTAGTGTCCTAGCTCTAGCTTATATATTTTATTATGGGGGTCTTACAAAGACAAAGATGGTCAGAGCTAAGACAAAGACATTTCTTACTCCCTTCACCCTAGGAGAGGAGGGATATGGAGTGTTGCCCTAACCCATTGTTGCTGAAGCAGCCAGGAAGGAAGAGGCATGCTATGAAACCATTCACCTAAAACACGATCAATTTCTTGTAGAAGCTAGCTGCTAGAGAAGTTGGGATGTTTGGACAAACTGCGATGGTTCATTACGAGGGAAAACGCTTTTTTATTACTGCAAAGTGTGATGGTAATTAAGACAATCTGGACACAACACCGCACATAGAATGTGTTGGCTTTCCTCCTCCTCTTTCCTCTCAGAATAATATTAGGATCGAAAGCCCTACCCACCTGATTAATTCCTCCAGTCGGCCAGCAAGAATAAAGTTGCATAAGATAAAAGCAAATGCTTCCATCTCCACTATCATAGGTAAACGGCCTTAAATGGCTATGTTGAGAAATAAGAAAATCCATTTAGGTGCCCCAATGGATCCTTCCTCCGACCCCCTAAAAAAGCAATTTGATTGAGAAAAAACAGCGAATGAGGAGCGAAGCGAAGCGTAGCCGCCCTTCCCTTTGGTCGGGAGGTTTTGTTAATTTATTTCCAAGCGACCACATTATTGCCTGCCTCCAACCTGAGGCCATTGATAAATAAATGTATTGAATGGTTAAGTCCATAGAGTATACTACTAGCCCCTATATATGTGAGTATATCACGTAGAATCGAACCCATCCAATTTATATTAGGGGGATATTACACCTACCTCAACTTTCCATCCATATAGTAGTAGTAGTAGCAGAGTAGTAGCCTGGGAATTTATATTAGAGCCGGGCTATTAGTTGTTGGACTATAGTCTCTTATCCCTTAGGTCTGGTCTACATGTCTGGCATGGGGGTGGGATTTTATATTCATCAAGTGGTGTACTTAGTTAGGGGGAGTAGGGGTAATGGGTGCTATATCCCACCAATCACTAGGGCAGAGCTAGCTAGGGATGATTGGATATTCGAGTAGAGGTGTTAGGGGATTGTCCCAACCAACATGGATTCAACTGGTTGAGGGGAATAAATCCAGCTTTGGCTATTAGGGGAAAAATACCAGTTTTCGGGAAAAAAGGGTCCTGCTATATCCATTTTAGCTAGTCAAGTAAACTAGTATAGTGGAATTAATGACTAGTATCAGCGTGAACTACAACATCATGTAACCATAAGCTGGTATCGACACTATTCCCATAATCTTCATCATATCTAGGTAATGATGCCACTTCTATGAGCTTAATCATATTTAATATGGATAAGCCTATAACCCTTTCCATGATCATTGAATACTAGGAGCTTAGATAACAAGGAGTGCCATAAAGAAAAAGAATATAATAGTAATAAAACTCATAATAATAATAATAATGTGTAGATGCATTCTTCGAGGGAATTTAATGGACTAGGCAATAGGCCCATGAGACAGAGGCCCTTAAGTATTGGAAGCACATTGCCTACCATAGGGAAGAAATGAGACAACAACGGGTTTTCTATAATCAAAGGTAGTGGCAGCCGCCCTAATTTTTATCATGGAAGCCCTCGCAAAGTAGCAGTCTCTCTAGGTAATAAATTTTTCGAGCCCTAAATCCCTAATATAATGCCTACAAGTATAAAACTCGGTATTCTCGTTGTTACCCCTCAAATTGCAGATGCAATTTGCGGCATTCATCCCAGCAGTTATAAGGATGTGAAGACCGAGCTGAGTTTTGTTCAAGGAAGTGAAAATGGCTTCCTGTAGACCATGGCATAGTGTTGTAGAAAATGCACCTGTTGAGGGCTATTTTATACTGTCATGAGGAAGGAAATGATAGCTGGGGTGGTTAATGAGCATGAAATATTTTGATCTTTTAATAATATTCATGGTAAGAGGCTATTTGTGGGCCAAGTGAAAGATACCCTAAGTTGGTGCGTGCAGATGGAGGATTTCCTCAGCAAGTCACACTCCACAGACCATCCAATTGTGATACATTCTCAGTCATATGAGTCCCAGAATATGGTTACAAAGCAGCTCTATCATCCATGGTTTCTGATCTTCCAGTTTTGGAGCTTTACAAAGATTATAAAACATTTATGGCTATATATGTCCAGTCTACAGGATCCTATAGGTCCTCTCTTGAATCTATGACTGGGTTTTCATCTATGTTATGAAGGTTTATCAGACGATTGTCATCTAAATAGTGCAGCTAGTAAGTGTGTTGCTGCTGTTGCAGATTTTATTCTACATAAGAAATTGGATGCAGGTTATAATCCATTAGCTATTTCATTATTTCATCTGAAGTTGTTCAGGTTGGCCATTCATTATTTGTTCCATTTGTTCTATATCCTGGTAATATGCTAGCAGCAAGAAACATAGGTTGTCCTGAAGTATTGTTTGCCTATTTAGAGCTTTCATCGGATGGAATATGATGAACCGAATGCTTTGAGGAAGGTTAATTTTTTATAAATACGGTCCATATTCTTGCTATAAATGGGAAAAACAGCAGGGCATGAAACCAAACTCGAGTACCATAGTTCATGTTATATCCGCATGCAACGGTATATTAGCTATTTACTTTGGTAAGCAAGCTCATGCTTATATGCAAAAAAATCGAATCGAGTCAAATGCTTTTGTGGGTAGTGCTCTTGTTTATATGTATGCCAAATGCCACAGGATAGAGGATGCAGGAAATGTATTTTACAACATGCCTAAAGGAAATCTGGTTTTGGGAAGTGCATTGCTTTCAGGATATCTGGGATGTGGCAGTCTGGAGTATGCCCAACAATTGTTTTATAAAATGCCTGATATCTGTTTCACTTTTTTTGTCCGTGCTTATTTGTTGAGAAGTTAAGCAACCCATCTAACTTTTGTGAAAAGCCAATGATTACTAATTGAGAGCTTTTCAACATGAAACAACCCATTCCAGACATAAAATTTGTATCTCAATAAAAACCTAAGCCTTTATATACAGTAATATCCAACCTAGAGCACAGTGCCAAGAACACTAAAATCTTCATTCAAAATTCCTCAGGCATGCATTAATTTAGTTAAAATCCTCCACTTGTTATTCTTTATAATTTGGTAGTAACTGGTAACATATGAATTATAATCATGGACATTTTATTCTTTGTAAATCTAAAAAATTGATTATTTTGTAGATAATACCCCCTATCAGAGTAAGACCAAGCAGAAAAAGTATTAGAGTCCACAACTAGTATAATTTGTGCCAGATTGTCCATGCAAGAGGTACTACTTACTAGCATTGACACTTTATTTTGTACTTGCCTTTGTCTGAGGTATGAGTATTAGGATTGCTAGGTGATGGCTGAGGGATGAGGATCGAGAGATGAGGATTGCTAGGCGAGGTATGCGGGTAAGGCCCAAAGGAGTGTAAGGTCCCAAAGAGGTTCCAAGGTCTATTCCAAAGTATGAATTCCCAAGGCATACATAGATTGCTGGAGTTTCTAGGTCTGAGGTTCCAAAGGCTATTCCCACCAAAGTCTGATTACCCGAGGCTGGTCCCAAGGAGGAGATGAGAGGCTTATTTTTTGAAAGGCAGTTCCCAAGGCTGAGGTGTGAAGTTCCCAAGGAGGCGTACCAAGTCAGTATGGATGAGTTTCAAGTCCCATGCAGTTAAGTTTCCAAGGCGAAGTTTGAAATTGCAAAATACATTCTTTCCTTAAGTCCTACTCTACAAAATGGAGTGATTGACTAAGCTTCCTGGGCTCAACTAGCGGGTATCAGCAATGATGGAGAATCCATGGTAAACAATCAGAAAGGGCATGTTTCTTCATTAATAATAAAATAATTGATGCGCTCCGAGGAGTTTATATGCCCCGGACCTTAACAAAACAAAAGAAAATTTATTAGAATACAAAGGCAAAAAGGGCTGTTTTCTATAACTGGTATCCAAGCTGAGTAACCAAGCTGAGTAGGGAAGTATCCAAGGCCATATTTACTCTGGCAGTCAGTATCCTTCTTTCTTTATAATCTCTTGGGTTTTATGTTAAGGGGGGGGGACCTCTCTCGAATAAATATGTGGGCTATTTATAAAACACTATGAAGAAGCATAAGCCACCTCCTCTATCGGTTACCTCCTATAAAGGACAACCCGCTGCTTCTGGCTTCGACCACTGGGTATCGGTTCGGCTATAACTATATGACTTTCTAGAAATGATGAGACTTACTGGGGCTAAAAGAAGGACCCACCCTCTGTAAGGACCAGCTGTAAATAATTGAATATTGGCTGCCCTTAAGAAGGCATGTAAGGCTTATTGCTTGCTATGGGAACACTCTAAGGCTAGTAGTCGGACTAAAGGGGCTGCTATTGGACTAAAAAGCAACAAGTAGTAGAGCTTACAGAAGCAACAAGGCTATGGACGTATAGTAGTTCTAAGTGCATGTGGTGGACTTAATAAAAGGATACCAACATATGTTTTTTTAACCACCATATTATAAACATAAAATACTGGCATATCTAAGTTTAAGTTTGTTGTTGAATTGAGTATTTGCTTGGTTTAAACAGATTTTGAAAACCTTATCTTCTCATTTTATTGGCATTGTTCCTTTGCAAAAACCTCCTCATTCTTATGATGGGTTTGATGATTGCCACATTGGGGAATATAAATGCATTGTCTTATTTAGTCAGAATGCTATTTCATTTCAGGAGCGAAAGCTGCTTGTCCCTTCCTTGGGCAAGGAACTTGACCTAATGGAATGGATTTTCTTTGAAGCCATGTTGGTGAATTAACGAGCGGATAGAATTAGAGCAGGGCAGAGTCCATGCAGCTTCATCATAATCTAAACTATCCGTTTTATGAGTTACTACATATAGCTTAAAACTACAACGGTTTTCTCTTGCTTTGAGGTTGAGCGTTCTTGAGAGCTGGCTAGGATTATAACCGGGGCTTGCTCTCTTTGCTTGCTGATCCAGCTAGATAAAGATGGCAGGACTGGTTGGCTTCAACTTGTTGCGCATATCTCTACATATGATACTGTATCTACGTCGAACTTGTCCATAAGAAATAAAATGTATGTTTCCTACAATAAGAAAGAAACAAATTACTTGTTGTTTACCTAAGTGGTTAGCTCATAAATATGATAATCACGTATCTAATAAGTTGAACTTGTGTCATGATTTCTCCAAAATCAATATAATGAAAATGAAATAACAACCAGAAAATAAATGAATTACTTAGAAAAAGATTATATACGATGCACGCATATCTAAGTTGAACTAATTTAATAGAAACAACGCTTATGTCAAATGTTATGTCAAATCCATATCTAAGTGTGTACGTAAAATCCCATGTTGTTATGTCAGGAACCATGTTGTCAGGAACTCCCTTCTTCCATAGAATTCATAATATATCTGCAATAACAATAAGAAAATTCCATGTACAAACAACAATAACTAAACTATGTCTCCAAATATTGATGAAAAGAGATCTAGAAACAGGCTGTATAAATATGATACTATAGCATATCTACAAAGAAGAATCTTTTATTATTGATGTCCAGTAGTTGGTTGTTTAGATTCATGAACTTCGTATAAGTCCCCATGTTTGGTATAAGAACAATGAGTTTTTCTCATGTTGGATAGGTGTAATATATCAATGGTACCTCAAAAATGGATTTTGTATTACTAAACATGGTCATTTATGGAAGTTTCTCTATGATAGCAGAATTATCGAATTCAGCTAAATCCGCATATAACTAGGACTCACATATAGTTGTTTAACTTGTCATGTTGAACAATAATAACAATTTTTTATATCTATAGGGAAGATGCACTAGATAGAGCCATTCATGCAGCAAGCCCGATAGTGTCCCTTCACGCAGGTCAGCAGGGAGGGTTCATGCAAGTCAGGTAATTACATTAAGGTATTATAGCAGCGTCCTGAAAAAGAAAGACATCAATATAATATACGAGATAGCATATAGATGTGTTCTAAGGGGACCCCCGAGCTGGGCTTATATGCAGCAGGTCTGTTAAAATACGAGATTGGCATATCTAAATTGAACCTTGTCTTTTCATCATGAAAATGGCGATTTAGTGTTGTAGTTTTCCTACCACTAGTGGCATGTCGTCGATTAAGGCTCAACCAATAATACGTCAGTTACCCATGCATGCGAACAAGAACAAATCTATACATCTCTATACAAGAAGAAAACTATATAGAATAAATTAATATTGTTGTTCTACTTGCTAAGATTATGGGGACTACTCCTATAGAAACCAGTTGGACTCCCTCTTGTTGTCTCTGGCTTGAACGGAACCTACACAAGTCCATACATAGGGCGGCTACTTAGTTGGACTATTTGTTGTTGGTTGGAGCCTGCCGTTAGAGAGCTTATAAAAAATCCAAATGAGTACCCACGATGAGGGTTGTCCTCGGCCTGCCAAAAAATAGGTTTTTATAAGGGAAAAAATAAATAATAAGAGGCAAGTGTCACAATAGAAAGCAGAGTCTTTTTAGAGGTAAAAAAGTACTATAACATTTAATAAAAGCTGTAGTTTTCTCTTTCCTTCTTCTATATTCCCAATTTGAATATCTAGATATAGAAATAAAAGTTCTATATGTTCTGATCCAATTCCATATTTCCCATAATACATAATCTATAAATCTATTTTTCTCTACATAAACCATATCCATATTTCTATCTACTAGGAATGAACTTACTTTCATGGAGATATCCCTAACTAATAAATTTCCTCTCAATTTCTATATTGGATTATGCACTCCATGTGGATTGGACTAAAATCGATAGCGAAGGGTATAACCTTTTCTTTCTTTATTTATTACCCTCCCCCTCCTACCTTGGTTTCGTCCTTCGCCCTCGACTTATTAGAATGTTCGTACCTCACCCCGGTGCACACCCCCAAACTCCAACATTCCAAGTCCACCAGACAAGAAAAGTAACACATCACAGGATAACCTTCAACCCTACCCCGTTCCACTGCAAACTACATACCCCGTGTGTTCACCGTACCCGAGTCACCATACCCAAGATAAGATAAGTTACCCATAACGCGATATAAATTCCCCGTCGTTCCCACAGAACTGAGAGAGGGAGGATAATAGATGTATCCATGTGCCATACAATAAAATGACTAGACTTGTTGCTAGAGTGAGTTGACTAGATTTTGGCTTTCAGCCAATCGGGATGTTTTTTGTGCTGGCTGTTCATTTTCAAAAAGTTATAACTCTTTATTTAACCCGATGATAGGTCTTTCCCTTCAAAGGCCACCCGCTACAATGGCTCTATCTATTGGATGGTTCGCTCGCTATTGGTCTGGTCAATAGTCACTTTCTATTCATAAGGGTAAGTTGAACTAATCACAAAAGGTGCTTCTTATTTGCCAAATGGGGTAAAGAAGGTTACCCGAAATCCAATAAGAGAGGCCATTGAAGCCATTCCAAAATATAGTTTTTACAGGCACTTTATAATTGGATGGTCAGCTTCTCTCGTTTGCTTTGGTGCTAGTCCTGCTGAGTTTCTATGATCGCTACCACCGTTACCAAAATTACTTCTCTTATTACTTCCCTTCCCTTCTAAGCGTGCGTCAGCATATTGGATTGGGTAGTCGGTGCCTATTGTGGTTGTGATGCTGGGGGAATCTTAATAGGTTAGGCAGGAGTTGAGGCCGACTGGGGGGTAGGGATCACATGCATAGGTTGTTGGTAAGGGTTAGGTGCCAAATGCATGGGTTGTTGGTAAAGGTTAAGGTACCATACGGGGATACCAAGAGTAAGATACCAAGAGTAAGGTTGGGTAATGCACTTGCTTGCAGAAGGGGCGAGATTAAGTTGAGCGAAGCGAGCTATCCCTGAACCACGAGCTTTGAGTAGTGGGTTCTTACATTTAACCAACCATAAAGTGTACCATCCTCTGTCTCAAATTTTGGAGTTTCCCTACATAACTGCCCATGGAGCCACTATTTGCATAACCAAGCTTCATGCCCATAAATAGAATAATTTATCATCAATGTTATAGGAAGGTGAAAGACTCTGGTTAGAAAGTGACAGGAAAGACTCTGCTTAAGTTGAGAAAGTGAAAGGCAACCGTAAAAGAATGCGAGG
Source organism: Larix kaempferi (assembly GCA_027924585.1). NCBI lineage: Eukaryota > Viridiplantae > Streptophyta > Pinopsida > Pinales > Pinaceae > Larix > Larix kaempferi. Next base: position 18,389,187 of record BSBM01000179.1, on the reverse strand, counting down.
TTCAATCATCAGGAAAGGTTCAATAAAATCATAAGGCAAGGGGGAGTGGTAGGATTTAGAGGTTCGTTCAAGAGGTAAAGGCTGTACAGGTTCAGTCATAAGGCAAGGGTCAGTCGGCAAGGGCTAGGATGTGTTAAGTTTAAACCAAATAGACTAGCAAGATCACTGAAAGAAACATAATCACAAGATAGACACAGAATTTACCCTAGGAAAACCTCATGGGGTAGAAAACCCAGCAAAGCTTTCCTCAATAAGATGATCAACCAAAATACAAGATGTGCTCCAAGACTTGACCTCCTTCTCCACTTCCTGTGCAGACTTCCTAGACGCAAGTGCGCTACTTTTTTGAGTTGTGTAAGTGTGTCTAATGAGGAGCTCACCTCCTCTATTTATACTAATTCCCGACTGACCAAAATCCCTAATGGGGTCGACCTCTCCTGGAGAAGTCTAATAACCCCTAAAATATAAGATCAGGGCCGACCCCCACATGGTGGGTCTAATAACCCTAGTTACCACAAACCATCGGAGGAATAATCATCTCCGGATACATAATAGGGTTACCTCGGAGGGATGAAACATCTCCGGAATAATAATGTACAAATATAATATTCTTAGAAGTTACAATATTCAACACTCCCCCTTAACAAAAAGGATATTATAACAACATCTGCAGGAGCAAGGAGTCATTGACTACATCATACATGATACATCTATAAATCATCGGAAGCTTTTTTCAATTCATCATCATCAGTAACTCAACAAGTTACTGGAACATCAACATCATCAGCATCGTCATCACACGATCATCAGCATCTCACAATCATCAGCATCGACATCACACAATCATCAGCATCGTCATCACATGATCATCAGCATCGTCATCACACGATCATTAGCATTGTCATCATACGATCATTAGCATCGACGTCACACGATCGTCAACATCGTCATCACACGATCATCAACATCGTCATCACACGATCATCAACATCGTCATCACATGATCATCAACATCGTCATCACACGATCGTCAGCATCGTCATCACACGATCATCAGTATCGTCATACACGATCATCAGCATCATCATCATCATACGATCATCATCATACGATCATCAGCATCGACGTCACACGATCGTCAGCATCATCATCACATGATCATCAACATCGTCATCACACGATCATCAGCATCGTCATCACATGATCATCATCATCGTCATCACACGATCGTCAGCATCATCATCACACGATCATCAGTATCATCATCACACAATCATCAGCATCGTCATCACACGATCGTCAGCATCGTCATCACACAATCATCAGCATCGTCATCACATGATCGTCAGCATTGTCATCACACGATCGTCAGCATTGTCATCACACGATCATATTACAGGATGATCAATCCTGCTCTCTTTAGGATATAGGTCCATGGATGATACAATCCAGATCAAGTTCCAGGATGATCAGTCCTTATCATTCTAAGACAAGTCTCATGTCTAGGGACGATGCAATCCCATCACGTACATTTTGAACCCAGTTCATGGACGATGCAGTCCTCACACGTACCTTTAAGACAATTCTCATGTCTAGGGATGATGCAATCCCATCACGTACATTTTGAACCCAGTTCATGGATGATGCAGTCCTCACACGTACCTTTAAGACAAGTCTCATGTCTAGGGATGATGCAATCCCATCACGTACATTTTGAACCCAGTTCATGGACGATGCAGTCATCACACGTACCTTTAAGACAAGTCTCATGTCTAGGGATGATGCAATCCCATCACATACATTTTGAACCCAGTTCATGGACGATGCAGTCATCACATGTACCTTTAAGACAAGTCTCATGTCTAGGGATGATGCAATCCCATCACATACATTTTGAACCCAGTTCATGGACGATGCAGTCCTCACAAGTACCTTTAAGACAAGTCTCATGTCTAGGGATGATGCAATCCCATCACGTACATTTTGAACCCAGTTCATGGACGATGCAGTCCTCACACGTACCTTTAAGACAAGTCTCATGTCTAGGGATGATGCAATCCCATCACGTACATTTTGAACCTAGTTCAGGGACGACGTAGTCCTATCTTCAATTTTCGGAGACATCATTCTACGGCTCAATTCTGGGACCGAGGTATGGGGAAGATGCAATCCCCTACCTGTTCATTCAGGACTTCATTCTCGGAGACATCATGTCTACGACTCTCTTTAGGACTGAATTCTGGGGATGATCCAATCCTCACATGTCCACCAAGGAATTCATTCTCGAAGACATATGCCTACGGCTCTCTTTAGAACATATGTTCAAGGATGATGCAATCCTTCTTCTTTCTCGGAGACATCTGTCTACGGCTCTCTTTAGGACTGAAGTCCAGGGATGATCCAATCCTCACATGTATCCTCACTGATACAAGTACAAGTATCGTCAACTATACAAGTACATTAATCAATACATGTAGTATGTATTCTCACCTATACATCTATTATCAAAACATGTATTCTAGTATGTATTCTCACGAATACATCTATCATCAAAAGCATGTATTCTCACCAATACATCTATCATCAAAAGCATGTATTCTCACGAATACATCTATCATCAAAAGCATGTATTCTCACGAATACATCTATCATCAAAAGCATGTATTCTCACCAATACATCTATCATCAAAAGCATGTATTCTCACTAATAAATCTATCATCAAAAGAAAATGTATTCTAAGTATAAGAGTCGTAAATCTAAATATTTCTAAGTATCCACGTGTAGTAGACAGGTATCCTCATCATCGACCTTGCTGTCGATGAGACAAACTCATCATCAGTGATTATACTACTCCCCCTTTCGAGGAGGGTCTTTTTGAACTACACCGAGCTTGTCTCGGAAGTATTCAAATTTTACTCGAGATAGAGGTTTGGTCAAGATATCAGCAATTTGATCCTCAGTGCTCACATACTCGAGCTTGATAGCTCCTCTTTGCACCATATCTTGTATATAAAAGTGTCGGATCTCCATGTGGTTTGACTTGTCGTGGAATACAGGATTTTCTGTCATCTTAATGCAGCTTTGATTGTCACACATAATCACAGTGGGATCCATTTCTAAGTCAAACACTCCAGATAATAGCTTTCAAAGCCACACTGCTTCATAGCTGGCAGAGCAAGCAACTATATATTCTGCTTCAGCAGTACTGAGAGCCACACTAGATTGTTTCTTGCTGAATCATGAGATCATGGCAGATCCAAGACCATAACATCCACCTGAAGTACTCTTTCTGTCTGAGACACTTCCTGCCCAATCAGAATCTGAGTAACCATGTAATTGGAGTTCATGACCTCCAAGATAATATAGACCAAAATATAATGTACCTTTTAGGTACCTCATTACATGCTTTGCAGCTATTAAGTGAACCTTTCTAGGTTCTACTAGATACTAACTCAGGATATTTACAACAAAGCATATATCTGGCCTAGTATTTGTTAAATACATCAATGACCCAATGATTTGTCTATATAGAGTTAGGTCCACTAATTCCGATGAGTCATTAACTAATAACTTCAAGTTGGAGTCCATGGGAGTGGCCATGGCTTTACACTCCAACATATCAAATCTTTTTAGAATCTCCACAGCATACTTACCTTGATTTAGAAAGATTCCTTTTGGTTCTTGCCATACTTCTAGACCGAAGAAGTAGTGCATTAATCCGAGATCTTTCATCTCGAATTTTGAAGAAAGCTTCTTCTTGCTTTCAATAATTTGTTTCTCATTTCCAGTTAGAAATAGATCATCTACATATAACAACAGTATAACTAGTTCATCATACATCACTTTGAGATAAAGATTGGGGTCGGCTTTACTCTTGGTAAAGCCCATGCTTGTTAAGAAATTGTCAATCCTTTCGTACCAAGCCCTGGGAGCTTGCTTCAAACCATATAATGCCTTTTTCAGTTTGCATACATGAGTCCTCCCGTCTTTAACCTAAAACCCTTGTGGTTGTTCTATGTATACTTCTTCAATTACACCATTCAAAAAAGTTGTCTTAACATCCATTTGGTGTAATTTCCACTTCATCATAGATGCAAGTGCCATGATAGTTCTAATTGAAGTATACCTAGCAACTGGTGCAAATGTTTCTTCATAGTCAATTCCCTCCTTCTGAGAGAATCCTCTGGCTACAAATCTTTCCTTGTATTTTTCAATGCTACCATCTGCAGCATGTTTTATCTTGAAAATCCATTTGGAAGAAACCACACTTTTATCTTTTGGTTTGGGAACTACATCCCAAACATCATTTTTCATTATTGACTGATATTCTTCTGTCATTGCTTCTACCCATTCTTTCTTCTGGGGTGCTTCTTCATAGCTAGTAGGTTGTTGATCCACAAGATCACACATCAAGGCCATATAGTTGGACACTAGCTTTGGTTTCTTTCTTTCTCTAGTGGAGCCTTCAGGAGCTCCATATCTTTCAGCTCCTTGAATAATATCTCTAGCCCATGATGGCCTTCTTTTCTTAGATAAATCTGTAATGGAAGGTTCTTGTGGTTCCAATATGTCATGATCTTCTGGTGAATCATCTTCAGGGATGTGCACAGCCTCTGTGATTCTAGGAGGTGTATCTTCTTCATAGATTTCTTCAAGTTGGCACTTCCTGGATTTCTTGAGAGATGCTTCTTCATCAAATGTTACATCTCTACTTATTTCTATATGATGAAAACCTGGTATGTAAATTCTGAAGGCTTTGGATGATTCACAATATCCAACAAATATTCCCTTCTTACCAGAAGGATCCAACTTGGTTCTCTTTTCTTTTGGAATGTGGATGTACACAGGACACCCAAATATTTTGAGATGAATTACCTCAGGCTTCTTTCCTGTAAACACTTCTTCTGGAGTTTTGAATTCAAGAGCACTATGGGATAGTCTATTTTGCACATAGACTGCTGTCCTAGCTTCTTCAGCCCATAGATACATGGGTAGATCTTGATCATGTATCATAGTCTTTACAGCTTCCATGATGGTTCTATTTTTCCTCTCAGCAACCCCATTTTGTTGGGGATTGTAGGGAGTGGTTAGTTCCCTCTTAATTCCGGCTTCTTTACAAAAGTCTTCAAAGTCCTTTGAAGTATATTCTCCGCCATTATCTGTTCTGAGAATCTTGATTTTCTTTTCTGAGAGATTTTCTATTAGGGCCTTGAATTCTTTGAATTTTCCAAAGACTTCATTCTTACTTTTTAGAAAATATATCCAAGTCTTCCTTGAATAGTCATCAATGAATGAGAGATAATACTCAAATCCACTTAGGGAAGTAGTGGGCATTGGTCCACATACATCTGAGTGTATTAGCTCCAAAATGTTCTTAGTCTTTGTTTCACTCTTTGGAAAAGGGTTCTTGACATTCTTCCCTTTCTTACAACCCTTACATGATCCATTATGATCAACCTTCAGATATGGTAATCCTATGACCACCTTGCTTACATAGGGAAAGGCTTTGTAGTTAATGTGAGCTAGTCTTCTATGCCATAGCTCACTGGGGCTAGAGGTTTCATGAGCAAGGGAAACTTCTGGATGTCCCTTGAGCTTATAGAGACCTCCTTCTTCTTCACCAATGATAACTGCATCTTTAATTGATTTTCCTTTGGACCACATGAGTACTTGTCCATCTATGAAAGCCACTCTAAAACCTTTCTTATCTAGTGATGAGATAGAGAGTAGGTTCTTCTTTAAACCCGGTACATATAAAACTTCTTTCATTTTCAAGGGTGTTCCAGAATCAAGCTTGTAGCTTGCTCCACCAATTCCCTTGAAGGGATATTGATAATCATCTCCTAGAGATACCTTTTGAGGTGAAGACTTTTCTTCAAGTCTTGAGAGAGTTTTCTTTTGACCTGTCATGTGCTTTGAAGCACCACTATCAATGAGCCATGTATCTTCTCCAGGAGACACAGATCCAGAGAGTGCAGAAAATAGGACATATTCTTCTGGATCTTCTTTCTTTACTTTAGATCTTTTCTTTTGAGGCCTTTCCTCTTCTTCTTCTTCTTCTTCTTCTCCTACTTCTTCTTCACTATCATATTCTGCCATATGTGCATGATGTCTTTTGTGAACAAACTTCTTCTTCTTCTTTTCTGGTGAAGTACAGTCTCTAGCATAGTGTCCTAGTTTAAGACAATTATAGCATTGGACTGTGGAGAGGTCTCTTTCTGAGTTTGTTCCTCCTTTCCTCTTGAATCTATGAGAGGGTTGAGACTTCTTGTGGTTCACTTTCTTGAAGTGACCCCTCTTTCCTCTTTTGGTGTGGGTGGCCAAGGCTTGGTCATCCTCTTTGAGAAGAGCTTCTCTGTTGGCTACCCTAGCCTCTTCTTGAACACAATCCTCCCATACTACATCAAACTTCATGCTTTCTTTTCTGGCACACATAGTTTGTATGAATGATTCCCAAGGTCTAGTGAGACCATTTAGAGAAGTCATCACAAGTTCATCTTCATCAAGAGTATCACCAATGGCATCTAGTTGCTCCTTGATTTGGGAGACCCTTGAGAAGTAGTCTTGAATGGATTCTCCTTTTTGCATCTTGGTACTCTTCAACTGAGTCCTTAGGTTCATCTTCCTATTGATGTTCTTTCCTTCATACATTTTTCCTAGGGCATCATACATTTCCTTTGGAGTCTTCTTGGAGGCCACTTGGGGAATCAAGTGGTCTTTAATAGAATCATCTATGATTCTCTTTTCCCTAATCAAATCATTCCTATGCTTCTCTTTGGCTTCATCTCCTTCAGGTTCTGCAACTTCATCCTTGACATAATGAGCAAGATCATTCTCTTCAAGAATGAGACCAATTTTGTATTTCCATGCCCGAAAATTCTCTATATCTTCTAGCTTGTCTTCAAGCTTAGTGTTTGGAGCCATCTTCTCTTGGGGGAGTCCAAGAGATAAAAGATAGAGTATACTTACCCATAAATTTTAACCTTTTTATTTTTTCGGAACTGCAACAGAATTTCTGGTTTATCGCACTTTTGGTAAAACTAGGGTTTGACTTTCCCGGAGTTCTACCCAACTAAAAACTTCGATATAAGGCTCAAAAGATAGATCTTTAGAAGGGATAATCATCCATGTAACCAGAATCCAAAAATACTGACCTTTTTCAGAAACCCTAATTTGGGAGAGAGAGAGAAATATAATTTCACCTTGTGAAAGATGTTCTATTCAGGCTAGCTCTGATACCATGTTAAGTTTAAACCAAATAGACTAGCAAGATCACTGAAAGAAACATAATCACAAGATAGACACATAATTTACCCTGGGAAACCCTCATGGGGTAGAAAACCCAGCAAAGCTTTCCTCAATAAGATGATCAACCAAAATACAAGATGTGCTCCAAGACTTGACCTCCTTCTCCACATCCTGTGCAGACTTCCTAGACACAAGTGCGCTACTTTTCTGAGTTGTGTAAGTGTGTCTAATGAGGAGCTTACCTCCTCTATTTATACTAATTCTCGACTGGCCAAAATCCCTAATGGGGCTGACCTCTCCTGGAGAAGTCTAATAACCCCTAAAATATAAGATCAGGGTCGACCCCCACATGGTGGGTCTAATAACCCTAGTTACCACAAACCATCGGAGGAATAATCATCTCTGGATACATAATAGGGTTACCTCGGAGGGATGAAACATCTCCAGAATAATAATGTACAAATATAATATTCTTAGAAGTTACAATATTCAACAAGATGTCACGGTGAGAGTTCATAGGCGGCATGTCCTAGGGTAAGGAATGAAGGCTTAGATAAGAGTCTAGCTAGATGAAGTTGTTCCCTCCCATTCATAGGAAAACATCATGCCAGGGAGAGGATGGAGAAAGGCGTAGGCACAATGGGGGCATAAGCTATCCGTCCTAGGTTATACGAGGGTGGGTCCCCCATTGATCGGATAATACGACACTGCTATGTTCTTGGCTGACCCAATTTGAACGATGAAAAGTTGAAAAAAGAGCTTCGGAGCTTCCCTAATAGTTCCCTTGACGGAGATACTTCGGAGTTGGGTCTTTTTTCATCACTAAATTGAACTGTCATATTCCCCAACCATTTCTCCTCATTAACCCCTTCAACAAAAAAGCTTCATCAAATAAAAAAAGGCATACCCTTGAGGCTTGGGACTTAGCAAAGGTTATTTATAACTAGAAAACACTTTAGAACATTAGGGTCTAGGTAGTCTGGTGGGTAAATAGTTTGGAAACACTGAAGTAAAGGGCGGAGCAACTCGATTGACCATCAATTTGGAGTCTGAAGGTTTGCTTATAATGGGAAAAGGAGGTGCCCAAAGCTTCCCAAGTCCCCAGAATAGAAGCAATGCCTAAAGATGGTGACTTAAAGTAGCCAGGAGTTATAATCAGAGGATAACTTAAAGAAGTTGAGCAGCCTAAAGCACAACAGCAGTCAGGTTCCATCTTCATAAACCCTCCATTTGCTGCCAAATCACCAGAAGTTGGTCCCTACGTCGTATTCCTTCAAGACAATAAGATCGCCCCATGGTCCTAGGCAATTCCCCAGCCCCTGCCAGAAGGAGGCCAGTCCCAGTGGAACTATGATCTCACCATAGAGACATTGTCATTGCCATGAACAACAACAAAGATATACTATATCTATTTAACATATTATATGGCCATCATATAGCCCCAGAGTTCACAATTTGCTAGACCTTCTTATCTGCACTGTGAAAGGTAGAACCTATCTCTATGCTGAGCTCCAGTGAAGAAGCTAGCTATAGCTATAGGTTGGTATAAGAACTACTCTAGTAGCTTATTAGCTAGTTAGTCTCTGGTCTTCTTTTAAATAAGATAATACCTGCTGACTTCAACCTAACCTGCAGGCCTCTACGTAGCCATACCTACCTAGACCTATTACTATATGATATTAAATAAACTTCTAGTTCATACTACATATATTATATTGGCATATCCACCCACCGGGCCATGAACAAAGAAATGGTAATTGGCATTAACCGGAACTACTACAAACTATACTAGTTTTACTCTACAATATTGACATATCTACTTGGCCCATGCATGTGTTACTATGGGCAGGTTTCGCATATTTGCTCCACTTAGACTTGCATATCTACTACTTCATAGTTAATATATAATATTGGCGTAGAGACGTTTGCACTTTAACTGGCATCTATATGTGTGCTTCTACACCTGTTAATATATGATATTTAATATATACTTGTTAACATACGATGTCACCATGGAGACTCTTACTAGTCATGAACAACAGAGATACTAGATATCTATATCTCTTTAACATATGAGATATTGGCATATCTGCTTGGCCTAAGAATTATATGTCTTGGCGCTATTGTCAAGGCCCAGTCCGTAGAAAAAATATGATTGAAAAAGAGAAAGAGTAACTTCTGAACTCTAGCGTGCATTGTTGAGCTGGAACAGAATTAACCAAAAAGCATTCTCATTTCGCATTTTTCCTGATTCAAAACCTTCCCCTCGTACCTCGGGAAAGTCCCTACGGGTTCTATTTTGATGGGTCCAATGAAAAACCCTACATTGGATATCTAAAATGGAGATTCTTGTGAATAAACCATACCTTTTCTGACAGCCTTGAGCAAGAAATAGTAAAATAAGAGGGCAAGGAAAAAAAAAACACCATTCAACTCAAGAATATCACCTAATGGCATCCAGAAGGAAATGGAGCCCAATCCTTTCACATTATAAGTGTCATCATAACCCAACTGCATCTTCATTCCTCCCTCTTGCTCTTTAAACCTGGTGGACAATTTATTGTCATACATCATATGCCTCGATGCCTCACTATCCACATAACACCCAACCCTTGACATAATGTTGGTAAATAAAAATAGACCATGGAGAAGGTGGCATTAAGCTTGGATGCTAACTCATCCACTTCAGTAATAGTCTTCGCACTCATTGCAATCTGTTCCTACTGCTGCTTGCCCTTCCCTTCTTATCTAGACATTATATGGCATAATGTCCCTTTCGATGCTACCTTAAACACTTCACATGACTCAAATACTTCTTACCTTGGCTTTATTTTTCCCTTTTACCCTTCTTGCGTCCTTTCTTGCTTCCCCTTCTAATCCTCCTGATGAGGGCTAGGTCTTCTACTTTACTTTGTATTGCTGAACTAGATTCTAAACTTGTCTCTCCTTACACAAAGTCATCCCAAAGCTTCTCAAAAGATGTTAGCTTCTCACGAGCACAAGTACCTTGGACAAAGGGTTTCCAAGATGGAGTAAACCCATTCAAAGCAATGGGCACCAACTCCTCATCCTCCACTTTTTTCTCTATGGCATCCAACTGAGCTCTCAATGCTATGATCCTCCCCAAGTAGCTAGCCACTTAATTTGTGTCACTCATGCCGACCTTGCAATGCAGTGATCAAATGATCCTTTATTGAATCAAGAATGATTATCTTTTCCTTGGCCTCCTCTTTATTATGCTTGGCTAATTGTTTTGGATTGGTAGGTGTAGTGCTCCCTTTCTTAAAATGCTCCCAAAGCTAAACCTTTTCCAATAGAATATGTAGCTTGTACTTCCAAGGTGTAAAATTGGAAGCACCTTCCAATCTGTTAAACTCTATAAGACTGAGAACAGTAGTCATCCCTACAAATTTGAAAAACACTTTTTTCGGTAAAATGGAACAGCAAAGCATAGCATATAGCAGAGCCAAACATTGCTGAGCGTATAGAAGAGCCAAGCAATGTAGAGCATTTAATAATATAGCATTACATAGCCTAGAATAGTAATATAGATAGCTTATGCTCTAAAAGCATACACGTGCACGCTACGCGATACTCACATATCTACGTTTACTTGTCCATTGTAATTTGTAATCTTTGGATTCTTACACAGATGTTGGCCTTGCTCCGCCAGAAGACGGGGGGGGGGGAGGAAGGGAACTAGTGTGTGAGGGAGATCACCTATAGAGAAATTAAGATTAAGTGTGAAGTGCATTACACAACTTCTCCATGCATGACCAGGTGCCAACAGAGAAGAGGAGGGAGAGATGTAAACCAATGGAGAGACAGGAATTCAACTAGACTTGTTCAATCCAGCCAATCCAGTAAATCCAATTGTTTAAGCCATTAAACCTATAGCTGCTATACTATCTAACCTCAGCCCTCCTCCATACTGCCTCTGAACGAACCTATACTTATCTACCCTCTGACCTCACCTATACTTCCCTGCCCTCCATGCAGCCTATGAACGAACCTTGCCTTCCCCTACCCTTTCAATCCTATTACCTTTCAATTCTGTTACCTTTCAAGACATTCTAGCCATTCCCTTAAGGATAGTTGGTTGTAGAATGTCCAAGTATTATACTGTAATCTTGGCAGAATTTAACCATTTTAGTATATTTTAAAGCTTTAGCATTATCAGTGATGATCTTCCTAGGGCAGCCAAACCTTGCTAGAATTTTTTATTCTATCAATTTGATAATTAATGTATTAGTAGCTGATCTAGTTGGGATGGATCCCACCCACTTGGTGAAGTAATCAGTTGCTGTAAAGATCTACATGTGATGACCACTAGATGAAGGATGAATCTTACCTATAAAGGAATCTCACCTATAAAGTCCAAGCCCCATTGCTTAAAAGGTTCCTTTGTTTTATTGGCTTGAGTGGTAAGGGTAGTAAC